>OY747712.1:23260734-24460734 GCA_963556495.2 Valencia hispanica | reverse complement strand
TGTTTAAGTTCAGTTAAAGTTACCAAAATGATTGCTATTTGCTGAACAATGAATACAATAAATCAGAATAATAATAGAGAAGTCCTTAAGAAACGCTTTATTGCTTTCTTTAAATCCAGTCATTTACATACACTAAGATTACTAAGCCTAGAAAATATGGGAAAGCCCAGAAGATGATGTCAAATGTTTGTAATTCATAACATCTGAGCCTAATGGAGGTAAACCTGTGGATGATTCCACTTAAAGAGCATATTGCAGGTTAAGTATTTTCTGAGATGCATAGAAAAGGTAATCCAAAAATTACTATTTGAAAAGTTTATTGAGGGTATTTTAAATTTCAAGGTGCATAACGGCACACATTTTAATTAAAAAGTTTTATAATCTTGACCTGTGACGTAAGAGGGGGGAGTCATATGCTATGCACTGCCTCAGCTCAGTAGGAAGTTATCAGGTAGAGCGTCATGTTATCGAGAACTAGTGTGCTCACTAGTTTTTGATTGCGTTCATGAATTATTTTGTTTGTGGCACCATTTTATGTTTCTGGGTGCGTTTTGTCCAGCGGAAACAGCACTTAATCTCTGCTTCTGGTGCTCACTTCCGACTGCAGGATTAAAATCCCAGCAATGTGATGGAGTTTTACATGGGACACTGAAGCAAAGATCAGGTGTGACACACTAGGCGCCGTGCCTTTGGTCCTTACAGCTTCATTGGGACCACTATCAGTGGCTGCCTCTGGACCTGCAGCAGGCGGGAGACACGATCACGGACCGATCAGTGGCTCAGCTCTACGCTGACAGGATCTGTGCATTCTAAGTGTCGTTGTCTAAAATCTGCTAATTAAAGCTTTGTTGAAAGAATGATATCAAAGATTAGAAGCAACATGATATGTGGGTTGTTAAAGAAAAAAGTAAAGCTAGCTTGCAGCACTAATAATGTTAGCTTCTTTTAGCAATATTTTGGCCATTAATCCTTCCCCTGGTCTCCCTCTGGTCTCTCTCTGCTCTCTGTGGCGCACAGCAGGTTCATAGCTGTATGGTTGTGGTCCATCATATGTGTAGTTGTAAACATCTAAAGTTTTTTCTCTGTCAAAACTGGCACTAAAATTAACAGTTTTCTATTGATGGAGCTGGCAGGAATCTTTTCTGCTACGTCACTTCCGGTCTGGAGGAAGTTAAATCTCACAAAAACACCTCCAAAAGCTAAAATAATTAATAAATCAGTACATTTTTATTTAGAAAAGGTTCCTATTATATTTCACTAAACAGTGGTTAAAGGCGGGCTCTGACCTGCAACCTGCACTTTAAAACATACTGCTTCCTGGTGTGACAATGTCACAGCTGCCATCAAACCATTGTAAGCAAGTATAAACAGTATGGAAATGTTCAGCAATCATGCCGTTAAGGAAAGAGATGTGGCCTGTATCAACCCCTGAATAAAAGCAAAAGACCTTGTGAAAATACTGGCTGAAGCTGGTAAGAGAGTCATTATGAATCCTGTACTGACACAGACTGAAAGCCCACTCAGCAAGCAAGTGTCCATTACTCTAAAAGAAACATAAAAAGCTAGTTTACAGTTTGCAAATGCACTTGGGGACAAAGCTTTATTTTTAAGACATGTCTTGTTGTCTGTTGAAACTAAAAATTTAAGTATTTGGCTGTTTTGACCATTGTTACATTTAAAAGAAGAATAGGGAAGCTTGTCAGGCTTAAAACATCATCCAAACTTTAAAGTATGGGAGAAAACAGGCCACAAAACATATTTATCTTAGCAAGCAACATTGCAACATCAGTGTATGCATTATCAAACTTGTAAAGAACTGCAAGGACTAAGGACTGCATTCAGGTACTCAGTGCAAGCAATGTATTTGGTTACACTGTTGTTTAATGTAGCATAAAAAGACCTTTAGAAGGTATGGTGGTAAGTCAATAATAGTCTACATGTTGTTTAGGTTTGCAGTGAACCAAAAGCAGAAATCCATTACCACTGTTGAGTTAAGTGTTTGATTCTTTTGGTCAAGTCATATTGTTATAGCGGCATTCATCAACAATATCGCATATTGAAAGGTTTTCCTAATATCGTGATCTCAGGCAGAAAGTTTAAAAGATCTGCCAGAACGTTTAACCTGAGTCTTATAGTTTAAAAGGCATTCCTATCAAACATTAAGGAAATGTATATAATCTTCTGAATTTGAAGGTTTATTAGTCTGCCATTTAGGAAACATAAGTAATTTTGTACATCCTAACCAACATAAAATAGGAGATGTTTAGACTTAAATGCTTTGTGTGTTTTTATACAGGGTATGTAAATATCTGGTTTCCACTGATGTTACACATGGGGAAAAAGGCCATAACACCTGAAGGGTGACTATTGGTTTAAACCTTTCAGTTGGATTTGTTCACACGGAAATGTAGCAATATTCCTAGACTTAATCTTCAAAAACAGCAAAAAGGTCAAGAAAAAACTGTTTTGTTGCTGAAAGCCTTCGCAGACAGCTTTCCAAAGCTTTTAAAGTCTTGCTTGATTCCAGCTGCCGTACCTGTGTAGCAGATGAGTAGCGGGCTGTGGATCGAGACGTGGCTGCCTTGGCCGAGCTGTGGGAACTCTCAGAAGGCAGAGCGCCACAACATTGGGACTGATGGAAACATTTGCTGTACTCCTTCCGGACCTGAAGAGCAGCAGAAAGATTAGGACAAACTAAACACACGGACATAGAGTTTGACACATCCCCCTCTCATCAAGGAGAGGTGCAAATCCCAAATCTTTATCTACTGGCAGCCAGCTGACAGCGGTTTAAATGCCAAACCTGCAAGAACTGGGATGACAGGAAACCTGTAACATGCTACAAAATTAAAGCCATACCAGAACATCTGTTTTGCTAAGTAAGTAGAAAAAATATTCATTTCAAGGTATTGTTAAAAATACAAATGATCCACATATCTACTTAACATTGGGAAATGAATGAATTGGCCTAAATTAAATTAAATTTAGGATCAGTTGGAAAGAAAACTTGCAAGACCAACAGTCTTTAAATTATTTTGTATGAACCCTAAAATGCAATAATAACCAATTAACAAGCAATTTTGGCTTAAGATGCTTTACATTAGCCATTTAGTCTATTGGTTAATAGTTTCATTATTGTAGTCCTTTGTTTCTTTTGTTTATAAAACATCTTAAAGACAATAAAACCTGTCTTTCCAGCAGCTCTAAATCTCAAGAAAACCATTTCAAAGTTTAAGGTGTATTAAAGAGGTAAACATATACAGTGCCTTGCAAAAGATTCAGACTTGTTTTATGCTCAAAATACCTAAATGTACTATATTTTGATTTATTTTGAAAGACACAAAGTAGAGCAACTAGTAAAATCGTGAAAAATTGTGGGATGCATTCGAATTTAGGTCTCTTTAGTCTACTACCGCTAAATAAAATCCAGTGCAACCTATGGCTGTCAGATGTCACTGAGTACTTGACAGGACTGTAGACAGAGAAGCTGCCAAAAGCCCAATGGTAACTCTGGAAATCAACAACTCAGTTGGGAGACAAGATTAATGTTAGCCCACAAATCTATTAAGAAGAAACAATTGGTGATGGAAAGCCATAGGAAATCAGATCTATAGTTGTGTAGATGTGGAAAAACATGCTCTGGTGAGATGAGACCAAAAAGCACTGCACCAGCAATATTACTGTGATGGCAATAATATAGGTAAATACTGCAATGACAAACAGCTGTGATTTGTATTTTCTTCTTTTCTCTTATTGTGATCTGTGTTTCTAGCCCTCTTTAACGTTTCGGGTCAGCCCGGCCCAGCACAACCGGGTTGTGTTTCCATTGCCATCTCAGGAACACAGCCGTGGGTGCGGACATGGGCAGGCTTAGCGTAGCAAAGTTCCAGTAAAAATCAGTCATCGTTTTCCAACATAAAAGATGCTGATGCTGGAGCTGGTATCTAGACCAATCTCTCTCCTGTTGCTCGCCAGCCTTTCACCATAAATGCTTTCCATTTCTGTAAAGCACTTCCAGTGCTTGCGGGCTGCCCCACTCCAGCCGTTGTGTTCCTTCATGGCCTGATATTCACACCTTATTTTATTTAGTTTCCCCCAGGAATGTTTTGAACTTTGCTGGAAGCCATGTGTCGCCATTCTGAGACATTACTTCACTCTCACAACACCAGGCCAATCAGTGGCTATCACTACGTAGGTGGGAGTGAGCGTGACATCACCAATCAGTCCATAGGTGAGCGTGTTGGGTCGGCTCGGCCCCCTTCAGACTGAGACAGAGGTAGTCCAATAAACAAGGTCGGCTCGGCCCAGACAAAGGTAGTGCAAACGCCCTAAATACGGGGTGACTCGATCCGGGCTGGGCCGAGCCGACACTAGAGGAAAAGGGGAATAAAAGGCATGGACTTATGTATGATTTTATTTTCAGTTCAATATGAAGTACTTTCTTTACAAATCTAATATCACACAAAATCCCAATCACAAAAGTAGAAAGTGTGAGGGGTATTAATACTTTTACAATGCCTACAGCAGCTTCATGGCAGCTTTACAGATAAACAAGTTATTTTTGACAGATTCTTCAGCTTGCATTAGTCCCAAAAGGTAGTATCTTACTTTTTTCTGAAGTAGACAGTGAAAGATGAATATGAACATTCCTTGCAGAGTGTTGAAAATGGTGAAGAGGTAAGCCATCACAATGGATGACTCGTTGAGGAAGAAGAAGCCGAAGGACCACGTGAGCCCCAAAAGACAAAGCAGAGCAAACGCTCCCAACACCCATGACCTGCAAAAGAGAAGGAAGAGTGATGATGAACAACTGAAACAGGAAAACTGTGCTGCATTTCAAAACTTCTGAACTGCACTTTCACAAAAAAATATATCAAGCTTTCTTTTTCTGTTGTGGGCATGTTTTATAAATTGTGACAAGTTTTTGGCATGGACAGTTAGATATAAATTTAGTTCCTTGGTCTGCATCAGCGTTTGGAAGCTGAAAAGACTGTGAAATGACTTGATGCCTTTTGAGGAAAGCCTAAAGGATACAAGATAGCCTAACAGTCAGTTTCAGTGAGAATACAAATCCAACAAAAAGAGGGAGGTGCTCCTCCTCCCCCATCCCTGAGAAAGATCCAGTGAGGCTGAAGCAGAAGAGGAGAAATAGGACATCAACATGTCACTTGAAAAGAAATCACAGAATAATAATCACGCCTTATTAGATATGCTGTCCACTTGTTTGTGCTTCTTCTGCAGGGATAAAATGTGGTTTTTGGTCTGGGGAAACAACAACTTTTTAACAAATTCCAATATACACAACAAAGAAACGCTATACACCGCAGCGATAGACCTTAATTAATGACAGTTAATGAGTTTTGACTGCTAGTTATGGTTGCACAAAATGCAGCATCCACAAATGTGTCATTTATGTGAGCTAAAACAAGCATGAAAGCCAATTAAAATGTTTGTTTGTTTTTTTTTGTTCATTTTCTCCCGTTTTTTTTGGTTTGGACCCAAATCTGAGTTGCTGCCTAAAAATCAAACGCCTACATAACATATGCTGGCATGCCGTCAAACATATTGTTGAACACGGCTCCAAGCAAAAAAAATGGTCAGGGATTTGCTGTTTTATCAACCCAAAGCAGCCCACTGGAAGCAGGGAGATGGAAGAACAACCCCCTGAACCCCACCCCCCGCCAAACCCCCCACCAATCCCTTTTAATAGCCCCCCCCCGCCCCGATTTACACGTCTTGAAATCAACAAGACATATGGCTGGGATCTATCTTTCAGATGCGCTTATAAACTATGCGAGAACGCAGAAGCAAAGAGACGACAAGAGGTCGAAACTGCACTTATGAGGAAATAAAACAGGCAATATACCCATGAGTAGCGCAAATACTGAAATCATAAATGTGTGCTAAAAAAATCCACCACCACCAGACTGAAAAGGAAAATAAAATCTAAAAGGGAAAACTGTGGGTCTGGCTGAAAGTAAAATTATAGCAGCAAGGCAGAAGTGGTGATGGTACGTATTCGTTTTCTCTTCGAATATAAGTCACCAGCCCACCCCCTCGTCCCTTTCTCAATACACATACGCACACACAAACACACACAGTCACAGAACAAGCAACAACACACCCAGTCTCTTAATCTCCTAGAGTGACACCCCTCACCTGATACCCCCCAGCCTGCTTGAGTCGGGTTTCATGGAGGTGGAATGCTTCACCATCTTGTACATCGTCACCACCAGGAAGATGACATTGACCTGTCAAAACAGATGTGCATCAGGGTTAATAGACTGCACTAAGGAAGGCATCCAGTTCCATGTGCTGGCTGTGCAGGCTTAGGTGCTGTCAGTAGAGATGTAGTCAGATCATTTCCTTACCAAAAGTGTTGTGAAGTACTCCAGAGATATTCTGATATAAATTAAAACCATATATTTAAATACTGGTTACGCTTAAGAGAATAGTCTGATACTGCTGTTTAATCTCTGTTTTTGTCTCTGGAAAAGAAAGACTTAACTGCACTTAAAACAACATGTTTTACTCATTAGACAGTTAATATAAAAAAGTTAGGACACACCTACCCTCTAATAGCTAGTCTTACCCTCTTTGGCGGAAATCACTTCAGTGAGATGGTTCTCCTACCCATCTACCAACCTATGGTATCTGTCTCTTGAAATTTTACTGCACTTGTCACTTTCAACTGAGAGATGTTGGAGAGGTTCCTGCATGTAGCCCATTTTAAGACCACCCACACAATCTCAGTGGGATCAAGATCTGGGCTATTATTCTGTCAAGGAATTACTGTTTCTTAATTCTCAGCCAGTCCTTGGTGGATGTACTGGTATTTTTAGGGTCAGCTTTCAACTTTTTTGTTTTTGTTTTACAGATGGTCTCAAATGTTCCTCAAACACTCTCTGATACTTGGTAAAATTCATAAAGAATAACATGAGGTCCTCCTGCTGCAGAGCATCCCCAAACCATGACACCTCTAACTCCATGCTTTACACCTGGTATGAGGTTATATTCCTGTAATGCTATATTTGGTTCATGCTAAACATGTCCCCTGTTCTAGCTTCCAAATTATTCAGTTTTAGACTCATCTGTCCAAGGAACATCTTCCCCTAAGTCATGGTCTTTATCTATGTTCTCTCTGGCAGCCTTACCCCCAATTTACAACGGGTGCGTCAGTGAAGCGTTACAGCAGAGGCGCGGTTTTGTTGCGACCTCCGCGGAGCGTCAGTCCATACCTGGAGCGTTTCAGACGCGGAACATCCCACAGAGATGAAGGCAGAGACTCCAAGTTCCATGCACCCACCCCCACCCTACAGTACCTTGACCAAAGGCAACTGGAAAGCTACAATGTCAAATTGTTATAGCTTTTTAATGTCCTTATATAGTTAATCTCCAGAACAGTAAAATTACACATTAATGACCACATTGTTGAAATACCTGATACTGAACTACAAACTGGTAATTCTGTGAACAAAATAGACAACATTTTAAAATATAAAATAATTAAATTAAAAAAACTTTTTTCTGTAAATCGATGTGTAATTTCAATAAAACAATATTAAAATATTAATATTTTAACTAACATTAAACCACTTATTTTAATAGTTATAACCACAAGGTTCTTTACTGAGAGCTGACATGACATTGTAAAATTAAAAATAATTTTTAAATAAAGTTTTTTTAAACTCACCATCCACTCATTTTAGCCGGGCAGCGGGACATGTCCCCAGCAATGTGTATGATTGACAGTTTTGTCGGCACTACTTTTAAACCCTGATGCGGATCATTTTTTTACCAGCGCAGATCTAACATCTACTTGTTCTCCGAGCCCAATTTTCACGTAATCAGTATCTGAATTGACTGGTATTTAAATTACTCTATTCAACTACAGTCATGGTTTGTTTACTGCTGCAGCATTCTTCGCACAGGGTGATGTTACAAAGTTCAATAAAGGATGACAGTTTGCTGCAAACACCTTTAGGGCATGACTCAAGCCTTGTGCATATATTCAAGCGAGTACAGTATCAACAGGTAACTGATTAAATCTTAGGCTATCTCCTTATTGCAAGGCTTTCTAAAAATGCAGTGCCGCTGCTTCATGCATGTATGCACAGATGCACAGGTCAGTGTGCCAGCTGTGCGTACAGACCTGTAAAAATGATGTGTGGTGTCATATTTAATGTTATTCTCCACAGCCTTGGTTAAACTCTCCTTGCCCATGCTGATGATGACTTCCTCAAAAGATGCAAGGAGTAATCTGGATGCATCCGATGTAAATTGAGGGTTACTCTGGTCTACATGCTTTCTTAGAAAAGCACACATAGTGATAGAAAATATCTTCTTGCGACTATGTTCCTTTTGTGGTTAAAAGTATAAACTGGATAAATCTATTGTCATGTATTGCTAAAAGTTGTAAATCACAATAATTAGCAAATCTCACTATTCTACAATTTACAACTACGCTTTTAACTCTGCTGTGGCGTCATTTCTAGCTCTGAGCACAAACTTCCGAGACAAATCGAATGCAGCATTAATACAGGACAATTTGAGAGAAAATGCTGCAGGAGAGAAGTTAACCTTCCAGAAGGACTTCGACACGAAGAGCCACAATAGAAATGTTTAGATCAAAGAATATTCATGTTTTAGAATGGCCCAGTCGAAAAAATCCCACAGAGATTCTTAGAAAATATGAGAAAATTGTTGTTCAGACACGCTCTCCATTTACTGACTGAACTTGAGCTATTCTACAAGAAAGAATAGGGTGAACATTTAAGTATTTATTTGTGGAAAGCTGATAAGAGACATTCTGAGAAAAACTAGCAGCTGCAATTGCAATTGAGTATTGACTCTTGGAGCTGAATGCAAAACATGCCACACTTTTCATGTCTTTGTTTGGGAAATACTTTAAAATACCATGTATTACTTTTGTCCAGTTCTAAATTACGCTCTACTTTGTCTTAGAGAATCCCAAGAAATTCCTTTAAATAAGGCTTGGGGTTGAAGAGACAAAATGTGATAAAGATTCAAGGGGTAATAACACCTTTGAAAGACACTGTAGATGGATACCAATATAGCCTGAAAAGAAATACTACATATTTTATTGTGTTGGCTTGAAAGCAAGCAACACACCTTTAGTGAGAGGTCTATGAACATTTTATACTGATCATAAGGCCCTTTGACTTTCATAGACAAAATCAACAGCGAGAGGTTATCGCTTTGGTCTTCCTCAGTCAGCTTGAGGCTTTGATACAAACTGGGTTAGCTGTTTGTCTTTGTTCTCGTGTTTGTGATTACAGTCGATGCCAAACACGCAATTACACGAGATGAGAATGCAAATCTTAACATGTCCCACCTAAAAGCCTAGGAAACATTCGGAGAGAAAGGTGGGGGTGGGAGCAACGGGAGCTGGATGCCATATTTTAGAGGCAATTTCTACTGAGACCAGGAAAAACATTTTAGTGATTCAAGCCATACATCCAGAAAAGGTTTCCCTGCTCTCAGGATGCCTCTTTCTGTAAGCACCACTGGGCCTGTGGCCATAGTAAGGCAGGGAGGGGATGAGCTTCGATTTGGCCTGTTATCATATTTACTTGTTCAAATGTACTGCACTATTCCATGAAAAACAACAGGGAAATATGGAATCTTTAATTTTTTCATTAGATCCTTCTGTTTCAACTGAAATCAAGATTTTAAAGCTTAAAATACTTTAAATGTAAAAAAATAAAATAAAAAAATCAGGAGTTTACTAGAAAGCAAACCATAATTATAAACATTTTTGAATTTTTTATTCTCCTACAGGAAGAAAGAATCCCAATTAACCAACCATATGGATGCAGTCTGAAAAATGACAAGACAACAGAAAATAGTCTTGGAAGGGAAACAGCAGCGTCTGAGTGGCAAGCAGATGTAACTGAACAGTGGTGGGGAGAAAGAAGCGGCTACGAAGACAGAAAGAGGGTTTTAGATCACAGAGTTTTGTCTCCCAGCCACTGGGGCCAATTTACGTCCACACGAGCCGAGCAGCTGGAGTTTCATTTAACACAGCCGTAAGTGATGACACAGATACGGTGAGATGGACAGACAGACGGACCATGGACAGCAAGGCGAGAAGCTAGGAGGCACTCTGCAGAAAGCTAAGGCAGCTACATATGGATCCCCACCATCCCCTCCCCTACATGCTTAGTCTCTAAGGAGCCATCCACCACAGTTTTCAGGTCTCTTACTTCCCTGCCAAATAAAGCACATAAAACCAGTGCAGTCGATGCAGCTCCTCCCATGGTTTTGCATGTTTTTACAGTCACTGGACACATTTACATGCATGCTCCTGAATGGATATTTGCCGTGTGTTTGTTCTCGCCTCTTTTGCACGCGTGTTGTGAGTTTGCGGCGAACTCGGTGTACTCTACATGAAATATTAAGAAGTGAAGATGGAGATGTCTGTGTGCAGGGATTGGCTGGGGATGTGTCATGATCCTCAGCAGGGCAGTGCGCTCTGGTAATGGTTGTCAGGCCCACCCACTCATTACTTCCATGTTGCCCCCCCACACCAACATCTCCCTTGTTTTCCCACTGAGCAAATGACCTTCACGCCTGAAACGATTTCTCCTCCTGATTGCAGGAAGGGAGTATCCTCTAGTTGAGCCGAGAGGACCAAAAAGCTCTGCGTTGTTACTGCTCAACAATTCTGATTTCATAGGATTTCATAGCTGAGTGGACACTGATGTCCTCATGTCAGCTATAATGGGACCACTTTCCTTTCATGCAAATTGATCTGAGAAAGCAGAGCTAAGAGGCTGCCAGCACACATGGAGAGAAAATCTATAAACTGTTTCCAAAGCTTCTCTGCGATAAAAAAAGATAGAAGATCCTACGCATGCACAAATCTTAAAACTCACCACTATTATGAAGGTCACTGGTCCAATGAAGCTCCATATGAAATGGTTATCCACCCTCAACCAGCATCTGCAACACGCAAAAAGAAACATTTACTTAATCAAATTGGTTTCAATGCCAAAACACTGCTCAGTCGTATTGATTAGTGCACAGAGGAGTTGGTTAGATGATAGGCCACGACAACAAAATGGCAACTCTTCTGACCACAGTGAAGAAAACTCGACCTCTAAGAGGTGTTGGAATCGTGCCATGAGGAGCTGAAGAGTAAAAAGCAACTCTTATCGGACTTGTGTTATCACAATTTATACATTTCTGTCTTTGCAAAACTATCATCTGTTCTGACATTGCCCTGAAAGAGGTGCTAATAGCAACCTTTTGTTGGTCAGGTTTTAGGGCTCACTGCTCGATCAAGTGCTATTGGGTGTGGTGCATGTATCCTATGTAGGGTAGGGCTGCTTGCAAGGTGAGTGTGGGTCTTCTGGGGGATGTTTCGTCTGGTGAAAAGTCTGGGATTAGAGATCGAGCGTTATGTATCTTGCTCAGGAAAGTTTGGGGGTTTGGTGGAATGTGACGGTCAGGTCTGATGTTGCCTACATGTGATTTATTTGTCCCTTCTGATATTGTATTTTTGGGGAGTCCCCTGGGTGCTGTCCCGCAGCCTGGCTTGGCTGCATGGCTGGTCTGGTAGCGCTCTCTGTGTATAGTTTTTTTTCTCACTGTCTGTCATTGTTGTTGCGACTGCTGCAGTCGTTTACTTAAGCTAAACACTTAAGGACATTTTTCAAAGTCATTACAAAGTCTGTGTTAAGAAGACAATGTATTGCAGAAAGTAAAAAATAAATCACTACCTTTTGGTCTTTATTTATCAGAATGCATAAATGAAGTGAGGTCTGCTGCAATAAAATAGGAGAGTGAAAAAAGCATTTCACTTTCATTCTTTAGATTAGAAGAATAAAGTATTCCAAGTCGTAAGGTTACTGGTTGGATAAAGACCAGTGCAGAAGTGCATAGCCTTTTAAATGATAAGGGCAGTAATTATCCATTTGCAAAGAATAAAAGGAAAAAAAAATATGAAGAACTGGCAAGCCAGTCAGCCAGCATATTCATTAATGCTTCTCCTATGCTTACAGCCTCCTCTTTCTGCAGTGACAGGCTGTAAATTTGCCATGGGCCGGAGGTGGACTACTCCCTGTGATATTACTGTCATTAGTACAGAGCACCATATGCATGCTGTGTGGGTGTGTCTCAGGAGAGAAGCTCATGATTTTTGTTTGTATATCTTATCTGTGCAAAAGCAGGAGAAGGGATTCACCAAAGACTGAGCACTTACGCCCGCTGCGTTCCATAACTCCTGTAGTCGATAGCTACTGAGATGCCAACAACCACCGCCGGGACAAGGTAGCCAGAGAGGTAGTAATACTTTCTGCGTGAGAACTCGCTCTCGAAGACCTCAACCAGCATGAGGTAGAGCTGAACACCCTCCAAACACATCCAGGTGAATGCAGCCAGAAAGCAAAAGTGGAGGACTCCGGCGATGATGGAGCACACCAGCTGAAAAGAAAACACACTAAGGAGTTACAAACAAGGGGATGTTTTGGTTCAGTTTAATCTCTAATGAAATATGAAGATATACAATTCCTAGTAAAGACATTAGGCATTTTTTTCAAAGCACAAAACCACAAGACTGAGATATCACGCATTCTTCACTCAGACAGTTTATGTTTACATTTGAAATACTAATATTCTGGTTTTCAGCTGCTTTCGTTAAACCCCTTTAATAAGCTTCACCATACTTGCCTGCCTAGAAAAGGTCTGCTCGGTTAATGTTTAGCCTTTAAAATGTTCCTAAAGTTCTAATTAGTGAACTTTATGAATGTACAAAGGACAGCAGATATTTAACCTGCAAT
This sequence comes from Valencia hispanica, assembly GCA_963556495.2. Lineage (NCBI taxonomy): Eukaryota > Metazoa > Chordata > Actinopteri > Cyprinodontiformes > Valenciidae > Valencia > Valencia hispanica. The sequence continues at coordinate 24,447,931 of OY747712.1, read as the reverse complement.
CACCAAACATTCTGATATGAAAACAGCAAATCAATACCTGTGTCATTTTGCTAAAAAACAAAAAAACATTTAAGTTTGATGTTGTGTAATGAAAAGATGTTCTATCTGTATAAATACACTCTAATGTTGTCTGCCATTCCAAGTAGACTTGTTTTATTCAAATGTGGCTACTTTTCCTTCTTTTTGGTAAAACACTTAAAGAGAAAAATTAAGAGTGAAATTTAGGCAAGTAAAGGTTAATTGCTTAAGCTGAGACAATTAAAATTAAGAGCCACTACAGTATAATTTCCCCTGTACCTTTGGCTCAGTCATTTGGATGCCCACGAGAAAGAGAAGCTCTCCAATGAAGAGGTTGAGACAGAGGTTTTTGTGGATGGTGTTGCGGTCACTTTGCAGACCTCTGAAGAAGCAGAACGTGAAGAGGCTGATGGCCAGGCAGACCAGAGACACAGCGATACCCATCCTGGTGATGACGGTGAGGAGAACCTCGTGCATGCCCCCGTTTCTCTGCAGAAACACATACACGCTCAGTTTCTCTCCTGCACTACTCATCATAATAGCTGGCATTTGGGATTCTTGGAGATTAAAGTCTAGCTTTGTGAAAACATTTATCTATGTAAAGAAAATGGAATATCATAAGGTGTTAAACCTAGTTGTATAGTGATCACACACAGGCAGAACACATTTATCGGCACCCTTGTTAAAGATGAGTTAAGACCCTTAAAATAAAATATACATTCATTGCAGCAACATATTCCTACACTGCAAAAAACCTACCTTTTATTCGAGTCCATTTGTTCAGTGAGTTAAAAAACAAAACAAAAACAAAAGACTGGCATATTGCCACCCCTAAAAAGTCATAAAATCTGTTTTAAGTTGATCAGTGGCTCAGTGGATGTTCAATTAGTAAATCCTAACTTCCCGTTTCCCTGGACTATACATATAAAATGACACAGGAAATCATTCCGATTAGCTACTCTTCAAAGTGGGAAAGGTAAGAGAACATTACTTTCGAATAAGAGAAAGGGGTATTGGTTGTAATAGAACAAGAAATGTATACAAGAAAAATAGAAATATGCTCAGATCAACTTGCTTAGATTCAAAGCCAAACTTTGTTAAACATTCATTTATTTTAAGTAAAAAAGGAGATAGTTGAATATAACTAAGACAAGACTTTGAGTTTATTTCTCTTAAGCAACTATACAGGCCTCTTTTGGGAAGGGAATTCTTTCAGGGGCACACAAGAAAGGTGAATGTCTGGCTTTAAACTCCTTCCAACAGGGCTACAACAACTGATTTGTAGTTTTGTAAAAAAGAAAAAAATGGTAAAAAGCATTTCTCAATACTTATATTGAGAAACTATTTCTTAAAAATATAAGAAAGTCAATAGAAGAAGCAATAACTACTCCTTTAACACCAAGCTACATGTGATTTAAGGTCTCCTTTGGGAAATTTGGGCTTAATCAAGACTTTTTGAAGCCAAAAGATTTGAATCGATAAATTTTGAACTTCTTACTTTTTGAGACTCAGCGGAAACCCAGTTTTAAATAAGTATCTGGTGGATTCTTCCAGAAAACTGAAAATGGGTCATTGTTGGGTCTTTCAAAATGATAATGATCTAAAACACATGTCCAAATCAGTACAGAAATAGCTCACAAGACATCAATTAATCAACCTTCTTTAATTTTGCATCCCAGTCCCCAGACCTTAATCCTATTAAAAATATGTACAGAGAAATGAAGAGTAGAGTATATAAAGTAGCACCCAGGACTCAGAGTTAACTAGATATATCATGCAAAAAGGAATAGTCAAAGATGCCTCCATCTGTGTGCTCCAAGCTTGTGAACATTTATAGGGAACATGCTGCTCTTTTCATAATGGGGGATGTGCAAAATATTAACAGCAGGGGGTGCCAATAATTGTGGCATTGGTGAATATTATTTCTTACAATGGAATATCTTCTCAGAATGACTAAATGCACTAAAATTAAATGTGGATGTTTATACATTTTTTAGAGAGAGCTTATGCTGCTGGAGTGAAGGATTGATTTATTTTAGTGCTTTTTACAGATCTTGTTTCAATATGCTTTGAAGGGACTATGCTTGTTTCAATCATTCTTTTTATATGAGGGTGATTTTAATTTTAAGGCTTTTTTAAACCGTTAAAGATTTTTTTTCCCCTTTCATCCAAACGGCAGGAAATGATACAGATATAGAAATTTTCAGCGCTATGAGTTCAACTGGACATCAGAGCCAGACATGTTTCAGGGCTCATCTGGCCGTTTGACTGATCAACGAGAGACAGGCTTGAAAAACTGCAAGGCCCTAATTTAACTCGATCGGGCCTGACGTCATTTGGCAAACGAACTGAATGCTATCCGTCATCCTTTTTTATGCTGCGCGTGTTGTAGAAAGCGACATTAGAAGAAAAAGAAACTGCCTCAAAGAGCAGCGGCTGTGTGCAGCGTTTCAGAAGATCCAAAACCAAGTGGGCAACAGGGCCAAGCTGGGAAGAAATTTTTTTTTTTAAAGCAGCCCTGACCATAAGAAATATCACTCAAACTCATGGTGGGCTGAAAGTGAGGCAATTCCTTCTGTGATATTTGTAATTACATTGAGGTCAGGAGTTACTGTTGAGGTGATATGTAGGGGGACTGGTGTGAGGCTGAGCCCAGCCTCTGAGCTCTGGTTTCAAGATGTGGTTAAGGTTGAGGTTAAGACAGATGAGAGGCACCAAGTACAGGAGTTGGAACGTACTATTAAACAACCCACATACTTATCCTCTACATTTATTACTGGCTAGGTCTGCTACACATGCTGTTTTTCATGTAATTGGATTGTAATTGCATCTTGTAACTGAATAGATTCTGGACCACTTCAAGAGGGGTGGCAAATGTAAGTGAAATCCAAAGTTCTGCTGTTTCCCGTGATACTCGGGTACGCAGCCAGGGAGAATACATATTAGACATGGACCACAGGTGAAACATAATTACTTCTGATAACGCTGTCCCCCTTCCTATCCTGATCCACAGTGTCGCTCTTTTAAAATGACAGCCCATTCTCCCTTTCCTCCACCCCTTCTGCCTATACCGTCACCTTCTACTCCAGCTCTAATCTAATTATCGCCGCTGAGATGCCACTCTTGCACTTGCCACATGTGCACAAATCATTCAGCAGGACAGGAGACAGAAGGACTAATTGAGAAAGAAAAATAGCAGGCGAGAACAGCAAGGTTGGGGCCACTTACCACATTTCCCCGATGAGCCATGAGGATGGCGAAGTTGGTCAAGTGACTGCAGGAGCAAGTGGTGTGGCTCTTATTGGTTTCCAGCAGCTTGCAACCCTGAGTGGACCAGTATCCCATCATGCTTCGCTCAGAGTAATTCCAGAAGGAGCAGTTAGGGTTGTAATAATGCTCCTTCTGCAAAGCAAGAAGCACACAGAAGAACCTAAATCAGAAAACTACAAAAACTCTAAGTGTATACTTGTACAGTGCCTAGCAGAAGTATTTATTAGCATTGTCACAGATTCTCAGTTGGATTTTGGTCTGCAATTTAACAGGCCCAGTCTCACAGATGATTGTTTTGATATAAACCAATCTATTGTAGCACTGGCTACACGTTTTGGGTCGCTACCCTGCTGGAAGGTGAACCTCTGCCTCAGTCTCAAGTCTTTTACAGTCTCAGAGTTTCTTTTCTAGATTTACCCTGTTTTTGCTAAAAAAGCCTCCTCTACAATGGTTCACCATCTTGGTGGGCTTGCAGTTATACCAACCAATACTTTCCCTTTTTTTCTCTCCGAAAGAAAAGGGCAGCACCACAAACAGCACCACAACTTCACCCCTGACCTGGTGGCTGGTGTTTAGTCTTCATAATGCTGTTAGTAAAAACAGTCGTATTTATAGTGAGAGATTAATTTTCCAACAGGTAGATTCTATTTCCCAAAAAGTTAAATTTCTAAAGACTACACCTGATTTTATTTAGGGGAATGGGTAGGTGGGGGTGGGGAGTTCATGCATTTTTTTGATTTAATACATTAAAGTCTTTTACAATGTGAATAAAGGTGAAAAGAGTAGTAACCAATACCACACAACCTAATACATGCCAGCAGTCTAATTACTCTGGACATTCCTAAATATAATAGAGCCAATACAACATGGCAGTAACATAGTAAGTTATGTCATTGGTAAAGAATTTTTTATTTTTTAATCAATAACTCCAGCCAAAAATGGTAGCAAAAAAGGACCACATTTCTTGGAAATTAAAGATTTCTTTTCGTTTTGTGCCTTTGGATGATCAAAACTGAATAACAGAGGAGGCCCCAGTCCTCTTATTCGTTCAAAAAGGCGCTATCCATCACCCTCTCCTGAATCATGGCTATGAGAGCTAATTTGAGAACTACCTGTCGTGCAAAATCTTTACTTTGAAAATGAATTACCTGCCTAAATATAAAAATCTGTAATTTAATACATGGAGAAATAATTAATTAATTACTATAGTGTGCTTCAGTCATATGTGATAACATTTTGTAAGAGAGCAGTGGTAATTTGGATGTTTTTAACATTAAGCAAATAACACAATATCTTATTACATTACTGGCAAAAAGATATTATATTATTTGCTAAAAAACCTTATCACATTATTGGCAAGTTATTCCATTATTAGTTTTATTACATTTATAATGGCCAAAGGGATTATGCTATCAGCTGTTCTTACATTGTTGGTTGCTACATAACTTAAGCAAAGAATGTTAATATGTTATTGCCTTAGAAATGAAAATAACAGACAATTTCCAATCCCACCCATGATATGTTGGTACAATATTAAAACAATTTGCCCCAACAAAATCCTCCTCATTTTCCTTTTCTATAAAAGACAGTGGCATAACTTCAGTATCCATCACAGTTTAGCCATAATAGGTGGTCCGGTCAAATCGCAGGAGGCTTACATCCAGGTGCTCCAGAGTGAAAATCACTGGGTCGGCCACAAACACACGGCTGGACTCCTTTGTGATGGAGGCTGACAGGATGTGGGAGTTGACAGTGAGGGAGAGGTTGTGTTTGTTCAGATCCCCCATTCCCCTCAGCGTGGCGTTCTCTGTGCTAAGGAACTGACCCAGGTGCTTGTAAAGCACAAACACCAGCTTGGCCACACCTGCAACAGACAATTAGAAAATCTAGTAGGATGCAGAAAATCTCAACAATAGATTTAGTTAGGGTTACAACAAAGAATGCAGGTACCACTTTAAATAACAAGTACTCATGAGTTAATTGATTGGAATAACAGGACTCTGTTTGCACCTATATTGGCACCCATGCGAAAGAAGTGTTAAAAGAAATTGAACTTATTATTCCAGTGGCATCTTTTCACACTGAACATTTTAGAAAAGTCTAACCTTTGATATGAGTACATTTGTTTAATTGGGGAAAATGGTCATTTAAAAACAAACGAGATCAACTTAACTTTTTTTTTTATTGTACTTTTCACTTAAATTACTCTAGAAACTTTGAATTAGAAATCCACGCCTTTCTGTTTACCTGGGGTAAAACTATAACATGACACAGGGCCCTTTCATTGCATTTACTTTTCAAAATGGGAAATACAAGAAATCAAATCAAATCAAATCAAACTTTATTTATGAAGCGCTTTTCATACAAGAAGTTGCATCACAAAGTGCTTTACAGATTAAAATGACCCCACATAAAACCACCTTCCCTTCCCTCCCCCACAGATTTAAAAGCATGGTCACAGTTATACCCCCCTCCCCCCAACCCATCTCCCATGCACACACACAGTTAAAAGAAAAGGTAAAAAAGGACATTGGGCCGAGTGCAGATGAACCATGCAAGGAAACGCCATCAGAGGAGCCATATGCCCCGGCAGCAGTAGATTAACAGCAGCAGCCGAGGCACTGACACAGGGCACCCAGTGGAGGCAAGGCCAAGACCCCACCTCCACCCAAGCTCCACCTGGAGAGCACCCAGGCAGCTACAGCCGACCACCGCTCCCGGGGCAGAGGGCTCCCACAGAGGAAACACTGGAACGGGGATTAAGATAAATTAAAGTATAAAAAGAAACGGTAAATTAATGTGCTAAGATTGAAAAGTAAAACTGATAAAAATATAATCATATAAAACATCCAAAGCAATTAAACAAACAGTGATAAATAATAAAAGGCAGATGACAACTGATTTTCCTAAGTTAGAAAATGGCTACAAGAAAAAAAGATGCCCACCTAAACCTGTCAATAGCAACAGTTTTAGCAATAATTAGGTTTAAACTAACTGGAACTGTGACAAGGTCCCACATTTCTCCTTCTTTCAAGGTCATACACACAGGATGCAGAGGAAGGTATAAAAGCTCCTCTTCTTTCAAATAAGATTGAGGGGTAACATTGAAAGATTAGTTTATCTAAACTAGTTTTACATATGTTTTTTCCATTCCAGGAGTGCAAATAAATGTGGAGGACCTTGTACACCCTCCAAAGAACTAAAAGGCATATGAATGTTTAAATACTGTTCAATAACCTATGCTCTATTCAATTAAAGAATAAAAATCTTTCTTTAAAAAAAAAAAAAGAATACTTAATTACATCGTCTGACGTTGCTGGGACGAATCATTGTCATCGCATCACAGGGGCAGCTGCTTCATATCATACATGCCTGCAGCTCATGGCTTAATGAAATTATTCTTCAGGATACAGCGATAAGAAAAACCCTCAGAGTTTTTAGTCAAAAATCACCAAAGTAACTCAACAATCTGGAAATGTAAAAGACAAAACTAAAAGAAAACAAGAGAGATTTCAACAGATATTTATTATATTTAGATATGTTTTCTATCGTTTTCTATAAGTATTACTTTTTATTAAAAACAATTTTAAAGTTCTGCAGTGTAGGCTTATTGTTATCATATTATGTGAAATTATGATTCTCATTTACTGACTAGATAAATAAAATGTTCATGTGCTTTCAACCTCCAAGTCTGAGGGTTGTTACCTAACTTTCTAGGCGCTTATTCAAATATGTTCTAATGTTCATACAAGTTTGGATTTGGGGATAACTACAGAGAATAGTAAAAATAGGCAAGAAACAAACTTTTTGAAAATGTAACTGATTTTAAGGTCCATTTGTGAGTGATTAGAGCTTGGTTTGAACATGTAAAAGTAAACTAAACACAAAATGTAAGGAAATTTGTGTTTTGTTGATTATTTCTTTGTTGGAGCATTGCATCATGGCATCTTACACAAATGGAAGTCTGTTTATTTCCCTTGAAATGCTGCCCTGTTTGGGGTTGTCTATGGGATTGGATGATTCAAGTTTGAAGAAACAAGACATGTTGGTGACCTAGATTTTAATTTAATTTACAGGCATTGATAGTGCACAACCACAATAGCCTGGCCTATTCTCCTCAAGCTGGTCACCAGCTTGGTCACACCCTGCTGTAGGATGGCATCCCATTCCTCAACCAGCATTTGTTTCCCATCAGCCAGTGTGGTTGTGCTGGTCACTCTTTTACAGACAGCACTTCCAAGCTGATCCCATAAGTGTTTGATAGGGTTGGAAACTGCAACAAGTCACAGTAGCAGGTGGAAGAAAATGTAAAATTTACACAACTGGTAAGAATACGTTTTCTCAGTTTTGTATTTTCTTACCATTTTTGCTGTTGACTTTCACCGTGTTGGAGGAAAGCTGAAGAGTCGCTCCACCCTTGCTTGTCTGAGGAAACCTAAAGTCTTGCACGTGGCCATCGGTGCTTATTACATACACATCCAAAACTAAGAGACAAAACAAAGCAAAAAGGAGGAGGTTAGCAAGAAAACAGGGAGATGCATAACTCATAGACGACATTTTAAAAGCTTTGCTGTGTTCAATAGAGTTCTACCATCAAGGCCCAGTGGTGCGTCTGTAAAAGACTCAGCGTTCATTGTAACAGTAACAGAGTTGAGCCTTTTTGGCAAAATCCCGTAGGGTGTCATTTACTTAAAAAACCCATGTCACTGAGCTGTTTCCTGGCATTGTGAAAGCCTCAGAGGCAAGAGCAAAGGGAAGAAAAAAATAACGACAAGGGCTGCGGTGGAGGATGAGTAAACGCCAGCGCACAGCCTGCTGCAGCATGAATGTCAAATATTCATAGGATCAAACATATCATTGTGCTTTTACTTTTACTTTCCCCTGTGGGCTGAGATAACTCGGGGCTGGATGAGCAAATCTCTGAAAATCCTCCAAATTCTTGCAACTCCCCCCACCGCCACTCTCCCTCTCCAGCATGCCAGCTGCAGGGTGGTGCTCCCTTTGATGTGTGAAATTACTAAAGGGTCAGAAGGGTACAGGTATCTGCCAACCTTCCATCACCAACAGCCACACTTCAGCAGATAGGCGGTTTCTGACAGACAAAGATGAAGAACTGTTCTCTAGTTTGGGTCAACCTTTGGCTCCATCTCACTTTCCTTTTCCTTTTTTTTAATCATGTGCTTAGGTTTTACCTGGAGAACTAATTTGGCTTTTGAAAACACATAATAAGAAAAAAATACCAATCAATATCAGTTTTTTTGCCTTTGCGAGGGAGTCAGGTAAACTATTCTCTGTTCTCATGGGTGTATCTTTGCTCCACCACTCAAATATTATCTTCATTGCTGCAGATAAGCGACAGCTCAACAGCCTCATGAGGGCAGCTAGAACGCAGTGATTAAATAGTCAATATACAGCATACTACACAAATGTATTAATCAGTGCTTTTGGTAAAGACAGAACTCGTCGTTATCAGCGCAGCTAACTACCCCTTAATGGGAAAGGCTCGGAGAAAGCCGATAGAAAAGCTGTCTGAATGGAGTGGTGCCATTCAATTGGTTTCTTTTGTTTCTCCCCCACAAGAGGTCTGGACAGTTCATCTTGTAGCACGCGTTCAAATGAGGTGACTTCACAAAGAAAGATTAAAAACCAATGAGACATAAGACAAAAAGATGGGGTGAGTGAGGAACCATAACCATAGCAACAAAGAGCTACGAGCAGAAACATGACAGTTTGCACGTTCGAAAAAGACCAAAATGAATGAGACTGCTTCACTAATGAACCACTTTTTTTCCTGTTACATCAAATCTGATATGGTAAATTCTGCAAGATGTGATGTGACCATTTTTAAACAGATTTTCCTATGAGAAAAAGTTGCCTATTAGTATATTTAAATAATCCATTTCAGCTCAATCAATGGGAAAAAAACTTAGACAAACATGTGCTGTTACACCGATTTGCAAAAGTCTTCATATCCCTTGAACTTTTTCACATTTTGTCATGTTACAACAAGTCTGATGTATTTTATTGGGATTTTACTTGGTAGACCAATATGAAGTAGAGCAAAAATAATGAAGAAAAAGAAATATAATACATAGTTTACAAAATGTTCGGCTGTTATCTGTGGCAGAAAGCGAACACTACCTAACATTCTGAAAAAAACCTTCACTGTGAGACAGCATCATGCTATGGGAATCTTTTTGTTCAACAGGGTTATGGAAGCTGTTCAGAGTTAATGGGAAGACCTATGGAGCTAAATACAGGTAGAAAATCGATTAGAGGCTGCAAAAGACTTGAGAGTGGAGCGGAGATTAACCCTCTAGAGCGAGACAACAAACCTAAACTTTCAACTGGAACTACAATGGATTAAGTTAGATCTAAATATTTTCAAGTATTAGAACTGATCAGTCAAATAAAATGGTCATCAGATGAGACTATATTTAAACTTCCTGACCTACTTGTTAAGAGGCTTAAAAAACTTCTGAGGTGGAAGTCATCTTCCAGTAGGGCGATACTAGGCCCAAAGTCAGAGCTTTATTGAAATAATTAAGATAAGCCATCCGGACCTTAATCCAAATGAGAATCTGTGCAGAAATTTGAAAATTGCTGAAAAAGGACACTCTCCATCTAATCCGAGCTTGAGCTATTTTGGAAAGAAGAATGTGCTAAAATTTCCTAAGGTAAAAAGCTGCTAAAGACAGACCGTAAAATAATTTTAGCTGTCCTGGCAGCAAAAAATCGTTCTACAAAGTGTTAAATGTAGGGTGCTGAGTTCAAATCTACCAAACAGATTTCAAAATGTTTTTTTGAAAGATTTTATCAACTGTATATTTTCTTTCCTTTTTATGATTAAGTTACTTTGTATTGGTCTACCACATAAAATCCAAATAAATTACTTTTAAGATTTTTGTTCTTACATAAGAAAATATTAAAAAAGTTAAAGGGCTATAAATACTTTAGCAAGGCACCATATCTCTGTTTTCAATGGACTCACCAATATTCTCTGCAGGCACTTTCACGATAGCCGGCTCGATCAGGTTTTCCGCCAGCACAAACGCCCCTTCCTCCAGGGTATCTAGAAGCATAGTGGCGGCATGCGTTTGTTCCGTGGAATTCATGTCTTTCCAGGATTTTAGTGCTTCCGGCCTCAGGAGGTTGTCAACAGTGTCCACAATCGCCTGCATCCATGGAGACAAGAGAAAAATGTCAGTTTGCCGTTCTTCGCTTTCCTGTCACAACTAGAGTTTAACAGCAAAGCACCGAGGGACTGGGAAGCAAATGCTGGAAGCGAACATGAATGAGCAAGTCACAGTGATAAAAAACTTGAAGTGTAACATCAAGATCTTGTCCAACAGAAAACACAAGGGGTTCTCAAGGTCAACTAAAATAATAATATTAATAATGATAAAGATAGTTAGCATTGTTTAATATTCTGTTTATAAAAAAAGCTTTCCAATACCAAAAAGCTTTATTTTTTGAAGCTGCTTTTAATGTTGCATTTCTGAATTCCAGCTTTCCTAAAGAATAATATTGTTGTTTCTATAACGAAATCTGCTGATGCCGTTGTCCTGCAGGAAAGGGGGCATTATCATAAAATCTTCATCCAGAGTAGTAGTCAAAACGGGGGCAAAGGGATATAGGGTTTGCTTGTTTTCAGTTTCAATCCTTTAATTTCCTGCTTTCTGATAAGCCCTAAGTAAGCAAAACATTCCTGCAAACTCTACACAAGTATCATATGTCAATAAAACAAGAGTTTCCTTGGATGCTGGATGGCTGATTTCATGTCTCAGGATGGGCAAAAATTAAGAAACAACATGACTAGCTTTGAAAAGTCCAGCAGGAGAAACAAAAACATTTGCAAAGAGATCTACAGCTACTTTGTTAAGTGTGATAATTCAGAGTGACAATTTAACCATAGGTGTCATTACCCACAGCAAGAGCCACCGGAATAATGGTAATTAACCGCAACAGGACCCTGTTCGCAGCACCAATTAGACATGGCTGTGATTTTCCAAACTACTAATTGACCAATGACAGGATCCTCTGTATGCCTGGACTAAAAACAAAGTTGGACCCAAGTCCAGTATGAAATTTGATCAACCGCAACATTTAACCACAAAGCTCCTGGTAACCACAACAATGATGACTGTTTCCAGACACCAGGCTGTTAGTGCTCCTTTATATCTGTGAGTTTGAGCACACACAAAAAAAAAGGAGGAAAAAACCTGTCTGTCTCTAATTTATGTTAGCACAGAAGGAACTTGTCTTCTGACTGAATGCTCTTTAAATCTTGTCTGGGTTGGAGGTCAGTTTACAAATCACAGGGGTTCAGTCAGGGGAGCCTTTAGGGAGACATACGGTGAGAGCATATTGAAAAGGACAGTCAACATTTAAGCTGCCTTCAAACTCTTCAATGGAGCTGAAGCAATTTCAGTATTTATTTTTAAGTCTGAATGTGATATATTTGTAGATATGCTGGGAGTCTCTGCAATTAAAAAAATCGACTCTTAAATATAAAAAGGGAAGTTATGTGGTAATAATTTGTTGCACTGCAAAGAGAAACTGATCATATTTACAATTAACTAAGCATTCATTTAAAAGGTATTTGCAGAATACAAACAGGAACTGTATTAGGCTCGGTTTTGTCTCACAAAAACTTGAGTGACAAGAGTTGCACAGCTTAGAGGTTGTTTTTGTGTGAAATAAGGATAAAAAACCAAACGTATATTCTGAATGAACTTTTTCACAATTCCTCATGTTACAACCAGAAGCTTCACTGTATCTTTTTGAGATTGACAGAACAAAATAGTAGTGCATAATTGGGAAGTGAAAGAAAACGGTTTCAACCTTTTTAAAAATACAAATCTGAAAATGTGTGGTGTGCGGTTATTCTTTGTTCTAAACCTTACTGTAGGATTTGTCTGTATTTAGCGGCATTCATCTTCACATCCCCACAGCATGATGCTGCCACCATCATGTTTCAAGGTGGGAATGGTGTTGTAGCGTAATGGGCCGTTTTATTAGTGTTCTGCCGGTAACAGGGTTTTGCTTATAGGCCAAAAGTTTTAATCTCGGTCTCATCTGACAAGGGAACCTTCTTCAAAATATTTGTTATGAACCCTACATGCCTTGTTGTAATCAGCAAATGGGATTTTTTATGGCAGTCTTTCAACACTTCTTGTCACTCTCTCTTAAAGGTCAGAGCTCTCCTGACAACAGATTCTCTCACCTAACCATAGGAACTCTGCAGTCACAACGGGCCTCTTGGCTGCTTCTCTGATTAATGCTCTCCTCTCCTGGTCTGCCCAGTAAGGTGGATCGCCATACCCTGACAGGACTGCAGCAGTGCCATACACTTTCCATTTTTAGATGATGATTTGAACCTAACATTGCACTGGATATTTTTAGGGGTGTCAGAGTTAAGGGGGATGAATACAAATGCATGCCACTTGTTTTTAAATTGTCCTTTCACTTCACAAATATGTCTTACTGTGTGTTGTGATAGAAAAAAAATAAAGAAACAATAAAATGAATTCAATAGGGTGTGAATACTTTTGCAAAGCCGTACTGGCTGGTTGTGCTATTGGTCTCTTAAAGACCAACTTATCAGATGAGCAAACCACTACTAGCAGAACAGCTGGTACATCCAGCTGGGAGGAGAGCAAATAAATGTTTTCCAAGATGAAAAGCCTGCACTAGCAGTATTTGCTCTCCAAAATACTCTCCAGTTATGCTGGAATTGATGCTACAAGCTGCTAAGCTAACATCGTTGTCGCTTCTAAAACTCCCTTGCCGCTGCCGGTGCATGAACACCGTCTGGCTGAACCCTCCGTGCTTTGGCAACTAAAGCACAATTTGAAGCCTGCAAGGCTGGATTCTCTCATTACTATGATGTTGCAAATATCACCTCCTGTGTTACAAAGTTGTGCTTTTAAAAAAGTAGGATGCAAAACATAGGACCAAAAAAAAAAAAGCCATTACAATGCAGCCTCTGGGTGCTATAAATACTGTATATATACTCTGCATTTTTTTGGTCAATTCATTCCGCAGATGTTGAGTTGATGAACAGAAGACCAACGCCACCTTTAGTTGGGCTGCCAGTGGGGCTAAAACAACATTACCAAATGAGTGCAAGGAAATGCATGAAATTTGTTCCTCTGTAAAACGAGACACAAAGCAAAGAGAAAAAAAAGAAACTAAACTAAACTAAATAGCCCCTGAGTAAACCATAATATGATCATTTTATTCCGTGCATGGCATCTTCTCCCCTGAGTTTACCATGCCCTTATCGTTCAGCAGAGTCCACCTGAGAAAATAAACTCCAACGCAGCAGAGAAGAAGGAAAAAATCGGAGCGAAATGCAAACAAAGTAATGGGCTCAGATCCCTTAGATAAAACACAATCACAGTGGGAGAAAAGTTTTTTTCTTGCTGTGGGGACAAGGGAGAGTAGAGACTTTACCATGTAAGCAAGTGACAATTGAGCACCAAGGCCCTTTGATCACACTTCTGTCTGACAGGACGATGCAATTACAACCGTGGGAAGGGAATTATTCACAGAACGTGCAAAGAGCCAATACGAGTGATGGAGAGGGAGAAAAGTGGGAGGAGGGAAGGGAAAAAAATGAGACAAAGACATACAAGTGATTGGACATTAAAGAGGGTGAATGAGACACAAATGAAATGATAATGACAGGGACATCCTCAAACGCAGAGAGCGACAGGAGAGCAGAGACAGAGTCGCTGTGTTTTCGCACAAGCTGGGTCACCTGGCACAGAGACAACCAAAGATAAAGGCGCATGCAGAGAGTCAGACGTCAGGGGCCGGGGGTAGAAACGGCAATGTGGGAAAAAAATAAAGCCTGGCAGTTATACCTTCATGTACGCTCGGCATGTCTTCTCTCTTTTTTGAAGCTTTTCCGCACAACAAGAGGATCAAGCATAAGAGACAGATTGTAAAGAAAGAGAGGGAGAAAAGGTGGTGAGAGAAAAGGAAGCGTTAAACTATGCAACTTACTATCAATTACAGTATTAATGAAAAAAAGAAGAACCACAGGTCTGTGAACTATCACCTTAAAATAATGAGACAGATCTAAAAGCTTCCCGGGGGAAGTTAAGCGGTAAATCCTTGCTATGAATATGGATCACATACGAGTGAAGGGAGGAGATAAGAAACACACAGACGGCGGGAAGGCATAAGTAGTGAGACTAGAGTCTGTTGCTCCCCATTAGTGATACGCTGAAATACACCAAGAGAATAAACAATCTGGGGATAAGGTCCTTCGTATTCCATGTGATGGAGAAAACAATTAAGTGCTAGTTATTTTTATAACCCTCTGTTAATCTCTTAGCATTAAGTAAGTGGCCATGTCATTGAAAGTGAGTAACACACTAGAAAATCAAACACTGCTCCTGCTTCTGCTGCAACACAGAGGCTTTTATCCAGGCCACTGCATCCAAAACACCTGAGGATATGCATAAAACTTCTGCAGATTATGACTTCAATTTGAGTTGTTAGTTTGCAGGGAAGGGGCTGGATGGAACCTAAAGAAGCACACAATGGTTTAGTGGTTTCATCTTCCTGGAAGCAAATTTACAAATGAACATTTCCAAAGTCCATGCACATAGCTGTTCAGATGTACATTCATTTCCTCTTTTGTTTGTTTGCAGAGCATGTAAATCAACAAGCCAACTCCAAGAACTGGCTAGACTTATCTTGTGTTTGTATTTACATAGGCATAAATTCGCTGGCTGCTTTCTGAGGGAATCAGATGTCTTAAATGAAAGACAACGTCCATAGTCGGAGCAACATGAGGTGCAAAACACAACAAGATAAAAAACAAACAGCAAAAACCAGAAAAGAAAACCACCAGAGCAGAGAAGTAAAATGTGGATTTGTAAGTCATTGTTTTAAGTGATGTGCATTTTTGTGTTTCCAAAGATGTTTTGAAGAATGTTGGTTTTTTTCTGCATTGTTGCTCTTCCATAAAAACCTCATTTCCTGATTGAGGGAATGATTGTTGGCCAAGTATATAGTAAATCTCCATATTGTACACACCTCCAAGTGTTCATGTGACATAAATCCTGCACAACTCAACCGAAAAGCAAACAAAATTATCAGGGGAGAAAATATAAAAGATAACGAAGCTGCAAAACTCTGGCTGCAAAAGTGTGCAGTCCCTTAAACTACTGCTTGGTTGATGCGCCGTTTAATTTATTTTCAGCATTTAGTCTTCTTGAGTCCAGAAGAACATAAAGAACAACAATGGCATTGCAGAGAATGGATGTCTCTCCAAAACTAAGTGGAAGACAACACTGAAACTGGTCTTATAGGCTTATAACAACACTTACAAATACCAGTGAGTTTGTGCCAAAACCTTTTAGAAAGCTGAATGATTTTATTTTTTAGCATCATAATGAGCCCAAGGATAAATCTAAAAATCAACTAAATAAGATTTCAAAGACCTAGACTTAAATGTGAGAGAAAAAATTAAGTTAACATGAAGAGGCTGTGGACAACACATTTCCTCATAACATGACAGATTAGACTAACACTT
This sequence comes from Valencia hispanica, assembly GCA_963556495.2. Lineage (NCBI taxonomy): Eukaryota > Metazoa > Chordata > Actinopteri > Cyprinodontiformes > Valenciidae > Valencia > Valencia hispanica. The sequence continues at coordinate 24,432,090 of OY747712.1, read as the reverse complement.
GTCCAGGCAGAGCAGGCAAATATTGTCAAGTTAAGAGGTAATGGGATCATTGCACCTTTTTCTTTTCAAAAGCGCTTTTCCAAATTTCTTTCTCAGTTGCATTGTACAGGATACATGCCACAAAAATTATTAAATTAATGATCACTTTTTTACAACGCAAAAACTTGGGATTTTAACAGATGTGAGAACACTTTTTTGAAAGCCATTGTATATCATTTATAGCGCACATGTGCAGGACAAGGTGCTTACAAGGAGCTAATTTTTAAAATCTCGAGACAAGCTAAACAGAAATGAATTCCCAAGGGGAAATAGCCTGCTTCAAGAGTAACTTCATATCAGACTGTAAGGACAGAAAACTCTAGTGTACATCTGCACCTGTAATAACAAAGAACATCAATGTCACTGAGTACATATTCACATCACTGTATGAAGGTTAAATCCCTGAAGTTTTCAGTAACACTGTGCCCTTTTTGTGACATTTCAAAGCAGTAATGCAGGAAACCTTAATAAAAACTCCCCTTTATGAACTGACTAGCTGTTTCTAATTTCAGTGATAGTTACGTTGCTATCTGAACATATGGACACAAACTGTGGTTGTCATTTCAGCAAAAACTCACATTGTTTACCAAGCAACTACCGTATGCAGAGTCTGAATAAAAATGCAATTTTTCAACCCGTCACTCATCTTTCCGTGGTACCCCCGGCAGCTGAGAGAAGAAGCTTTTTTCAATAGGCGTCCATGGAGGCTCAGGTGGACAGCAGTCCTGCACTTGTCAGCAATGAAGAGTTACTCTCTCTGTTGCTGCTGGGGGGGGGGGGGCTCGTAGCCATTAGCTCGGATAAGGTGGAACTGCCAGGTGAGCTTGTTTTTCCAAAAGCCCATAATTACCCAGGAGCAGTAAAGGAATGAGGTTCCCCCTCAGGGCAGAGGTCTGGCCCCCTTAGCGTCATTCATCTAAAACTGACTGGGATATGTATGTGTGTGAGAGAGAGTGCACTGACTTGTCTGCGTATTATCTGTAAGCATCCTGCTAATGAATGTCTTGGGTAATGCTGACTCCGAGTGAGGGCCAAAGGAGGGAACAAAGTGTAATGAGAGGTTACAACAGGCCAAACCTTGTTGAAGCTGCGTCCGGCTGAGTCCTTCTCGTTGGGCCGAAGCTCCTGCAGCTGGGCGTCCAGGATGTCCACGAGCTGCTCCATCAACCGCACAGAGGAGCTGACGTCCCCAGCGAACACAGGGCCCTGCGTGTGCCTAGCCAGCTCGTTGGCTAAATTAGCCGCACTTTCGCCGCTTCGGATCTAAAAACAGCAGACGAGGGAGGGGAAACAAGGGGAGCGTCAAGGAAATGTGGGTGATGAAGGCCTGAGATGATGGTTATATAACGCCAACTTGAATAATTTATTCCACATACATCTGAGGGTCCTAATCTACTGCAATACGGCTCGTTTACAGAAAAAGAGGTTTTAGTCACCCTCAAGCATTAGAGGAGTACAGAGAAATACACCAGCATAACAATTATAAGCTGTTCTCTGCGATTAGTGTAATATAGTATTTTTTATTAGACCCAATCTTAGCTCTGCAGTGACTCACCGTAGTAGTACATATGCCGAATACATCTATACTCATTCTCATGGTGGAGTTGTTCTGTAGTGAGTGATGAATCAATTTGTGCAGGAGGAAGCAATAAATGTACAGACACAGGAAGCACATTTTCATTCAATCAGTCAGCCTCTGAGGTGTAATTGAAAGCTATAAAGAAGGTGATAGGGCTGTATAAAAATATGCTTGTGAAAAGTTAGAATTCCAGCACCGTAATAGTTGTAAACCCATCAGTATTAGCAGTTGGACCCAAATAAAATGCATTTTAATTGATGCTGATAAATCAGTTAGCTACATTGTGATGGCTTCCAGTTTCAATTTTTATATAAATATATACAAAATAGATGTCTCATAGAGACATAGGTTATAAATAAGGTTGCAGAAATCAGCTGGTGAACGATTTTCAGCTTGATCAGCCCTGAGCGGAGACGAGCAGCTTTGAAACTTAAAATGCTGTTATTTTTCTGATCTGTAAATGCACCACGCCTAAGGACAAATCACGTTCTGGTAACAACAAATCCATTCAGTGTGAATGCTGTAATTAAGGGAAGAAGGCTCAAGGTTCGCTATTTAAAATATCAGTGAGGTGTTTAAAAATGAAATCGAAGGGAGAGCAGAAATTTAAGAAGCTATTTAAAAAATCTTATTTAAAAAAACATATCACAACATGTCTGCGGTTCATTTAGGCTATGAGACAGTAAGAGAGGGGAACACTTTAAGCAGAACAGAGCACAACAAAGTTGCTTTGTTTTATACTTTCGAGCCTTCAACCTCTGTCAATTATGTAACATGTTCTATTTGAAAAGGTTGGCAGCCTTTTAGGAATTTCAAGTTAAGGTAGATTAGGGCTGCAAAATATATTGTAGAGTTATTGCACTTGGACTACAATAAGTGTTAGCTAATTATTTACCATGAATCCGGAACATCTATACCTGTAACAATTCTAATCCCGGCACTTGTCGTTCAATGCAGCATAAAACGTTTTCGAATGTGTAGAAGTAAGTAAGATCTTCAAATCATTAAGAAATTACAACTAAGTTGTTGAAGAAACAACTTTTTCAATAAAGTCATGATGGTGGGATAGAGAGAATGAATTTCAATTTCTGACTGTAACCGGATAGACTATTCATTATGTGGGGTTTACGTTTGCTATGGACCCAAAGTGGCATAAGTCATATTGTTATTGCAACATTTGCCAATATTATCGCATATCAAATATTTTCCTAATATATGCCAGGCCTAGTGGAGAAAGACAGTCAATGGATTTCATTTGGAAACAGTTTTTTTTTTGTTTTTTTATACATGCTATGCTAAATACTAGTAGAAGATGGTAAACATATTTAAAAATGTGAAATCTGTAATCAGTTTGTCTTTTGCTCACGGCTGGAACAAATATATTTAATGCTCTTCTTACATCTTCTTATATTATAACTTGAAAAGAGAGATCAGCATTGGCTAAAATTAGTATTAGCAGGTCAAATATTTAAAAAAATCTGAGACTTGAAACTGGCCACTGAATTCTGATTGGTGTATCTCTAGTTATAACTAATAAGAGAATAATTGCAGTGATACTAGGTTTCTTCTGTTTCTGTGCCTGCAGTTTAATATGAATGCAGTTTACTGAGTTGGCAAAACTGGTCTTTATGTGGATATCTGCCTAACCATATTTATCCCTTGCAGATTACATTTAAGGAGAATACGGAATAATTTGCAAGGAGAAAAAAAATGTCTTCATGTTGATTTGCTGTGCATCACCTTTTTAAAATTATACTGAATTCTGTTTCTATCACATAAAGTGCTTAAAATCAGGGCACAGCCCTTTAGATGCATCCACACTACTCCCCCACCCCCCAGGAGCCCTGTCTGAACCCGCTGCATTCATTCCTGCTTTTTCTAACGGAGGGAACAATAGTCTATCTCTCAGAATGTGGTGTGTTCCTGTTTCATTATAGTGCATTCAGGCTACTGAAGCTCTTATCTGCACATCTACAGCTCTACTTGCAAAACATCAAAGAACAAAAGCACTGACGAAACAGACCCTGGTTCTTTGATTCTTGGTAGCACACTGCAGCTCTTGGCATTCATGCCTGATTTTGTTTTAGAGAGAGAGAGAGAGAGAGAGAGAGAGAGAGAGAGAGAGAGAGAGAGAGAGAGAGAGAGAGAGAGAGAGAGAGAGAGAGAGAGAGAGAGAGAGAGAGAGAGAGAGAGAGAGAGAGAGAGAGAGAGCGAGAGAGAGAGCATTTCTTTTTGCTACCACATGACTTTGGCTCCCCTTCGAAAAAGAAAAAAATTGAAAGTGTTTCAATGATGGGTACACTTGACCTGTTCAGAAAATAAACCAGGCAAGGAAATGGGTCATCCATTACACACAGCATAGAAGTTTGATTTCTGTGCTTGATCGCCACTACGTTTTGTAATAGACAAGCTCTCCGTTTTACCTTTTGTGCCACCTGAGTCACCCAGTGGGAGGTGCAGTTGCTGAGGTCCGGCCCCTTGGAGCACCAAGTCCCCATCACAGTGCAGAGGAAAGTAGCAGTGCCTGCAGCAGCACAGAGAAAAAAGAACCACAACAGTTGGATGGAGGCCAAAACCTTGCTCGGATACAATGTCTCCTGCTGATCGCTCATTTATACAGACTCTCCCGTGAAGGATACTAAATGTTCGGCAGCAGCAGGAATTTTTCAAATGATCTGAAAGGCTGAGAGGAATTTTAATGTCTGCCTAAAAAAAAGCACGACCTTAAAGGTTTAGTAAAAGACTGTCAAGGTCCGTTTGGCTTCAGATAGGAGGGAAAAAAACTGACAGAGCAAGCAAAGTGGCATTTGTTTACATTTAAAGATCAACACATTTCACAGCTTTCAGCATTTTATATGCTGCCTCGCCTTTCAAAACCATGAATTAAATCCTGCCACACTGACAACAACAAGACAAAAATCGACACTCTTTCCTTTTCAAACGTTATCTCCTCTTTTTTTTTATTATTATTCTTCTGCAGCCTTGCTTTTCATTCTGACACAACTTTCAGATTCTGGGATTTGCTACGAAGGTAATTTCAGCACGATTACTGCGGCAACGTTGTTGTCAGACGATCTCACATAACTACATCAGAAGAACTGCTTCCCTAACTGCTGACTTCATGCGCTTCCAGCAGAGATTTTAACTACACTAAGTAAACTGTAAGTGCATTATTTAAATTTACCTACTGTGGAAGAGATTTTCACAGAATGAACAGTCCATCACATTTATTTGTCCTTGTGCTTTTTGAAACAGGCAACAGTTTTCCCCCTGCTATTTGTACACTTTTATCCAAGAGTTTGCACCAAGGAGGTACATTATGATTTTTTCCCCTTCCTTGATGTAGAAAGAAAAAAGCCCTAATCATGCAACACTTTGGTTTTAAAACTGACATGCTGCCTAGCTGCTGAGATGTTGTTGAGTTGGTGCATGTAAATAGAAATAAAACTACGCTGAGCACACAAATAGGAATCATTTTAACAGATTCTCTCAGGTTCTTTGGATCTTGCTTTTCGCTTATTTTAATCTTAAAACATTACTGTTAGAAGTGACTTTTTTTTGTCATTGTACCGAATGACAACAAACCAAGTCTACTGATAAAAAGCATGGACACATATTGTTTTATCTTTTTTGTTTGGAAAGTGTCTGCGAAAAACACTCAATCAGATTAACAGTATAGTAGGTTTAAAAGATACAGCTTGTGCTGTACTGCACTTGCACTAAATTGCGTCATATTGTGAAATAGGTGTAATTGTATTCAGTTTAAAATCTCATAGGTATGAGTGTTTTGGGAGAAAATTTAGTTATTTTTATTCCTGCTGTGACACTGTTGAGAAGCAAAAAAAGGTTCAAAGAGGACAGATTTACATATTTTTACTGCTAGTAGAAAGAAGAACTAAAGCATGTATCAGGTGCATCTCAGTATATTAGAAATATCAGAAAAGTTTATTTCAGCAATTCTTTTCAAAATGAAACTTAAATAGGTTCATTACACAGAGTGATATACTTTGTGCACTTATTTGAAATTTACGTTAATCTGACTTGCAGCTAAAATACACCAAAAGCCAGTTTTTAGTAAAATTTGAAAACCCAAAAGACCAAAAAAAATTCTTGTAGAACTATAGTGCATTATGACCATGCCAGTTATCTAACAAGTAGTCAGAGCCCCACATTGGCTAACTTGTACAGGCAGGAAGTACATTTTGAACTTAATTCAGAAATCAAGATCCTAGAATCTGGAGGTAGATTGGAGAAGGCTGACACTAAAGTTGCTTGGTTGTTGGTCCATTGTGTTTTATCAAGTTGAAAATCAGAGCAGCAGGACTTGGCACCTGCACACACTGCTAAAAGTATCAATACCAGGTTTAAAGACTGTGGTATCACTTTGGTAGATTGGACAGCAAACTGGCATGACCTAAAGGCCCGTTTGGCAATGGTTTTAAAAGGAAGATGTGAGACACCAGACCCAACAACACAGATGAGGTGAGGGTTGCTATGAAAGCAACCCTGCTTCATTTACACCTCAACAGAGCCACAGGCTGATCCCCTCCATGCACTGCTATATTGAAGCAGTAATTCATGCATAAGGAGACCCAACCAAGTATTGAATGTACATACTGTTACAGCACGTGTACATTTTTTTAAGTGGCTAGGCATTGGGAAAAAAACAACACACATTAGTATTAGCTACAACTCACAATTATCTAAAAAAAAAACCACTTCAAAATATCACTATGCCTAAGAAATCTATATACGACTTTATTTTTTTTTCTTTTAAATTACTGAAACACAAACGTTTTGATAATATTCTAACTGAGAGAGACACAATAGGACTCAGTAGATTTGACATACAGAGGTAATCTGTTTGTAACCTTAAAGCGCATATAAACGAAGCTTAATTTCTCCTGAAAAATAGTTCAATTACAAGCCCTGTTTAAAAGGGACAAACAATATCAGACTTTTATAGTTATTTGTACATATCTAGGGATTTTGTTTTCATCTATTTTTAATATATAATTGGGGAGTAAAATCTGTGGTGTTTAGTTTTGTGTACTTAATGTTAGTTAAATTAATTGGAGGGTTTTAAAAAACTTTTGTAAAGTACTGATGTTAATCACAGGCTTGTAGAGGATTTAATAAGTTGACTTTTATGCTAGGCAAGTCTGAAGCACCACAAAGATAAGCTTATGTATTTTTATACATGACAAATTAATGATAAGGGTTTTAATCTTGTTAAAGCTGCCATATAAACAAGAAATGTTGCCTTACACTTCCAGTCCACAATGTTCACCACACAGGACTCTGGCTAAAAAAACATTTGTCAAAATGAAAAGTGGATCTTTTCAACACCAAGGCTAGTACCTTGCAAGGTAATTAAAACCTTTAAACTTGTTCATGCTTTGCCACCTTAAATTCACAAGCTTCAGTGCACTTTATTGAGATTGTATTGATATAGCAGCATAAAGTAGCACATATTGGTGCTACTGCGACAACAAAATCTGAAACATGTTGCATGCTGTATTTAGCCACTTTTACTCTGATACCCCTGATAAAAACATAGCACTGTTTAATCTATCATTTGAAAATGAAAATGGGTATGTTACAACTGCAAACTTACCAAGACATGGCTGTCCAACTAAACTGAGAGGCCGGGCAAGACGAGCATTAATCAGGAGGAATTGTGAATTTGTTCGTAAATCCACATTTTGAAGATATCTTTTCGTATCCCAGGATTAATGATTGAATCTCTATCCTTTTGGTGTCTCCCAAAGAAATCTCTTCACAAACTCCAGGACCTTCCACGTTCTGTAGCCCAAATCATAACTGAGACCCCTTTCAGAGATCAAATCAGTGCAGTTCTTAAGTAGTTATCCTTAAATAAATGTATTATTATTATTATTATAATAATAACTATATGATCATTATTACTGTTATCAATTACAGAAGCACCCAAGAGATGCATAGTAACTCTGGAAGAGCTGCAAAGACCAAGAGGTTACATGGGAGAATCTGTTGACTGGAAAACTAAGTTGTGAGTTTCACAAATATTGGACTTTACAGGTTTTTACAGAAGTGATGTAAGAATGCAACCATTTTTAAAAATACAGCGATAAGAAGCTGCGTTGACACAAACAACACATTTTATGGCAGAACAACACACAATCTCACCCTTAACACACTTTCCTTGTCAGATTTAATGGATAAACATAAAAATTCAGAGGTTATCCATCGCAAGGGAATAAACATGAGCTATGGTGCGAAGCTGAACGCACAGGTTGGAGATTTTAATCATCATGCATCCTGTTGCTTTACAGTTATGTAAAACTGTGTTGCTGCATCATAAGAATCCTGAAGAAATACCCAGAGAAACTTGAAAAAAACATAAATAAACGTAAAATTTTAAGGAATATGAACGTTTTTCTTGTTTTTTTTACAAGCACTGTATAAATAATAATTTACAATGTAGGTAGACAGTTACCTCGGGTTCCTTTAGGGCACGGTCTCTCCACAGTGGTGCCGGTGTGCGTCTGGGGCCAGTCGATGGCTCTCCTTCTGGTTGCCTCGCAGAAGCGTCGGGGTGTCGGGGGCAGCTCAGGCACAGTGGGCTCGGCCGTGACAGACCCATGGCTGTCCTCGTAAAGTATCCTACCCTCTCTCGGATCAGCTCCCGCTCCAGTGGTATCGCCCTGGCCCCTCAGGATGGGCACGGCGGTGGTGGTGAACATCGGGGTAGTTTTGGGAACAGATGACGAGACAGAGGGATCCTCAGTGGTTGGACCTGGAATGACGGAACAGTGAAGCTGTTAGAGATGTGGTTTCTTGGTATCAGTGAATATTAGATTTCTTGCTGACTGAAAATAAAAAGGTTCATGGAGGTCGCACTTAAATTCCCACCTCATCTTTTCTCTTTAACAAAACAACACTAGGAAAAACCTGACAATGGTACACTATCATTCACCGTTTCTATTTTACTTAAGCCAATAAGCAAGACAAGCAATAGCGGTGGGGCAATCTTTCACACAGTGATTTCTTCCAAGCAGGCTCAGTATTGGACTGATAAAATGTCAACAATGAAGACAAAGTCTGTCTGCGTTTTACCTTTTTCTCCCTGCCTTGTTCGACTCCTTCTCTTTGATAAAGCTGGAGCGTGGAAGGAGAGCCGCACTGCCCCAAGCAAAAACCATACATCAGCAATAATGCGATTCCACTGTATTCTGTCCACGCCTACCAAGCAAATCCATGTGTGACTGCGCACGCATGCGAGTGTGCAACCCTACCAGTGTCTGCTCTATTACTCAGGTGTGTCCCTGCTTAAAATCACTGCCAGCTCACAGACTGATATCTGCAGCGGAGGGCCTGGAGATAACTAGGAAATGAGAGCAGGAATGGTAAATCAATAAATTTAATACAGTATGAAGAGTCAATATGGATAAAAGAGAAAACACAGTGAGTGTTTGCGTGTGTGTGCGTGGGTGTGTGTGTTCATTTGTGGATATCCAAGGCTTCTTGTCTCTTGAAAGGCCATACATTTCAACCCACAACCTGCTGATTGTATTTTAAGATAAAAGCAGCTTCCCACAATGAGGTCTGCCCATGCGAGAAGCCACTATAGTCTTCCTCATGTTCCCCGGGTGCTTTTGGGAAAATGCAATATCATGCTATCTGACACTCCATCATCAGACACCTTTCTCCATTTCCCCAGGGGAGAATAGTGACAGAGCCGACATTTCTTGTTTCACACCAATCAGCGGGTCAGGGGGATCTTCGCTTTTTCATTCAGGTAAAATATTTGAGTTTATTACAAAGCTGATATCTATGATGAGGCCAAGAGGCCACCTAAGCATGATGGGGGCGGTGGGTGATGCTGATGATGAGAAAAGGAAATGCTACAGTGTGTCTCAAATGTGACATTTCATAGGGTGGCCTTTTTCTCTGTCTACATGGGTCCTGGCCAATTTACTCACGCTCATTCACCAATCATGAGGCATTCACGGACACATTCGCAGGTTGGCCTGGTCAACATGGCTAAGCCTTTAACTGCTAGCCCCTGTACGGTTTGCATTATCAAGTAAAACAAAGAAAGTAAAAAAAACATGATATCGACTTCAGATTCAAGTTAAAAAAGGTGTTTTTAATTTATATATTTTAAATCCAATAAAGGCTTTCAAGCTGCTCCAACATAACAATGGTATATATAAGAATGAACAAAAAGTTTTTGATGTATTATGCAATGCAGACAAAGTTTTTTCATTGAGTCAGGGAAAGTGAGAAGATTCATAGGCTGGCTTGGTTGATTCAATAGACACATATAATGCAATATAAGGGCAAGTGTAATTGGGTTTCAGAATATTAAACCTCTCCATACCTGAGCAAACCTCTGCTTTTCCACAGGCTGATATAAACCCTGATAGGCAGCTGTTTGTAACAGCTTGCTTGCATCACCTGATTAACTTGCTCCTGAGAGCATATTTCTCCAACTCAACCTTCTGAAGCAACTTGTTTTTGTGCAAATTATCACAACATACAAATTGTTTGTGTTTTAATTATTTTTTAAGAAGTAAAATGTATTTTTTATTCATCCAGTTAGCAATAACATGCTGCAAATACACACTGTTCATTTTAATTAACATTTAACATTTGTCCATGTGAAGCCTGTTTCACACACCAGGATTGTAAAATTGGCGCTTTTCAGTTTCAGACCACACACAAGGCGATAAAAAATTTCACAGATATTCCTGTTTTGGTCCTACACTGTGTGTGTCCTGCCAGCATGCTACTGCCCTGTTTTGATGATACCCTGTTCGCGCCTTACTGCCAATTTTCAGGCAGAGTTTGAAAAGAGGCACATCTCAAATTAAAACTTGAAAAGCACATAGAGAGTGCAGACCTCCGCCAGGTCTACTCGCTTCGTGTCAGGTCAACCCCAAATTTTTATCAGTTGTTCTTGGTCCAACTGCAGACATTTCCTGAACATTTCATTAAAATCCATCCATAACTTTTTGAGTTATGCTGCTGACAGACAGACAGACAGACAGACAGACAGACACAAAAACATTACCTCCATGTGGTAGTAAGGTAAAAAAAACATTTTTGTGTACCATCTTTCTGTGTAAATATCTTATGTTACAACATGAAAACGTACGGCTTGTATTCAGGTGCAGCAAAAAGAACAATGATTATTTATAGGTGTGTCAAATTATCGCGTTAATTGCGATCAATTAATTACAGCCATATTTAGCTATGATTTTTTAAATCGCATTAATCGAATTTTTAATATTTAATGTTACAGTTTCTGCATGCGAGTTCCTTTTAAATAAAACCCGTTTCATGCACTGGGCTTCTTGTGCTTGACCTGTTCGCGGTTAATCGGTTGGCTGGAAACTCATCAGAAGATGACTGGCTTCCATCGTGGTGGGGAGGGCGAGGTGAGGAGGAACGGTGTTGCCAACTACCCGACAATGTTGCCAACTTTGCTACATTAGGCGAGTTTTAAGACCCCTCTAGCGATTCTTTCTCAAAAAAAAAAAAAAACATCTAGCAGCAAATCTAGCAACTTTTTATGGGGTTATTGGAAACTTTTGGGTGAAGCATGTTATGTTGTTACTCTTCTCACCGAGCAGCTCACCGCACACTGCAGCTCCACCCGGCCGCCCAGGTCCACTCGTATGGCAAGCCATCGGTATCAAAAATAATGTGCGTATTACGTGTCGTTTTAACCCGTAACACAGTGGGACTCAGACAAGATATGTACCCCACTGCGTCCAGATTGCTAATGAATCGCGAATGCCAAAGCAGAAGGTTGCAGGCGCCACTTATTATTATAAAAACAGCAGAATGTAAATGGCTGGGACTGCATCTGTTCAAGACTGTTAAATACAATAAATGACTTCATAAAGCCATTTTTTTAAATTACATGTATCAAACTTTTGTTGTACCACAATAATGTAATGAATTTAAAAGAAAATACCTCAAGATGAGGGCTTTTCTCAGCAATTATTAAGTGAGATTAAAAAAGAGATTAATTAGATTAATTAATTACAGATCATAATTAATTAATCTCAAAGTTTTTTTTATCTCATGACAGCACTAATCATTTATAATTACAACTAATACATTTGTGAATCTGAAGCAAAACAAAATTGGCAGCTAAGTTTAAAGTAAACTAAACACTGTTTATTCTAGACAATTTAAGACAAAATCTTCAAGAAATGCTTTTTTAAAGTAAATGCCCCTTCAAAATGATGTTATACTTAGCCTCCTAACAGTTTTTTCCCCCCTAAAAGCAGATTTATACAGTCATGGAAAAAGCTTACTATGCTCCAGAGCTACTTCAAACAGTCGTTCTCTGTAAACTTTATCAGGCTCTCACATCTCAGTGGAGGAATTTTGGCCCACTCATCCGTAAAACTTTGCTTTAGTTCTTTGTGGTTTGTGGACATTCTTTATGCACAGCTCTGTTAAGGTCCGACCACAGATTTTCAGTTGGCTCGAGGTCTGGACTTTGACTCGACCACTGAAACATCTTAATTCATGTCTTCTTTTTCAAACAATCTGTGGTGAATTTGCAGATATGTTTGGGATCATAGTCCTGTTGATAATTAACTAACAATGGTGTTGATGTAAAAATAGTAATGAAATTTATTATGTCCATCTCATTAACTTGTTTTATTATAAAAGATGCATCTGGCTACATCTGGTGATTTGCCAGTAAAACAACTTAGTTGTAGTTTCTAAATGACTTGCCAACATAAACATTTTCTGCTGCAAACAACAACTAGCAACAAATATATCAATGGAATAAGGCAGGGCGATTAACTGAAAATTTACCAACACCGAAACGTATGCCTGTAACCGACGTCATTTTGCCCATTTCAGTATGTTGGGTGTTTTTAGTAAATAAAAAGGTATGTTTTAGTTTGGATATGCTTATGTCTCTTTAAGAGCCTGTGGGTTCATCTCTGCGGCCCTCCAGGCCCCCGCATTGTAGCGGCTGGATGTTCCCCCGGGCTCTCCTCTGCTTCTCTCCTGGGGGGTGCGGTCAGCCCTGCACTGGTCCGTCTGGGTCTCCGATCTCTTTCGTGTCTGCATCGGTTCATGGGAGGCGGAGGTGTGGGGTGTGGGGTGTGGGTGTTTACAGACGCATTCTTGGGCTTAGGTTACCATTACTAGGCTAAATCTTGTAGTAATCGGTATCATGAGCTTTTCAGTGACGCTATTGTGGGTTGTGGTTGTGTAGTTCTCAGTTTGCATTGTTTGATTTGTTTGGTTGTTGTTTCTTCCCTCTCCTTCCCATCCTGCGGGTGTGGGGGCGAACTGGGATGTTTTCTTGTTTTTGCTTTGTTCCCCTTCCTCTATTGTGTCTTCAACTTACCCTCTGCCTCTTAACTTTTTTCCATACCTCTCTTCATCTTCCTTTCTTTCTTCCCCTTTATTTTCCATCTCCGTGTCCATATTGTCAGGGGGGAAAAAACCCACAGCAATTTCTAATAAAGATTTGTTACACATATATATCAAGCGGAGTACTATAGCTAAAGCCGTAATGCTCCACTTGTGAAAGTACATCTATTGGGTCTCTACCAGGTACTCAGACACCCTTTATGAGCACCACACAGCCAGACAGGACACGTAAAAAAATAAATAAACGTAAATGTAAATATTTCTCTGTCTAAAATAAAGACAGTACACTAAATAAATCACCGATTTCGCTCATAGCCCCAGTCACTTATTCACCTCGTCCACCGTGTGTGTGCCTCTCTGTGACAGATGTTAAACAGACATCATGTCTCAGTCAAACTGGACTCTCAGAGATACAGAAAGAAGTGGGAATCGTAACCTAAATTATAAGGCTGGTTGAAGCCATATACTGGAGATGTTACATGGTCCTACTGACTGTAGTGTAAGTGATATAAAAAACATGCCAACTCAACAACATATTCAAAAGGCAAAACCTTATAACAGTTCCATCTCAACCATACAGCCATTAATGGTTTAAAAAAACAATTCTGCAAAGGCTATTATTTAAATAATTATTCCCCTCTCCAACAGCAACCCATTACAATTATATGCACATTATGCAAATGAGGCGACATGAATATTGAAGTAGGAGGGAGAGAAGAAGCCACAGCCCCATAAAGAGAAAATAATTTTTTTGGCGGTGGGGTAGTTATCGTCCACCATTATTGAGGTGAACTGCTTGATATATCGTAACATTGATTTTGAAGCCCATATCGCCCGGCCCTGTACTGTAATATAGAGGACTGAACCAAAAGTACTTAAATAATTAGATCATGTTTATTGCTGTCCAATTTCCATTGATCTATCAATTGTATAATTTAATGGAAAGAGAGTGAAAGAGACAAAACCCACCAATGCAGAAGGAGACCGTGTAAATTCCACACATATGTAATTAAATTATTTTTTTCCAAGTGATAACATTTGTGCCAACCTCCAATCTATTATTTCCCTTTTCCTCCACATTAGGTGCATGAAGCCACCCTAACTACGTGGCCAATTGCTTTAAGAATTTCCGAATTAAATCAGTCAAAAATTAATGTTGAGTGGTATTATACTCAGTAAGATACAGCAAACAGACAGGTGACAAATTAAATTCCATCTTACTTTGTGAGACCTATAATTTGCAGTCACAGCACAGATGTAAATAAAGATTTAATCGTTTTATGCTTTTGAATATCAAGCTGTGATTTATATTGCATTCCTATGCTTAATCTAACACATTGCAGTGTAAATGGGATTCTTTACAAAAACAATATATTTTACACGTATAATAATGAACATAAATTAAAGACAATCAGACAATAAAATTGTAATCTTGTAATTTGGTGCAATTTAATGTTTTGAAGTGTGATGGGAAAAAATATGGGCTATAATCTTTCTTACAAGGGACATTGATTGTTTTTCACTTTGAGTTCTATTTGATCAGGCTACAACCTGAGGGTCAGTGTTTGAAGAACTCCAGAGATATTAGAAAAAAATCTGGAACCTGGCACTTTTTGGATAATTTTTTTTCTCTTTTAACTTTTGCTTCTTTGATTCCTAAACACATAAATAAATGGATAATTCAGGAGGACAGCTTTATAAAAACCGGAATTGTTTAAGAAAACTTCAATCAGCGTACTTCTGCACTTTTAAGCTATTAGACACTTGGTCATCATCTTCCTTGTTCACTCCTCTCTCTTTTTACTCTTATCAGAATCATTTCACCTTATTTAATCAAAGAAAATCTTTGTGGATCCTTGTAGACATCATGTCTTAAGTCTTCAAATCAAAGTGTGGGTAACATCAAGACAGTCAGCAGTGCAGCACAGCTTCTCTGTACTACACAAAGTAATGCGCTCAGAAGGCAGCACATCTGCAGGCCTATTCTGATGCCTCTGCACCATGCGCTCTACAATTTTCTTTTGATTGCAAAGAGTAACTCCCTCCAGTAAGAGCCTCACGTCCTCTGATAGCACTCATCCAAGAGAGGGCTGCACCAATTAGCTTGCATTCCTCTCAAGAGGCAGTGAAGTCACTCTTTATGGGAAATCTGACACCAAAGAGCACGCTGTTGCCATATGGTGAATATTACCTCTTGTATATAATGGAAGAGTTTGAGATTGAGCACTTGAAAAGGGACTATGACCAGTGTCAAAGCAGAGTGTGTAAATTAAAACACAGCTAAAGCGAAGAAAGAATATCATCCCGCAAGATCATCAATCGAAATGCAGGAGATGAAGCAGAATTAGTTTCATCACATTACAGCCCCCTTGAGTCATTCCTGAGAGGAAGATGGCAAAAAATATTAAAGCGCAATCATCTGATGAGAAGAGTGCTTATTCTGTTTGTCCTTGATTTTATAGCTCAAACTTTCACACTAGTAGTCAGAGTAGTCCCTATCTGTCCAGACAGACACATGAATAAATGGATTGTAAGCTGTCTAATGCTTGCTATTAAGGGACGTGGAATGACAGCTTGCAGTCAAATCAAGCTGTTTTAATTAGTTTCAGTTTTAAAGATGAATCACTTACACAGCTAATCCTCCTTGTATACTAATAAACATACACATGCAGCTTATAGGAAATTATAATGTGCAAGACTATGAAATAATAATCAAATGAACCAACATCTCTCTGCTGCTACCCCCAAGGTGGTCATTAAACATGCTCTATATTGTGAGTTAGATGGTAAAGGGATAGTTCAGGATGTTTAAAGTAATGTTCTGCTTAAGGGTTTTTAAGCAGTTAATATCTCAAAATCTCAAAACAATCCAACCTCAAAAACCCCATAAAAATTACGGTGCATGCTGTTCTATGAAGCTTTAAACCATTGTCATGTTTGTAGCAGGCTGTTATTAGCACAGAAGCAAATGACTATTTACAAGGTGAATGGAAGTAGGGGGGCGGTGTGCCACCAGTGATCGTCCTGTTTGAAAAGTGTGCTAAGAACAGAACACGTTAAGTGTTGCATGTGTGACGTAAAAATGGATCGTGAAAGGACAATTTTCAGGTCAATACTTCCTGGCTGGTGAAACTAAGAAAGACTATTTTCCAATAAGTGAATGCTCCGTGCTTAGCACAACCAGCTCACAGTAACCCTCTTCCTGTAGATGTTGTTACAGAACTTACAGATAGTTATTGTGAGTACCAATGAGGTGTGTTAAAAATAAAGAAAGCACCGATATGTAAGAAGTCATTTAAATGCTAATAAAAACCATTTTTTTCTACATGTCTCTATATAGTTCTTCAGACTGCGACTGTGAACAAGACTTTCTGCAGCTTCCAAGAAGATTGCATGGAGAACAGCAAAGTTGCTGTTTTATCATTTTGCACTTTAAACTTCTGTCTATCAAGGATCATGCTGGATTTAGAAATGTTGGCAGCCTTTCAGAGTCATAGTTGAGCCAAAGATAAAACTTTTCTTGGGAATACACATGGATGCTGCTGTTTTAATAAACTTAGATGCATTAAAGGTGTTAACTGTGCAAATTGTTACTAAGATAACATGCTAAAAAAAATAAAAAAATATCGCTTTTATAATAACTTTGCTTTTGGTTTAAAATAGTAAATCCCTGTTTTGCAGTGAGTGTTCTCTCACACTCGGCACGGCTTTGCTTTGTCCAAAGATAAATAATTAATTAACAACCACTAACAGCAGGAAGGCTAGGCTATTGTCAGTGTTTTACTTCTATCTTTTTGAAGAGACATTATAATCAACCAAAATCTGTATCAGCAGGTTAACGCATTACAAAAAAAAAGAGATCAGCACTTGGCCACTAAATTCTGACTAGTCCATCTCTGAAAGCATATCCGATCAGAATAACTGCATGATAAAAAAGTAGAGCAGTGTAAAAAACAAAAATGATCATAGAAGTTTAAGTAAACATTATCCTATTTATGATTATTATTCTTTGTATTTCTATTATGTAGTCCCTCTGACAGAATAATATCTTCCTAGTAAGTGCTTCCCGCAGGAAGGTCAATGATGGTGGAGTACCTCCAACCTCCATTTTCTGTGCAAATAACCACGCAATACAATCAACAACATCTGCTTAAACTGGAGTTATGTTAGTAAGATTGGAGTTGTTTGGAGATGGTATAAATCTTCTTTTGTCTTGCACCTTCTTAGGTCTTTGATCACAATAATCAAAATATTTTGTAAAACAGATATTAAAAAAACTGTGAAAAAGGGGAGACTATTAAATATGTTTTTGGTCTACTGTATATGTGTGGGCTGAATACACAAAGGTTTTTAAAAAATTCTGACATAGAGGCCCACTTTGCCTATCTGTTCTTGAAATATCAGTAACAGTAAATCCTTTTTTATGTCCGTCTTGGTTTGCCCTGACTCTGTTTACAATAAACTTCCAAAGTAAGCAGAAGAAGTTAACAACCTCTGGGAAAAGTAAAATGTGCAAAAAAACAGCAGCCGCAACTGTTATGAGAAAATCTTAAGCCTTGCATTGTTTTAACAGTGCTCAAGATTATTTTAATGCAGTTTATGACAACACAACCACAAAATGCTGTACATTTTGCAAACAACCCTTTTGACAAACATTCACACTACTGTAGCGGGTGCCTCAACCCTATCCTTTAGATTTAGCGTCAGGGACCAACTGATCTGGATCTACACTAAATGAAGACACCAAGAGTTATCTACGGCAGGTAAAATATCAACTACTTATAACCTTTAAAAAGAATATAACTTTAAAAATCAATTTAAAGCTGGTCTAGCAGCGGGACAGCTTAGCGGAGAAAAGTGTGTGACAGTGGGACTCCATGTAAATTATGTGCGAGTGGCTCGACATAAATTCATGTGTATCTTGCCTCAATAACAAGGTCGTCTTAGAGGATGAAAACTGAGCTTCAGTTGCCTCTTTACCTGGAGCTCGAGCTGATAATTAATGACAGAGAAACAAATCCCACAAGACATGAATTTTACATCAGGCTGCTTATAGCGCTCGTGCTGTTTCTGTTTGATTCAGGGTTACATGATGGGAGCGTGGATCGTAAAGAGTAACAAGATAACTCATGTGCACTCCGGAATTTGATGCTAAGGAACATGCCATCATTCTTTCAAAATAAAAAATAAAAAATAACGTAGTAAAAAAATATCCTTGGGCTGACAGCTTTATTGACATGTGTTCCTTAAAAGAGCCATGGACGAGAAAAGCTCTGCCTGACATATCTTATGTCTGCGTGGGGTAATTTATGAGGCCAGAAGAAACCGAACACTGTGGAGCAGCAGGCGTAACGCAGTCACAACTAGACAAGTCTGATTCAGGAGGAGGAGATGGCAAAAGAGCTTGCTATACAGACACACGTGCAGACAGGAAGATATATGTGGAGACAGAAATACACTCGAAGCAAAACACTCCAAAACTCCCTGTCATGTACACCTATGAGGTCCACTAAAACATTCTCCTGCCATAATCCAGCAAGCAGAACAATTAAGGCTGCTCCAAATCCCGACTTCCTTTGCTTCAGACTCTATTTCTGTTGCCAAACAGGCTTCAGAGCGTGGAGCAAAGGCTTAGCGCGTGATGCATCTATAAATGTTCGCAGTCTTCAAGGCTCACCTGGAGGTGTCATACGAAGATATGAAAGCAAAGCAAAGCTGAGTGAGATGCAAAGCTGGGTTTAGCCAGAACATGACAAAACAACAACAACAACAACAAAAACAAAAAACAAAAGGCAAACTTCATCTTAGTTGGAAATAGGTTTGGATTGGCACCATAGTTTCACAGTATTATGGCATTTACACAAAATAAAGATGAAAAATAAATGCAACAACAAACCCTCAAGATCTACCAATTTTAGGTCAAACACCTAGGAAACTAATTTCTTTCTATAAATGCATCAACTAACAGCCCATACTTTGATGTACTGTTTTGAGTTGAAGTTTTGAGTAAAAGCCAGATAAAGGTTAGGGACATGTGCTTTGATCCAAAAAAAGAGATCTTGTAATCTTGTAATTTCTTCATTTTCTGTTGGACTAAAAACTACAACCTCTACCTAAGAATCAAAGGATCATCAAAGCAAACTCTTACCCATGCAGATTTCAAAACATAAGAAGTCTACAACTGTGACAGAGTGTTAGTTTCCAGCTTTATCTGAAAGCCTGAGTGGTAATGTGAAAGTTTCTCTTATATGAGACTGATTAAAAGTTCTATTGACGTTATTGATTTTAGTTTGTTTAATTTAGAAATGTTGTAATGTAATTACATAGTTGAAATAACAGAAAGAGCGGATGGGTAAACAATGCAGGTATAGTTACTATTGCCAACGTGACATAATAGTGGTATTTTTAATAGATTTACGAAGCGCCTCTCTGATACAAAAGGAACAAAAAATTTTAAGGATACATAGATTATAATAACTGAATTCCTCCTTTACCATATCCCTGACTTTCTTTTTACTGAAAATCTTTTTAAAGAGCCATTTTTGTCATCCTTGTAAGCAAAGGAAAAGTATAGGAATGTTTATTATGGGCAGTGTTACTAGTAACAGGTGGGGGAGGGTTAGTGCTGTAATAATATCTTCTCCAAAAGAACTCAAGTTACTCTGGCACTTCTTCTGGTATATTATTAACAATACTTTAAACCGTATAGAAACCATAATGAGAAATATGTTCTTGGTTTTGAAACTGTTACTTGCCAGCTGATTGGCAGTGTGCAGCAACAGTTAAGGCAGGGGCACTATATGCTTTATACAGCAAGAAAACTCTGATTAGTCCAGGTACTTTCTCTGGCATCTCATTTTAAAAAAGATGTGATGGAAAACGTAGCCGTTTGGAAACTTTATTTTTTTAAACACTGAAACCAGTAACCACCCAATGCATATGTGGGTAGCAAGATGGCACCATTTTCTCCCTTTTGTAACAACAGAGTCCACTTATTGTTCAGTTGTACCAGAATGCTCCAAGGAGCTAAGCCTTTTGAACAAAGCTATCAATTTTACGCCTCCCCTCTTTAAGGTCTCGAATCAATGCTACCTCAAAGACAAATTCATTTTCCCCTTTCTCTCCTTGTTAGTTTGAAATGTTAGCTGCAATTACTGCCTAAAAAATCAGGTAATGCCTTTGTACATCACAGAGAATGTATTACTGATGTCCCTCTAAGTTTTCTAACTACAGGCACTGAAATTACCTTTTTCCTTTTTTGGGTGATCGTGATGGTGGTGGAGGGGGTGTTCGACACACATCTCAGAGTAGGTGTACTCTCCTGATATTGGCTTGTGTTCGCAACGCATTAGCAACCCGCTGATGTTTTCGCTAATTCTGTGTGAATTGTTTGGAACAATAAGTAGAGAGATCAATACGTGGAATGACCCGAGCTAATCGCCTCAACCGCAGGCCAGGATTGAGCAGCCTGCAGTGTTACACAGACTCTCCTGCAAGGTAAAGGAGCAGACAAGTTGGTGAGGTCAATTATCTCCCGCTTTGATCACTTTGCCAAAACTCTCCTAAAATGAGCACGTAATCCGGCGGCTGTTTCCGTGTGTCTCTAGTGTGAGTATCGCCAGCAAGGTTGATGCCTTTGACAGAAAAGGACGATGATGCCGGCTGTTGCCGACGCAAAATAAAAGCAGAAAAGATGCTCTGAATTTGGTGTTACTTGCTTCTGTGGTCGATGAATCTTAATGGGGACAATTAATTTCCTTTACGCCTCAAGTGCCCCTCAGGTTCAGAGAATCAGACATTATTTCAGCACGATTAGACTACCCTGCAGAGTAGGTTGTTTAATTCAGCGACATATAACAGCCAGCAATAATTCCCAATAGCTGCACAGTACAGAATTAAAGGTGTAGATCTGGGAAAAGTGGGAAAAAGCTAATAAACAAGGACCAATTATTTTCAAGAGCTCTTTACCAAGCATACTACTGCTGCTGCTGAAGATGGCCTTGGCATATTCAGATCTGCAGCCTTTAGAACACAATATTACTAAATGCTCTCATAAAACACATTCAGTGATCCGCTTTGACAAGCTCTGCAGCGAACACAGGTTTCTGAATGGATCCCGGAGACATAAGACTAGCATGAAACCAGCTCCAAGACTAATGGGTGATATCAACAACTGTGTTGTGTCACTGCAGCAAGTGGCGACGCCGAGCCTATGTGGCATTTATGTTTACCCAGGCATTACAGTAGCTGAGAGAGCACATTAAACCCTTCACTGAAAATGCTTTGTGATGGCTACTTCCCTCCTCTCCCCGAGACTCTTTAGAGACACAGAGGGTAATTATGATAATTCACTTGTTAATTACATTTACATAAATCAGCACGTGAGCAGTTGAGCTAGCAGTTTGCACGCATGGCGAACTCATCTAAGTTCAAGTAGTTTTCATATCAACTCGAACAGACTTTTAATTGAGTCATCGGAGATTCCAGCTAAAACAGCAGGAAAACAAACAAGATGTGCTGACATGGGGCCAAAGTTCAGGAGCACACAGCCTCCATGCTAAAATCAACCTTGCCCCACATCTCTCAATCTCTCTTCAATAGCACAGGTCAGGAATCAGATTTCAAGCCCCTTGGCAACTCCCTTCCTAAATATTTAGAAAAAATAAAAAAATAAAAAAAATAAAATAAAATAAATATAGTGTATATATATATATATATATATATATATATATATATATATATATATATATATATATATATATATATATATATATATATATATATATATATATATATTCTTTGGAATCTGGACCAATTTAGAAAAAATGTCCAAATCTATCCCACATCTAAAATCTGGACTGGATAATCCAACAAATAATTTTACATGATTTGTGATCTGTGATACTTTTATTTTGTATGTAAAAAAAAAAAGGATATAATTTTCAGATGAACCAATCAATGAGAGGTGATTGGGCTTTCCAGTATTCCCTTGATTGGCTCTGGCATGTGATCAGAAGGTCAAATACAGAAATATCAGACCTATTTTCCTATTCATTAAATGGAAAAAAGACTATTTTCAGTCTAGAAAACACATCAACTATATAGATACATCAGGAACAAAAAGGTTAGAGACATACAGTTAAAGACTCACTCCAATGAAAATCGTGTTTTTCGTGTTGTTAACATGTTCTTGTGGCATTTTTCTGATGCCAGAGGACATATCTTAAAGAGTAACTAAACCCCAAAACAACTTTTTTTTGCTTCTAAACTGGATAAATGGGTCTTTACCAATGCAGTCTTTCAGTTGCTGGGGATTTTTTTACATTTTCATGTAAACTTGTTTAATTCTACACCTTTTGGTCTAAAAATATCTTAGTCCTGCCCTCTTAGGGTTGAACGGTGGCTACTGCATTTGAATTTTGTGATTGGGCTCCATAAAGCCTCTCTCTACTCCTCTATCTCCGGTGACGGCGAAGGAGATCCGCTGGCTCAGGGCACCCAGTCCCCCCTTCGCTCATCCTCCACAGTTGGCCATACCCCTTCGTTCTTTTTCAAATGTTGTCTGGGGGCGGTGTTGTGATTTTTCATGGGGTTCGGATACACTTTAAGAAAATTAAGCTAAAAATTGCATTTCTGAGCATTTCTGCTTTCAAATCGTTGTGAATCAGTAGCAGACGCTAAAAGGCAGTCTAAAATAGACTGGGTTTGTGACGTAGCAACCCCACTGGGCGGGCTACAAGCTCCTGCTCTGCTCCGCCCGCTCAGGTTCTGAGGAGTAGAGAAGACAATGGCGGATCAACAGCTGTGTGCTGTAGCGGGTTGCACTGCTAAGAAGAATGATATTAATAGCTTTTACCAAAACCATCTGCAGTGAGAGAGCAATGGATTAAGTTTCTTGGTCACAGTAAGATTAAAATCATCAGTTTGCAGTCAACATTTCAGAGAAGACTGTTTCACAAACCGGCAGGGGGAAAAAATGGGCTTCGCTAGTAAACTACTTTTAAAGCCGGGTGCAGAGCCTTCCGTCA
The DNA here is from genome assembly GCA_963556495.2 of Valencia hispanica. NCBI lineage: Eukaryota > Metazoa > Chordata > Actinopteri > Cyprinodontiformes > Valenciidae > Valencia > Valencia hispanica. Next base: position 24,409,047 of record OY747712.1, on the reverse strand, counting down.
ACACACCATCCAGTGGACAGCCTGTATCTTTACCGGTAAGTTTATTTTTTTATCGGGAGCTAATTCAACCATCCGCTTGTTTGTGAGGGGCCGTAAAATAGCAGGAGAGCTAGCATAAACAGAGAGCTCTCAGCAACGGGGTCCTCAGCGCCAACGGTTCCGCCCACAACACAGAAGCAAATTGCTAATGAGCTACTGCCGCTCTTCTGAAGCTATGTCCTAGAAAACGGCATGTTTTGTGATTTTGGCTAAAAACGGAATAATCATAATTTAAAGACCACTGACAACACTTTAAAATAGCTCAAAAGATCATCAGAGTGGGTTTTTAAGGCCAAAATTATTAGAAATCCCAAACATGTTTGAAATTAAAATGATCTTTAATAAACCAAAAAGTCTTTTTTTGATAGGAAATGAGACAGACATCTACAGCTAATGAAAAATTGCAAAGGAAAGCTGTAGGCTATATACTGTCCAAAAAGTGCAAAAATCTTTTTGGCATAATAGCGCCAGTATTCAAGTCAGGAAACTGACTAAGTCACTCAAAAACATTAACATTACTTCTAGTCATAAGAAACATGTTGGTAAAATTAAAAGTTTACTTTAAACATAATTCTGCCTGGGGTATGGCTTAACTGTATTCTTTGATGCATAAATAATTATTTTAATTTCATCATTTGTTTTCAAATCTGCTACTAATACCAAAGAACAGGCAGCATATTTTCTCTTTCATGTGTTTTAGTCATCAGAAGAAAAAAAAGAAGAAAAAATCGCCATCAACCAGGAAGAGCCTGATCACTTTCGCCACAGCCTATTTATACAGTGCCAATTAAAAAAAATAAATTTGTTTAAAGGCACTTGACCAGTTTATCAGTGCATTAACGTTTGCTCTATGAGGATCAAGAAGCCAAAAAAGCTGTAAAATTTATATATTTTATTACTTTTCAAAGACTGTGTCAAAATAGATTAGAAAATATAAAATGTTCCTTATTTTCTAGAATTTTAAATTAGTATCATATAGATAGTGGAATAAGAAAAAAACATCTGAAAATTCAACACTTTCCAAACTCCCAACTTTTGGAAAGCACTGTAATGACAAATAAATAAGATGTATCACAACTGATCTCATAATCGAAATAAATAAAATCTCAACCACATGATTTATTTTAATGGCAGCCCAATCGTAAACCTGATATCTAACTGTGCTCTGGGCAGGGGTTGCAACCCGAACCTCTGATATACCATTCAGTCGGGTCAAGATTCTTGTTCCCCCTCTTCATACAGAAGACTTATGGGATAAATTGGCTTCTGTCAGGTAATTAAACCCATTATCAGCCTGATGTAATGTCCCTGTCTGATGACACATATGTCGCCTCTCAGCACTTCACAGATTAATTTAAGCCTGTTAACTGGCTGACAGGATTCTTCACTGTAATAGATCTTTTTCCAACCATTTTTTGTGCAACAGATGCGCTGTGTGCTCCATAACTCGCCTTTGAAAAATATTAGCCCACAATAGGTTGCCGATTATCACCTCATCTGTTACAAAAAGGGGGGGGGGAAACAAAAAATGGCTACAGCAAAAGTTGAAGTAGTAACCATGGAAACATATGGTGCAATCCTGAGGCTGAGAGGAGTGGATAGCCTCTGTCATACTGTGCACAAGCCTTTTCATATATGTTCCCAGCATGAGAGGGAAGTTCAGGGGGCACTGTAGATAATGGTTTTGAATAAGACTTGCGATTGAAGAATTTGATGGGATCCGAGCGTCAGCTGGATTGAGTGGCTCGCCTACCTCGTGTTAATAAATATCAGCATTTTTCACATTCTTTTTTACTTGTGCCGCAAACCCACAGAGAATTATCCCTCATTCCAAGGTGAATCTGTAATTTCTGTCGGCAAATGAGGCCTACCCCCAAAAATAACACAAACCTATTTCCTTGATCACACCTGAATTGCATCCAGAATTAAAAGCCAGCCATCTGTGACATCCCAAGCCGCTGCCAAACAATAGAGGGGTTTACACAAAGACAATGGATTGCACCTGAAAATGAAGCAGCCCCTCACCTTCTGCAGGATCTGGCGGCCCGAAGTCCAGGTCGTAGCGCAGGACGTAGAAATTATTCCACACGTACAGCTGGTTGTCCCGGGGGTTGTAATCCACGGCGGTGATGTACTGGTAATCGTTGGGGAAGAGGATGTCCGTGTACTCGCCCTGGTTCAGCTTAGTGTTGTAGATGTAGTCGATTTGGCTGCGGCTGGCCTCGCTCTCGTTCTCCTCATAGGTGGAGCGCACCACATGCAGCACGCCGCACACCATGAAGGCATTGGAGGCCGAGCGTTTGTCGTATGCCGTGTCCCAGGTGCCCTCGAAGCGCAGGGTGTACGGGTTGAGCTGGCTCACCACTATTCGTCCGTTGTTCTGTTCAGTGGCGTAGATCACCCACAGCCCCCTCTCATCAACTGCAAGGTCAATGTCTGTTTTGCCACCCCACCGGTAAGGTGAGGTGTCATGGTAGTTGGCATTGTTCACAATGGCCTCCCCACTTTTAATGCGCGTGCGGAGGTCAAATTTCACAATGTTACGAGTGCGCTCCTTGTTGAAGAAGATAGCACCATCGTAAGCCACAAAGCCTGTCCCATCAACACGGTGAGGCAGCTTGTAGGTGGTCGTCAGCCGACCGTTTTTGAAGTCCTCCAGGGATGCATACTCGATGAGGGTGTCCGTGCGGTATGGCGTCCAGGGCATGAAGAAGACCTTGTCCCCAGCCTGCAGTGGGTCTTTGCACCATGAGCCCGCTTGCTGCTCGGCCTCGAACACAAAGGTTGCAGCTCCTATGCCCTTCAGAGTCCCCGGACAAATGAAAACTGGTGACAGAGGAGAGCACAACAAAAATACAACAAGGCAAAATATTAAAAACCTCAAATGTTACACATTCGACAGGCACAATTCTCGCAGCTGCGCCACTCAAGTACAGGACAAAAAGATCAGGGACTTTGAAGCTTTTAATTGGTGTTTTTGTACTAATGAGAGGGGGGGAGGAAAACAAATGTACGTGTCAAAGTGACTACTCAGGATGAAAAATGTGAGGTTAATAGAACTTGCTTCTCAAGGGGCTGCTGCTACACTGTACCGGGGACAAAACAAAAATGTGAACGAAAAAAAGTTTTAAAGTCCTGCAAATGAAAGACACGGGAAGTGGCGGAAGGAGAATTCACAGTGATTTGTTTTGTCTGCATTTTTCTAATCCAACAACAGCCTGTCTTTAAAAGTCAAATGCCACATGAACAGCTGGGTACAGTGGCTATAAAAGTCTAAACAACCTGGTTAAAATGCCACGGTTTTTGGAGACCATGAAACATCCTTTCAGATTTTTTTCCAGCGTTTGTTTGACAATTATTTTTTATAATACAACTGAAAAACAATCTGTTAGAGGGTAAATGTAAAAAAAGAAAAAAAAGAAAGGCTGACTTAATTGCTGTGCACACCTTTAAACTGATACTTTGTTGAACTATCTTTTTATTCAATTCCAGCATTCAGTGTTCTTACACCGGTCATCAGTTATTGATATTCAGTTGGATAGCAAATAAAATTCAGCCATACGAGGAGAATTATTCTGACATTTGCTCAACTGGATCCTCTATCTAAGGTCAAATATGTAGAGAGGTTTTAAAGCAGTGGTCCCCAACCCCCCGACCGAGCCACACACAAAGAACAAATAACTTCCAGTATTTCCGTTTTATTTATTATCTGAGGGTGACCGCTGTTTTATTTTGAAAAATAACCAGATATCCCCGTTACATAGCTCAGTCTTGACACGTAATCCCACAAGGTAGCAAGATCTATAGAAAACAAACGTTTCTTTGGAAAGGGGAAAAGCCCAAGGCTCTCACTGATTCAGCGTTGTGGTGAGTTAGATTTTTCATGCACTTTGTATTTGTTTTTGTGGTAAATCTTGATTATTAAAGGTATGTTTACATGTTACCATGGCGACCAGAGATCGTTAGGGGGCTGAGTGTATGCTATATACAGTCTTTGGTTACTCGTTGGTATGTTGTCTGCTCGATGTTAGGAGGACGCTGTTAATAAAGCTGCGAATACACATTGGATTTACGTCTATTGTTATAATTTAAAAAATAACCGGTTTTTATACCGTCCGTTATCATTTATCCGCCACACCTTAAAGGCCGGTCCATAAAAATATTGTCTGATATTAAACCGGTCCGTGGCGGAAAAAAGGTTGGGGACCACTGTTTTAAAGGAACTCATCTATCAGAAAGACAGCTGTCAATAATTGCGGACAATATGGACAATAGGTGTTTCACCAAACCTGCATGTTTTTTCATAACTAATAGAAAGACAAGACAGAAACGAGTCAGGAAGGCTGCCAAGGCCCTGACAGTAATATTGAAGGAGTGGCACAAATCTCTGGTAAGTCCTGCTTGCATTTTACATGTGGCAACAATCTCCTGTGTTCTCCACATGTCTGGTCTGATGAAGCTAAATTTGAACCTTTGGCACAGTAGTAACACAGCACATCATAAAAACACAATGACTGCAGTGAAATATAGCTGTGGCAGCATTATGCTCTGGGGTTCTTTTTCTTTAGACTACTAGACTTTTTGGGAATGTGCCAGACAGTTCGAACCCAAAACCCTCATGTGTTTTCTATAAAGCATGAAGATGAAAAGGATACAAAAAATGGCTTCAAAAGCTCAAATTTAGTCTTAAAATGCCCAAGCCAAACTGAAATCTACAGGATCACCTGGAGAGGGCTGGGGCCAAGAAATGTTCTTACAATCTGATACATTTTGAGAAAGTTTGCAAGATGTGGAAAGGCTAAAAAATATTGAATGCTGGAAGCTTCAAGAAAGCATTAGTTTATATGTTTTTCACTTTAATGCAACTAGGGTTTTGCAGCTTTCATGTTTTTTCATATTTCTCCCTCAAAAACAACTTTTTCTCAGTTGAATTGTACAAGATAAAAGTCACTGTAAAGGTCGAAAAGGTTTTCAAAAGATTTATCATGGTCTCTATAATTATTCAACAAAAACCTGGCATTTCAAAAGTGGTGTGTGCACTTTTCTATAACCACTGTACATATAGACACACTGCACATGCATTCTCACATGACTGAGGGTCATTAAGTAACATGAGGGATAGGGAACAGACTTCACATCTTGTGGTAAGAGTAAACAACAGATTTCGGATGGTGGTGGCGGCAGCAAAGCAAAGGTAAAACAAACTAAAGAAATGAAAGTGGAGGTTGGGGGAATACATAGAAACCACAGTGGCAAAGGATTATCACTACTTCTGTGGCAAAAGACAAGAGTAACCACTGATGGGTGAGGGAGGCCACGGCAAAGTTCCAATACAAGTTAATTTGTTCTGGATAAAAAAGGGAACACAGGGAAATTTTTGTTTCCCCTTCTCAAACATTTTTTTTCCCAGGCAGTGCCAAACTCACTCAGCCATCACTGCTATTTCACATCACGTGCTATGGGTGCAGCAGAACTTGGGCCAGGCAAACTGAGACTGAGCCAATTAAGAGGTATACACACATCTAGTCATTCTTCAGGGGAGTGTGGGGGGGGCTACACTGCTTATGAGCGGGGTTCGAGGAATGAATGGACACCAAAAACAGTCTGTGTTTACTTTCATATTGTGAAGAGAAACTTAGTCTGGTGACCACGGTTGTCATTTGAAATTTTGTTCTGCAAATCGTTTGGGTTCCATGGGTGCAAACCATCCTCCTATGGGTTTACAATTTGACAGGAAAAGGCAATCAGGAAGGGAGAAGAGGGGTGGGAGGGGGTGGGACGTGAGGGGAGCTGTACTCAACACCACAGAACAAGAGGCCAAAGGAGGAGGGGGTGAAAGGGGAGGGAAGGACCAGAGCAATCATTTACCTTTTTGCTCCACTTCTATTTCAGGCATTGGAAAAGAAAGCAAAAAAAAAGAGTGCAAGAGGGAGAGAAAGGTTATCATGAGTTAACTGGTAGATACTAAGAAAGAGAACTAGTTGGTTGGTGTGAGCGTGAAATGAACCACCCAGTTGGCTGGAATAGACGATCTTAGAGGAAGAGCAAAAAAAAAAAGGCTTGTTAGCAGAGCGACGTCTCATCCTAGAATTAAAAACAAATAAGTTATGGCAAGAGACGAGCTATGTATCGCACTTTCCAATAAACATTTAATTTTCATCGCCTTTATCTGCCAACAGAACAACAGTTTACATAGTAAAAGCTGAATAAATTCCATAAAGAATGCTTCTCCCCTAAGCAGCAAGAGATGGAGAAATAAAAAAATAAAAACCTCTAAAGTCCCAGTCATATTTATATGGATCGCAGTCTAAGGGAAACAGCACCAGTGTTATTTCTTGGCTGAGGGTGGAAATTGTTCAAACTTTTCTAAATACAAATCAAACGCTGGACTTCTAAACTTGCTCGCCCACACACGTAAAACATGACACTGAAGCTACCAACTCTTAAACGAGCAGCCGGTGCACAAGGTGACTGATGGACAGTCAGCCTAATATGGACGTTCTTTAGCAATGCGTATGCTTTTGTGGCGAGGGGAGAGGCTGGAGACAATATGAAAAAAGGTTGACATTGAAGGAAAAAAATGAGAAAGAGTTAGTTGGGGTGGGGAACAGGAGGTGAAAGGGAGGTCTGTTTGAAAGAAGAGGGAAAAGAAGAGTGAGTATTTTTAAAGGTTTACATTTCAGCAGTTTAAATATGGAGTACTTTCACAGTCTCAGATGAAGCTGCATTTAAATAAACTACTCTAGAAACCAATTTTAAGCTGTATTAACAATAAATTAGTGCCTGTTTTAAACAACTCTGCAGCAAAAACGGTGTAAAAAGAGACTAATTTTGACAAAGTATAATACTTCAGTTTAATCTGAGAAAAAAGATGAATTATCTTGAAATTGTAGGCCATTTCACAAGTCTTACAGGAAGATTTCTTTTTTTTATAGGTCAACAAGAGCACTAAATAGAACCATACAGTCTTTTTCAGAAAAAAAAAATCTAAAAGTCAGCCAACGGAAACTGTGAGAAAACATTGTGTCTCCAACCCTTATTAATATCTAGTCATGCAGATAGCTTCAGCTTTATTTGTCAAACTGTAGAAATATATACCCCCCGAGGTTTTCAATTGCACCACAAATATGAGAGTTTATGAAGAAAGAATCCAAAAAAGCAGGGACTATTTGTTCAGTGGAAAGTAGTTCCAAAGTAAACTGATCACAGTAAGGTCTGAGGATTAACCGCAGAACCAGCAATGCTGTTTTCAAGAAAAGATACGGCCAATGAAAAACTCAATTTGATCTATATGAGCGCGTCAAACTAAAAACCAGAGATGCATTTACTGCTGTAAAGCAGAGTCTGGGATAGACGGTGATGGGGACACATCAACAGCCATTTATCACGTCTAAGTCCCCAGTGAAATCCCTCAGTGGAAATTGAATCATGTGGAACCTCTGCTTCAATCTGACTCGGTTTTGCTTTAGTGGTTGGAACTAAAATGATACATGACTAAAATGTGAAGATTTAATTTAAAAACCCCAAGCCAAAGCTAAACTAAAAACACTGCAAACTATAATAAATTATATATTATGCAGCCATATAATGTTCACAGCAATCTGAGAAGACATAATCACAGTCATCTTTTCACTAAATGTAAAGCTGGTGAGTTTGACGTACTGATTTGTGTCACTGTGCTCAGCTTCCACAGTTACATAAAGCAAATTAAACTGACTGCAACCACATTTTTAATCTTGCAGTTGGAGATTTGCAATCCGTTAGTGAAAGCTCAGCTCCCAACGTTGATAATTGGCATGCCAGTAACTGGGCTTCTATGTCGCTGTCAGGTAAAAAATGAGCATGCAAATTAAGCATGCTTCCATTAGTTGGATTCGAACAAATAAACAAGGTCGAGCAGTGACCTCGGTCAGCTTTATAGGCTACTGGCTGTAATCAGGGACTGTGATAAATAGGATGGAAGCTTGCAAACGGGGAGCAGAACAACATAGAAAACAAAAGAAAAGCAAACCATTTAGGCAAAGGGTCTTAAATAACTTTTTACTGTTTGGAACATTTTCCATACCAGTCAGTGTCGAGCATATTTAGACGTGGAAACCATTGGTCATTTAGAGTTTAATTGCAGCTATGTCCTAAATGCCTTTTTGCAATAAATTGTTTTTGGTTAGCCTATTTAGTAACCTTGTTTTTTTTAATAAGCATTTTTTGTGAAATTTTTCTAGTACATACTTCAAACTGTAAACATAGGAGGGCACATGTCTAAATAATTTACTCTCAATATTGTGATAATTTACTTTAATAAGTTAAAATGATGTGCAGATGGACAGAGCAGCTCTACAACAGTTCTATCTAAAGAATGGTCTAAAAAAATTAAGCTGTTTTTATTAACCAGTAGGCACTGACTTAAAATTAATATAGGCATGGGCCAGGTCTACCTAGCTTTAAAAAGTTACAGTTTAAAAACTGATAAAATTGTCCATCATAACGTTCCTTACAATGTATGTGGACGTATTAAAAAAAACATGTGCCACCTGGGTTTAAAAGTGAGAAGGGGATCATGGGGAACATCCGGTCCTGCCACTTCTTTAAAGTATATGTATCAGTTTTGATATGCCATTCTGAATAGTGCATTGTTATTGGGCTAAAGGTTGTTGGCTTATTTGATTATTAAATTTGTGCTACAGGGTAAATGCCTTTTCAGTCAATCCCAGAGTTATTTTCCTATGGTATTGGGACTTCCTAGACCATTGAAATGAAAAGTAGATACACAATATTTTGGCAGGGGTAGTAGGCATCCAAATGTAGGCTGGCTATTGAAGTAGATAGCTCAACTATTACGCAGATACTATCAGCTTGCTATACTCCCAGTGCTACTGCATAAAGAGCAGAAAAGCAAAAAGGGGTAGAGCTCTGCAAAATAGACATATGAATCAAAATAAAACTACAGTAAAAATCAATACATTATTTTAGCGGCAGAAAAATGAGTGTTTCTTTTCTGCTATGTTTTTATACTGTAAGAATCTCATGCCATCAGATGCCTACCTGGATGTTTGTTGTTTTGTTTTTATCGAACAATTTATTATTTTTATTATTTATTTTGCCATTTGTGCGGTGCTCATTTGTAGCCAAGACAAATGAACATTTATGACACAAGTAAGATCACATCTGCATGACTAGACTTCAAATAAGGGAATAGGAGAAACGTGTGTGTGGTTTTTTTTTTACTGGATGAATTAAACCTTTAAATATCAGATACATTACAAGTCAATTTACTTTAAAATCATTAGTAACACAATGTTATTCCAGATATAAGAGTTGAAGTGTCATCTGTAAGAACTAATAAAAAGAAGCTGCAGTCGCATCAGACACTTTGATATTGCACAACAAGATTTCAGTATGAGATTGGGGTGGCGATACTTACTATAGGGAACACACTCATACTGGACCTCTAAGTACTTGTAGGTGCCAGGGCATGGATCGGGAAAGACATCAGAGCCAGTGACAACCACACACTGCGTACGGTTGTTGCACCTAGGGGAAAAAAAAGATTGACCAGAGATTTCATCATGACTACCCACAGCAAGAGTACTCCGCAAGAGACAACATTAGAACACAAAAGGAGGGAGCGCTTCATTGTAACAGCCTCAGTGACATTGATGAAATCCCAGGCTTGACTGTTACTTATGTATTCTAGTTTCAAACCTTGGCGAACGAGGGGGGAGAGGAATGAGAGCATTAAGGGGCACGTAAATGAAGGCAATGGCATGAATGACAGAGTGAGAGAGCAGCTACAAGGCATGTTGGGAATTACTGTCTTCAGGCTGCTATTGGAAGAGAGGACATTCATTAAAACACACGCGACAGGTGGCAGTGACATGCACTGGACTGGAATGGGTGGCCTCGAGTATAACAGAGCAGCTCCTCTGCATGTATAACCAAACAAGACATGAATGTGTCAACTCCATGAAAGGTTATTTGCCTTCCAGCATGATATGGTGTCCCTCAGTGAAATAACAGTACGATGTGTGAATTGCAGAGACAGTGAGTATGTGTGTGTGCTAGCACATGTTTCTGGGTGTTAAAAAATGTTCAAGTAAAGAGGCAGCATAAGGGGAAAAAAATAAAAACCAGAAGAACAGCAAAAGATCAAGTCTGTGTAAATACTGTATAGAGTGAAATTGTTTCCACTTCAGTCGAGCTCTCTTCAGGCCCAGGGATTGAGAATGATGTCAGCAAGAGAGGCAAACAAGATGAAAACTGGCACCGAAAAAGAAATGTTTAACAATGTGCAGGCTTGAGGTAAATATTTTAAAAAAAGTCAGAATCATACGTGCAAGTTGGACATACATCTGAACAGGGGACAGCTATAACAGTTACAGGTTTAGGACAACTTATTATTGCAAGGTGCTGCAGACAAAACACACAAAAAACATGACTGATGAACATGACTACCCATCTTTCCAGAGCATGACTAAGTTAATTGATTCTAAAAAGCAAGTAAACACACATGTAAAACCAGCATAAGACTTTGCTCAATGGTGCAAATGCATCTGCTTTGTAGCGCCCTGTGCTCTAAAGCTATTGGCTAATCAACTATTATATATTATTAAAAAATATGCACAATCTACAACAGACTTTAAAAAAAGAGAACCAGCTATGGTCCAAACCTCAGTGATAATATAATGCCAGCTGTGCTTATAGAGGAGCAAGTTTTGGGGCTCCAGCGTGGCAAATGTTCAAAAGAGCTGCCGCAAGGGAACAGGGTGACTGCATGAAAATGTGATGTGATTGACAGTGTGTGGGGCAGGCTATCACCTCAAATGCACCCAAGGGTGTTCCACTTCATCCAGAGTAAAGAGATTTTAAAGTCAACAACTGCAAGTGATAATAAATAGGTTTTGAAATATTTGCAGATAACATGGTCTCTCTGTGTGATTGTTATATTTCAATGTAGCAGGAAGAATGGATATAAATTTAGGCAGTTTATTGATTAGCAAAATGAAGCATAATTGGGCAAAACAGTGACCAATAGATGGCAGCACAGTCCTTCTAGTATAATCTTTGATATATGTTAAATGTGGATCAACAGGCAATAGGTATGAACCAAGCCTGTGTGATGGTTTAAGGTGAATTTGGAATAATATTGCAGAACGGATTGAGGTGGCCCTCATCAGATTTATATCCCTTATCTGCCAAGATTTTGGGTAACCGTTGAAAGAGTGGCAGACAAGAAACAAACAATCTGTAACCACGAAGAATATGGCAACTGGCTAACTTCAGACGCTACCGTTGCTTAAGTTAGGATGTACTTACCAGCTTCGTGTTGCTGGCAAACTAAAGGGCAATTTTACAGTTTCTTAAATAAGTCTGGAGTGCATCTGATTAAAAGATTTTTTAGATTAAACCTTAAATATAACATTCTTTACCTAACAGAAAAACTATTAGTCTTAAACACTTAAGTCAGGATCTGTATTACAGCTTTATATCAGTGCTAAACTAAGAGTTATTTCACTGAGACTTTAATGTGTTTGATCATCTGTAGTTCAAAATCTAAAATGTTTGATTGATCCAAGCTATACTGGATAATGCTCCACCAAAAATAATTTTCTGAAACACATTTTGAGATTAGTAGACCCTTTTCTATCAGTGAATACACAAAAAGGGATAATTTTCTATGCTTTCTTGGCATCAACACCACCTTAAAACAGTAATAATATCTGAACTAAATTATACTACAGGTATTACAGGTTCTCTCAAAAAAATTTTGTAATTAGTGAAATATTAATTTGGATTCTTAGTTTTACAGAAAATATTTCTAAAATCCCACCAACATCATGCATCGTCTCATGGGTTTAATGTAACTGCCAACAAAAATGTAACACTCCTATTTATAAATGTTTTAAATCTTCAAGTTAAATGTGTTAAGGAAGAAACAATGTGTTTCATTGCAACCAGCAGGATTTTAAACTACAGTTAAATTATATAAGTGATGATAAATTCAGTTTATTTCATTTACTTATATAGCGCCGATTCACAAGAGATGTCATCTCAAGGCACTTTACAAGAAAAGTCATTTCAATACAAACATTCCAATCAGTTTAAAGTTTTAGCTAGTTTTCTGTTTGAGGAATCCCAGCACATTGCATCGAGTCAGTCGCGGCAGTTGTGGCTCATTGATGCAGACTCCAACCAAAGCAATCCCTCAGCAAAAATAAAAAAAACATTTAATATACATCCACAATTTTTTCTATGGTTGGGTTTATGCCACACTGCAGCCAGCCTGCAGGACAAAAGAACACAAGAAGGCACACAGCTAATAAATATTCACCCGAGCTTTAGCTCCACTTCTGGTTTCTAGCAGCTCCGAAGGGGAACATTTCTGGCTATTTATGAGTTCTTTGTTGAACTAAGCAGGTTGTGTTCAGCTGACTTGATGTGAGCAATGGGACCAAATCAAGCTGTTTAGTTTGCAGACCAGAAGACTAGAGCCCTGAGTTAAAAGACGATGAGATGATCATTCTCTGTTGGTTAACCAGCACAAGAGAGATTGCATAATTTGATCTTATATAAGCACTAAATATTGATTTGTGTACATATAAGAATCAAATTGCTTTTTTTTCATCGCTAAAAATCTTTTTCATGCAGGAAAAATCTACTGCAGCATTTCCCCTCACAGTAATTTGAAGATGTTTTAGGAGCAGGTGTTGTTGCTAAGGGTTCTGACAGTCTGTTTATAATGGCAGCAAATCCCAGCGTGCGATCTGCACTGCACAGTTTCACGGCAGTCAAGTGTTTGAATTCCGCTCGCTTTCTCTCCGAGAGCTGCACCTTTGACCTGATAAAAGATTCATTCTGGTAGTTTTAAGGGGTCAGAGAAGAGGTTGCGATTCAAATGAAGTAATGGAAGGCAGAGAGACGAAAAGTGTATTTAGATCATAATTTTTTACAAGTGAACAGTTTTTGCACCTGCTCCGGTCGAGAGACGGAAAGGTCAAATTCACAGTCCATTCACGACGTGTTTCTAAGAGAATGAGGACCTGAATATTAAACAACGTGACCAGCAGGTTGCAGCACTTTCTTTACAAAACTTTCATCCAACTAAATGTTCTTCTTGACAAAACCCTTTGATGTAGCGGTCATGCAAAAATCTATCCATTTGATTCCTGTCTAGTAATTTTTGTTGTGAGGGGGGAAAAAACATGAGCTCTTGACAAATACTTGCTCTCGCAATTTCCAGAAACTGCCACTCTGTGCTGCAGACCTCCAACTGTTTCCATCTACCCGCTCTTGTTTAATGTGTTTGTTTATCCTTCTGTGGGGCTGTTGCCTTTTGTTAATCCTGACAGTATTGACTGGCCCATTGTGATAGAGTTTAAATACCCACATTCTAGTTTGCTGCACACCAATGGAGTCTCTGAAAGATTTGCGGCTGGTTTCACGTCCCCATTTATCACATCGCCTTTAATTACGATCAGGAGCCTGTTTCCTCAGATCTGAATCCTTGCAATTATTATGAAACAGGTTCCTTACAAAGCCCATGTCATTTGGAAACCTGGATCAATATTCAGCCATGTGGAAAGAAAAACATGACACCCAAATTAATATTTAGTTGTTTTTTTAAGAAATGGTAAAATATTGGTGTTTAAACTTATTTTTATTTATCTCTGGAAAAGAAAGTGATTTCATTCCACCTAATCAAGAAAAAGTATCCTTGCTTTTCTCATTAAACAACAGATAAGACCAAATATGAGAAAAACATTGGGACACACTACCTCTTAACAGTGTTAGCCCACTGGCTGAAATAAATTCAGAGATACTTTGTGTGATCAACTACAGGCTCTGACATCAATCTGAGCATGGTCTGGCTCACTCCTCACTTTTAGCTGTAAGATGTTTGAAGAGTTTCCTACATCTCCAGTCTGTTTCAAGTCACCCCACAGCACCTCAATGAGTTCAACATCTAGTCTTTGACTCAGCGCAGGATTTTTCATTTCTTAGTTTTCAGCCAGTCCTTGATGGATTTACCAGCATTTTTTGAGTCATTGGCATGTTGCGGGGTCCATTTCTGCTTCACCTATAATTGCTTTACAGATGGCCTCACATTTTCATCAAGCACCTTCTGATACACAGTAGAGCTCACGGTGTATTCTAGGATGGTAAGCTTTCCTGGAATGCTGTATTTAACTAATGTCCTCTCTTCTGGTGTCCAAGTAGTTCACTATTAGATTCATCTGTTCAAAGAAAAATATTCCAGAAGTCCTGGTTTTTGTCGAGGTTCTCCTTGGAAATTATCATTCCTTCCACACGTCCCATGAAAGTTAAACTTATGCATTCTCTTTCTCATTACGCAGGTATTTACTTTTATAGAATCAGTTGCGAAGGCCAGCTGCAGGAACACTGATGATATTTTAAGGTGTTTGGAGACTTCTTTTGACATCATATGCTCCGCTCTTAGGGGGATCCTAATGGCCATGTTGAAATTCGTTTTGAATATCCCTAACCTGTAGACTATTTTCCTTACAGTGAAGTGGTGAGTTACAACTTCTTTTAAGACCTTTTTTATTTAGGAAACATAAGTTGCAGCAACCTATTTTTTGAGGGCCTCAGACAAATCTTCTGTTAATACTATGGTGCTTACTCTCAACTCAACCTACAGGAACACATCAAACTAATCCTTAAAAATGCTAATTGACATTTTTAGCCATTTAAGGTCATAATAAATGTGCCCAAATATGATATAAAAACAGAATGTTGTGAGGTTTCCTAATTTTCACGTGACTATGTTTGAAGTAAATCCCCACCCAGTGTGGGCCTTGACTTGTCAACAAATGTGTAGCGGTGTCAGTCAAAGCAAAGGGCATGGAAAGCATCTGCAATGTTTTACAGTACAACTGTACAGGGACTGTGGTGTAGATTTAGAAAGACAGCAGGACCTGATGTATTCATGAAGCTCTTCTGTGGAGCAGAATCTCATGGGGGTAAACAAGAGAAAATGAGGCATGCAAAAAATCCCAAAGGTCTGACATGGTGGGCGATGATGCTCAAAAGCCAGCTTTAAAAAGGCTGCAGGTTAAGACAGAGCGGCGCATTAGACAGTGAACAGTGGTTGTTACTGTTTATGAATAGCTCATCCAGTGCCCTTTAAAAACACACACACCTCTAGGGGTAAGCAGCAGTCGAGCTCAAGTGTTGCTGTGCTGTCGTTTGACAATGAGGCGGCATCCTGTGAGAGGGTAACCAGGATAAAAGGCACGATGATGGGCACTGCCTGCTACCTGAGGCAAAGCCACTTCAATGCACTACAAGTGTTTGAACAAAGCAAGCGCAGTGTTCCAGATAGGGTATTAGGAGGATGTTCATGTGACTGGCGGTCGTCTCCCTGAGCTACTCCGATTATGACTCAAACAGAAGCAACAACACGCAGCTGGTGTGAAGAGCTCCGCTGCATGGATGTCACTTCCTGCCTGTCAAGAATTAATCTGCGCTACACTTTTTAAAGATGTAAATGTCATCCACATAATTTGGTAAGTGAGGGCAAAACCTGGAATTTGAAGGGTGTAAGATGGCGCCATTTTGCTTGAACACATTCAGCTGTCTGTACATATTAGCTCTCAGCGTGTTGCATACTGTTTTGTGCATCTAAAAGCTCAACAGAGTCAAAAAGGCGCCATGGACAGATAGAGCACGCTGGTCTTGATCTGTATTAAAACATGACGTCCGAAGTCCAGGCTTTTCTACTGGTTCTTTACAACGTCATTGTGTAAGATATTTGGATAGCGCATGTAAAACTGTTAGATAAGCATGCTAAAAAAAGAGAGAGTTTGGTTTTTTGCACTAAAACAAACCAGAGGAAAATAATTGAAGTCAAAAGCACAGGTGTATCTTAATAAACTATAACATCAGGAATTAAGTTAACTTATTTTTGTAATTTCATTCAAAAATGAAAAATTTTATTGATTCCTTATACACAGAGTGATTTGAAATGTTGATTTCTGCTACTATGGCTTAAAAATGATGATGAAATAATGAAAACAAATGTGTCAGAAATTAGGAATATTACATCAAATTAATTACAAACTGATTTCCATAAAAGAGATGGTATGGCTTCCACAATTAAAGGGAAAATTACTGACTTTCCAGTTTCTTAGCTGGCGGTCATTGTCACCCTCCATACAGAAGCCAAGCCATAAAACAGCATTGCTTAAAAAGTTGGCTGTTGACAGAGTGCTGCCTGCACTTTTATTAAAAGAAGTTGAGTGGAAGGAATAAGTAAGATAGAAAAAAAGTGCTACAGTCAGTGCTTTAAGGACACTGACTGAAGCATGTTGCTATGAAAGTGAATCATGATATTTTAATGGCTTACCATCTTTCTGGAGGGATTCAAGGACTGTTTGCTGGACAACAGCCATGATAGCAGTTTTGTTCATGATTGTGTAGGTGGTAACATGGCCAAAAAATAAAATGTTTGTATTATGAAATATTCCTATTTTCTGAGAAACTAAGTCTTGATTTTTATTAGCTATAAGTCATAATCATCAAAATTGAAATACATACTTGAAATAATACTTGAAATTCATCACTCTGTGTAGAATGAAGCTATATAACTAAAGTCTCGCTTTTGAATCAAATTACTGGTTTGAATTAACTTTTTTGATGAAATGTAATTTATTTAGATTCACCTGAAAAAAATGATAATGAAGAATAATGAACATTACAGCATGTTCATTTAAAGAAGTACATGCCAAAATGAAACAAAACATTACAGCATTAAACAGTTCAGCATAAACAATGGAAATATTCAAGAATAAAAAGGAAGGCCATAATTTTTCTGCCCAGCTCCCAGTTGTGTTTGAGAAATGGAATCCCTCCTTTCCCCCGTGGTGTTTTACCTTTGTGATATAATCTTGTAGGCATCGGGGAGGTAACAGTTGACATTTTCCATCTGGAATGGGTCAGCGTCGCAGATCTTGTCGTCAGTGCGGCCATAGTTGGCCGTCTCAATCATGATGACATCACTCCCCGGGCAGCGGAGATCAATCGCATATCCCTCACATGAGAGCTCTCTCCTGACCAGCCCAAAAGGCAAGGCCGCACGGCTGAAGCCTGACGACGGAGGCAGAGAGAAACACACACAAAGACAAAGAAAGCGCATCACTAAATTAATAGGTTAAGGGATCACTGCGCCAGCACAATAAGACCGCACATCATGCTGTAAAAATTTGTTGGCAAGGCCCGAATAGGCCACAGCAGTCCAATGTTTACCGCAGTTTTAAACAGAGGGGCCATTACACGCAACCCAGGAATGGGGGAATGATGAAAAACAATTCATTTCTCCATCTCTCTGTGGTCAGGCCTGTCAAATTTTTAAATCATTGAAGATCAGTGGTAATCTAATAAATTCCTGACCAAATATAACGGGCATAGTGCTTTGAGATGGTCTCCACTAAAAGAGAGCATTCACCATAGAGTCAAATCCAGTTGAATTGAGAACAGTTTGTTTTATCATCATATGAACCCTTTCATTCATATATTTATGTATGTATTTATTTATTGCTTTATTTTCTTTGAAAAGACAGGCATAGAGGGAGGTAGGATACCAGCTGAATAAAGTGGAAAATAATCCAAATTATGCTAAAGACAATCGAGCATGGGACAGTGTGGAGTCCTCACAGGACGACTGATCTTAATATAAAAAGTGTACGGAACCCTCTTAAAAATGCCTTGACTTGTCTGTATTTGCAAAATCTGCGTTCATCAAACAGATTGGGATGACAGTCTTAGTAAAACCTTATCTTTCACATGGTTAAGAAGATTTTTGTTGATTTTTGATACATACTTCGATTTAGCATAGACTAGAAGGTTTTGTATAAAAACCGAGTGGCACAAAAAGTCTAGGTCCAACTGAAGAAAAGTAATCCCACCGCATGATGGTACCTTTACCATGTTTAAGTATGATTTCTTATGGTGATGTTTGTTTTTGGCACAAGCTGTACATCTTGAGATTGTGACAAAAAGTTAAAATATGGTTTAATGAGGCCCTAATACATTCTCTCAAAAGATATTGAGAGATTTTAGCTACGTCTGAATGTTTTGTTTTTTAGGTGGGAAGGAAAGGCTTTTGTTGCACAACCCCACTTATTAGTCCAAACATGTGGAGAACACATGAGATTGCTGTCACGGAAAGACCACAGTCAGGACTAACAAGAAAGTCCTGCTGGTCATTCAATGCTACTGTCACGTTCCCGGCAGCCTCTAAACCAGTTTTTATCAATTATAGAAAAACATGCAGTCTTAGTAACGTCCCTGTTCCATATTCTTTTCGTTCAACCAAGAAGTGTGTCTCAGAGAAAATGAAAACCAAAAGGATAATAAAACTATGTAAAATGAGTTTCTGTTAAAGAAAATCTGTTTTTATTTACTTAAAAAATAGGATGTCAAAAATCATTTATACCCCTCCTAAATAATTAATGGAAAAATCTTTAGCATTACAGCTATAAACCCCCTATTATTATTGCTGACCAGTTTCTTGCAGGTTTCCATTGATATTTTGGAGATTTATGTTTGGTGACAGGCACTAAGTAATTGAAGTTGAAAGGCCTACTTGGCATCAACCTAATCTTTAGCTCGCTCCGTGGATTCAAATCTAAACTCTGGCTGGGCCACTCTAAAAGAAACATGCTCGTAAAATAAAATACACATTTAGATCCAAATATGCCTGGAGTAATAACAATGTTAAACTTGAATGTACATGTAAGTAAAATCCTGTGGATTTTCTTATTCTCTTCTCCTGACTGATCCATTTGTAAAACAAGATCTTTTTCATCCTAAGAAAAGATCATAAGAAAGATTACTAGTTTTTTTTTTATTTAATCTGATTTGTTATAAATGATGACAGGTGTGTTAACAAAACAAATGAATGCTGGATGTGAATCAACAGGTGCGCCAACAAAGCATTAGTTAAAGGGATTGTACACTTTACATCCCCAAAATCTGGCATTTCAACAGAGCCGTACAGTCTTTGTATCTTCACTGTAAGGTGATTTATATAAAAAAGAAAAAAGGAATCCATTTACTGGAGTTATAGTGACCCAGTTGAAAAACTAGAACTGTCTGCAATTCTGAGAAAACAATTAGGTAAAATCTAAGCAGAACTTGGAAATGTGCTCTATTAGGGAAGAGCAAGCAGAGCTCTGCATGAACTGTCAATAATCGTCGTTGTTTTCAGCGCCGGTCCGCCCCTGAGGGAGCAGCTACCATTTGTATTTTCTACACTGCTCTCTCCTAATTAGCCCTCCTTTCAGCCTGTTACCTTTTCCCTGCTCCCATTGGCTCCTGACCATTGTCATGCACTAACACTTACCACCCCGGGTTCACTTTGCCCCCTTGCTTTAATTATCCTCACACTTTTGATGGTCAGGGTCCTGCGCAATTAGCATTGTTTGAACTGCTCAGAGCTGAAGTGATTCTGGCTCAAAATTCCTGTCCTTAAAAACCCAACCCAGATGTCTGCAAGTCATTTCAGCTTTTCTGCGCCTGGCTCAGTCATAATGATAGTCTGTGTAAGCCTGCACACGCCACAGCAGCAAAAAGGAGAAAAATGGGATCTGTAAAACATTCATACTTAAAATATATACTGTTAGAGTCATCGCAAATTAGGAAAAAGTTCTAGGCACACTATGAGAAGTAGCAGGAGAACAAAATATGAAATTAATGGCAGATTTTCTCTGGCATTTGGCCTCTAGACATTTCATTATGAAATCATGATCCATCTAATAGTCAGTAAATTGCTCTTAGCTGGACTGTTTATCACCTCATTAGAAGAAATCAGTCCAGCCAAATCATAAGTGAAGGGCTGCGGGGTCGCTCCATCTTTCCCAATAACCACGACAATTACCCAAACCTTTCAGAAAACCTGTCCAGAATGGTGGATGATAAAACCCAGAGAGAGGAGTTGGCGGCTTTACTGCGAAGACTAATGATCGTCCCGCCTGCCATTCCTCATGGGCGGAGTGACGGTTTTATCACGGCAGCTATAGAGAAAAGACGGAAAAAAATGTATCTCGTGGGGTTTTTAAATTCCAAGCAGAAAGACCGTCTTTCTACAAACAAAATAAAACCGACCCTCATGGACACATGCGCCATTTGCCTTGTCTAAGTTTCTCTCTCCGGCTGTCCACCGCAGCCTCTGCCCATCTATCAGATCGCTATGGCATGATAGCAAGCTGCTGTCAGCAGAAGGCTAGCAATTGATTAGGCTTGTGCCTTGCTGAACTCCTCCCCCCACCTCTCTGGTATAGATCTTTTTTGTCATAGGCTAACACTACATCAATTAGGACCACCTAGACTGTGCCAGCAGCCCAAATAAGAAATCACCTTCTCTCCAAACTGCACATAGTCTTGGTCTCATTATTGGTGGTCGACTCAACTTGTAACTAGGCACATAATGACAAATCTGTATAAAAATATAAAACTATACGATGTGTAAAGAAGACTTTATTTTATTGCGTAGATGGGAAAAACCTAAAATTAAGGGAATATATTTTTGGTGGCTTAACAGGATGTCACCTAAGATCTTAGGGTTTAGACAAAGCTCTGAAGGAAAAACCTAGTGACAACAAAGATTTCGAGATGTGTCTATTCTTCTGTGTGCATTTCCTTGGTTTAAACGAGTTTTGCAAGATCTTGAGAAGAGTGAAGGTTGTTTGTGTGCAGTGTGTCTTAGGGAGGCATGAAAAGCTTATCATCTCATGCTTTGTGCTTTGTTTGACTGATCAACTTTGCAGCAGTTGTGACAGAAGGCCACAAGCTGTAGGAAAAATTATCCATAACGCCCTGTGTCGGTGTGTGTAACAAAGAGTGGGTGATCTTGCTGTGTCACTGTCAATATCTAAAATGAAATTAATATATAACTATGGTCTAAAGAACAAATTATATGGATTGCTGTTTATGCTCTTGTTCAGACTTAGTTGTATTTTATACTTAGCCTACTTTTTAAATTAGCTTGTATGTAGTAGAGAAAATAAATTGTTGGTTGTAATGATTATTATGGTAAAATTTACTATTATAAAAGTTTAAAGGTAAAATTGCCAAATAATTGCATACAATTATTAGAAAACATTTTCTTTTTATTCTCCATTAAATGAAACAATTAAGATGCTTCACCACAAACATGATCAGAAAGCAATAAGAGTAAAGGGGAAAATTTCAGCGACCAAACAGCACCAACTCTTAGGCGACAGCCACAAAGTTTTTTAATATTTGTTTCCCTGTTTTTGAAAATGTATATTGTCTGTGGAATTCCAATATGAGTGGATATCTCATTGTCAGAAGCAGTGCTGCCAACTTAGCGACTTTGTTGCTATTTGTAACGACTTTTCAGGCCCCTGTTACAATACAAATGACGAGCCACACTCCAGCCTCATCCTTATCAAAGGAAGATATTTTTTTCGTATAAAACCCCCCCAACAAGTTTTTTTTTTCCAAATAGCGCCTAGCGACAAATCTAGCGACATTTCTGTCCATCCTTAGCTACTTTCTGTGAAACCTTGTCACCTATATTCCCAGCAGATTAGAGACCCAATCTGCTCTGCATCCAGACCGTCCTTCCAGACGCTCACAAAGGGAATGATCTGTGAATGTGCATGCAGCACGATCTCACCACATCGACTGACCAATCAAAAACCTTTCACGGTTAATTTCCCCCACTCACAAATGAAGTTGCTTATTATTTTAAAATTAATTAAAAAGTAAAAAAGAAATCTGCAGGTATATAAGACCAGGTTTTCTTTTATAAGCCACAAACAAACATCATTCTTCATCTTCATCTTTCAAACCTCTGCTTTCAAGGGGGGGAAAAGGCAGATGCTTGTCTGTACTACGTTATTGCACACCTGTGGTGCATTCAAGGAACGTTCAAAAAGTATGGTGAGTTCAATAATGTATTGTCATAATATTGTCAATAATTGTATTGATATTTGAAACTTATGACAAAAAACACTCAAAATAATACCATAAGCTTTAGTTTAATTCTGTTTAATCTGAAATAATAAGAGAAAACAAGTATTTTCTTTCAATGTAATAATAAAAGTAAAAAAAGGCAGCCTCAAAAAGACAATAAGAAAGTGCATACTCCAGTCTTTAGTTTTCATCTTCATCCTCTTCAGTCAATTTATAGGTGAACTCTCGATTTGCACAGCATTATTATAGTTTTTGTGTCCATGTGGACCTACTAGATCTTTGCCACTTTTGTCTCACACAGAAACAAGTATGCCGCTCTGTTTGACTCCAAAGCTACACTTGCGCTTTGATGTCTTGTAAACAGTCGCAACCAGTAGTCGAGTTGAGGGGGAGCGGAGGGGGATGCCGCTCCCCTTAGAAAGAAATCCGACACCGGTAAAGGTCCAATCCTCCATCTCCATCCCTTCCAATTTACAGTAAATATTGTATGAAAATATAAATCATAAATAGGCTTAGCCTATATGAAATAATTTCATCATCAGAAAATGTTAGGTCTCCGCATGTTGAGTGAAAATAAACAGTCTAATAAAATCCGGGGGACAGGGGCACGAAACGCAATGATGCAACATTGTTTTGGTTAATGCCTGAGAGTAGGCCAGGTGAACCCAGTTTTTTGGTTTCATCTCGTTCCGACCTCTGGCATCTACAAAAACTGTTTACTTCATAAAATCTATACCTTCGCACTGAGCTCAAAAGTAAAAGTTCTCCTTCTGTAATAGCTCAGTTTTTTTATGATCAACGTTATAATTCGGGACTAGTTTCATTTCACCGTAGTGAGAAAGGAGTGACATGGCTGCTACGTACCCGTTTTAGACCAAGAGATGGATTTAACATGAAATCCATGTCTTGTTTATGTTTCATGAAAGTTAAATGCATGTAACACATTTTACATAGGCCTACATGCTTTTACTCGGTTTTGTAAATGTTTTTAAGAAGTTTTCATCATGACCTTAGCTGTCTGCATATCCGCACACGTCATCACGTCGTTTAAACTCTGCCACCGCATTGGTCTAAAACAGGTACGTAGCAGCCGTATCACTCCTTTCTCACTACGGCGAAAACCAATTAATTAATGTAATTAATAAAATAGAAATGACTCATTTTGTTTGGTCTTTCATGTTAAATTAATCCAATACTTTGTTTTGTATGGCCTAGTTTGCACGAAAAAACTTCTTCTGCACTGCAATTATTTGCTAAGGCTTCTTTGCAAGGTGCTGGTATCGGCTTTGCTTCACAGATATATAAAGCCTCCATTTCACCCGATCTTGTTTAATTCTAATGCAGGCTATTCAGTTGTAGTCCCCTAACATTCTGGCCAATTCGGCGATACAAAATACTCAATAAATACCACTTTTTTTAAAATTAAAATCCAGATTTTTTTAATAGGCGAAAGAAATGACCATCCCCCTGAAATATTTTTACAACTCGACTACTGGTCGCAACGCTGTGCGCGCGGAGCAGGGCAACGCGGTGCAACGCATCACAGCCCGCTGTCTGTTCCGTCTATGAACGGATCAGAACCATCCACTATTCAACAGCTCGGGGACAATGTGAGATGAGAGAAAGGGTGTCATATTCATCAGTCAATTTAAGTAGGCTATGATTATTGGTCCTCTTAAAAACAATGAAAACCCAGACATTTTCATCAGTCTATGAAAAGTGGACATGTCCAGGGAAAAGAGGATGGTTGGTCACCCTATTATTATACCAACTTTTCTTTGAATGTTATAAAGCC
This sequence comes from Valencia hispanica, assembly GCA_963556495.2. Taxonomy (NCBI): domain Eukaryota; kingdom Metazoa; phylum Chordata; class Actinopteri; order Cyprinodontiformes; family Valenciidae; genus Valencia; species Valencia hispanica. The sequence continues at coordinate 24,385,256 of OY747712.1, read as the reverse complement.
ACCTACCAGTTCTTTCTTCTTCCCATTGTTTCTGCCATCTTTCCTTGACCTTTTGAGGCTGCCTATTTCTGTTCTCTGAGTTCTTTTATTTTGACATGTCTGAGCACACTGGTTTTGCACACTGTTTTTATTGCAAACAATTTTTATTCGTATTAGAAGTTGGAGGAAAAAAAAAGAAAACTGCCACATGAATTATGACGTCATCACATTAATATGCAAATTAAAATGTGTCGTCATCTGGCGATATCTAGCGACTTTCTGGGTCAAATTCAGCTACTTTCTGTTGGAGACAGTGGCAACAATGGTCAGAGGCCTTCATGCGGCTGTCCAGGGTTTGATTCCCAAAATTGAGACCTTTGTTAAATGTCTTCCCTCTTCTCTCTGCCCATTTCCTTTCTGGTAACTGTCAATAAATGCCACTAGTGCCAAAAAAATCTTTAAAAAAAACAAAAATAAGAAAAACATTAGCCTAGCAGCTAATGCTAACTATTAGCATTAGTTTGTCTGCTCAACCCTCTTGGATTAGCAGGATGGTTGCTAAAATTTTGCTTTTTCCTGCCAGTGATGCTGGAGGATTAATCATGTTAGCAACTTTCGGTATTATACCACCAAAGTGGTTTGTTTTAGTACTGAGCTGTATTTCTGAAATATTTGGTTAACATTTTAACCATTTTTTTCCTCTTCTTTTCTCTGTCTGTTATTACAATAACCAAACTACAGACATTAACTTTTGTAGCTCGAACACATTGGAACAAGCATAGTGTTTTGCGTTGCAGCTGCACACAAAGCTTAACTTTATTATTAATGAGTTATTAGGCCAACTACGATCAGCAGATAATTTTACTTTAGGTACAGCCAAGCTAAGAAATTAAGATGAATGTGGCTAAAAATCCAAGTTTTTAAAGTGACCACTAAAAGCCAAGCAGGTGTGTTCTTTTTACTTTAAAACAGGGAGGATGACTGACCAACTTGTCCTGCAAAGCTTTTATTCCCCAGGCAAATTTTGTCACATTAAAAATTCACATTAAAATTCCACACACATCAGTGCATTTTAAAAATATTTTATTAGTTAGACCATTATAAAGCACTTGCTATTGTGATGTGGAAGGCAAGTGATACATAGTTTTAAAATGTTGAAAGATAGAAATTAGGCAGTTACTTATGCAACAAACAACACACCGCTGTGGCTAGACTCCTTGTAAGTATTTTCAACAGTGAAAACAGTTTTTGAACAATTTTCTCCTAGGATAATATCACTGGAATAACTATCAAATTCTTTAAAGTGTGCATCAAAACAGTTTTATCTATTTAAGTTGGCTTTTATTCATATTGACATATAAACACATAGACACAGAGTCTATATCTTCAATCAAAAGATTACAGTTAAAAATAGACATGCTGCAATACAGATGTCTGCTTAGATATGTTATTCAGCCTACACTCTGCTACATATTTATCTTTAGTAGCTGATTTTACATATGGAGATCGTGATAAAATGGTGACCATGATTTTCCTGTAAAAAAAAAAGTGATATTATATTTTTGCCAAATAAAGTATCATTGTGATTGATCAAGACCACCTAGGCATATTGCAATGGAAACCACTTTGACAAAGTGATAATTGGCTATGATCCCCATTCCTGCCCCTGTTGACATCAGGCCTAATCATGCATTCCCGTCAGTGAGTGCCTGCACAGAAAAGTAGCTTTTCAGATTTCTCCTCCTAACCTGCCTGCTAAGCCTTCTTTTGAGCTCAAGAGAGCAAAGCAAGACCGATTCTGCTGCTCAATCTGTTGCATTCTGGGAGTGTTTTATTTTTTTCCCCTTTTTCCTCCAGCTGACAGCCTATAATTCACTGGCGACAATCCCTCTCATAATACATATTTTGTTTTCTATCAACACCCCTGAAATTGGAAGTGGCATGGTGGCTCAGATGGGTGCATCTGAAACCCTCTGCAATTATACCCTCAAAAAAAAAATTCATGAAGATAAAACAAGAACATGATGTCGTTTAGGTTTTGAGATATTGCCGTCTGCCAACTGCAAGTGCCAGACCATAACACACATGTTCAGGTTCATTTTGACTGCTCTCCATGGGAGCCCTCAAGACTGCAGTCATGACCAACCTTTAACCATTCAAACTACACACCATCAGGCAGTGGGAAACAAAAAAAGACTGGAGGAATGTTTAACTTTAAAAAACTGGGCCATTTTTGGAGGGTAGGAGGGAATGACGAGACCTGGCACAGACAGAGAGCAAAGCACTGGTTGACGCTTGTCATCTCCCATTAGGGCTCCTTTGATTGGCCTTTGTGGTCCTGGAAACGGCAAACAGCTGCATGCAAATGGCCCTGTTACCCCGAGGCTGGCCCCTATTGTTCTGGGTTTCGGTTTGACAGGGACGCTTTCTTTTGCAGCATAAAGGAGGGTGTAGCCTTTAGTCAAATAAAAGTGCCCCCACCACGGTCACAGCAGGAGTACTTCAAGATTGTTTGTCGTTTTATGTTGTTTTATTCCCGGTGCTACTGGTAGGCAACATCTTGAATAGAAAGAGAAGATCTTAGAGTCAAGTTTTTCCTCCAAAAGTCGGAGATGCCTCCATAATCCAATATCCGGAGGGAATGAGCAGGATTTACTTCAGTGGAGTTAGGTTTTTCAAAAGAAATTTATAAAATAGGCATAGAAGATTAGAAACCAATTTTTTTAACTAGCCTGTGTGAACCTCTATGAAGACAGGACACAAAATATTTCTTAATTGGTGAGCCAGTTGACAATGCTTCCCAAAATGTTAGAAAATGTTTCACATGACCATTCATCAGATGTGAGAAGCACACATGAGAGAGGTGGGAGATTAGAATGGAGATCTGGGGATTCACAACGTGACACCTGCTTTTCGAATACAGATGACACCCAAAGAAGCCTTACATATCCCTCCACAGCTCACATTTCCTTCCAACTGTCGAAACAGGGCGAAACACTGAAAATCAAGTTGGACACATTGCACCGTTTCCCATGACACTTTAGTCCACGCTCTGGTCCACCTTGCTGGGAATTGTTTCTAAAGACAGTGTCTGACAAGACCACAAACCCCAGGGCTCCACCCGCACTTCCCAGACTGCTGCTATCAGACACTCTGGATTCCCATATAAGAATTCGAAAATAGAAACCTGCACTTTAGAAGCAACTGCTTCTATGGTCAGATGAAATGCTCTGTCATATCCCTTTTCTCTTTAGTGATACATAAATTAAACCGTGCAGGTTCAAGTTGCAAAGCCGTGACTTGTACTACTGCCCTTTCCTCCAATTCAGTCTCTAAATGTTGTCTTAACTCAGAAATGCAGTGTGGGAGTATAGAGTAACATATTAAATGTTGACGCAGGTCTCAATGAGGGAGTTCAAGGAGAAGGATTTGTCATATTGCTGGGGTTAAAGGACCCTAATGCTGCCTCTAGACTCCTCAGGTGGGCCATTTTATTAAAACCTTGATGCTATCACACCAGATAGAGGAATGCCATTGTTTCTAAAAACATTAGGTGGTTTTGGACATAAAATAGGATTTGGATACTTGTTGAACAGCCAGTCCAGTGGTTTTGTTTAAAACTAAACAAAACAAAGTAGATAATGATCGAGCATAACCTAAAGGGTTGGTAAAGGCAGAGGTGAAGGGAAAAACAACCCTGTAGAGCAGACATTGGAATAAAGTCGATTTGTTTGAGTTTTCTTTAGTACATTATGGGAGTAGCACATTGATAGTCTTAGCTCATTTGGACAAATCACTATCTATTCCCAGACCATGGTGTCTTTCCGAAAGGTTAGTATACCATCGTTTACTGTCCAACAGAACTGAGCAACAAAAAAGTTTGATATACTTTATATTTTTTTGTATATGCACTGTATATGTCTCTTTCTTAACTGTGCTTCCGTCATTCTGTGACCATTTTGGGAAATGTCATTTGTGTCCAGGGTGAGCATCTGCTGCAGTGAGATGGTATCCAACTGACTAAACATTACATTAGCATGAAAGTTCATACATAAGTTCATAAAACTTGAAATATATCAGCCAATAATTACTGCACTCTAAATCAGTCATTTTACAATATAAAATAATGTACACACCAATATTGCAATGACAATATACTTGTTTAGCCCTATTTTCGATTAACAGTAGAAGAGCCTTTATTGGCAAATTCCACTTTATATAGCTGCTTATCAGTGTTTTCCATGTTACCACTAGTATTTTGAAGAATTATTTTTGATGATGAGCTTTGAGGTTGGAAAGCCTGCTTGTCATCATCTTAATCTTTAACTCATTATATTTAAATGGAAACACTTTGACTACTGCCAAATTCAAGCCGGACTGTCTTATTATTTCTAGTCCAGCAAAAACAAGTTGGTAACATAAAAATATTTTTTAAACTTAAATTTGCCAGGGGTATGAATTATCTGTGAATAAAATATTCATTTAAAAATATTATTATTTATTATTATTTATTGTTATTCTCATCCTTATTGTTTTAAAATGTTATTGGTCATTCCATCTTTGTTTTGTGAAGGGAAAAAAGTAATACAAAAACATTTTCATTTCCTAATTTAGAAAAAGCAAGCAGGCATTTCTCTGTTACAACTCAGATGAAAACGCAGATACTTGTTTTTGGAGTAAATCTCAAAATTAGCTTAGAAGCTAGCAATTATTTAGCTAAATTAGCACAAACACCATGGTCTCACATGGTTTAAAGTAAACAAAAATAAGTTAGTGGTTAGGCCATTAATCAGAAACTAGTAGGTTAGTCCAATGATATGATTTGTATGATCCAGAGAAGAAAATTACATTTTGTAGTTTTAAGAAGCTTATGACCATTTCCCTTAATCTTTTTATTCCTGTGGACTTGCAAAGCCGATAAAAGAACAACTGACCAACAAATAAGCTACATTTAAGCCATGTCAGTTAAAAGAGGATAAAAGGTTGATTACAGTATCTGGTTTGCAAACTGACTACGAGATGTATGGGTCTTTTAGCGATGACACAGATGACAGGGTCTTTCAGTACATGCATGGCATTAAAACCAAAAGAAATAATTAATTTAACTGTAGGATAGTACAGTTGAATGTTGGCAAACTATTTCACCCAGTAGTGGAATACGCTCTGTATCATAAATTAGCAAAAACATTAAACAAATAGAGCTGAACAATATATCGAATTGCAATATCAGTGGTGTGCAATATCCAAAGGGGTGTTTGAATGCAATAGTTGGCTGACTATTGTATTTCAAGTTGGCACAAAGTAATGCTCTGCCTGCCAACAATATATTTGCCCAATTGAATTCAAATAGATGTCAGTGTTTACAAAGCGTAAACTCACAGAAAGCGGTGGGAAAATAACAATATCAAAATTACATGTCCTCCTAACACTCTGACACTCTTCTTTCAACTAGGTTCCTGGTCAGATTGTCCATTCACTAGTTTGTTCCCACCATTTTGTATTTACTCTTTACTGCTCCTTCCATTTCATACCCATAAACCAGACTTTCACATCTTTTTTTTTTTCTAGTTTAGTATTGTCATGAATAATGGAGATAAAAGGTCATGGTCAACATAGAAAAGTCAGGTAAGAAATGACCAAAACCACAAAGGAACAAAAAGGCAAAAGGGGCAGAATGAGCAACACCCTTCGAACTTCTTCTGCTTGAAATTCCTGAGAATCATCAGTCTGGCTTGGAGTACCCCAAGGCTTGGTACTTGGACCCCTGCTTTTTATCATCTACATGCTGCCACTAGGTCACATCTTTCGTCAATACAGTATCACTTTCATTGTTATGAAGATGACACCCAGCTGTATATATCCACCAAACCCACAGATTCCCTTTTGTCCTCTTCCCTTTCTGATTGTCTAAAGGACATTAAAACATAATTATCTGCAACCAAACAGTGATAAAACTGAGCTCTTACTTGTTGGAAGAACGTCTACATTAACCAAATCCCAAAAGCTCTCTCTAAAAATGATCTATTCCTCTACTGTCTAGCAGCCCTCTTTGACAGCACTCTTTCATTTCATTTGCGAAACATCAACTGGCGATCGACCTCTTCTAACTCCTTAGTCAACCGCCATTCTGTTCTACAACCTTGTTACTTCTATGGACTATTGTAATTCACTTCTCTTTGGTCTACCAAGGAAATTACGCCATAGATTGCAGCTTCTTCAGAACTCCCCAGTTCTTATAAGAACTCATGCCCCCCTTAAAGACCACACCAGTCCTACTCTTCATCAACTCCACTGGCTTTCAATTCAGTACAGGATTAAGTTCAAAATCATTGTTTTCGCTTTCAAATGTATCAGTGACTTGGCTATCACACTATCTCAGAGATCTCATCAACATCATCTCTCCCTCCTGCTCTTTAAGATCTTCAGCTGCCACCCTGCTGATCCTTCCCATTGTCCATCTCACCACCATGGGTTATAGAGCTTTCAGGTGGTCTGCTCCCCGACTTTGGAAGTCACTTCCACCAGATTTGCGAAACATTGACAATCTTCCACTTTCAAGTCCAAGCTTAAAACATATCTGTTTAAACAAGCCTATCAATCATCATGACCACTACTCATTACTTCCTTGACATTTAGCTTTTATCTATTTTATATGCATTTTATGTATTCTCTATATGTATTTTAATGTAAGACATACCTACTATTCCGAGGTATCTATGCATGTTTTTATGTTTGTTCTTGTAAGGTGTCCAGAAAGGCGCCCTGAAATAAAATGCATTATTATTATTATTATTGTTATTATTATTATTATTGGTTATTATTATTATCACCTGAACCCTATGGCACTTTTTGAACAGTTAATATGTTTGCTTATCCGAACACTTATACTTCTAAATACATCATACAAAATACTTAAAATGCTTAAAATGCACCGAAAAGGACTCAGTTTAGATGTTGAAGAAATCTTTATGTGATACACAGAACACATGATGGATTATTTAGCTAGAACTAGGGCCATTGCTATGATCTCAAAAGTGAGGGGGACAATTTTTTTAGAGGCTGAGTAATTTATTATCCTCTCCCATTCATCGCACCTTTCCTCAGTGCCTAAAGAACCTTTTAAATCACTGTTGCACAATGAGTGTGCTAGCTTAGTTACCAGCAATATCAAATATTGGTTCAAAGGCAGTTATTAATTATCATTATTACTATCAGTAAAATGAATCGTTACAAGGTAACTATATAGACAAAACATATTTGGAGTGGGAATGAGAGTAATTCTGAAATATCTGTAAAAACCCTCTTAATACCTGCCAGGTTTCTCCCAGCAATGGATATATTTTCAAGTTCTAGTCTCTCCTTACCTGTGAAGACCCTGCATCTTCGTCCCAGCTGCTGGCCTCTGGTCTTATGTATCCTCCCTGACTCTGGTTTTTACTATTGTGACATCAAAGATAAATAAGAATGCAGAAAGCTAAAATTTGAAATGGAATTAGCATGAGTAGCTGTGATATTAGATAGCATAGATATTTTTTCCCAGCCCCTTAGAATCACTTTTCACCTGTTCCGACCCTGACCGTACTCTTTTCATTGTGGAAATAAAGATTTCTTTCAAATATTTGGAAAATAGCAAAGTTCTGTACAGAAATGAAAGAGAATTGGGTTTATTCCTGAACTGAATAGCAAGGGATATAACAAAGATAACATTAGTGTTGTTAACCAGCTTAACATGAGTGGCATGATATAAGCCTAATTAACGAATTAACTAGGCTGCAATTAGCTAATATTACCTACATACAACAGCATAACTCATCTTACATCTTGTTTGGAAAAAGACTGTGCAATGTGTTTAGCCTTTTGCTTGCTCTGGCTGGTCTGCTGAAAATGGTGATCTGCTCAGGAGCACCTGTCGGCGAACCACTTATGCCCGCGCATGTGTACGCTTAAGGTGTATTTAAAGGCGTTATATTAATGGACTAAACAGCTGTAACGGCACAAAAAACAAAGGGGCACTGACACGGAAAGTGCGGGGGAACGTGTCTCACGCGTACCCCACATTTTACGCCCATGTCCAGAACATAGCAGGAATAATTCTGGTGAAGGCATAACAAATTATGATGTTTGGCTTGGTTCCCTGGTACATTAGTCTGATTAAACGAAAGTAGGATATTTCATAACCTACAGAGAAAATATCATTCTTGTACTGATACAAATATCTGTTACAAAGGATAAAAATTTAGAAGAAGGCAATGTTCGGCTTGGAACATGAAAATGTCCTATGCCCACCTGGGAGAGTGCCACTTTGACAGAATTAGTTCATTGCTTGTTCAATATCCAAGATATTGTTGCATCTCTTCAGGGAAGTTGATGAAACATGCAGAAAGAGGTGAGTTAGACTAACCCTCCAGAGTTCAGCAGGGTTATAGTTTTGTGGGTTTGATCTGCCCTGAGTGATGCCTAAGCTCCCTTGAAGCACACATTTTACCCTTGCACTTAAACCCCAGCTGGAATTTCCACGCAAGAGACGTCTGCGACTAAGTCAGGTGCCTTCCCAGAGGATGGGGATAGAGAGGAAGAAAGAAGAGGATGAAGCAGAAAGAAAGGAGAAGTGGCGTTGGTGGGGGTTGAGTTAGTCTCCATCACATGCTCTGATCTCTGTTCTTGTTTGCCGGGGCAGAGTTCCCCTTAATTCACCCCCACCTCCTTTCACCCAGTCCTGCATGTATGGAGCTGAGACAGGGTGTCAGGAGAAGCTCCAACTGGAACACGGATTACATGAATAATGAGGCTGAGACCACAATGATGACTAGGAGGAAAGATCAGGATTGAGCTGAGAATAAACGGTCAATTCAGATAAGAACCACAGAGTTTCATCTTGAAATGGTCTCTAAAACTGTCACGCTATCACACGCCAGCTTCTTCTTTGTCACTACAGAGCAATAATATAAGGTATTTTTATGCAAATGTAAATTTCTTGAGTTTTTTAGTGCTTGTTTTTTTATCCCAACATAGACATTTTTTTGCCTCCACATCCGTTTTTCATCCCTCTGTTATTATATCATATGTTTTTCATTGAATAGATGTTTCCTTCTGCATAAAAATGCTACTTTTAATGCAATTAAGGCAGAGTCTGTGCTGACTTAGATTAATGGGGTGATTTTTATCAGCAATCTCTTCAAGCCATCCTGAGTTTTCTACTAACTGTGCTCATCCTGCAGGAGCCTCTTTTCTAGAATGCAGACTCTGCAGCAACCTAATTTAAAAAATGAGTTGGTCACATCAGTGTGTGCTTGCACTCTGTCCTCTTTTAGGACATTTAAGCTGGTACTTGCACAATCTCAACAAAAGCGAGCACCCAGAGTTTCAAAATACACATGAAACTGGAAGAAATTACCATAAAAAGTTGAACATATTCTGATATAACTTAATGATTAATAGCCCTTTCCTCTGAAACTGTTTATTTAGGAGCCTGGGGTTTTACATATTTTTCAGAGCCTTGCAAAAGCATTCATAACCCTTAAACGTTTCTCACAATTTGTCAAGTTCCAAGCTCAACGTCAGTGTATTTTATTAGGTTTGTGAATGGTTAACCAGGAAAAGGTTGCACACATTTGAAAAGTTGAAGAAAAATAATACCTTATGTTTGTAATTTTTTTACAAATAAATATCTGATAAGCGTGGCATGAATTTGTATTCAATCCTTCATGAGGCTGTACTTGTAAAACTGTTGCTGCAGTTACCACTGCAGGTCTACCATCTCTCTGCATCTAAACAAGTAAATTCTTCACCATTCATCTTTGCAAAGTAGCTTAAGGTAGCATTCCTTTCCCTGCTTGAAGCTCCAGTCCAGAGAATACATTTATGTATCAAACCTTTATAAATCTTTAAAATGATAATGGGGTTCAATACTATGATAAAAGGCTAGTGCTCCACAACACTTGTTATTTTTCTTAATCCCACCTTCCTCCGGTAGACCCCTTTGCATTTCACACTGAGCGCCAAATTTCTTTAGCCAATAGAGTTCGAGTTTCCACATTGTTGGCTGTCAATCGGATCGTGCAAACATGTGAACATGGGGCCGCGCACAGAGACCGCTCCGTGTCTTCCCGTTTACAGTCGCCATATTGTGAGAGAGCAGAAGTTGCTCACCTTTGAAATGTCCATAGCAAAAATACAATCGGGTGGTGCTCAATAGCGCTTGCTGCTTACTTCTTTGACTCGCTGTGTCGCAACAGGTGATGCGCGTGCACAACTGCTGCGGTAGGGCTGGAGGGAAGGAAGGGGAGGTGGGAGTGTTTTGGGAGGGGCCTTGGTACGTTGGATTCAAAAAATCTCTCTCCCTCAAATACTGCAGCTTTAAAAGAAGCATCCCCGCAGCATTATGCCGCCAACATCCTACCTCACACTGGGTGTGGTGTGTTCAGAGCGATGTGCAGTGTTTGTTTTCCACCATAGACATTGTTTTTCATGTAGGCCAAGAAGGTCTCCATTTTGGTATCATCTGAAGTTCTTGGATATGTTTGTTGTGTCCCTTACGTGGCTGCAAACTGAAGTTCTTGTGGTTTTCCTTCAACAGATTTCTTTTTTCGACTCCTCCATGGCCGGATTTTTGGACTGCAGAACTAGCCCTTTACCTGAGCTGTGGATCTCTGCAGCTCCTCCACAGATATTATAAGACCCCTGGCTACTTCTCTGATCAACCCTCTCCTTGCCTGGCTTATTAGTTTAAGTCAAAGGCCATGTCTTGGAAGGTTTCCTATTGTGCCACATTTTGTGCCACACGCTTACCATTAGGTACACTAGAAAACCTGAGATCTTTATAGAACCACCATATTTATCCTGAGACCGAATTACACACAGATATCCTCTATTTCTTAATTAGGTGACTTTTGAAGGAAAATGGTTGGGTTTAATTTAGGGGTTATGAAGCTAAATTCAAATGCCTACCAAACTTCAGCTTTTTGCTTGTAAAAAAAAAACTAGAAAAAAACCCTCTCAGAATTATCCCTTACTTTGTCTTGTCTGTCACATAAAACCATATTAAAACACTTTGAAGTTTGTGGTCCTAATTCAATGGAATGTGAAAAAGTTAAAGGGATATAAAAAACCTTTGCAATGCACTATACACTGTCTGATTTTGTGGACCTATCCCCAACGCTGTTGGGAGTCTTAGAGAACTTCAGAAATTCAATGAAAAAACACATTCCTTGGCAATAACCCCCCGCTATCTCTGCAACGCTCACCACTTTGATTGACTTGAGCGTGATGACCTTGCCCCATTCCCTTCCACCAGCATTCCGGTCAATGCGAGCAGAAAACAGCAGTGCTGATAACAGATGCCCAGATGGGGAGATCTAGATGACAGACAGCTTCCTGCTCCTCATCTTCGATGAGACCATTGTGCTGTGCACACTCAATGAGGGTATATGCTGCAAGAGGTCAATACTGATAGTGTAAGCCAAACAAAAACGTTCTTTGTGCTTGGCTGTTTTGCCGACTTTTTCTCTGCCTCTGTACTTATTCAATTTCCTGCACAGCAAGAAAAGGCCTCCTTATCTGGGACTGTTTATACCTGCAAATCGGCTGGTGGCCTTTTGTTTGCAGGTGACCTGCCCTCAGGTGACATTTAATTCCTAGACAAAAAAATGTGTGGTCATGCTCTATGGCACAGACTCAGCTCTAAGGAGATTAGTAAAACAGTGACTGCAACAGAGGCACATTCATAGGCTGTACTGAGAGCTGGCCAGTAGACCTAACACACATCATTACACTGACTCACATCATATATGACTGTCTGCCATGCAAGAGCAAAGGCAAAAAGAAACCAGAGCTGGCTGAGTCTCTGTGTAGCAAGTCTTGTCCTTTTTTTTTACTTACTAGTCCCTCTGCCTTAGCATCTGTGCAAACAAAGAAACATGTCACAAAATCCAAAGTTGTCAAATCCACAATCCTTTTTATTGATTGCCATATTTTTCTGCTGTCAACATCCGTTTAATTCCAGCGCTTGCGGTGCAAAACACAACCATCAGTGGAAAATGTGAGATCTGAACAGTTATGACATTTTTGATTCGGAGCCGCAACGACAGGTAGAGACAAATGCATCATTTTGGAACAATTTTCACACAGAGTAAATAGAACTGTAGCCTCCTTTTATTACCCTTCCTTGCAACGAGACGCTTTTTTGTCCAAACGGCAGACACACTTTATGTGTCTGCTCGTCTTGACAAATTACTGCTCCAACTCTATGTCAGGATTAAAAACAAAGCAGCTGAAGAGGCAGTGCTTAAAAAGATCCTGCTGAAGGTATTCAGAGCACCAACTGGCTTTGATTGCTTTTACACAAAAATGTTTTATGGTATACGCTTTTGTTGCTGCTTGTTTGTTTAGACGTTGTGCTTTAGATTAGTCATGACATGCCTTCAAGCTATTTAAAATTGCTCTAAACATTAAAATTGCAATAAAACTCGAGAGGTTGTTGTTGCATCTGTAAATACTTTTGTCTTTGTTTCAAAGGTGATTTCTACTGTTGGTAAAAACACATCCCAAGACACAATAAAAGACAAAAAGATTCCTGCATCTTTCTATATTGTTATTGAACCCCTACTGTTTCCCTTCAAGATTAAATGCAATGCTTTGTTATGACAGCTGAGCCCTCCTGCAAAACAGCGCCTTGCAGCGTGCAAAGTTTCAAATCCGAGGCAAGCTTTTTTGTGGCTCTGAGTTGGACTCATCCATTACTTGAATGAGGAAGCCTGGAGAAAGGAAGGAAAAAAAAAACATTCTTAGACAGCATTTAATGGAGGAAAGAGCGAGGTGGGCACGTGGTCCAATGTTCATACAACTTGTTGCCATAAGAGGAGTGAATGGAGTTGCTTTCAGATGCTGTGAGCAATTAAGATTTAGGGCATGCTTTGCAAATGAAATTAAACTGCCAGACAACTCGTGCATTTCCCAGCCCATTAAATTAAGCGCTTGTTCATCAGCTCACCATATAACTGACTTTTACAATCCTGTCAAAAACAGACAATAACAGCCAAGCCTCTGTTCAGGTTGGGGAAAGAGTTATACGCCAACACTCAAGTGCTGGATGGAAACATCTCTCTCTGCTTTCGCTTTGACCAGAAAACGCACTCAGGAAATGGCTGTTGCAATAAATCTAGGATGAACCCATTGAGGCTGATATTGTATTTCATTTCCTCAGAGGGAAACCCTGATCCTGGACATTTGTGTGGGTCTGGCTCATTTCAATTTCATGTTCTCTTATGGTTCCAAAATTTCCAGGATATTATTAAAATAATAAAGGGCGATGTCATGAAGAAATATATCTGGTGAGGTTCGCAGAAGCCTGCAACGCTGCTGCATCAGACAAGTATACAGACAAAATACAGTGCTTTGGAAAAGCATTCATAGCATTGAATTTTTCACCATTTATCACATTACAACCACAAGAACAACATAAAAGTGGGAGAAAATAATTATATGCTTTTCAAAAGGTTTTTTAAATAAAAATCTGAGTGTGTGGCATGCATTTATATTTCATCCATGAGTCTTTAGAAGCACCTTTTACTGCCACTACAGCTGCAGATCTTTAAGGTCCAAAAAAGTCAGATTGGAGTCAAGCAACATACTCTCAATTGTAGGTCTGGAGTTTGACTGAGCCTTTTTAATACATCAATATGCTTTGATCTAAGCCATTACATAGTAGCTCTGGGTGTATGCTTTCAGGTCATTGTCCTGCTGGAAGATGAACATTATGCAAGTGTTTTATTTTGGGTTCTCTAAGGAGGTTTTCTTACTGGGTTTTTATGTATTTCACTCATCCCATCTGCCCATTAACTCTGACTAGCTTTACTGTCCCTGCTAAAAAGTAGTCCCACCGCATATTACTGCCTCCACAACCTTTCATGCTGAAGCTGGTGTGTTGGAGATGATGATCAGTGTTAACCAAGAGGTAAAGATTTTCCTTTTCTTGAATAGCGCCACCTGAGCAGTGCATGTCTGCAGCTCCAGAGATGCAATGAGCTTCTTGCTTGCTTTTCTGATTAATTCGCTCTTTGACTGGCCTGTCAGATTAGGCAAACAAGCATGTCTTGAAAGATTTGCAGTTGCACTCTAGTCTTTCCATATTCAATGATGAACTTTACCTACCTTTCTGCTGTGTTCTTTGGTTTTTATGATGCTGTTTGTTCATTAATGTTTTCTCACAGTCTTTGAGGCTTTCACAGAGCAGCTGTATTTATGCACTGATTAAGTTACTCTCAGGATTCTATTTTCTCATTCGGCTGGTTTTATAGCAGTGTGTAGGTAATGGGTTTTATTTAAAGGTATCAAAGCAAAAGAGAGCGAATCTGAATGCAAACCACACTTTTTAGATTTAAAATGTAAAAAAAATTAAATTCAGGTACTATTTTTTCTCAGCTGAACAATGACTACATTTCCCTGGTTTATCATACAAAAACTCAATAAAATACACTGAAGTTTATCAAGGTAACATGACAAAGAAATTTTTTTTTTACTTCATAACTATGCTCTACCTTTAGCTGGTCTATCACATTAAAACCCTACTAAATATAAAAATGCATTGAAGTTTGTGGCTGTGCATTAATCTTAAAGGATTCAAGTGGTATGAATACTTGTACAAGACACTGCACTGTATTAGTTAAGCTATAAGCAAATTAGAAAAAAACTAATGAGACCATTTGTTCATCTCCAAGTGACTTCCAAACAGCAGGAAAGTCCATCGAGTCCAGATGATGAACCCCTGCCCTTATTTCTTGAAATACTTCCAGTTGGGCAGAATTTCAATGAAGCACTGATATATCACATTTTCCCTTCCTTAACGCTTGTTCTCACCACACAGATTGACCAGTCATCTGTGAATCTCCCACGGTTTAGCAGATAATTCATGATCGCCCTACCATGGACCCGCAGCATTCAATATGAATCATAAAACGGCAAGCCAAGCATATCAATGGATGACAGACTGGTTGTGTATGGCCTGGGGCCAGACAGAAGTTGGAACACAATGGCCTCCCCCCTCAGTTCTGTCAAGCTCAAGACTGGAAATACCAGTGTGGCACGAGGGAGGGCCCTCCGTCAGCACAATGTATGGCACCGCTTGACACAAATGTTGTGCCGAGACGTGGCGTTAACCTCCACGACCTTTTGGGGGAGAAACACAAGCACACTGGTGTGTTCAGCGGAGGGGTCTCTCACCATCAACAAAAAACCCCTCAGTGAGAGGCGTACAGTGTGCTATCCAGAGCAGCAGGGGCTCACAAGGGGGCAGAAATTATATTGTGAAACAGCTCCTCGGAAATAAAGTGCCTCATTTTTATTACATATTTTTTTTCCACAGAGTTTATTATTCAAAAAAATTGCAGCTGAAAGTCTTTTCTCCACACTTTATTTGTGCTGCAGCAACTTCTCTAGGACCTTGGCAAACACTCCCTCTTTACCACAGATCCTTATTTCTATAGCTATATAACACCTATCAAACACAAACCACTTAATTTTATTAACAGACTTAAGCGCAATTGTGTGAAAGAAGCCCCATTTAGACTATTTTATAATAAAACACAGACAAGTGTTGACATTTTATGACACAGCCCCTCCCAACTTATCTTCCTTTCCTTTAATGACTCAGATAGCAGCTCGTATTCAGTCGCAGCAAATAAACCGCTCTACACTTGCTCCCCTTTTGTGGATGCACCTTTTGAATCAGGTCGTCGTCTTTAATATCTTTAGACAGGAGCACCGCAGCGGTCTGAGAGATATACAACAGTTTCCAATACCTGCATGACCTACTTCCCTCTGGGTAGAAGCATCGTTTTATAGACTGGTTATAAAATGCTGCAAGGAAGTGAGGAGAAAGGACTACAAATCAGGAAGGCAAGGTACACGACATACAGTGCCTTGGAAAAGTATTCATATCCCTTTAACTTTTTCATATTTTGTCAAGTTTCTACTTCAGACTTTTATTTAATTTTATGTAATAGACCAATAAGCAGTCAAATTGTCAATTAGACTTAGTGCTGGACTCTGATGGGGCCATTTCAACATATGTTGTACATAGGCTTTCGTCTAAACCATTTCATTTTATTCCGGGTTGTGTGTCTAGTATCCCGATCAATTGTGACCTGCTTTCCTGTTTGTGACAAAACGCATCTATAAAATGTAGCATAACCTATAGTACCAATAAAATACATTGTCACTGGTTGCTTGTAACTATATGTGAATGCATATGATGAGATTAAAAACAACAAGGTTTAATAAAAATTGAGTTAAAATTGCTTTTTAATTAAAACAGTCACAAGTAATTTAATCAGTCATAGTAATTTCATCTATTTATCTTGAGTAATTACCTCCCACACAGTAGTTTTCTCTTTTGAACAGATAATCTGCCATGGAAGGACAGGATTATGATTTCCATCCCACCCACTTTAGATCCAGAATTGTTTTTTTTATTAATATTTTTAAGTTTACATTTCCTCACCTCCTCACCTGAAGTGCAAAAATCCACAACATCCTGGGATTTTTTCAGATTCTGTGTTTCACTCTTGTTAGGGTATACTTGCTTGTTTTGCTGTTCAATTCCCCACTACGTTTGCAATACAACCTCTAAATGTGCATGTTTACTGAAAAAGAAGTGTAAGGTACATGCATCTCTACTATTATGCTTGTTAGCTCTCTGCTTGCTGCAGTGGAAAACAATATTACGGAAGCATCGACGGTGCATCCGAACAACGAGCTGAAGCTTGTTGTGAAGCTCTGCCATGCTAATAGTCCTGCAGATCCTGAGTAATCTTATAGGTAAAATATTCATATGACACACTGTTAGTATAAATATTCGAAGGACTGCCAGTTCAAGTATTAGATTTCATTTGCTGGGAATAATGAATTAGATGCAACAAAAACCTAATTTTATGTAAAATGCAATTTGATGAGAAATAGGCCAACCTAGAAAAAGCTGAAAAATAGGAAAAAGTAAAGTTATTTTTAAGCTTATTTTTGTGTATTTCTGTTTATGTTTTCATAAACAAAATTCAGTCCTCAGTTAATTTAAAAATGTCTCAGATCTTAATAATCTCATTAGTGCATTGGCTTCTTCCCACTCATAATTATTAAATCTCAGGTGATGAAAATTTCTAAGGTTTAGTTCTGTCCCCCTCAAACCTTGTCCCAGCAATCAGGACCCATAGGCTCCTGTAAGCAGCTGCCAAGCACTCTGATAATTAAAAATAATGGATGCCCACAAAGCAGTAGATGATTGTGAAGTCGTGCTCAGGTAGCCATTTCCTCGTTCTGAGATCTAATTAAGGGAGAGCAGTTAACATGGGCAGTGAAGGTGTTGAGTTGAGCTTAAAAAAAAAAACTTTGTGAAAGAACTGCTACTAAAAATGCCAGATAATGAAATTAAAAGCCCTGTTTTACTGCTGAAGACCTACTGGAACATTTAGCTTGTGCAGTGTGATACAAGCAACAGCTGCACAAACACAGCTTCGAAACAAATACAAACAGAAGAAGAAAAGCAGTCTTTCATCCTGATCATAAACTTCAGTATTGAAGATTTACAGATGAATATTCTAACAAGGCTGATTTAGTTTGTAAACAAGTCTTGTGGAGTGATGGGAAGAAAATAAAATGTTTGAAGACAAAAGTCAGCAGGATTTTTTGAAAGCATCGTTAACCACAACAGAGTGTTAATCATGGAGAAGGCTTGTGTGGCTGGTACCGATAATGTTCCATCACACGAATACCTTAACACACATAAATGCAATAAAACATCAAGTTTTCTAAAAAGCATTACAAAAACCTGAATATTAGAGGTGTCAGGGTACATGTATTAATACTGAATCATCAGGCGTAAAGAAGTCACACACAGGTACATGCAGTCAGAAAAAAGAATACTGTGCTGCCATGAGAAAATGTAACTTCTCCCTAAAATTAACATCTGGTTGTGCCATCTTTGGCAAATGGCTACTCTAAAACCCATCTTTTTTTTAGCCATTCAGAGGTGGACTTGCTAGTTCTTTGGACCATTGTCCTCCAGGCCATATGCACACACCTTCCAAAAAGTTGCACTCTTGGTTCCTTATTACTTTTTACATATGGCCAGTTCAGTTTAATAGCATTTTCCCTGAACAAATAAAATCAGAATTTAAAAACTACATTTTGCATGGACTCTGAGTATCATTGTCTGGTAATAAAATTAGTTTGAAGGTCTGAAACATTTAAGTGTGACAGAAAGGCAAAGACAGGAGAGATTTGTAAGGGGGAAAAAACTTTTTCACTCCCTTTTCTCCACTCTGTTAATTGCCATGACAGAAAAAAAGAAGATTAAACTATGAACCACAGAACTCCACGCCAAACTAATGTAAGAACGCCTGGTAGCAATGACTTGCAAAAGTCAGAAGGATCACCTGTACATATTGTTTTAGGTTTCCAACAATACTGCTGAGGCATAATTGATCCAATATGGCAAGCCCCATAAAAATAAAATAGTATGCTCATGGCAAGCCACACTTGTTTTTATTCTACATCCCTTATCCCTAATATCAGTCATTATTCTTACCTACAAGTTTGTGGCTTGGTATACCATAAAATAAATACACCACCAGTCACCACCAAGCACTAAATAAATGCTACTAAGCTGCTGACAAGTACCAACTAGTGTTTAAACAGTGTCCCAACAGATGACTGAGGGTTTAACATTTTAGAGCCTGTTCATTTGTTGATTTTTATAACAGTTATTCAATCTTCCTGTTCTTTTTTTGTTCTTTTTTTTGGTTTGTTTTTTGCATGAAGGTATGATCATCCTAATTAAAACAAACATCTTTTTTTGTTTGGTTTATTAAGATACCTGATAGTTTTGGACTTAAAACTTTTTGTTTGACATACAGCTCTGTTCACTCGGCACTGTCCAGTACAAACTTGATGGAATTTTTTTTTTTACGTTTTTGCTTTGGTGTACATAGCCTGATGACTTAAGAACATCCTCACTGAAAAAGGTGGTTTATTTTGCTGTCCTAGTTCTTTTGTGGTTTTTTCTTCTGTTTAAACAACAACTATGTTCTATTCGAATCATGACCCATGCATACACCCCAATTAACATGGATATCCTTCCAAAGTATTTATAAAAAGCCATCTTCCTCAATGGACCCAGAAGGGTAAGAGATTAATTCTGAAGCCCAGTCATTCTGCACAGCAAAAGAGTCTGTCTGTAGGCAGACCTAAAAAACAAACCCATGCATGTATTTTGGCTCAAAGGAAGACGGAGCAAAAACTGAGAGAAACTGAAAAAAAAAAAAGAGTTGGCTGGTAACAAAAACCTCTTATAAGCTGTCGACAAGTTATCAGTGATCTACCAGGCTGTCCAATCTCCCCCTTTATTCTCTCTTGTATTTCTGAACTAATAAGTCCTGGAGAAAAATTTTTTTGTTATGCCTTTTGAAAGAAATTATTTACTTCAATAAAAAAAACTGTTGGCCACATTCTTGTCTCTCTCCACAGACAGTTTTGTCTCCACAGAAAAAAATGTTAGCTGGTTAGTTTAGTTTTTTGCATTTCGCTCAAAGTAAATCCAAACAGAAGCACTCGTGTTCATTGTTCCCACCAGATGAGAAAGCCATGGTAGACTGAGAGAAAACCGCTTTTTTTCTGGTATTTCAGTGAGTATTTTAAAGCATAGGGGGAGTACTTTGGGTGAAAATCATAACCTGATTATACCCACTCCTGGTGAGGGACAGGAGGTAATTATCAGGTAGAGTTTGCATTGCAGGGACGCTGATGGAAACATAGATCATAAGCGGCAGGATGCAGGCCCTCAGGGCTGAACGGGCTGAAGGTGAGTGGCATGTGGATAGAATTGGATATTGTTTTCAGATGGACACACACACACGCGCGCACACACACACACACACACACTCCTTTATTGACGGATTGGC
The DNA here is from genome assembly GCA_963556495.2 of Valencia hispanica. NCBI lineage: Eukaryota > Metazoa > Chordata > Actinopteri > Cyprinodontiformes > Valenciidae > Valencia > Valencia hispanica. The sequence goes on along the minus strand of OY747712.1, from coordinate 24,365,331 downwards.
AAATATGCATTCTTGGGCCTGAGAGCCTTCACATCAACTTGAAACCCAAAACCTGCCCTTTCTGCATACCAAAGCATTATTCCCCTTAAAGAAATTCAACAAGACTATTCAACTCAGTTTCCTAGCCAGACCAAATCAGGGGTCTATTCTTCATGAAACTCAGCAAGCCCTTCTTCCATTTTACCTAATCTAACAAAACAAAAAGCTGCATTACTACTAGAGAGACAGCTGGAATAGGGTGCTCTGTAGCAGGCTGTCATTGTTAACAAATTGTCTACCAGAGCCAGATCTAAAATGGGACTGAAAAAGAAATCTATCACAGCAAGAGGGAGAAATAATGCAAATCCCAAATTGAAAAGGAAGCCCCAAAATAAAGTGCTTCAACATCTATCTGTAATACACGCCTGGCATGCAACCTATGTGATTTCAGGTTACTTTATCTCACCGTACAATGGGTTTGAAAGGGAAAGACGGAAATGATCATCATTAATTCAGACACACCAACCATTAACGGTTGTGACGGCCATATAACTGATGGGTGTGTTTTGTCACAACACTTGTAATTACAGCCAAATGTGCAAATCAAAAGTGAAGGAAGGAAGCAGAAACTGAAATAAAAAGCAGAAAAAAGAGCAGTTTTAGGATTTCTTTTGGGGATTTATAACAGAGTAGCATTATTTCCAATTCCTTTGCTCTTGTGAATGTCTTTTAAGGGTTCCATGTTCGCTAGGTTCCTCAGATCAATTTTATCAAGGTGGGAATAAAAAATGCATAAGTTCTTTGAGAAACTGGTTCATCAAAGTACACTCACATAATCTATAATGAATCTTGTGGAGCAGAAAGGTGTCATTTTTCAGACTTTAACGGGCAGAGAACAGTGACAGCAGTTTCAAGTGCCACTGTTGAAGCACTTTTTTAAATTTATCAGAAGCCATAAATCTCCAGGTAGTTCCGCTATGAAGCTATGGAAAAGTTTAAAAACTGCACAAATTTTACATCATACCATTCCTGTGGTTTCAGGTAATTTTGATTACATTTTGGAAAAATAGTCAAAAGTGTTTTCTCTGGCTACATGTAGCATAGAGTAACGAAGTGTTGCCCCTTCCCCACTTGTTGATGCCCACTGCTGGTCAGGTGACTGAAAGAAGTCTTTCAGAGTTTAGCTTTCCCTCACTTACAATTAAGACAGATTTGGCCACTTGGAAATTAACCAGTGACGGAAAAACAGAAAGTCAAGGTTTGGAAAATAAAGGATTTTATTTATTTTATTAATGCGATATAGACCTAGAACCATATCACAACATTTTGTGGTACTTATTTTAATATTGATAAAGGTGTCTATAACAACTATTTCAAAATTATTTGCTGTCTATATGACACTAATTAAATTAATCACTGCCTACGATCAGAGACTCCCAAACTCAAATACTGGTCCTGGAAGGTACGCTAACGTTAAATAGAAATACTATGGTTGCATATGTATTAACATAAAAAATGTAAATAAAATATACATCATTACCACTTTTTCTTAAGATACAAATACGAAAGATATTACATTGGTGTTTCTAAAACACTGATCATCATGGCTACAAATAATGTCTATGAAATGTATTGCTATTCTGATTTTGATACATACCATATATACATATACAGGGAGCAAGAGAACATGTGCTTTAAAACAGAATCTGTTGTTTCATGTACTCATGACAATGATTTACTGATAATTATTTATGACAAAATATTTTGGAAAAATTAAATATAACATACTTTGTGTTACAAATGTACAAAGTGGTGGAAGACTAAGGCAAAATGTGGATCGACCTATAGTGTTTTGTAAAGGCCTTTAAATAAATATGATTATTGCACAAAATACTATTTTGTTTTTTTACTCCCACTAAACAGCAAACTGCAGGCTGGATACATGATGTGATAGCTAACTCAGAACAACAAAACCATCTAATATTATGCACAATAAGCTCTAGAAAACTACTACTAAGCTTTGTGGGTGTTTAGGCTAGATTTCTGCTTAAGTCTTTTTATCAAAAAAGCACAATAACTAAATGATAATAAACTGTAATAATCAATAGGATATATTATTTATTGAGAAGTAGATTCATGTGTTGCTTCTCTGTTTTAAATTAAAGCAATTAGATAATGTTATACATTTTAGTTTTAAAGTCACCCCCAGACACTAAATGATTTTTTTAAAGAGTAAATACTGTGAACTTATGGTATTTTACTCAAGGTTATCAGACCATGAGATTTTCATCCCGGTTAAAGGAGTCATGACCTGTAATTTTCACTTTTCCATGAGAATAAATGGATGTTATGATTGCCTAACGATTATACACTGCCCGGGAAGCCGATATTTAAAAGTGAAGCATTTGTTTACCCCTGGGTTCGTCCACCAGCCCACGTCCACGCGCACTCAAATACGTGGTTTTAATTTCTGGATATACCATATATAGACATCGCAGACCTACCTATGCTGCAGGAAGCCCGCCTCCCTCTCTCCCCTCTCCCCCTCGCTCCTCTCCCCCTCATATTCAGTCGAGCGCCGCCATTACTGAATTCTAGTGATGGGAACTCCAGCTCTTTTTGGAGAGCCAGTTCTTTTGGCTTGGCTCACCATAAAGAGCCGGCTCTTTCGGCTCCTCAGATTTTCTGTTGCTTAAAGTGTATTTATTACACTTGGCAAAACCATGTGTACCAAATGTACAAAACAAGCAGGGGGGAATAAAAAAAAAAAAAAAAAAAGCTCCCAATGACGAGCCGACTCCAATCGTTCACTTCAAAGAGTTAGCTCTTAGAGCCGGTTCGTTCGCGACCGACACATCCCCGATTCGAAGTACGAACTCCACCGTGAAAGATGCAGAAAGTTTCTTCACACAATGATGCATGAAGAAGACATACTCGTATCAGCCTTTTATTTTAATCAGCTAAATCAGCTAAAACCATTTCTACCAGAAAAGTAGTGCAACACGTGAGTTGCTCTGTTGTTGACTGCCAGAATCAACATGGAAATATTTGTTCTATTTTTTTTACGCCGGAATCCTTTACGAATTTGGGACAATATCAGGCGAAGTTGGCATCGAAGCTCCGTTTGGAAAAAGGGGCCATTCCAACAATCAGAGACTTGCCTGCAATTGAAACGATAAGGCTGTGTTTTTATTGCTCTACTGTGTGTAACAAACAGCAGCTAACTGCTAATGTGGCTATTGTATGCTAGCGGGAGTAGTAGATATGGGTTAGATATGCTGAAGCGTTACCTGCGGTGTCAACCCCCCTCCTTCCTGCCACCAATCAACGCGCCCCTCATTTGAATTATTACAATGCCCGTCCACGACTGCCAAAGTATCGCATCAGATCAGATCTCGCGAGACAATAATGCCTTCAGAAATAAGGGTCAGAGGAGCTCTGTGTTTATTTTATTCACTTTTTTTCAACTTTTTTTTTTTTTTAGAAGGGCCTGAAAGACTATAATAGAGCGTGGGCATCCAAGATAATACTAGGTTATGACTCCTTTAAGTCTGGAAAAATATTTGAAAACTTCAAGGTTAAACTCAAAGAAAACCTTAGCAACCTATCTGCCTATTCATCACTTTTCAAAAAACAGCTTACAACAATTTTCTGTAAAATTCAACACATTCATACTGTGTTAAATATTAAAAAGCTTCTCTAAAGGTTGAATGGAATCACATCAATTTCACCTTATGAGAACTCACCTTGTGTACAGTGAAAGCACAGTAGAAGGAGCAGGAGGCAGCGAAGCACTGGACACTTCCACAGTGCAGAGACCATTGTGTCGCAGTTAGCAAACGATCCGGGTGACTGATGGGCTGATAACAGCTTTTCAAAGTGTCGCAGTCAGAGGATGAAGAGCCAGGAAAACTTCAGCGATCAGTAGGTCTCTGGGAACTGTTGCTGAGCATCTTTTTGTCTAGAACTAAACAAGAAAAGAAAAAAACTGAGTAAGATTTTAGAGATTGAATTGTTAACATTAATATCACTATAGTGTTGGTGAATTCAACATGTGAGACAAGACTAAAGAAAAAGCAAATGACTGAACAGAATGAAGACACATTTTCAAAATAAGGTTTGATCAAACAAGAGCATGTTTAAAGTTAGCATTTCTTGAAAATCGGACTTTTTTTCTCTCCCTACACGCTAATAAGGTTCCCAAACAGAAAACAGAAGCACATAACACACTTCAGCACTTTTTCAGCACTTTACCATTACAACCAAATGTTTACTCTGCATTATTCTCCTATGTCTCAGTGCACAATCTCCTTCATTTGCAGCCAGATCACCGCGAGAGAAAGCATGTCGCTGTGGCAACACGTTAATACAGGACGCCATTACAGACGAGGCGGCTTTGAGAGCTACTTTTGTTTCCTGCCTTATCAAGGGGCGGCAAAAACAGTCCTTTGTCTGCACAAGCAGGGAAAGGTTAGAGCCTGAGACCGACTAACACACAAGACAGATAAGCTGCTTACCAAAGTCAAACACCGAGGTAGGATGTGTTGTGTGTCACATGTGAAAGGCCACACGCTCGCACAAGCACACACACATGCTTATTTATATACGTGTTTGAAAAAATATATAGTTAGTAAAGTTAATGCATATTCTGATCCGGAAACTCTGGAAAATCCATTCAGAAACTGCGTCAGAGCAAAAATAATGTAAATTGTCTTTATTTTGCTGTGATTGTAATCCTCTATGCAATAATACTACAGATTCCATGAGAAGTTGGTAATCGAACAGGATCAGACACATTTCCCACTTGATCAACCCCGGATCAGATGGGAACTTACAAATCCTATCTTTTTCTGATCAGTGAATGCATCATATTGAACACCATGCCGCTGCACTGAGCCTTTAGTGTTGATGCTGTTACAGAGTTAAGAAGGGTCAAAGTAACTTGTTTTTAGTGCCAGTGATTCAGACATTAGTACTGGGATGTAAGTAAAATACAGTATTTGAACTGTTAAAGTTGCATATAGTTTGCTTCTTATTTCACTACTAGTAAGTAAAAATACAGATAACTTCAAAATGTCTCATATTGGGACAAAAATCACGCCTTTTTTTGATTAGTAAGCGCACAACATCTAATCACTATTAAGTGAAGAACACGTAATGTTTGCTATTTATAAGGAAACTGTTTTTTAGGACATGTTAAGACAAGAAGCAGGAAAGAGAGAGAGACAGAGCAAGATTTTCAGCAGATAACAGGAAGACTGTTAGACTAGTAGAATGAATGTACAGCAACTTTGCTCTGTTTTATACTTCTAGGTTCTGTAAAAACCATGCTGGATTTGTAAGTGTTATAAATCTGAGTTCATGTAAGGATCTAAATTTTCCAAAACATAAACATCGAGACTGTTGCTTTTCTAACACAAGCCACGCTCATCATGCTACCTGCAAATGTAAGATGGCAAAGCCAGCTTAAAATGCTAGCTCCCTAATCCTTTGGTCTTAACTTAAAAAAATGTCTTAAACTCTTTCTTAAAAACTTTATAGCAACATATTACCTCTGCTCCTAACAAAAATAATAACCTTCCACAAAAAGAGATCGTCCTGTATCTTCTCTAAAACTTATTTCTTTTTAGCCACAAAACCTTTAATTGGTGCATCTTTAAATAATAAAGCCACCCAGTCATACATATAGGACGGTCACCTGCTACTTGTCTTCGTGCAGAGGAGAGTAAATGTTGCTTGATGCTGATTGTTGGTCTCATTAAATCACCCTTAGACTACCCTGATTTTTTATAATGAACCCAAAATATGAGCAGCAGAGCAGTCAGGTTTGATAACTCTCTGGGCCTCACTAGTACACCTAAATATTTTTGGCAACATAAAAAACCCCAAAAAACACAGGAGAGCTTTCCTATTAGCATACTCACACATTTTTCAAGCAAAAATTAGGCATATTTAATACATGACCAGAACCTGGTATAGGTGGAATAAAAGCTCACTGGTTTTCCAAACAGCCTGTCAAAGCTTGAAAGTATTTATTTTTATTTGAGGTCACCCTGACCGAGCTATTGAGCAGCAAACCAAGGAGACACACATGCAGCCAACTTAAAATTTATCAGCCAATCTTGGGTGGCTTCATAGGAATTGTGCTTTTATTTTTCTTGCAGTTGTTTATCTGGCAGTGGCGCCGAAGCAGATCAGATAAGAACAAAGAGGAGCAGGCTCGCTCTCCTGTATGGGAAGTCTGAGTCCATGTCTGCTGAGGCAGCTCACAGTCCTCAGTTTACCAACACGGCTTCCACAGGTTCAATACTGAAGAGAGCAAGAACTCTCCAGAGACAAATCGGACTTCTTCTGCAGCCATTCATCATCCTCCAAATATGAGGTTTCAGGCTTTGGCATAACCATAATAGTGGCTGACAGGAGAGGATTGGAAACTGTTGGGGACTGCTGGTTGAGGGGCATGCCCCTGCCCTTCTGGTTTGCTGGACCTGCTGAGCCCCGAGCCCCTCCAAACACCAGGGGGGCAAGATCCTGTCCAGCCTCGAAGATGAAGGCTTGCCCTCTTCACCCCAGGGTTCTTTCTCCTGATCAGCTGTCACCCTGCTGAGTAACATTTCCCCTCTCTCCCTTAAGCTGGAGGAGGACAGAGCCATGTTCATCTTTCCTAAAAAACATTGTTTTGTTTGGAGGGATTTCTGCACTGAATTGGTCCAGACTTGAGTTAAACGGATTAGGCGATTAACATGATGACACTTTACACGAGCGCTGACAGACGCATCAAAATTTCACATCAGGGTACAGAGGGGACTTGACGAAATTTGGTGGGTAAGGGCCTCCATGTTTCCGAGCAAAACATTATTTTAAAAAGTAAATGAGTCACAGTTAACCCCCTTAGATATTTTACAGAATGATCATCTGCTCTGAGCCGCCCTACAGCCTCGAAACTGAGGTTGACACAGGGCCAGCATTTCTGCATAATGATCATCTGCAGAGACGCACAATCATAATTTTTCTGGTTTTCTTTAGGGTCTGACCTGCCTCTCCCAATTTTGACTAATTCTGTTTTTTTAGCTTATTTAACAAATAAAAAGGAAAAGAAATATGCTGCATGTTGTTTGAAAAAGATAGCAGCTTTGAAAGAAACAGAAAATTAAGGAATTTAATTATTCCTCATTTGCATCAAAGCCTGTTGTCCATGGCCTTTATCTGAACTCAAAGCAATAAATCAACGTTAAAGTTGCACAGTATGTTGAGTCGTCATTGAAATATCTGCATGTGCACAATCTTAATTGCAAAGGACTGCATAGACGCGATATGTTTTTGAAAAATATATCAAACGTGTGATGCATTAATGCAAATTATACAGCTGACCATTTGGATGGACTGTTACTGCCCTTAAAACACAAAGCCAATGCAGACTTTTAGAATCTGAGATACTAAAGCTCAAGCTGCCAAGATCTTGATGAAAAAAACAAATGAGAAGAGTGAGAAAAACATGTAGAGCAAAACACAATTACATGTTTTTCTAATTTCATGCCAACCAAAATAAAATTATTTTGGTTGGATAGCTCATGGTGAAGATGGTGCTAGGTTTTAGTTACAGTTTAAGTTGTGAATATATTTACTTGAGAAACCTTCTCTTGATCAGGATGCCTTAATAAATTACAGAGCTTCCTTTCTTGTTTAAAATCATTGAAGGAATAAGTAGCTAATCAAGTGTGTGTGTCATCTACACATACCTGTTTAAAGAGTTTCAGTCAAGTTTCAGAGCTTATCATAGCACTGGTGAAAGTCACTAATTCTTTTCGTGGCCTCAGATAATAGACTTGTACCTGTGTCTATCTCAGTGCTGCTTTTGACACGGTCGATCACAACATTCTCTTAGAAAGGCTTGAACACGACTGGTTTAAAAGGTATTTGTCTGACAGATTCCAGTTTCCTCCTTCACACTCCAGGGTTACTTGTGTATGTATATGTATATGTATATATATATATATATATATATATATATATATATATATATATATATATATATATATATATATATATATATATATATATATATACATATACATATACATATACATATACATACACACACACATCTAATTAGTACAATAATCAAGACAGCATGGACTAAATTTCCACTATTATCCTCGTGATACTTATCCATAACTCCCAATGAATCCCATAAGTTAAGTACACTACAGGTATGTCTTGAAGAGATAAAAAAAAAACAGGATGACTCTTAAATTTTCTGCTTTTATATTCGGACAATAGAGAAAACACTGCAGCAAGAGTTCTGATGAAAATTTAAAAAAGAGATTATGTCGCTGCTTTTTTAACTTCCCTTCTTTGGCTCTCTGTTAAATCCAGAATAGAATTTAAGATCCTCTTTCGCGCATATAAAGCCCTTAACAATCAAGCTCCATCATAATTCAGAGATCTGATTGTTCCACATGTTCCTAACAGAGCACTTCGTTCTCAAACTGTAGGTTCCCTGATGGTTCCTAGAGTTTCGAAAAGTTGAATGGGAAACAGATGTTTTAGTTATCAGTTTCCTGTCCTGTGGAACTAGCTCCCAGTTTAAGTCCATGAGGTGGACACCCTGTCTACTTTTAAGACCAGATTTAAAACTTTCTTTCTTGATAAAGCCTATTGTTAGAATTGCTTTGGTTAGCCTGAACCATCTCTGTAGTTATGCTGCTATAACCTTAGGCTGCTAGAGGAGAAACTGACCACTTCTCCTTGCTCTGCTACATGCTTCGCTCCAATCGTACATTATTTGCTTTTATTTCAACTTTGAACTTTATGCTCTATTTTTTACTCCAGGTAGAACCTACATCTGGTCTAAAGCTCTGTTTATCTGTGACAGCTTCCTAGAGGCGGCCATTGGCTGAGCTACTGCTGCGAACAGCTTATCATCATTCCTTCTGAAGAGGATGCACCTAGACAAAGTTTTTGACTGAGTTTTTGTTGCAACTAACTTTATGCGCTCGTTTTCATCCTTCCAGCTTTTAAAACCTTTCATAGCTTATGTGTTAAGATGGGATTCTCTCCTTACTTTTCTCTTACATAGAACGTACTCTTGGGTCTTTGTTTCTGCGTTTTTTTGTGTGCGTATGCTCCATCTTCTCAAACCCCCAGTCGGTAGTGGCAGATGGCTGCTCACACTGAGGCCGGTTCTGCTGGAAGTTTATTCCTGTTAAAGTGGAGCCCTTCCTCTCTACTGTCTCTACATGCATGCTCGGTATGAGGAATTGCTGCAAGGTCAACAATACAATCCAAGTGACTGTCCACAAGTAGTAAATGCTGTAGGTCAGTTACTTGCAGTCAAAATTAATATTGCCTTATTGCAAAATTAAGACATTTACGTTGCTTCTAAATAGAATTCAGCTCTAATCAAAGTGCAGTGTTGTTTAATGGGTTTAGAGACCAAAAATGGTAGTCCTTCATTTAGATACATTTAAAGAATAGCTAAGAAACTTGTTTTTGTATCATTTGATCTAACAATCACAAAAAAACTGGACGTTTCCAAACTTTAGTTGATTGATTGGTGCAACTCTAATCACTTAAAGTTTAAAGAAAGATACAGATTCATAAATGTCACCCCGTACAATGTACAATATAGCTATTTTTAATGAGTCCACATATGTAATGTACACCAAAAGACAACAGTGGACATTCATTTTGATCTGTGCATCAAGCTCCCCTTCCTTAAAAACACACATTATATTCCCCAAGGTTTTCCGTCCATTAACAGTCTATCTGTCTGGAGAAAAGGACGAAAGCCCCACCAACGAAATGAAAAATGATTCACAAACATTCCTGACATCTGTTTTCTTTTGTCTCTCATGCTGACACACTTGAAACCCAAGGAGAGAGATCAATCATCAGTTAAGATAACGGAGAAAATCACAGTCCACAGCAAATTTTTCACATCGGCCTGATAGAAATAATAAACAAGCATTTAAAAATGGACAGCGAGCAATTAAAGGATAATTAAAACAAATGGACAGGAGGAGACGGCCCACATGTCTTAACATGAAATACTGGGCTGCCTGCAGCAGCCGCCTGAATGAATGCAAGTTTCCTTTGACAAAGCTTGCGTCTGCCTCACTCAAGCTGGAGAGGCGTCTGGTGAAAGAGAGATGGGGGAGAAAGAGGCGAGTGTGGGAGTTTCTTAGACGGAAGGGACTAAATAGATGTGAGAGTTGAGGGGGGGGACTGGCAAAGGAGGAAAAGAATGGAAGGGGGAGAAAGAAATGGGGCGGTGGGGTCACCAAGAAGGATTGACAGGCTGTGAGTACGGTCTGACCTCGTGGGTTTGCCTCCAAGTTTTCTCAACAGGCTTAGAGAGGACAAAAATAAAGCCCAGGAATGTTAATTTATTTTCAATTGTCAACGCCCAGAAGAGAACGTCAAAGAGCGCATACATACATATCAAGTAAGACTGGAACAAAAAAACTAATGTGCAAGTCCAAGTGTATGCTGAAAATCTACAAGTGAAATAGAGATGTGGAGCAGTGGAGCTGGATCTTACCAACACAATGATGTATCTTCCACTCAGTGAATGAGTGCTAATTTGGGGAATTTTCTGCCTCCAACCCCCATGCCCTACATTCAGAAGTAGAGAAGACACATTGGCGAGGGGAATTTCAAACGCCAGAAAGCGGTTGATGGACTAGAAGTCGGAGACAGGAACTACAGGAACTAAGAAAACACAGCCTCAGGGAAATTTTCTTCCTGTCCTCGGTGCACCGTGATGTTTCAGGGCAACTCTTTTGTCATGACAGTCCTGTCAGAACTGAGCTTTAAACCCCTGCAGGGATATGATATCATTTCCTTGGCTCCACTGGTGATGAAGAGAAGATCCCACCAACATCCAGAAACAGACCTGCACCTTCACACAGCACAGTCTGCCAAGTGTGCTTTATCAACAATTCGATGATAAGATAAACTGCCATCAGGATTAACTGGCTATAAACGGGTTCGCAGCTGCACATGGCGAAACAACAGAACTTGCTGACGACTTCCTAATGGGAACTCAATCCTCTTAATTTTCTCAACTAATAAGCAGACTGATTAGAAATTAGGTCATTCTGAGAAAAAAATACTTTGGGGGTTTGAAAACTGCAAAACAAAAAGCTATTTTGCTATGCCACTTAAACCTGCAAAAACATAATTTGGATTTTTTTTTTTTTACTAAACAAAAGCCTCCTTTATTATCCATAACTTCAAAAACACTACTCTTTGATGAGTCTCTTTAATCAATATAAAGGAATTTTAGGCAGTTTGTCTTTACAATGCTGCTTCAGTTCATTGATGTGTGAGCACTCATTAACTTTGGACTTTGGACCATTACAAAGCTTTAATTATTTTACTCAGCCATTAATAATAACAGCCATTATTTCCAAATTTATGCTGGGTTTGGGATCATTGTCTTGATACTTGTTCATGCAGTTCAGCTGTTGGACAGATGACCTCACATTTGACTCTAGATTTCTTTTGTGTAATTACAAATTCACAGTTGTCTAAGTTAGAGTAAGGTGCCCAAGTCCTGTGGCAGAAAAACAAGCTCAAATAATCACCCCTCCTCCACCATGCTTGACAGCTGGCAGGATGTGTTTGCGCTGATACGCTTGGTCTCATTTTTGAGACCAAGCGTATTGCTGTAGATTTTAATCGAGCATTTCCACTTCAGTTAAGTCTTTCCGGAGGACACTGTTCCAGATTTCTTTTGACTCAGATGTAAATTAGCAAGCCTTGCTGTCATGTCTTTTTTTAAATAAAAACAGTTTGTTTTTAACAACCTTTTCAAGACTACAAAGAATTTTTACATCTAACAAACTCAGAACCATTCTTTTTTACAATGTCATTGAACAGTGTCTGACCTTGGAATGAACTTCCTGACATCCATTTCTAAGAAGACTGGCAGGTGTCTTGAATGTTTTCTACTTGTGAATGATCTTTCTCACTGTCAAGGATTAAACACAAATTGTTTGGTAAATATACTCATGATTCCTTTCCAGAATGATGGGCAGCAAAACATTGCTCCACATAGTGTTTTGCTGATGTATTTCCCTCTTGGTAAACCTGAATGTACCAAACCAGCAAAATACTAAAGTGTTGCCTTTGATGCAGGCGCTCAGTCTTGCAAATATATATCCATAGCTGCTATAAAAGGAGTAAACTTTAGTTTTTTCCAATACCCTACTTCTGCATTTTGACCTACTTTTTTTCGAGTGTTTAGGTATTGCTGACATGTTGCTGTTAGCTAAAATATGAAGCTATAGAATCAACAGAACACCTTCATTTTTACAATGTATTTGACAGCAGTTCAAAAAAAAAAAAAACCTCATCAGCATTCGTTGCCTATTAGCACCAGTAACATTTTATGGTTAAATCACCAGTCATAAACCTTTGTTGTTGTTATTGTTTTTGCTTAAGACGATAGGACAAACAATACAATATTTTAAAAATGTCTTAGAATTTGGCACATTTATTTTAGATGTATTTAAGCTATTGAATTTACATAGCTTTTACTGAAATACTGATCAAAATCTACCTAAATTAAATGTTTTTTGGTGCATTAAGTCTGCAGCTCTTTATTTCTTTTTTTTTCCTGGAATAAATGACCTCAGTTTAGAATGAGCATTGCTTAGAAAAAATATTTAAAAAGAAATACGCTTTTAAGGTGTCCTTGAACATAGCTCACAAAGCCCACACAGAAGCTCTCTGTAAGGTGCAAGGCTTCTTTATTTTACTGAGAGAGTACAACGGTTGGTGTGCTCAGCGGCTCCTGGCCAAGTGATTGAGGCAGGAGATAAGATTGAGTGCCAACGGGCAAATGGACATAGTGAAAACAGAGAGGGTTGGGCAAAATACGTTAAGTAAAGTAAAGAGAACAAAGAAGGCCCAGGAGTCACAACCAGGTTAGTGTCAAGCAAAATAAAGAAAGGATTTGTGCTGGGGGGTGATAACATAAAAAAAAGAAAAAGAAACACCAGTCAACAAAATAATGAATCATGTCTAAAATAATTATGTTATGACTGCTACATCTCTCAGCAGCAGCAAATTTACCTCCTAACAATAATTAGCACTGATTCATTGACTGTTTATTCAAAATATTAAAAAAATTAAAATCAGGCTGCAGTAGGATGATCAAATTTTTAAATCTGATCATCCTACTGCAGCCTGTCTGCACTCTGGGGAGAACAGGGACTTCTAAAGGTCCTAAATAGATTTAAGAGCAGTTCTGTGTTGTACACGCAGAACAATATCCTGAACAAACATATTTTACTGGGTTACTGATGTATAATTTCCTAGCATCAAAAACAGAAACAGAACATTTTGTTTCGCACCAGTGTGCATGTATATTGCATGGCTTGTTGCGGTGTTTTGGGGATTGTGTATTCTCAGAATGTGGTTCTCAGGAAAATGTAGCTTTGGAATGGTTCACAGGAGACAGCTTGAGCTTGTTACTCCATCATAATTAATACTTGCAACTGGGAAAACTGTAAACAATGCCTGTTTGGCATTTTGCTTTAGAACTGATTTAAACAACTCATGCATTATCAGAATTGTTGGTTGTTTTTCTTCCAGTCATCCCGAACTGACATTATCACAAACCTGGAAATGTAATTATTTAAATTCAGACTTGCAGGTGCCTCTCAATAAATTAGATAGTCATTGAAAGGGTAATTTATTTCAACTCGTATATTATTTTGATTCATTACACAGAGTTATATTTTTGAAGCACGTATGTTTAAAAGCTGCACAACTTGCTGAATTGCAATATTTCATAGACCACACCATTTCATGTCCCATGCATTCAAACTCTGTTGTCTATAATGTAGTTGGCTATGTAGAGAGACTTTTACTGTTTTTCTTTATTCACACCCAACATAGACCTTCATAAAGATGCTATACCTAAAGTAGAATGTTTGGTCATTTTGGTTATGGGAAAGAAAGAAGAGAGGGAGAAAAATCTGGGTTAATTACTAATAATATAGTCTTAAAAATATTTAAAAAATTATATTGCAAATTGATGTTTTCCCATCAATGAGCAGCCCTCAATAATCATGCTCAAGATTCCTGACTTGCCATTTGTTCAGCAGACACCCTTCATAAGGAGGGTAAGTCACAGAAGGTCATTCCTAAAGAAGTTGGCTGTATACAATAAGTTTTATCCAAGAGTTTCAATAGAAAATTAAGTGGAAGAAAGCCCTTTCAAAACTTTTTTTTGGGGGGTGAGGGTTATTCATCAGATTTGGAATGAGGCTGATTCATTGCTTTAAGAGCTACACACAGAATCATCCAGGACACTAGCAACAGCTGGTGTTATGCTACTGCTGAACCAGATGCTAGGGAGGCTAAAAAGGAAAAAGGAATGAATTGTAGAACATTGGGCGAAATTTTCCAGGGAAAATATATTTAGCATTTTATTCAGAAAATCTTGCTACATTGATGAAGTAATTTAAACAAACCTCAAACAATTATGCATGTACATGTGTTTCACTAGGATGATATTTTATTGATTTTATTCTATATTCAAATTTTCTGAGAAACACATTTTTAAGTTTTTAGTCACAGTTGACTGTTTTAATTAACAGAAATAAATACTTAAAATGTATTCTGTGTGTAATAGATCTATATAAAATGTGAGTTTCCCTTTTTAAATTAAATTATTGAAATAAATATATTTGTTGATAGTATCCTAATTCATTGAGCTTCTAAAACCTGAATGCCAGGATTTTCAATAAAAAAATTCTAAATCCAAAGAAAATAGAAACTCACTTTGTATTTACTATTTTTCAAACTACTTTGAGCAGAAGCTTTCAGTTTGACTCTGAAATGAATAGACTTACCTAAGAGCAGTTGGTTAAGCAGAAAGGTCGCCTAAGAGGAACACAGAGCAGTCTGGTACTGACATGGCAAAGAAAGTTTCTCTTTTCAAATCAATCTCCTCATACATTTTTCTCAAAGCCTCACTTCTCACCTCCTCCATGCATCATTCTCACACTCCCCTGCATTTATCCACAAAAACGCCCACACGCGCACACACTCCTCTCACCTCCGGCTCCCTCCAAAGCTAAACAGCATTTTTTTTTTTTTTTTACAAGCAGCCATAACTGGCTTGGCAATGTCAGCTCCACCTGAACACACTAAACGCACCGCACAACAGATCTGTTCACATTCAGCACATTTGCAGAGAGTGATACGTAGATGTTCGCACCTCCTGGAGGTAAAGAATCAAAAAACTAAACACACTGACATGACGTTAGATTTTTTTACACACTCTAAAAACCCATTCAGACTAGATTAGTTTTATCAGGAGGGAGCGCATAAAGCTAATACATAACATCTGTGATGTTAATGAGCAACATGCAGGCAGGGGGAAATCTGTCTAATCAGTCTCCAACGTTACACAACTCCATTCATGTGCTTCCATTGTGCCAGAGATGGATCATATTAATCAGAAACAATTTCCGCAGTTGACGGCAACTTGTTCAAACAAAGACAAAAGAAATGCCGCATCTGGGCCGAAGTGATCTCAGCTCCGGGGTGTGAGCCAGAACAGCCCTTGGAGCCCCTTCTTCTCCAAAAGGGAATGACACATTATTTGCAAACTATCACAGGGATGTCGCCATGGATGTGACCCACTCTGGTTTTATCAGAGGGTTTTTTCTGCTGTGAGGGGGATGGGGGGGGAAACTCCTGCAGCTAAAATACATACAAGTTACTGGCATGCCAAGATCAGGCACAGCTTTAATATTTGTGATTACCCACCTCGTGCTTATAAATACTAATCCTGTAAAAATGGGACATTGTCTCTTAATGGATAACTTCTTTTTCCCCAAATACACAAAGCACTGTTGAACATTAATGCAAAGCAATCATTAACACCAAAAGAGGTAGAACCACAGAAATTATTTTAAAATGAAATGGTTTAGGTTGAAAAAAAAGTGGAAAATTAAGTCAGAGCTGGAGTTCAGAATTATGCAGAATATTTATGCAATCTAAAGCACTAAGATGAACCGATCAAGCTTTTCCTAGCCAAAATGTCTTTTTTTTTTATTTCACCACCATTATGATGTTTCCTTAAAGGACTATAACACCTAAAAGAGAGATGTCCTGCAGGTGTTTGGTGGAGGTAGTATTTAAAATCTGACAGAAAATGAAGAAATTACACCACAATATCCATTTACATCCAAGTATACATCCCTAACTCTTATCTAATTTTTATTCGATTCAAATACAGTATCTGTTGTTTGATGAGTTTATTGGCCAGAAATGGTCAAATTTTTTCTTCTTGATGTCAAGGGTTAAAAAATTCATATTTTTCAGAATTTGACTTGCAGATCGTTGTTCAGAGCCAATCAAGAAAAAAAATTGTCTGTTATGATCTCTTGCTATTATGATTGGTGCAGCTCTGCTAAAACATTTTAAATGGATGTCAGATTATTTCCATGCATATTTTGTAAGCCAAAAAAAAGAAGATTTACTGACTATAACATAAAAATATGTTTTCAACTTGACAAGATAATCTTTTTTTGGTATTTGCATATTTATCGTCCAATATTTTCTGTATGGCTCAAAACTGATATTTGATTCCCATAGCTATTCATGGGAACTGCAACCAGAACTTAACTTATGCATTCAAACTTGGCTGATGTCATCATTAAGCACTATTTATCCCAGTTTTAAATTCTTCTGCACAGATAATACACAGAACAAGCTGAGGCTTGTAAGAAAGCAGCCTTACAGGCAAAACACAGGGCATTGAGACATCTGTCAGCAGGATGACGAGGAGAAAAAAACTGATCTGCATGCTGTTAGTTTTTTCAGTTTCCGAATACTACAATAACCCCCAATGATGGCTTCCACTGATTCATCACCCCAAATGTAGAAAACTTAAATCAGTCTTTTGAAATGATGGAATATATGCCAGATGATCCAGTTGAAGCTCTAAAATGATGCAATGCTGTTTAATCCCAGTGTTGCCAAGACCATAATCATCAAATTTGGTATCAGGCTGTTTTTATAAAAATGTAAAAAAAATTATCCTATTGAGATGTATTGGAGAGACAAAACAAGTAGTTGAGTCAAGAGATGGACAAACTGCAAAAGGCTAATGATTCCTAAGTAAGAAAAGTTACCTAAGGGCGTATTCACACCATCCTCATGTAGTCATCTTAAAACAAACTCAAATTTGTTTCCTCTCTTGGTCCAAACTGTTTGCGCCGGTGTGAATACAACCCAGTGAACTCTGATGCGCACCAAACAAGCGAACCGAGACCTAGCTGAAGAGGTGGTCTCGGAGCGGTTCCAAACGAACCCTGGTGTGAAATCAGGTGTGAAACCAACCGAACTTTATCCCACCCAGTAAACAAAACAAATGTTTAAGTCTCGGCAGGCACAAGTCTTAGTGACGCATTATGAGAAGTAATTGTTGTTTTGTTTTTTTGCTTTTGTTTTTTTTAGGCATGTGCTGCCTTAACATGTGAATGTCCCTACTGTGACATCAATACAGTATATTCATATTCTATTCATATTTATAATGAAATTAAATTTTTTTATTCACATTCAAAGCAGCACTATCCACACAAGATCCAAATAATTACAACAAAACAAAGGTTTGGGCAAAAGTAAATCGCTTTTTTTTTTTTACTACATCAAGAAACTCAACAACATGAAAACAATCTTTTTACATTCATTTCACATTCTATAACAATATGATTGCTATGCAATCCTCAATTTGACAAATTAATTACATCATTCAAAATAGCGAATGAACCTAATTACACATATTCATAATAATGTTATGTTCATTCTACACAATCCATCAATCTCCATCCTATTGTACACCTCATGTTGCATCAAACGGTCTTGACGCTCAAACATTTCTGTTAGGATCTGCAGCTGTATCAGAGGTCGCGCTACAATCTTTTATTTTGTCGGTCATTTCTGACGAGGTCAAAAAAATCCCGTCATAATCAATTTTTACCTGTCAATTTTTTAAAGTAAGTAAAGTAAAGTAAAATAACATATTCAGTTGATAATAAATCCGAACAAGCTGATCAGAGAATCAACATGGTGCCATCACACATTGAGCACATTAGTAAGCTACATGTATTATGAACATTTCACCTGAGGTGGACTTAACGCAAGGAGCTGAACTGCATTCCACCTGTGCAAAATAAAATCAGGGAACATTTCTCCAATTGAAGTGATCAGAATACGGCAAAACTCTCTGAAGAAGAAGCTTTTCTGTTTGCTTCAGAGGAAATTCCCCTGGATGCGCTCTTTTTGCATCTGTAGTTAAACTGCAGCGATCTGTCACCGCCACTCTGTGTCCTCAGTGCAGCCACAGATGCACTACAAAACCTCAGTAACTCCTCAACGTGCTGTCAGTTTATGGATAGAAATGCATCGAGTAGGCTGGTCAGGGATTTGAAAACAGTATAAGTCAAAACGACAACACCCTTCAGATTTTTCCGCCACTGTTAAAAAAACAATCAGATACGGAAAATATTCAGTTAACGCAACCCCTGTGTATTAACAATAATGCCAGAAAGACGATAAGAACAGGATTCTCCATTGTTTATGTTGACCTATTTTCACATGGCTTCCTGGTTTGTTTAACTGTCTAATGGCTGAAAGACCTTAGCACATGTGTCCTTTTGTTGAGAAACTCTGGTACTGTTGCATTTACTTGCAGTGTGATTAGGAACCGCAGCAAAACGGAAAAAAAAGGGGAAAAGAATTTGGTCCGGACCAAAGCAAGTGAACTAACGGACCTTCCTGGTGTGAATACACCCTAAGTGAAATAATCACTTTGCATAACTTCAAATGTAATTTAGGCTACTTCAATGAGACCCACACATAAAAGCTTGTAATCAACTTTTCTAGAGACAAATGGGACTTGAGAAATCATTTAATCAAAGCCTCTTAGATTCAACTGGAGTCATAAGGGGGGAAAATGAAATTTTTACACTGTAAGGATGGTCAAAATTGCAACAATAAAGACGATGTTTTAAGTCAACTGGAACTGATTAAAAATATAAAAAACACTCCTATAGACAAATTCCTTTAAAAAAGTGTTCTTATTCATTGACAAAAGCAACACTGTACTACTTTACAACTGAATAGCAACAATTATCTTATTAAATAATGAAAGCATCTTCCAATGTTGGTGATAAAGGTTTTAAGACAAATAACATTACCACATACATGTACAACATCAGTGTAAAAAACAAAAATCTGCTCATCTTTCACATGATCCATAAGTTGGGTAGAAAGTCCTAAACTAATTCATACACTTAATTATATATTATTTTTAGATTTTTATCAGGAGTTCTTTCATAATTACGTGAATAAACCGAACAGATGGAAAGAAGACAAGCTAGACAAAATTAAAACTGAGTTGAGTAACTTTGAGTAACATGGACAAATATCCCTATTATTCGTGCAGCCTCTGCATCACTTTAACATGAGACATACAGTAATGTTTATCTGAAAGTCAGACTTTTTAGCCTGTTTTATCTCAGAAGCTAATCTGTTTTCCGACCTAGCTTACATCACTCAGACAAGCTGTTAGGCCTCTCCAGACATTCCTGTCTGCAAACCGTGCTCACTACGCTTTCACACAGCTTCTAGGAGCTATTTAGAGTTAGATGAATTCTTTCAGCAGCATGAGAAACAATTTCATGCAGTGACTGTTTCGCCACAATGACAACTTTATGGCTCGCCTAACATGCACTGATATAGCCATCCTTCTTGTTTCCACACATTCCTGGAGCGGATTCACCGGACTGTTCGGACTGTTAGTCCGAACTCTAAACTCCGGTCTGCTTCGCATTACCCATGCATGGTTAGCCCACGGGCTGCCTTCTCTGTGTGGTCTGTATGATGCAGTTTTGACATCTCAATGCCTGACATCGAGCTGCTTTCAATCCAGACCATAGAGGACCTACATAAGCTCTCAATATACACTAAAAGAAAATCTGTTAGATTAAAAAAAATGACTTTAGTGTTGCACGTCACAACAAGTTGCAGTCACAAAGGAGCAGATGATTGTACTGTAGGGCTTTAATTAATTATATTTTGACAACAGCATCTAAAAAGGATTGCATAAGTCAGCTTAGTGTAATTTCTTGCAGGATTACTGTATGTAACTGTATCCATTTTAGCTTTAGATACAAAAACTATTTGGCCTGAAAACAAACTGAAAGAAATAGTCACATCAACTTTTTTTATGTAATTCTTAACTGATAAGTCATTTTTTGGAACACTTCGAATGGTGATTTGAAGCAAAACAGGTCAAAAATCACTGTCAGTTATTTAAATTCAGCTCAAATAATTCAAAGTGAATAACTGAAAATAAACACCCGAAAAAGAAGCGACAGCCAGTCACAACACAAGACATGTTCATTTCACCCTTTACACATATCGCACTAATTAACATAGCAGCTTCAAACATGTCAGCACAACAAGAAACACTTTCTAACATTACAAAAGATTTCTGACGGTAGAATAGTGGAATTAAAAAAGAGAAAGATTTACAAAAAATCATGTAATATATAAAGTTTGGTTAATTGGTCTCTCTAAATTGCCCTTAGGTATGATTGTGTGCATGTTTGTCCTGTGTGTCACCCTGCAATGGACAGGCAACCTGCCCAGGTTTGCCCCGCCTCTCGCCCGATGAATGCTGGAGATAGGCACCAGCCGCCCCACAACCCTGCACAGGATTGATGGATGAGATAGATATATATATATATATATATATATATATATATATATATATATATATATATATATATATATATATATATATATATATATATATATATATATATATATATATATATAAATGTGTTTCTATTTCACTGGTCCAATAAATCAGCGTAGCAGAGTGAACATATGGTGACCTAAATTTGTACTGAGAATTTTAAAATATGGAAAAAGTTGGCAAAATCAGCCTAAACAACCCCATAAATGAGAATTTTAACCAGGAAAATCAGCAGTTCCTATCCACCCTTGACTTTACCATCTAATGTGAACCCTGCATATATAGTTTATCAAAGTTGCAACAATAGACTAGCAGTTTGTACTTTTAATAGTTTCTATCTCATTAAATCAGTCATACACATCATACTGGACATCCTCTATACTGTATGTGAACATGTTTCATCTAAGGAATAAAATGCATAAAAATACGCTGAACAAATCCCACTGGTTTTCCAACTTGTACCATGTACACTTTCAAGATGGGTTTGATGTAATATAAAAATTCAGAGATAAAAGGGATGCAACAACATATTTAGCAGTAAGGTTTTAGCTCCTCCATGAGTGTAGTTTCCTCTTGTAATCTTTTCCAAATAAAACTACAAAGGCAAAACTGACATGGTGTCACTTCAGCCATTTTAGGTTATTGTTGTTCTGAAAAAACAAAAAAACACTCCTTAGGAAAGCACAATTTTAATGGGGTTATCGAGTATCTTAACAGTGTTACCAGGACATTTCTACCATTTCTGCATGGGTGAAAAAAAAGGTACCTCCTTCTAAAAATTACACTTTTCTAATGTGTCTACTCTAGCAACTATTTCAATGTTAGAAAATCCTTATCTCGCCACTCAAACAGTGATAAATAGCAATGGTCATGCTTAATTGTGTTGTTGCATAACTTGATTACCTCTACCTATTTACACATATCAATGTTAGAAACGCAACAAGGAAACAGCTGGTGGCAGAAATTGGACAATTTTCAGCTTGATTGGCCCTGACCAGTGTCGAGGCAGACAGAAACTCGAAAATCTGATCTTTTTCTGATAATTAAACACATAATATATAAGCACTACATATCTTTTTTATGCGCTTTTTTTCATGTCTTTTGTGTTTTTATGCATTGTTGGCTGTTGTAAAGCAGTTTGTGATTTTATATATTCAAAGGCGCTCTATAATTTAACTTTTACTTACACTACCAGTCGGCAGTAACAACATCAATCTGCTGTGTGGACGTTGTTACTGAGTAAAATGACTCGAAGTTGGTTATTTTTGTGAAAATTGAGATATTTTAGATGAAGTCTGAGTAAACTCAGAAATTTAGGGAGCAACCGGAAAGGAAAGTGTATCACTGCAGTTCATTCAGGCTGCAAGAAAGAGAGAGAGAGGGAGACTTTCAGTAGTTGAGAGCAAGGCTAAACAGAGTACAGAAAATTTGCTCTGCTTTATCCGTTTCAGCTTTCAACTTCTGCCTGTCATGGGACATAGTGGATTTTATAATGCTAGCTCAGATTACAGTTAAGAATCTAAAAAGATCTTCCTGGGAATACACACAAAGACAGTGGTTTTAATAATGCTAGCCCCCTAATCTGTATTACTAATCACTTTAAAATCAACTCTGTAATTATTTATCTTTGCTTTATATTAACAAAACCCTGTTTTACAGCACCTGGTCTCACACATAAACTGTGACATCTCCTCTGGTCTTTCTATAAATATTTAATGACCGCTCATGGACAAGAGGCAGAAAATCTATTCCAAATGCTGTTCTTATGTCTTTTACTGTTATAGCCTTCAGCACCTTAAAGCTTAACAGAAAACAGAGATAAGGAATCCACACCAAATTCTAATCACTGCATCCAGGATCAAGATCTAAGTATTGTTAAAATATATAGAAAAACATATTGCTGTGTGCTAAAATAAAAACTTAAAAAACTTCATAGTAACTGAGAATGCATAATGCAATACTAGTTGGATTTAGATACAAATAAAAACTCAACACCACAAAGATCTATGATAAATTTTTAAAACTGTTAAAACGACTAGATTGATAATACCGTGGTCTCAGTGAATGTGAATACTACCTTTTTCTGTTATGGGCACAAAATCCAAAGTTTTTAGAATGGCAATATTTAGACATCCTGAAGTGTCTGAAGGAGGTGTAAACCCACTTATCTGGATAAAAAAAAGAAGTTTCAGTCTGTTGACAGTGGGAAACCAGACAGCGAAATTGATTTAAATACTAAAACTGCTGCAACATGAGGTCGAGCTACTGTGATCCTGTAAAACTGCCTCCCACACCTCGGCCATTACTGGACTGTGTGGAGTAATCGTCAAAGGTAATGAGTCCCAAAGGAGGGCTGCCAATACTATTAAGGACCCACCACCATGTTTAACTGTTGATAGTACATATCCACTGGTTTTTCCCTTCAGGTAAACCCATCAGGATGCAGAGGGGCGAGGGTTTAACACTGCGTTAATTTTTTAGCGTCTCTGTGCAGGGGGAGCTTTTTTATTACTGGGCCCGAGATGAAAGCGTATCCTGAAGGGCATCGTTAATACCTCCAATGATTTTCAGCTCAGTGTGTTTACAGGGGTCTTGGTGAACATGCGGGTTCATTTTGATTCTCAGAATGTAAAGATGTTTACCAGCTAGTAAATTACTGTGAATTTTCTTGCTTTGATTCAATCCACCGTGCATATGCATGATAACTTTGAGCTGATAATTGTGACTTAAGAAGCCTCTGCACTTTTTACTAAGAATGCAAGATATTTGTTAATTTCACCAACATTAATTTATGATCATATAATTTCCACCAAGGGGAAGAGAGTATCATGTCTAACCAGCAATAAAATTAACATAATATTATGTCTAGTCTTATCATGATGGCCCTGTAGGCGATACAGATAGAAAATGCAAATTCCTTTGGTAAAATTAGACACCATCACTCACCCCCACTTTTCACGCCACTTTCTTTTTTGTTCGCTTGCATCAGAAAAGCTTTGGTCAAGCTACCTTCATCGGTTCAATTTGACAAACATGGCCAGCAGAGGAAATTGTAAACACAATAATGACATATTATTACCAACTCTGTTTAGACAGTCCTTGCAAACAACTGCCTAATTACACATCCAACAGTTCGAGACCAGAATTATCACTTATTTGGAGACACTTTTCAGGCCAGTACACACTCACTTTTAGCTCTGCTGCAGACTGCAAAACTCCTGAGGGAAATATCTGGCTCTTAATCTGCCAAGTGCTGCATTATTAGCTGGTCGCTAAATTTATCTGTTTGGTGTTTCATGATAGGCAGGTGGCGTAAATTATTTTTCTTTATTTTGCTTATTTTTGCATTCATTAGCTATAAGAGAACTATTTCACAATTCATGTTTATTTAGTCTGATTTTTTTAAACTGCTGCAGATTTGAGACCTGATTTTGCAACTTGCACGCACATTAAATATGGTGCCTTATTTTTCAGTGAGATAAATGCTGATATTAAGTTTGTCCATATTTGGAAACCCTGAATAGAATTTTCAGCATTGCACAAATACATTCAAACACTTTTAACTATCTTAACAATGGTAAGATACATTCAGCTATAGCAAAAACGTTAAACAAACAGTGCCAGTAGAACAAATTAATGCTTTCATTATGAGTTTAAAAGCAATGAAAATATTCCTGCTGAATGCATATTTTAAGAATAAAATGTGCTATTTAGTGTCTTAGAGAAAGAAAAAAACATTGAAATTTACTCAAGTTAAATATTGAAACTCCATTTGAAGAAGGCAGTAGTGGAATGTTGACTTGTTAAATAGAGGGGGGGGAGGGGGGGGGGGCAGGGGGGTCCTTGAGAGAAAGCAGAAAAAATATGTGTCCCAGAGGTATAGTTGTGGGTATAATTGTTAAGCAAATGTGTGCCTTAATTTAATTTGTTAAAACCATAATTTAAAATCAGTAATTGTGAATTGTTCTGGTCTGTTCAAATCTCAAAGGTCTTATTAAAGGTTAATTACTATGCAGGATGGCACTGATTAGGAAAGATTCTGTTGTGTGGACTGCGACATTGTTCAGGCAATCTATTTGGCAAATTTCAGTTGGAAAATCAGCTATGGATTTTAAATATACTATAAACTTAGATACTTTCCACTTTCACTTTTTTTCAGTACTGGTTTGTAATAATTTGTCCACCCACACTGTGAGCTCCTTTGGAAACCAAAACACAGGCATCAATCTGCCACATTTCCTCTGGGAAACGAACACAGGTTGGACTTGATTTTCTGGTTTCACTCTACATAATTGCTTTCTTGTGCTGTCGCTGACTTACGAAGCCAGACACCGGGTGGTTATTTAAGAATATCTTTCTCTGATTAAAAAAAAAAAAAACTGTAAATGGTGGTGCATATTCATTCTAAAAGGTGGACTGCTGACCTGAGAAACTAAAATATCTATGAGGCAGACTGATTTAAAAGAAATGTAACAGGAATTTTACCACATAGTGAAGTCTTAAAACCCTTCGCTCGAGGTTTAACACTTTTGACACTAAAATCTGTGGCATTTTACTCAAAAAAGATTGTTCCACCATTAAATGAAACACTTTCATCTAGAAATATCAATAGATATATCAATAAAGTTTCAAGGACCGCACGACTGAAATTCTCGGGGTCTAAATGATGTGCTTTCCTGGAGTTTGCTCTGCTCACTCCATTGTTATGTAAACTCCAGCGCCATAGTAGTGTAAAGAGAGTGAATTTGAACAATGATGAGAGCTCTCCCAATAAGACTCGGGACAGCTGTCAGGTTGTGTGTTAGCAGAATTTGGAGCTATGGGCTGATCATACTAACCCCAACAAAATATAAATATAAAACCGGAATGGTAGATGGTTTAGTATTTAAGGTCTAATGAGAAAGTCAGACAGTCAACATATAATCAAATAATACTTGAGGCTAGGTTTTTTTTTTTCTTTTGTTCTAATAAATGTTCATAAATACTTTTTATGCTTCCTTTCAACAAATGCATACCAAAACAAAGGCTTTATGTAACCACAATAAAGTCTTTGGATATTTTGAAAGGCAAAATGTGATTTACTTATGAAAAAAATTGTTAAATGAAACCATATGCACTGTGCATTTTCTGCACAGCACAGTTAGTTAACCATGGCTTTAGGGACTAATGATTAATTTTCCTACCAATGCATCCATTGACCATTTATATGGTTCATTTCCTAAATCATTTATTTTACAAAGTATTCATCGTGGAGAGCATCCTTTTATTGTTTTATTTGTTTAACAATTCAAAACCCAAGTGCTCACAGATATCGATAGGAGAGAAAAGCAGAAAATTGTGACCAAATGCCATTGAATAAATAGTGTTTTTACTAGATGGGAGCAATTAGTCAACAACCAAAACATTTAAAGACTTATTCTCATTCAGTACTCTGATCAGTTTCTTTATTCTAACTTCTTTTTTAAGCTGTAATCCTTATAAAGTGTGCACAAAGTGTACTTGCCTATTCAAACTTCAAATTTGTGTGTTAATTACTGTAGCAAACCTGTGTGTGTGTGTGTGTGTGTGTGTGTGTGTTTCTGCACAATGAGAAAAAGCACAGCCAGAGCGCTGCATAAATATAAGCAAAACATACACCTCTCAATGCTTCAAAAACACAAAAAAGGCTTCTGTTCATGTAAAGCCTTTCTTTTCTGCCAAGTTTTTTTTCCCTTGTGCTGTGGCTTAGCCCAACAGTGGTGTAAAGGATTCATGCCTCTTTTATTTTATTTTCAGCCCCCTGCCTCCGTTTGTTTCCTCCTCCAGTACATCATTCCTTTGGGTGTTTGTACGGTGTCCCTTAGTTACCACATAAGAAGCAGTGTAGCTCAGAGAGTTAAAAGCCTGCCCTGTCCCACTCATACGTACAAGGCCATCAATAATTCACCCTCAACGGGAAGCATTATCTAACAGCCTTATAAAAATTTAAGGATCGTGGGTGACAACATGGAACCATGAAGAAAGTGCTTCGTAAGAGGACACTTCAGTTAGCAACAACGCTGGCTACAGATATGTTCAAATCCGTGAGCCAGACTTGTTCACACCAAATGGTTACACATAAAAGACAGACGCCTCGCCGTATTAAAATATACCTAACAACAAGACTCGGCCGTCTCATCTCTACCAGTCCCTCCTGTAGGAGTGTCTATCCGTGCGGCACAAAGGTGGAAGCGTTTGTTGGGTCGTATTAACGCCCAGGCTCATTCTCATTGACAGTGAAATCCCTCTAAGCTGAGATCAATTACACCCAGCTCTGCTGTAATTAAAATGTCCTAACAAAGGTCTTAGGAGTGGAGGACAGAAACCATACCCATTCAAGAGAAAGATCAGTCAAATCTATAGCAATAACTATGAGAAAATAACTCCTGATTAAATTGGGGCCCGCTTGGAGAAAGTGTGTGTAAGCATGCATTGCCTATACCCAGAGAAATGTAGTCACCAAAATCAGACAATTTTACAGTAGAAAACCAAAATCCAATCTTTTATTCAATCAGTGAACACAGTACTAACAAGTCCTCTGGGAACAACACCAATTGGTGTGGAAGTTAGTGCTAAGTAAAGAAGACTCCGTGTTTAAAAATGAACACAGAGAAAATAGAAAAGGTGTCAGAAGCTTCTAGAAAGGAAAATCTATTTTCTACAGAGGCATGATGGCTGCTGATCAAATTGTATGTTGTTGTAAAAGCATAAGTTGAGATGATCCAAGCCAATATAACTGGAGATACATGGAAAAATACACTGCTGATTGGACCTTACATGTGATTGGCCAGTCAAAAACAAAAAATATAATTAGTGCTGCCACGATTCGTTGATTCCTGACGACGATGTCTACAACCAAAATTGTTGACGATAAATCTAGTAATCAACGTTTATTTTTTTTAAGCTCTGTTTTTCTCTCAAAACCGTTGCACCTTTTGCTGCTTTGTCTGCCTTTCTGCCCCTGATGCACATGCACAGTTGTGGCAATAGGGGGTCAGCCACTCAGCCATGGCGTCACCGGAAAAGCCCAAACAGCTGTATTATGGTGAGCAGTCAACAAAGCTCTAAAGTTCTGGAGTGTTTTATAAATGTAAAAATTAAAGAGAATCATGTGTAATGCTAAATTCCCAAGTTAGAACCTGCTTCCCATGGCAGTACAACAGTCAGTATGTTTACATGCACAGCTAAATCGAGCTTTTTGGAGTAATCGGACTAAAGACTTCCCTCCTGCAGCGAGCCGAGTCCCAGTTTACATGTCCATCAGAAAATCGAATTATTAAATGAAGTACGTTCCACTCCCTGATGATAGATGGCGATATGCGCTCCTACGAGTTAGCTTCATAGCAGTTAGCTTCCAGCTGCATTCAGGCAGTAAACTGAGGCTGGCGGGAGTGAAGCAGACGGAGTTAAATCAGGATATTCACAGTAACAACGCATCGCCTCTTCGTAAGTCCAAACATGCACTGATTGGCCGCTTACGTTTGTCTTAGATGCCATATGCCTCTTATAACACCACTGTTGTTAGTGCTGGGTCGGATTTCCGGCTCTCCAAACTTCCCGAGGGGGGTGCACGAGTGCGGGCGGTGCCGGGGGGGCTGGTTGCAGAGTAGTCCGATTTGAATCGCATTATCCAGCAAGAGAAGCCGAGCTTCTGAAACTCCAGTTCGGTTCGATTCCAGCCAGACTAAGGTGTATACATGCATTTTAAAAGTCTGATTTCAGTTGGACTAAGGCAATAATTCGAATTTATCTTGCTGCATGTAAACGTACTGAGTGATGCTTGATCATCTTAAAAGGAAGCCCGTTGAGGCTGACGACGAAGAGGGACAGTCGCCTCCGTAAGCTAATTAGCTCGTTAGCTGCTGAAATTAGCATCAACAGTAGGGTGATGTCCTCTTTTACCCAAACATGTCGCTTTTTCACCTTCTCTGGGCATCCAGGGGCCATTCATAGCTTGATGAAAATGACCGGTCAGTTCATAGACGGAACAGTTTACAAGACATCAAAGTGCAGGTGTCGCATCAAATGTGTGGCGGAGTGCAATGTGCACATAGCTGGCTTATTTGCTTCTTTGTATTGCAGGTGCCCAAGATCCCGTTGGTCACATGGACACAAAAACTATGAAAAGGCTGAGAAAAGTGAGAGTTTATCTATTAAATGAAATACTAAAGACTAGAGTTGCCCTTTTTGGAGGTATTTGTGAGACAGTTGCTTATTATTTTTATTATTACATTAAAAATCAAATATTTTCTTAGGATGTAATTTTTAGATTGACTTTTTACATTTTAGATGGCTGTGGGCAGGAAGGATCTTCTGTAGCAGTCTGTATTTGATTAAAGTTTTGATGAAGGTTCTGACTGAAGATGCTGTTGTATTACTGTTATTGGTAGGTGTAACACTAACAGTAGTGATGGTAATTTCATTACCTTTAGCACATGTCATGTGTCTACTGCAACACTAATGTTTCAATTTATGATTAGTTCATAAATGTTGAATGACCTATCGTCTCATCAACTTCCGTGCATGCGGGCCCCTTTAAGGGTGTGAATTGTTCACTTTTGAGCGTGTTTGCTTTTCATTTCTGTGATAGTGTGAACAAACACACAAAAAATTGTATTAAATCAAACAATCAGTAATAAGTAAAAATCTATGAAGTTTTGAAGGAAGCACAGAAATTTAAAAAGCTGGTTAAAATTAAACGTTATCTTAAGAATGTCTACAATTCACTCAAGCTGCAAGGGAGCGAGAGAGAGCAAGTCTTTCAATCAGTAACAGGAAGTTTAAAAACCCTCTAAAAACTGTTACATGTACACCATTCCTTGGACTTCATCGTGACTCTATCTATGTCTGCTATGAAGTGTAATCCCTGTTATAAAAATAATTGGTTTTAGTTTAATTGCTGCGAATAAAGATAATTTTTTTTCTTGATGAGACCCCTGTCTTAAACTCAGCATCAATTAACATTGCTGTATCATCGGGAACCTTTTGAACCCAAAAAAGAAAAAGCACAGATGAAATAGCTGGGCTAAATTAGAAAGTTACAGGAAATAAAGTTATGGGTTTCATAGTGGAAACGTCCCTCATGTAATCAATCTTTGTTCAGAAAAATTAGTAAAATCCTGTTTCACTGCAGAGCTGTGTAATGCTGACTGCTCAATTTCTTTCACACACATGGTCTGACGTGGCCTTTATAAGCAGTGATGTCTGGTCAAATAACCAATAAAGTCGGCACTAAAATGAAAATAGGAAATCAGTTTTTCAACTTATTGGGTAAATTTGTTTTCTATATTATTTCAATATTTTTTAGGTTAAAATCACTGAATTTATATAACATAATAATAAATGTACGCAGTGCCTGCAGAGTGACATATGAGGTGAGGCAGTGCTCTGTTGTGCCTAATTTCTGGTGGTGCTGTGTCACACACACTGAATGAAGCAGGCAGTTGGCACATGCTCATTTCTGATATTCTTTAAATTGCCAATATACATGTTTGATTAAATATGTACAATACATTCATTTACATTCTAAAGTATATCTTATATGTTTAACAAATGGGTGTAAAATATTTTGTCTTTGTGATAGGGATAGTACCAATCCAGGATAAGTTTTCTCCTTATGGATCATCTCCAGCAAATCAGACAGATTTTTATAAATGAAATACTTTTAATTTTACTACAACAATTACTGTCACCATTAATGGTTCCATTCAAATCCTTAAAAAAAATTTATTAATTGATTAAAGCATAATTAAAAGTTGTTAGAATGTAACAAATGTTTGAAATTAATTTAAAAAAAACTGAAATAGAAGCTTCTAATTTGTGTTTAATAATTCTGATTCAATAAAAGTCTGTGCCTCACCAGTCATGAACCTCAACGCACGTCACTGTTCATAAGGTACCTCTACAGTTCCAGTAAATTAATGAATCATTTAACAGTTTAGAAAATCACAGATTTTTTTAAATCTTGAATTTTAAGTTGGAAACGATTTTGAAACGATCTTGTAAAATAACAATTTTGTGATATGAAGCACTTGGACATTTTCAGGTAAAAAAATGGAAAAGGTTAAGGTGCCTTGTAAAGCAGTAAAATAAGCTTTGACTTTTTTGTTGGGTTTTATTAAACACTTCTATCCCATAGCCTGAAGCACTTTACTCTATTTCAAGGTTTCAAACGATGCAGAGAGAGATGCCTATATAACTTGTAACTTAGCTGTTTTATTTTACTGTGAACATTTTATTCCTACAGTTAAATTTTCAATGTATTCTGAAAGTACAAAAAAAAGTAATCTGTTGTTGTTTAAAGTTCTTAGAGAGAAATTAGAAGGAGCAGGTCAGAGTTTTACAAAATCACTGACAGAAAATCTGTCGCAAAAAATCTGATCTTTACATGTTTGCTAAGACTGCACAGTATTAAAAAATCTCACGATGGGAAAAATATTGGTATTTATTGCGATGATGGTATCAGTTAAGATATATGCATATTTTCTTCTTTTTTCTCTTTCTCATCTGTGCTTCCTACACTCTGTGATCTTTAGCATTTTGGGCAATGTCTAATGTGAGCATTGCCTGCCATGAGATGCTGTCCCAATTGCCAAAATATTACATTAGCATCAACAATACAAGTTCATGCTACTTGGAATATATTATCCAACAATTATTGCAGTCCAAACAGTCTTTTGTGATGTGAAGATTGGACACACTGGATATAGCGATGACGGTATATCAACAATATATTATGCAGCCCTAGTCTCTCCTTACAAAAAGAGAGTTATCTTACAACAAGGTAAAACAATCGGAACAAGAGGTTATCTTATGCACATTTGTGGCAAAAAAAATTAATAAGTGTGCAGAATGAAACACTTATTTGTATGCTGGAGAAACATGAGCTTGATTTGTAGCCCCAACTCCTAAGGCAACTATTTATTTGTTCTTTTAAGAACACAATGCTTGACTATTCTATGCAAGGAAATGACAGAGTGCTTATGAGTCTCCAAATTAAAACTCAGCAGTGGAGTGATTAGCAATCACAACTCCACTCTTCAAATATCAAGATCTGATTTGCTCGGATGATCATCAACAAGCTTCCTTCTCTCGTCTGCAACTTGCAGAGCCCCGCAGTCCCTTTCTCCCTTTTCTAAAGAGGCTTTTGAAATGGCGGAAATCAGCAACTTCATAAGAAGGGCTCGGCTAAGTTTTAGAGTTCTTTACAGCTCCTGTTTCATGCTGCAACACTTTGCTTCTTTTTTTTTCTTGGTTTGTTTAATGTTGCAAGTGATCACAAAACAGATTACACACTGACACTGATAAACGCTTCAATGTTTTTACTTTTACAGGACGATTCATCATAGCACTAAGCTGGAGCATGCAACATCAATAAAACTGCTTATGGCAAGCCCCAGAATTAAACTTGAAAGCTGCTCCCTCATTGCCCTGGTGAGGGGACTATAGCAGACGCCAAGAGTAAGTAAGATGGCTGACTTCACTGACATTGTGAAAGTGTGCCTATGCCATCCAAGGTAATAGATTCTCTTTGCAGTGTGACTCCCACTACTCGTTATCCTCGGTGACAACACCTGCCAGTCAAAGCCCAGGAAATGTTCAAGGACTCTGACAATATCTCCTCACCTTGAAAATAGATTGGCTTTGTCGCAGAATGCCGAGTGACACCAAGTAAGTATCAAATAGCCATTAGACATGGCAGACGACGAGCTCACAGATTACAGGTGATCTTCCGACTTTTTTTTTCCTTCTCCCAAGTGAACCAAGAAAACTGCCATATGAGGTATTTTTTCAATACATAAAGATACAACAAGGACAAAATGCTAGCAATATCGTAGGAGGTGACATTTAAGCGCTGCATGAGAGGGCTAAGTGGGGAAAGATTTTTATGATCGCAGTGAAACTGAGGTTGCTGTGTAGGTTGAGGTTGCAGAAAAAGGGCTGCAATGTTGTATTTGATTTTGCCTTTTAATGCTTTAAATAACTAGATTCTCAAGAGGCAAATGTGCTTGTGAGGTTTCTGTGAAGGCACTTAATAGAAGAATACATCCTGTCCATTATGTGAGGTGGCCTTGCAAAAGAACAAAAAAACAGGGTGTATATACACACTCCAGTTTCAGATGTTTCCATGCTATGAAAACAGTAACTGTTAAACCACGTCAGTTGACTGATTTACATATTTATATGATTCATGAGTGCCATGAAGGAGGAACTGCAGTGAAGCATAGCCTGAACCTCAATTTCTAGGATAATTATATGGTGCTATTTAGGAATTTCAGGGAAGCACAGAAGACAGATGACCTGTCAGATACACCTAATACCAACACACTCTTCAGCCTTTAATCTACACACTTCCTATGACCTTATACTGCAGCAGGACCAAATAAAGAACACTATCTCTGTATCCCCCCCCCGAGACAGAGCAGCGTCCTTGTATGCTAATATCGGCACAGCGATGGGGCAAAGGAGCTCAGAGGGCGGCTCAGACAACTCACAGGTCAGTGCTAATCTTCTGATAGATGGAGGCAAAACACACGGGACACATCCATCACGTGCCGCCGACGGGAGAAGAAATCTGCACCCTCCGAAGGGTTAACACACATCGCAAAGAAACCTGTGATGATCCATCACTTGAGAACAAGCCTGTTTTTGAACTCGGCGTCAAACAACGGCACCAAGGAGGGAGCTTTCCTACAAACAGAGACTGCGTGACTGCTAGGACAATAAGCTCAGGGCTTCTGTCGATCATTAAACATCCATTTCAAACCAGTGGGGGAAATTTAACCATAATTTTAAACACTGGAGGTGGTGCAGTGGGAGGTGATATTTTAGGCATAAATGCACTATACTGTTAAAGGGACAGTTAAGGATTTCTGAAGTGCGTGTCTGTTAAAGGGTTATAGGTAGTTAACTTTTACCTGGAGTAGCTAATGCTTTGTTTAGTATAAATCCAGATTAGGAGGAACTGTCAAAAAGTCATAGAAGGTAATGCACGCAGCACTTAATGAGCTTACTTTATTAACCATTTTTATGCTTGAATTAAGGGATTATTTACAGAAGAGTATAAATATTTACACAGGAAGTGAAGGTTGGAAGTGGTTCGCCAACAATGATCTTCCGAAAACACATAATAATGGTACATGTAAAGTGATTCTGCTCAGAATAACTATGTAAGGGAATAGAACCAGCTACTGACTGTTCAAACAGTCAATAAAAGTCAATAAATGAGAATGCTGCCTTATTTGCATAATTAGTCATGTGTATGTAATTGTAATGTGTGCTGTGAGAGAGACGGAAAGTGTGGGAGAGATCATATGTGAGCGAAACACCCTCTGAATATAAAATACAAATGAACTCTCCTATGTCAAAAATTGCAACCCTCTTCCTTCATCCAGGTTTCAGACCGGTAAGGGGAACCAAAAAAGGAGAATGCAATGGAATGATTTGTAGTCTGGTTGCAAAGGGGTGCTATCTTCTGTTCTGTTTGCAGCTGGGAGGGATTTCTGGATAGTGTGAGGACTGGGCTTCCTGGAGGTGCTTTGCTTGCAGTAAAGCGAAAGAATAATACGTGCTTTCTCTTCAGAGCTTACAAAAGTCTCCGATAGCACCAGATAAAGTTTGTAGATTTGTCGGCAGTTGCTTTCTGGAAAGAAAAAACAGTTGCCAGAGCGGTCCTAATACATGTTAAAAATAGAAACAAAATGACTAAGTAGGAAACACTGCTGTGGTTGAAGCTAAAAGCTAGACCAAATCGTACTGCAACTCCAATCTCAAAAACGTCATGCTAGTTAAGGCAAACCCTTTTTATATAACACTTTAAGCCATCGTGGCATTTGCATTGGGTGGCTATTTACAGAGAAGCAGAAGATCATTTACACAGGAAATAAATGTAGAGATTTTGGCAGAAATTGAGATAGTAGTTTAACCAGAATGGGAGCCTTTATCCCAGTTTATATTTCACTCAGAAAATTTAAGTATTGAATAAAGTGCGTTCACCTCCGCAACGCTAGGTGGCAACATGCGTCCTTTCACGTTGACATTCTTCCGGTTGGCCTAGAGCATCAAACGGATGGTAAACAAATACTGGCAGCAGTGAAGCAGACAGAGTAAAAGCACGATATGCACAATGAGCGAAGAAATGGATGACACTAATGCTGCAGCACAGAACATTTTGTAAGTACTGTACTGTCTGATTGTGTTGCTGCTTGTTGCGGTGTCATTTACTTCAGCTTATAGCCACACATCCATTTAAGGAGCAATGGCTGACAGAGGGGTGTTCAAAATCGCCAAAAGACCATATTAGATCAACTGGCCTTGCAATATAAACCACCTAGTGCCCAAAAGCTGCATTAACTACTAATTACGTTGACTATAGAGCACCACTCTGGTGAAATGATCTCGGGCTGATGTTGGGCTGACCAATCGCAGACGTGTGGTCTCCGTTGCATTCAACGGATGGTTAAAAAATTCGGCTCTACTCCGACCATCTTTGCGCCGACAAATGATGGCGCTGCGTGTCTCTACACCTCCACTGACGTAGAAGCATAAACCAGGCTTAAGGAAGTAATTTGGTTCTCTCTTACTGCATGTAAACATACTGGCTGCTAAGGATCAAATCGACAGCTAAACCAAAGTGGACTTGTACTGTCTTAAAACAACTGCAATCTCAAAAAGGTCACAGTGATTCTTGCAAATGCTATTTTATAAACATTTACACTATCAACACATTTAAAATCAGGTATTTATTTACAAGAAGCCCAAATAGTTTCTTACAATAGACATACAGGTAGGAGGCAGAGCGACATTAATCATCTCTGTTTCTGAAACACAAACTGAATAGAATCTGTGAACCTTTCTTGGTAGAGCTCACCAAGTGAAAAAATGTATTACATTCACTAAAACTGCAAAAAAATTCTTGACTTTTTTACACTTCTAAACATTTGTATTATTATATGGAAATGATTTACATATTCTGTTCTCTGTATGTGTTTCACACAGGAAGACAATTAGGGGCATACTGTGTAAATACTAATCATCTTCTTTGTAAATAACTCCCTATTACAATAAGACAATGGTTTAAAGGTTCATTAATGGCACTTGCATAAACCACATATTTTACAGAATGAAGGTTCTTTGAATGGTAGTGCCTGTTACTTTCAGCCTCCGAGACCAACTAATCTGGATTTATAATGAATGAAAAGTTAATATTATTATTATAACTTCTTAATATTCTTTTTTTATCCTGAACTATTCCTTTAACTACCCTTATACACATTTATTTGCTACTTTATTTTTTAAGTAAAGCCACAAAATGGCTTCAATGGGCTGCAGCAGTGAGTGAAAAACTCGCCCTCGAGCACTTTGTTAAATACTCTGTGCCCTTTCCCGCTTTTTAAGTCTGGGAGTTTTTTTTCTTCTATCCCTTCCAAATGTGGACAACAAGAGAAAGAGCAGCTTTGATGTAACTTCAAAAAAATAAATAAATAACCCCCAAAAAATTAGGAGGGGAAGGGGATGAGGGAGGGTGTCTTTAGAGAGCATCACAGGAAAATGTCAGGTTGCAGCCGCTACTAGACTCTAGATCATTTCGCAGCAAGCAATAGGAAATCCATCTTAGGAGGGAGCCTGATGCCAATTTCTCCACTGACAGCAGCCTCCACAGAGCAGAATGCAAGCACCTCTCCTCCTCAGCAGCTTTTTAATAATCTGAACGGCCAGCCCCGGCTCAGCACCACAGTGTGGTTTCCACTCCAACTCGACAAACTTACCACAGTCGCTCCTACCTCATCCTCCCACATGTACACAATGCAGGCAGGCTGTTCTCGAGGCTTTGTTAGAGCTGAGAAATCGCCAACAGAGGGGAGAGAATTACGCCATACATAGGAATATGTGCACGTTGCATCTTCAGGGAGTGTTCCTCTTTGAAGATCAATCTAATCTAAGCTCATCTACCATTACTCATCTCTTCCTGTGTCCCCTTACGGTCTACTTGTTTGCCCAACCATTCACAAGGAAGTTGGAGGAATTGAACAAGGCAGCTGTCAAACCTGTCGGCCGTGAGGGAAGATAGCAGGTGACGTTTGGATTCCCCAGCCCCTCCCAACTTTTTCCTGCACTTTGGGCTTCAAACTTGAATTTGCCCTCCCACTCTTGCCCCTCTGTGGTGGTTTTGTGGTGTTATTTTGTCCAAACAAAGGGAAGGGGAGAGGAGGGGAGGAAGAAGCGAGCTGTCCTCTTCAGCCGGTCAGGGAGCAGTTGGCTCTTGTTATTACCGAGGAGCAGGAGGAGCATGAAGGGGCCGCTGACCCCTACTGCGCTTCCAATGGCATTTACATTCCCTGTCTCTGTGTAATAACATTTCACACGCTGCACCCTCTTTCACTATTAACCTATGCTGATCCTATTTTCAAAGTAAGGGCATGCACAAAGGCACAAAAGCACATTTATTTTTTGGGGGGTTGTTTGTTTCTCTTTGTGCTCACCGCAGAGTGTCTTTTTATTTTCATCTACTTAACCTGCCGATTACAGAAGCGAAGATTAGACTGTGTATCACAAAGACAAAGAGGAAAGCGAGACGAAGGAGCCATCAAAAAAACTATGTCTTGGCGCATTCTTTCTCTGACAAACAACACCTGCATAGAATTAGAAATATATATTATCTTTGCAACGAGGAAGAAAATAAAAAAATCAGACACCAGTAGGCACACAGGGGTCTCTCAACAAAGCATGAACGCTCCATGTCTTTACTTCATCACTCAATCAATGTCCAATTAAACCATTCAGCTCGCAAGAAGGCACTCGAGTGCAAATTCGTTTTGGGGCGCTTTAGAAACTCAATGCTGCAGCAAAATCGACAAAAACAAATTTTCTGCAACTTATTTATGTGCTTTTTGTTTTTTTTAGCTAGTGAACACAGTGGATTCCCTTTCATAAAAAAAAGGCATTTTGGCTTGCATTTTTTTCTCAGGAAAAATCTGAGAAAATCTTTCTAACATGACCACGTCAATGAGCTGCATCCACAATTTCCACTCAAAGCATGACTTTTTGGTGTTAGATTATGGACAACTAATTCTCCCAATCCACATTAAATCTGCTTCCAACACAAACACTAGCTCTTCTCTCTCTCCACCCCCCCCCCCCCACACACACAAACATAATCAACTGCCGTCTCCAGAAATCCTGTTAGTTGCCTGCTTCCTCACCACCGCCGACCCCAGAAGCGGCAGCAGTGCTCCATCAGAACAAAACTGCTCGGAGGAAGGGGGCTGGCAGCTAAAGTTCTCCCCTATTCAAATGCAGACACTTTGATATGGAAATTGGCAGTTACAAAAAAACCTGCTAGAATTCACACTAGCGTGGACTGAAACCATTTGTGCAATGTGAGATGAGATGGCACTTCCTCCCAAAGACGACACCAGACAAATGGACCAAACCAACCGGGATGGCTTGGGTGGGAGCTGAGCAGGAGAAGGAGGGGTGTGGGATGGGATGGGATGGGAGGAAGAGGCAAGAGACCATTTGTCCCCAACTAGCACCACTCACTATGCCCCCATTTCAATTCCAACCATTTACTATCCAAGTGGCTCTTTCACCAATTCTTCACTCCATTTTGTTCCTTACTACTTCCATTTTGTATGCGTAACCAAACCGTTTCATACCCAGTTTCCTTCTACAATTGCATATTTAAGTATTATAATAGGTTATAAACATAAATAGTTTTGAAAGTGCTCAAATTTTATAATATTTTAAGGTTTCCTATGCCCCCTTTTTATTGATGATGATTCTAATCATATTTGGACCAGCTGATTAATTTGAAATATGCAACATCATGACTCCCTGATTCTGAGCAGCCTCTTGTGGGTGGCTAGTCAATGGTGTCAACTTTTCTTACAGTAGAATAGAACAACAATGACATGAAATCCTCGGTTGTCCAACTGGGTACAAAATCACTCAAAGGCGGCCACAAACTGACCTATGGGCAGTACAAAACATCCTGTCAAAGAAGGCTTCCATTCATTCCCAAATATGTAGAGTACAAAACAGGAATGGAAAACATTTATTGTAGCATTTACTCATGAAATAATTCTCATCTTGATAAATATTTTTGATTTATTGTGACAAAGAAGAAAATCCAATTAATGACCCCAAAGACCTGACACTTTGTCAGGATAGTTACTTTTACCAATTCATCCAATGTCGGTTTCATGAAATCATCAATAAATATTGCATGCAGATTAGTGATAAAAATCACATTTTTTAACACAACTAATGTCCTGAAGAAGCCTATTTCAAAATGGGTGTGTTTCTTAGGAGCAGTATTTGTGTTTGTGGGGCTATACATTTGCCTAAAAAACATTTTTTTATCCTCACTGTCGTTTTTACAATAAACACAACAAACTATGGTAATAAAATATTAAGTACATATCGCCCATCCCTACAACATACCAATGAATAACCAAAAAAGTTCAAATTGGCAAAGGTGCAAAATGATTGACACCCATTGGGGTGACAAAGTAAATCTAAGGAACCCCCTGTTGGAGGAATTAATATACTGATGTTATAAAATCCCATTTCCTTACTATATAAAAAATTACTTTAAATGGTGGTAAAAGAAAGTCCAAATCTTTTTTTAGGCTAGGTACAGGTTCATGCATCTCAAGAACAAAACATACTGATGATGGATATAGATGGCTCTATTTCGCACCTGAAAATTTGGTATGAATTGACAAAAACTACAAAGGTACAAAACTTCCAAGGGGCAAAATAATCAGCACCTTTCTGAGCACCTGTAACAAGACTTTTTCTCAAAAACCAACATCTCTCCTACAAACAAAATTTAATTGAATAAATTTAGAAAAGACGATGTCGTCCTACATCTGTGCAACTAATGGTATAAAAGATGAAAGGTGTCTATATGCAAGCGTCTACTAATGCCTAAATTTTGGCTAAACTGTGGTTAAGGTTGGTCAAACGTGCTAACCAAGCTCAACTTCCAAAGTTTTTGTTTATGCTAAATTTGGACAGAACCTGAAAAAAGTAACAATTTTAACAGATTTTTCAGGGCTTAATCGAGACATGAACAAGGTGTATGGAGGGATATTTTCAG
This sequence comes from Valencia hispanica, assembly GCA_963556495.2. NCBI lineage: Eukaryota > Metazoa > Chordata > Actinopteri > Cyprinodontiformes > Valenciidae > Valencia > Valencia hispanica. The sequence goes on along the minus strand of OY747712.1, from coordinate 24,325,435 downwards.
TTGTAAATAGTGCCCTTATTAGCACGAGGGCGAAGTGACCTTTCCATGATTAGGGATCACTGATGGGAATGTCAGCATTAAGCACTGAACATCAATCCCAGCCAACAAGACTTTTATAGTCTGGTCTTAGATGAGAAATCGTCCCCGTCAGGGTCTAAATATGATTGGATTTGTTTGGTGCCATAAAGACATCCATAATCTTAACTATGAAGCTCTTATATAAGCCCAAGGAAGCCCCCAGTTTCCCCAACTTATATAATGATGCGCCACTGTCCTGATTTAGTACAGACAGTATGGATTATATGTAAATGTTGCTCTGCATTGATATTTCAGGCTGGCTCAGACAGCCTAAGCACTCTCTTGTTGTTTCTCTCTAAAGGTCTGAACGGCCCATGTCTCTAAAAGCCTCACGTGAGAATAAAATATGATTTCTTCAGCCTGTAAAAACTCTATTCATGTATTAGTGTGTGTGCGTGTGTGTGTGTGCGTCCCATCATCACACATGGCTAACTCAGGTCTGTGAATTATACATGTCCTGTGAAATGATCTTATTTTACAGCCGCAAAATGGAAAAGTAAATGAAGACAGCAACTGACAATCCAGTTCTAGGATGTCCAGGACTGAGTGGAAATGTTTGGGGAAAAAATGTTTCTCTTGATTTTTTTTCTTTTTTTAAAGAATAACATTATTAATAGTGGCTTTCTCATCCATCAAGTTAAATATGTTTTCTCAAGCCTTTAAGGTCACATCAGAAGATTTACTTTCCATATTGAGCATTAATGAAAATTAATCATGTTTATATGAATAAACTGGAATGTAATGTTAAAGAGGAATGTGTCTATCTGATTTTTTTTATTTATTTGATGAATGGGTGTCCGCCTTATAAAGACCCTTAAGATGATTGTTTTGTGAATTGGACATATGATTAAACTCAAATGAATATATACAAATGTACAATAACAGAGGGCAGTTAGATTAAAATCACTAAAATCAAAAGGCTTTCCTTTTAAAGTATTTGCAGCCACAGATAGCATTGTGAATCGTGCAGCCAAGCAACTTCTAACTTGAAGCCTATATATGTTACACCATGGGAGATGCATTGATCTCATCGCAGCAGTTTAAAACTGCTGGAGGCCCCTTTTCTCACAGTGTTTCCTTATACTATATTGGGAGTGTTAATAAATGGCAATATGGGGCGCGCCACAACCCAACATATCCACACACAAAAAGAGTCAAACATGCGCGTTTAAACGCTACTTACAGCGCGGTGCCAAAATGAGAATCCCTGGCGTGGAGTGACGATCCGAATCGGTCCACAAACATCAGTAGTCCCCCCGCCGCCTCTCCGTTCTCTGTTTTATTTTAAAAGAAGCCCTCATAAACTACACAAAGATGGCTGGGGCTCTGCTGCATTCTCGACCTTCTTCACACTGGACAGAAGATGGGGATCTCCGAGGCAGATAAGCGCTCTTCTTCCAGCCGGTGCGCACGGGACCGGACGAATAGCTCCATGTCGAAGGGTCTGTTCAAAAGTAATAATCGTTTCCCCCTCCTCTCTAATTCCTCCTCCACCACCCCTTCTTCCTCACAGACTCGTTCCGACGGGAGCGCTACAGACAGACAGACTGCAAGAAAAAGGGCTCACTTCAAGGAGACGAGATGCGCCCCAGTCTGGCTTCAAAATCAAACTCCGAGCGTCTCAAATCAGACCGAAAGTCCTCCGGCGGTCTCGCACGCAAGCGGACTCTGATCTAAACGGAAGAGTGTGGCTTCTCCAGCGCATGTGTGTGCGCTCCGGGGTCGTTCCCTCTGCGCCTCATCCACACGCCGTGCAGACAGTCGGAGCTACAGCCGGACTGGAGGCAAACAAGGCGAGGAGAAACGGCGCACCGGTCCCCTGCTCTGCAGCAGCTGGCTGTGCATGGCGGCGCGCAAAACCCGGCACGGATCACCAGCACAGCACGGATCGGAGGAGACGCTGCTGCTAATTAAAGGAATAGTTCGGGGCTTTGCGGTGAGATTCTGTTTAAAGGTTAAAAACATTACATTTTGTTTATTGGTGTCTTACTTTAGTCAACATCCGGATTACTTAGTCTGAGTGTCAATAATTACTTATATTAGTGGCGGCCATCATTTCAAAATCTAACGTTAAATGACAGACGGGTTTTATAGTTTAAAGAAATGTTGCTGTACCTTCTTTAGCCTTCCTGTTATCCTCTGAAAATGTCTCCCCCAATCTGAATGAATCTCAGACTTTTCTCAACATCTCTTCAACAATAAAGTTTTTTTTTTAAAAAGCTTCTTACATCTCTGTGATTCCTCTGAGTTCATTTTGAAGTAAAATAGCTAATTTTGACCCCTCTTTCCTCAGTAACAACTTTCCCTCTAAGGTGTGTCATCTGTATTGCAAACTCCTATATAGGGAAAGCAGCTATTCCCTGTCCTAAAAGTTTTTTAAACTACCTACAATTTTTAAAACTTACTAAAGACGTCAAACCCTAGTATATATAATTAGCCACAAAATATGTTTTATTAATTTTTAAGCCGTGCTCATCTTGGTATTCGAGGAGTTATTCACAGAGAAGGTAATTGTTATTTACACAAGAAATACAGATAGAGGATGGGGCAGCAGCAATGACCTCCATATGTGAATAATGTATTTAGAACAGAGAATGTAAAACATTTTTGTCAGCGTGACTATCTGATAGAAAGGAAAGAACCTGCAATGATGCTTTTACTCCATCCATCTTTTATATCTATAACGCATATCCTTTGCAGGGTGCCCATCTCCAGCGGTCAGCGGACGAGAAGCAGGGCAACCATGGACGCACGCACACACTCAGGCAGGTAATATAGATAGATTAATAAACCAAACAGTTATGTTTGTGGACTGTGGAAGGAAGCCAGAGTACTGGGAAGGAACCCATGCATGTACAGGGAGAGCAAGCAAACTCCAGGCAGAAAGACCCTAAGCCAGGATGTGAACCCAGGACTTTCTTGCTGCAAGGCAAGAGTGCTACCAGCTGCACCACTGTGCAGCAGTAAGAATATAACTTTTAATGCTAATTTACTTTTACATCAGACAGTTACATTGACCCAAAATGTGCTGCATTTTAATTACCTGTTTCACATTGGAAGAACATTATTGTCCCACCGCCTCCAGCCTCCAGAAAGTTTTGTAAGGGATGGGCAAATGGGGGGCATTAATAATAATGGGGAGCGACACAGAAACCAAAAGCATACAATTTCAGGAGTTTTTGTCAGATGTGTTGCTTTGTCGGAACATAAAACTTAACTTTGAAGAAAGAAATAACATGTTTCCTTGATATTTTTAAACATACTTATATGCCTTAAATTTTAAAAACATTGGATTTGCAAGGTTGGAAAAAGCTTCACCATCTTCTGTTTAAATAACCATCCAATGCTCCCATGACAACTGTTTAAACAGTCATGAAATTGCACTTGCATTTAACTGCTAAGAAGTCTTTGAGTTTGAAGTTGTTTTAAGATGGCAGGTACCCTCCAGATCCCAATAATCTGTATTTATACTAACCAAAGACCCCAGGAAAGTTATCTTCAGCCTGTAAGATTTAATTTGCATATAACATTTTCACACAATCCTTTTATTTAAAAAATTCTGAACTGTCCCTTTAAGACAGTTTACCTTCTTTATCCAGCATGTGCACACATTTCATGCATGTGTGAGATTCAAAGCACAAACAGGAACTGTGCTCTGTTTTCTGTAGGTGATGTTAACAATCCAGGAAGCACAATATTTTAATTAGCATTCCCAGGTTTAATTAGGAGTCGCTCTGAATTACAAGGCCATTAATTACCTAAATCCATGTAACTCAGAGCAGTTCATGTATAGAACTCTCTAATATTAACTCTATTAAAATTTCAACCATGTGGACGGTGAGTTTCACCTGGATCATTAAGGTATTAATAAAAACAACACATCAGCAGAAAAATAATGAGGCCAAAGTAAGATTTATTCTAATTGGCTGAGGCCAGAAAGTTTGCGGATAAAGCACTGAATGAAAAATGCACCACGGTGATAAGAAAATACCTTTTGAAATATTCCCACTCCTGCACTCCTCTTATCTCTCTTCACTTGGACTATATTCCACTGAAAGAAGGGAGCTCAAAGACAAACCAGTGTACAAAAATGTGCAGATCAAATGATTTATCGAGCTGTGATATCTACAACAAAAAGAGCTTAAGCTTTGCAACACTTTGTGCGCTGTAACCAAAAAGTTGGTATGTACGCTGTAAATGAATATGAAAATGCATTAAACTTCAAAGGACTTTCTGAGCGAGAACCTCACTTTGGACTCATCTCTGCTAGACATAAATCCTGAAAGTAGAAACTCAAGCAGGAGAGCCATCAGTACACTCAGAAGGATCTTTAATCAGTGCCCCAGAGCAGATGATGTGCATGTTTGACCTCTGTTTGTTCCTCTCAATATAAAATGAAAACGTATTATACATTAGAGCACCCTCTGCAAATATTAGCACCCCTGGTGTGTAAAGAGCCTTTAAAATCTTGAAAAATCCATCCTTTAATTACAGTAATTTAGGGGTGGCGTGTGTGGGAGGCTGGGGTCATAGTCCCACCTTAAGAAATTTTTTTTTTTCACACAAGGAAATAGCCATCCTTGACCTGATCTCCTGAGGTATAATAGTGCGTTCCATTTGTAGTCGAAACTCCGAAATTCTGACATCCAGGTCAGAAATATCTACTGTAATGCCCCTTTGAAGCTGGACTTCCCACTCAGAAAGTCTGAGATTTTTTTCTTGTGGTGACTTTGAGTTTCAATATGGCCTCTACTCGCATCAATAATAATAAGCTGTGGTGGAAACGTGTATTTTACAAGACACACTAAAAGTGTGTCTAAAATCAATGTTACATGTAGCACCTGCAACTCTGACTTGAACAAAGGTGGTGTTTGCATGTGAAAAGTACAGCTTAAAAGGATGTTTGTAAGATGTACTACAAACAATGGCTACCTGGGCATTGCTATATTGGAATCCCAACTTCTCTGACTACGTTAACTGGAAAGCTGTTAACTCAGGTATGAGCTCAAACCCAGTTCTGACTTCTGAGGTAAATTGAATACACCATAAAATGACATGAGTTATGTCATGTTTATAGCAAAAGGGTCCCATTTCTCTTTGGGTGCTTTCAGATTAGGGTAGACTAGGAAGTGCTAGAGAGCCCATGTTCATCTTTTCATCAGACATTATAAGAAGGATGGTAAGAGATCAGTGTCAGAGAACTGCCACAGTTATTTCATCGTCAGATCATGAAGCAGCATTTAACACAACTTTTTAATTATTCCTCTGGCTGTAGATATAGCTAAATTTAAGTGAGTAGCTATTTTCTTTTTAGTTATTTTCTGACTCATGAAGATCAGGGCACTTCTGTCTAACTTGAATCGTATGTGCTCTTGTCATTCCCATTTTGAACACTGGCTAAGAGAAAAGGGTCACTGTGTCACATTATATTTATCCCTAGTGGAATCAGGAAGTCATGGATTTTTAATTAGTAGTTTTTCCACTTGATGTGCAAAATTTAAAAAGGGTAAGCATATTTTAAAACCAAAATGAAGTTATGTTTATTCCATAGGTGATTTTGTAAAAGGCAAATATTTCTTCATGTGGGCGTTTTCATCTCCACTGAGTAATAAATTGTTCAACCTTTTTTCCGTACATGATTGTGCAACTGCAGAAAAAGATTAAATATTTTATTACCAGAGGTGCTAATAAACATCTAGAGATCCAAATATAAACTTACGTGTTTAACAATTTAACCCAGCTTTTGTGCAAAGATAAACATTTTGATTAGATTTAAGTTTCATCTGATTTTTTTCAGATAAGTAATTATTCTTGTGCTTCAAAATTTCAAATATTATGCCAGCCTTTCTGTGGTTGCAAATATAAATAATTTTGTTATTCAATAATCATGCACTAGATATTTGTTTTGCATGCAGTCAGTAATGGCTGTATAATAAAAAAAAGTCAACTAGTGCAGTTTTTCCCTTTGGGTTAAATCTAAATCTATAAAACATGGATAAATGTTTGAGTTCTAATGTAAAGTATTCCACAGCTAAAATATGTTGTAGAGCTTTTTTATGGAGCAGTGAGGACCAAGTAAATCAGTGTTGCTGAGAAAAGCCTGATGTTTTGGCTCTTGCACCCTGTGTATTTAAGAGGATGATGTTACACAAAAAGTGCGAGAGCCCAGTTTCACTGGCTTTTTAGATGATTTTTATAGCATAAACAACTGGAATGGAAAGGCAGGGGCTGCTTAGAGCAGTTGAAAGGATACATCCGGCTTTCCTTTTTTTCCTTCTTTTTTTACGTGTCCTGTCTGGCAGTGTGGCACTCAGAATTGATGTCTGAGTGCCAAGTAGAAACCTAGCAGATTTACTTTCACAAGTGGAGAATTACGGCTTTTGCAATAACACTCCACTTGATATATAGTACTGTACAAAGGTTTTAGGCTGGTGTGAAAAAATGCTGTAAATAAAGAATGCTTTCAGACATATAAATAATATTTTTATCAATTTACAAAATGCAAAGTGAGCAAAGCGACATTTGGTGTTACTACCTTTTGCCTTCAAACCAGCATTAGTTTCTTATAGGTCCAGTTGCACATTATGGTCAGGTGTAAGATCAACCAATTATACCAAGCAGGTGCTAATGATCATCACTGTCACATGTAGGTTGAAACACATTAACTACAACAGAAACAGCTGTGTAGGAAGCTTAAAACAGGGTGAGGAATAACCAAACTGCTACCATGGTGAGGTTGTGGAAGATATTTTCATGTCATGGCAAGATTGAGCACAGCAACAAGACACAAGATAGTTATACTGCATCAGCAAGTTCTCTCCCAATTAAAGATTTCAAAGCAGATGGCGTTTCAAGATGTGCTGTTCAAGCTCTTTTGAAGAAGAAGCACAAAGAAACGTTGAGGATTGTAGACATATAGTTGCCCAACTTAGTGCAGCAGATGAAAGACACATCAAGCTCATTACCCTTCAAAATCGGAAGATGTCCAGCAGTGCCGTCAGCTCAGAAATGGCAGAAACCAGTGGGACCCAGGTACACGCATCTACTGTCTGGAGAAGTCTGGCTACAAGTGGTCTTTATGGAAGAGTTGCAGCCAAAAAGCCATACCTCCGACGTGGAAACAAGGTCAACTGACTCAAACAAGCACGAAAACATAGGAACTGGGTTGCAGAACAATGGCAGCAGGTGCTCTGGACTGATGAGTCAAAATTTGAAATATCTGGCTGTAGCAGAAGGCAGTTTGTTCGTTGAAGGCCTGGAGAGCGGTACAATAATGAGTGTCTGCAGGCAACAGTGAAGCATGGTGGAGATTCCTTGAACTGGGCTGCATTTTTGCAAGTGGAGTTGGAGATTTGGTCAGGATTAATGCTGAGAAATACAGGCAAATACTTATCCATCAAGCAATATCATCAGGTAGGCGTATAATTGGCCCCAAATTTAGTTTGCAGAAGGACAACAACCCCAAACATACAGCCAAAGTCATTGAGAACTATCTCCTAGAAGTGATGGTATGTCCCCCTCAGAGCCCTAATCTCAACATCATGGCGTTTGTCTGGAATAACATGAAGATACAGAAGGGTGTGAGGGAGCCTACATCCACAGAAGATCTGTGGTTAGTTTTCCAACATGGAACAACCTACCAGGAGAGTTCCTTCAAACACTGTGTGGGAGCGTACCCAGAAGAATCGATGCTGCTTTGGAGAAAAAGGGTGGTCACACAAAATATTGATTTGATTCAGATTTTTCTTTTGTTTGCTCACTTTGCATTGAATAAATTGATCAAAATAAGCAATCATAGTTCTGAAAGCATTCTATGTTTACAAAAAACTTTCACACATGGCTAAAACTTTTGCACAGTGCTGTGTATATCTATATATATATGTGTATATCTATATATATATATATATATATATATCCATCCATTCATTTTCTATACCCGTCCATCCTATGCAGGGTTGCGGGGGGGCAGGTGCCTATCTCCAGCGGTCAAGGGGCGAGAGGCGGGCTACACCCTGGACAGGTCACCAGTCCATCGCAGGGCAACACAGAGACACACAGGACAAACAACCATGGACGCACACACTCATGCCTAAGGGCAATTTAGAGAAACCAATTCTCCTAACAGTCATGTTTTTGTACTGTGGGAGGAAGCCAGAGTACCCGGAGAGAACCCACGCATGCACAGGGAGAACATGCAAACTTCATGCAGAAAGACCCCAGGCCGGGATTTGAACCCAGGACCTTCTTGCTGCAAGGCAACAGTGCCACCAACTGCATGTATTAGTGGCAATCTCAGCCTGCATTTGTAAACACCTGAATTCAAACACGTGTGTGTGTGTGTGTGTGTGTGTGTGTGTGTGTGTGTGTGTGTGTACACACACATGTATAGCTATACTTGTGTGGACCAACCTTTGAGAGGCCACACCAGCATTGTGAAGACATTTTGCCTGGTCCACACAATGTTTAACAAGCTATTAAACTCTACTAGTTAGGTGTGAATTAGGTTTAGGTTCAAGTTAGGGTTAGGCATGTATCACTAATGGTTAGGGTTAGGGAAAGTGTCTGGGTTAAACATAGTAAAATCAATGAAAGGCAATACAATGTCAACACAAGTATAGCAAGACAGGAGTGTGTGTGTGTGTATGCTGGTGCATATAAAGGTAGCCAGTAATAGTAGCCATAGGTCTACCCCCAGGACTTGATACAGACAGGAAGGAGGACCGACCTCAGGCCACAGGCCCCGCCGGCAGCCAGCTTTGACAGGGCAGATCCAGTCATGGACTGAGAGACCAGAGGGACCTGACCAAAGATGGACCTACATTACTGAACCCCCCCCCTCCTCCATGCCGCCAAGCTGCAGAGGCCATGGCCAGCTGACGGCTGGCATGCCTCCCACGTGCACGTCAAAGTGCCACACCAATACCCACAGCAGACAAAATCCCCAAACCAAGCCCAAACAGCATCCGAACTCAACCAACAGCTTTCTAAAATATGGCCTTTGTGCTGATTGGTTCCATTTTGATATAGAGGATTTACACATCTGTAACAGAGGAACTAAATCATCTTAAGCTACTGAGATATCCTTAAACTGTACACAAGACTCAGAACCTTTAACAGTGAAGTAAAATGTTGATCTTAATTAACCATGTTATTTTTCTCCCCACCTCAAAATTATGGGCTGCTTTGTGTTGGTCACATATTAAATACAAATACAATACATTAAAGTTTGCAGTTGCAATATGAATACAATGTGCAACTAATTCCTTCCTCATCACAACCGATTTTCTTGACAAAACTTTGATTAAGGCGCAGAAAAACAAACAAGACCTGTGCAGTACAAGAAACTGCATATTTTAAAAGGAAGAACGCGGATTTTGTCATGTTTGTGTATTTAAAAAACCCAAAGGCAGCAACAATTAAACTTAAACTTTAATAATTAACAAAAACAAGGAAAAAAACAAAAACTTACAGAACTTGGAGAATCAAAAATGCTGAGATGAGGGAGCAACAACAGGAACTGGGCAGGAATCAGGATCAGAGAGGGAAAGAATGACGACGAACCAGCGAGTTGTGACTGAGAGTGGACTGTATTTATACTGAGGGGAGTGTGAGGATGTGAGCAGAAAGAGCTGAGGACTAATTAAGGGAAGCGGTTGCAGCTGAGAGGGAGTGAGCAGGTGAAACTAATTAGCAGCAACAAAACAAACAACAAGTCCTGAGGTCTGCGACGAAGGAGCAGGAACCTGGGAGGTCTGGGATGAAGGAGCAGGAACCTGGGAGGCCGGCTGCTGAGAACCTTGTGGCTTGGGAACCGGCTGCTGAGAACCTTGTGGCTTGGGAACCGGCTGCTGAGAACCTTGTGGCTTGGGAACTGGCTGCTGAGAACCGGCTGCTGAGAACCGGCGTCGACTCAGGGGACCTTGGTAGGACGCTGGGAACTCTCGAGAGGACGGAGTGGAGGACCCTCGAGAGGTTGGAGTAGAGAACTCCCGGAGAGGAGTAGAGAACCCACGATGACGGCGTGGCGTAGATGACCCACGGCGATGACGTGGCGTTGAAGACCCACGACGTGGAGCTGAAGTCACGGCCGTATCCCTCTGGACACCCTGGGCGGAGCCAAGAGCCCGAGGCGTGTCCTTCTGGACACCCCCGGTGGAGTCAGGAGCTAGAGGCATTTCCTCCGGAACACCCCCGGCGGAGTTAGGAACCAGAGGCGTGTCCTTCAGAACAATCTCTGCGGAATCAGGAACCAGAGGAGTGTTCTCCAGAACACCCCCTGTGGAGACAGGAACCAGAGGCGTGTCCTCCGGAACACCCCCTGTGGTGACAGGAACCAGAGGCGTGTCCTCCGGAACACCCCCTGTGGAGACAGGAACCAGAGGTGTGTCCACAAAGACACCCTTGGCGGAGTCAGGAACCAGGGGCGTGTTGACCCGGACACCCTCTGTGGAAACAGGAGTCAGAGGCGTGTCCTCCGGAACACCCCCTGTGGAAACAGGAAAGTGTTAACCCGGACACCCCCTGTGGAAACAGGAACCAGGGACGTGTTAACCCGGACACCCCATGTGGAAACAGGAATCAGGGACGTGTTAACCCAGACACCCCCTGTGGAAACAGGAATCAGGGACGTGTTAACCCAGACACCCCCTGTGGAAACAGGAACCAGGGATGTGTTAACCCGGACACCCCCTGTGGAAACAGGAACCAGGGACGTGTTAACCCGGACACCCCCTGTGGAAACATGAGTCAGGGACGTGTTATCCGGGACACCCCCTGTGGAAACAGGAGTCAGGGACGTGTCATCCGGGACGTGTCATCCGGGACACCCCCTGTGGAGACAGGAACCAGAGGCGTGTTCTCTGGAACACCCCCTGTGGAGACAGGAACCAGAGGCGTGTCCTCTGGAACACCCCCTGTGGAGACAGGAACCAGAGGCGTGTCCACAAAGACACCCTCGGCGAAGTCAGGAACCAGGGGTGTGTTAACCCGGACACCCCCTGTGGAAACAGGAACCAGGGACGTGTTAACCCGGACACCCCCTGTGGAAACAGGAGTCAGGGGCGTGTTCTCCCGGGCACCCCTGCGGAAACGCCGGCAGGCCTGAACCCACTGGAGAGGTCGATGAGAGACCACTAAAACTGACTGGGAATAGGCTGAGGTTGACTGCGGTGGCTGAGAGGATTCTGAGGTGGAGATGACATGCTTAGAGAGTCTCTTACGGCGTGGTTTGGAGGTTAGAGGTGAAGTAGCAACCGGTGGAGAAGATGAGCAGCTGGAGTGGGAGTTAACCGATTTCAAAGGTCTATGAGGATTAAGTGAAAAATAGTCCGCTAAGTCATGGTAGAAAAATTCCTGTAGATCCAATTCATTGATGCCAGGAGGTTTGGTGGCTGTTTTGGGGTGAAAATTGTCTGTAGAGGTTTGGACTAAGTGATCACCAGAAGTGTACCGAGAGTCAACAAGATAACGAGGGATACGGATAATTGAGGGAACGGATGAAGATGAGGTGGACGGTAAAGTGATTTTAGCAAGATCAGAAATGGCCTGGTGTCTGTGGACTTCAGCCTCATTTAGCATTTCTTCTAAACCCAGTCTCTTTAAATGGGGCTTTACACTTAACAAATGATAAATGCTAAGCTCAGCCACCCGCAGTCTAGTCCTGGGATCGGATGTGGTAGCCAAGGTGTCATAGAAAAGTTTAACTGTAACATGCAATCTGTTCCAGTCTTTATCGATGAGGTCAGCTGCTGTACCTGTGTCCTGTAACTAGCTGGTTCAGTCTGTCATGCTTGTGTATTTTAAAAACCCAAAGGCAGCAACAATTAAACTTAAATGATTTAATAATTAACAAAAACAAGGAACAAAAACTTACAGAACTCAGAGAATCAAAAATGCTGAGATGAGGGCAGAACAACAGGAACTGGGCAGGAAACAGGATCAGACAGAGAAAGAATGACGACAAACCATCGAGTTGTGACTGAGAGTGGACTGTATTTATACTGAGGGGAGTGTGAGGATGTGAGCAGAAAGAGCTGAGGACTAATTAAGGGAAGCGGTTGCAGCTGAGAGGGAGTGAGCAGGTGAATCTAATTAACAGCTGGGGTAGAAGGCAGAATGGCTAGGGAAACTCGGAGGAATTTTTTTTTTTTTTTTTTTTTGCAGCTTGCAAGCTGCATATCATTGAAGAGTGTAAGCCATAGTAGTGACTGTTCACATTTAATCAGGAGGGTGGCGGTAATGCGCTAAATAGTTTGCAACTGCCGTTAAACACTAAAAGAAGAAGAAGAAACTGGGAGGAAGACCAGGAGCAAAACATAAGGACTAGACAGAGGATAATACTAAAGAGGAATACAAAATAGAAAGGAGCAAAGGGTGAAAAACATCTAAGAACAAGGAGAAATATGGAAACAAGAAAGTGCAGAAATAACTAGTAGAAACAAAGAGTAACTAAACATAATACACCTAGGAACCATGACAGATTTCATTTATTTTTGTCTCTTAAAATTAAACAGGTCTGCTTTCCTGTAAATAAAGGGAAAAAACAGCATGTCCAAGAATTTTATATCTGTACATTTCATATACAGATGGTTCCACAAATAGCTCTGTTTTCAACTGAAAACCAGCATATGGTGAGAAACTGGACCTAAATGGGGTACACCGATATAATTTTTATTTATAATTTAGGCTGGTATCTCGTATAGTATTTGTATCCAACTGGAATGCAGCAAATATCATCAGACATGAGGTAAGAACAGCCAATAGTGTTAACATTTCCAGTGTTTATTCAATCAAGAACAACATAGCACATTTGATGTTCTTATTACATTTAAATAAGATGCATCTTTCAATGAGGATATATGTAGCCTACTGGAGTTGTAGATTAACATTACCCACTACATGGGAGCTTACTGCTTCATTGATCCACAGTTTGTTTAATGCTTTGCAAAAACTCTTCATACTCCTTGAACTGCTTTGGATTGTGTTGGGTTAGAAGCACAAACTTTAGTGCATTTTAGTTGGATTTTATGGGATCGGTCAACGCAAAAAAATGCATAAATCTAAGGCAAAAGGAAGATTATATATGGGTTACAATAAAAAAAAATATTCCCATTAATCTACTGGCTTATCATTTGCTGTTGAAGAAATGTGTCCCCACAGCATTATGTTACCTCCACCATGGTTCACTGTGATGATGGTGTGTTTAGAGAAAAGGGATGTGCAGCATTAAGCCTAATTTACACTTCTCCTTCAGCAAGTTTGCACTCACACACACAAGCATTGACGGGAGACGTTTTGCTTTTATACTTCTCGATTGGTGTGTCAGTGTTCCCCACCAGGACAGTAGACCTTGACCTTTTCTGGCTGGTCCGCATATCATTGCAGTGATGTCTCTGGTTGACAACAGTTTATTTATTTCAGCTTGTAACCGCACATCCACTCAAGGAGCAATGGCCGACAGAGAGCTAGTTTTGATAGAATAGAATTGATAGAATACTCTAAAGACGCATGTATGAAAACAAACACAGCGGCCTGTTTTGTTGTTCTCTACAACACCTAGCCAAAAGACCCTTTTAGATAAACTGGCCTTGCAATATAAACCATCTAGTGCCCAAAAAGCTGCATTGACTATTAATTATATTGACTATAGCGCACCGTTGTGGTGAAATGACTTTGGGTTGATATTGCGGTGACCAATCATAGATGTGCGCTCTCCGTTGAGTTCGACGGATAGTCACCTCCGCTGGCGTAGAAGTATAAACTAGGCTTTAGTTTTCAACATTTATATGTATGTAAGCCTAAGCATCCATGAAGACCAAATTTAAAATCTTTCCTAAGATTCTCTGTTGGATTTATATCTGGACGTTGACTGGGCCATTTTAACACATGAGCATGCCTTAATCCAAAACATCAAGACTGGCTCTGTGTTTAATGTTGTTCTGTTGGAAGAGGAGGCTTTGCCCTTGTCTTAAGTTTTTTTTTTTTTTTTCGGGATTAGCCTGCATTCAGCTCCATCCATCTTATCATCAGCTCTGACCGACTTCATGCTGGAGGAAAAAAAATCATCCCCACAGCAAGATGCTGCCACGACCATATGTCACCATGGGGATGGTATACTCAGGGAGATGTGCAGTGTTTGTTTGACATGTATGCCAAAATGTGCTCAGTGAGATGGCTAAAGCAGTTTTATAATCTAACCCTGACTAAAGCAAATTTATACCTGACCTGTCTGAGGTGTTCCCTGGTTGTTGTGTTTCAGCACACTAGTGGTCTTGATCTAATCTACCAGCTGATGTGTCTCTGCACAACAACCTTCCTTCTGAGACAACATACAATTTTTGATGTGCTGCCTGAGCTGTGATATTTTGCCTCTAAATATCATGTGATGTCTGTTCTGTTGTCATTTCGCAACAGTCAATGTACTAGAAGGGAAAAAGATCTACACAGCTGGAGGCAGGTTTATTGGAACATTTTCTTCTGGTTTCTAAAGTTCAGCCACACACAGCTTTCTTTTGAACATGATATTATACACTTAGTGGGAGCTTTCATTCTTTCTTAACACTGCTCCTATTTTTGCAACATTGTAACGTAAGAACTATCTCAGCTGTGCAAATACAAGCAAGAAGCATATTTGCTTGAGAAAAAAACTGTATGAGAATAAACACTTGATTGCCAAAGAATAATATCCTCAATATCACCGCTCTTTTACTCATGAGCCAAAGTATACAGCTGGGGTCAATGGGTTCTGTTACATGTGGATTCAATAAAAAAAACAGTCCCCAGGTCGCACCGGGGAAACTTGAATTTGGGTCATATTCACCAGGTGGAAAGTGAGAAGCTCAGACTATAGCTTGAATGTTTTCCAAGGCGTTCTTTTACATAATAAAGACCAAGCAAGTAAAAGAAAACAGATGTAATGATGCTGATACACCGGTACGTAACCTTACTTAGAGAAACAATGTTTATGCATTGCCTACTACTGGAAGTGTAAACTCTCTATTTCATTTGAACTGACCCAGGAGAGATCGGTTTGCTGGTGTTTTATTCATTGTGGTCAACGCACTATATATGTAAATAGACACAGACGGCCCTTGTCTCCTTTCTCTTCTGTTTTTCTCTTTTTAAGGCCTGATGAAGTTGTCAGAAAATGCTTTGCTCTGCTTTTTCCTCGCTGCAGCCTGTCATTCTCTGCGTGCAATCAAAACCCAATATCACAATAGGACTAAATGTGAGCTTCAGTTTTGCTGCTGCTGACTCATCTGTAGAGTTCAAATATTTTTATTTACTTATCATAACTTTTGGTAAAAACAGGTTCTGGGGCATGACATAAATCACAGACGTTTGAGGATGCCCAGTTGGAGCTGCAGTAATCTCCTCTCACTTCCAACCATAGCTTAACTTCCACACATCTGGTCAATTAGTTATAATTTGCAATGGGGTTCATAACTACCCATCCATACATACAGATTACATCACCTATGATTAGTTGTGGTTGCTTGGAGACCGCCTTTCACTCCAGTGCAGCTCATTTTGAGACAGAAACAAACATCCTACTGATTTGCTCTGATGAGCAACACATGCAAAATTTATTCACACATGTGGCTATGCAGTGTGAACACTCCATGCAGACATATTATTCACTTGTTCTCTAATAAATGCTTCTGGATATGCTATTTCAAATCTTGTATTTAGATTCAACATTGATGTTTTTGATTGCTTTTTACATTAAAACTGGTTGCTTAATTTCAACAGAAAAAGTGCATACACTGAAAAAACACTTCATTTGATTCTTTAGATGAAAGTTGGAGTAAAAGATTTTTTTTCTTTTGTGGTAGAATTATTGTGTCGTTTTCAGCTAAAAGAGACCCCACAGAGAGAAACAATCTAAAGATTAAAGTTCCTTTAAAAGTACATGTTTTCTCGCTTTCTAAATGTGTATTCTCTCCAAATGTGCCATTCACATAATGAGGGGGGGGAACCTCATGCAATAATGTGGGGTGCTTCAACCAACATCTACGTGGTAAATAAAAGGGTAGCTGGGAAAGCTGTGGTAAATATGTCTGAAGTCATTATTAGATGGTTTTCCTCATTAAGATCAAAAGCCACAAACTCAAAGGCAATCTCAAACCTTGGAGGGAAGAGCTATTTATTGAGAAAAGAGAAAAATCAAAGGATACGTTTCTGAGGATTTTCTATGGGATTTGTTAAATGCTCTTGTTCCAGGCAGAAAGACACTCTGTGCTCTCTTTCCGCAGCAAGGGGAGGCAAATTCCTTGCGGCATCCATTTCCCAGCTTATACTGGAGGTGCTTTCTGCACTTCTGTAATCGGAAGACAGAAAAAATGGGAACAACAGGGGGGTTGGGGTGACCATGATCTAATCACGAGTAAATTAGATTTTGATTGTGAATTTTAAATGAAATAAATCAAAATGTGATTTGAACCAAGAATGATGATTTAGAGTAAGTATTCATGAGAGTAAGTATTCATGTAAACATATTTAATTTGTTATTTTTTTTGTATATGCTGCTTGATTCTAAATAATAGTCTTAAATGGTTATAACAGCAAGGCATGTAAATTATACATATTTTTTTTTGGGGGGGAAACAGGATTCAGGTTAGTTTGAATATCCCAAATAAATACAAAACAAGATAGTAACAACGTATACTTCACTGCAACTCAACATACTGTGTTTTGCAGAAGTTTACTCTGGTACCGCCAAAGAAAATCTTGCACAACCAACTGCTTCCAGAAGTTACCAAATTAGTAAATAGAGCTCACTCATGTGTAATTTAAACCAATAATAATAATAATATGGGACAGAACTTAAAAAGTGTTGCTTAAAGGTGTTCTAAATTCAATCTGACTGAGCTTGAACTATTCTAGGTGATATAAATGCTTGTCACACTTATTCGTAAAAAACAAATTGAAAACCATGAATTATTTTTCTTCCACTTTATCTGTGTCCCTATTTCCTTTGTCTGTGTTGAAAGATCTCATGAACTCCCCCTCCCCCCATTTTGTAGGTGACAAAATGTGAAAAAGTTCCAAAGGTGATACTGCTGAAATGATAATGATAAACTAATACATACTCTAATGCATGGTTTTTTTGTCAACATGCAGAGAAATAACAGCTGATAATCTAGCATCTCTGAAATTTACAGAATTTTGCATGGGACTTTAAATTCCTGTCTTGTTCATATCAGACACTGGTACTGACTTTATCCAACCAGTTAACTACAGCACCAAGTTTTTGCAATGTGTAGCTGAGCCTTTTGTGTGAATAGAACAAATAAATAAATTCACAGTGAGTGACTGTGCATACTAATGTAAGCTTTGCTCTTTTTTTCTTCCTGTTCATTGCTGTGCTTGAAGAGTTTGCAGACCCAAAGTTGCATGTGGTGCTTAGTCATTGGCTTGAAAAGCAATCTCCTATCTCTTGGAGACTCTTTTCAAACAGCATGTGTGAAATCTTCTGAAAATGTTTAAAGTGGCATAAATTTAAATGTTAGCAAATGTTTCTTTAAAATTGGGCTCTTTCCGTTCTAATATTCATTGTTCTTTTTTTACATGTTATATATTGCTTGTATTCGATAGTTGACCGCTAGAAATATGCACAGCATTAAATTACAGTGAATAGGATTAAATAGGATTTAAAAAACTGATGAAAGAATATTTTAAGTATATTTGAAACAAACATACCTCTTCCCCTAGCAATGTTGGGTTTAGCTCAGTGGTGTCTTTTTTAAAACAATTTTTGTCCACATACTATTCATTACAGAGTTAAATTGATGCAGTGCTTTGCAAAATACTCACACTCTCCTTTTTTTATTTATTTCACAATACGACTGTAGGAATTCCTGTGTTATTTTGATTTTTAATGGAAGACCAAGACAAAATAGTGCATAATTGTGAAGAAAAACAAAAATGAAACATGACTTTCATTTTTTTTCCTCAAACAAAAATCTCTCCTTCAGTAAACTTTAAATGGGGCTTCTTATGATTTTCTTTCAGCAACGTTCCCGTTTTCTAGCTGGTTGCAGCGGACTTTATTTAAGGATATCATAGTAAAGGTTGATAAATACATTTGCATGTAAGCTTTTTAGAGTTTTATTTGAAAAAAAAAAAAAAAAACGTGCATCCTTGTCTTTTCTACTTCAGATTTATAAATGTATTTGTATTTGTTTATCAAATTAAATTCCAATAAAATTTATAGACATATGTAGTTGTGACAAAAGGTGAAAATCTTTAAAGGTGATTATTATTGCTGCAAGGAACTGCAAAAAATTTATGTTAGCAAGTTTTTTTCCTCTAGGTTTGACATTCAACATTTAAATCATGGGATAAACAGTTCACTCATATATATGCATATCACTTTATAAACTTCCAAGAAGCTATTCATAATAGAAACTCTTGAAAGTGTTCTTGGCTACTGAATATATTTTCTGGAAGTCATATAGTCTCAAGAGATTTGTCTCAACACCAGACTCTGCTGACATAGGTGGGATCAAGAAAAAGAAGAGAATTCAGCTCGGTACGCTGGATAAAATCTGACAAGCAACATGGATCCAGACTTGTCGCCTTTCCAGATCTTTTTGGCTGAAAGAAAATTGCCTTTCCTCTGCCCCTGGAATTCCTGCAAAAAAAGTAACAGTTTTTATATGGGGAAAAGCACTGTACAAATAAATGTAATGTACCAGAATCACTGTTTTCCAAATGCGTGATTTGCTCCAAAAACAGGCTTATCTGAAAAAGCCATCGCAATCTACAGTCAAGCATTCCGGAGCGCTTGGGAACATTTGTTTTAATTTAGTTTACAATGGTGACTGTTTATTTTGTGTGTACTTCGAAGTGTTGTTTCCCTGTAAGTTGTACGATGGAGTCTGTGCTCTTTCACAAAGAGGCTGAAACACAGAAAAATGGAAACAGATGCTCATTGTTCTAATGTGAAAGGGCAGAGAGTGAAAAAAATGCAGAAAAGGAAGGAAAAAATATTTAGCGAATCGGATGATGCCATTGAACAGTAGCAGACCTTGAGGTTTCTTCGCACCTCTGTGCAGAGAAGAAACGATCTATATGATCAAAAAAACATGTACAGTGTAATCTAAAAGTATTGCTTACCTTATAGATTTCTTCGGTTTTAGCTTTTATATCTCAGATCTGAAACATTTCTGTCTCCGATAAAACTTCTGATAACCTAAGTAAATAAAAAAACAGTTTTGAGGTGAAGATTTTTTTTCTATTAAGAAAAAATGCTATTTAAACCATCTGACCTTCTGTGGTTTTGTCTGTTGAAGCAGCAGCTTATCTACAGCTGAACGGAAGTGGTTGATAAGCTAATCAGGAAGACCAGCTCTGTGCTAGGATGCTCCCTTGACCCAGTGCAGGTTGTGGGGAACAGAAGAACTCTAGCCAAAATAGCATAATTCATGAAAAATGTCACACACCCCATGCATGAAGCTGTAGCAGATGTTGAGAGCACCTTTGGTGACTGCTGCATCCCGGTTAAACAAAGGAGCGTTTTCACATATCCTTCCCTTTATTAGCTGTAAGATTTTGAAACCATTACAACTCCCAACAAACTCAACAAGAGTTTAAATCCCTAATGTTATTTGCACAGTATTTATTTAATTTTTTGTAAATAGTCTTATGTTTTTATGCACAAATATATATGCACATGTTGTACATTTTTAAATTACCCTACTCAGTTGGATATTTCTTTTACTTCGAGTATGATTTTTTTTTTAAATAAGTGTACGGTATTATTTTTCTTATGTTGTAAATTTGCCCTTACTGCTGTCTCTTTATATTTTATTGTATCATCTCTATGTGAATATGGATGCTTCCAATTGCCTTTCACTTTGCTGCTGTACACCTGAATTTTCCCACTGTGAGACAATAAAGGATATTTCTATTCTATTGAACAGCCCAGGTTGATTTGGTTAGCTTTTTTCCCTTAGTAAATGAAATCATTCAAAAACGATAATGTGTCACAATTTGTTTGATGCTTAAATTATTTAAGTGTGACAAGCAAAAACAATACAAATGTGTATTAAGTTGAAATTTTTTTTCAGCACTGCATTTTTAAATCTCTCTTTGATATAGGAGGATTTTCTGGGTTTAGTTTGATTTCAAAAGAAAATGAGCAGTCAGTCTGTTGAAATACCTTCATATACTGGGTGACTTTTTTTTTTTTTTTTTTAGGGAAAAGGGAACTGGATCATCTTTGCGTGCCAGGCAGAGGAATCCTGTCACTCAAGCAGGAGTTCTGGGATTGCTTCTATTTTTAGCAGAAGAAGCTCAGACACATATCGTACGGCTTAAACCCTCAGACAAACACAGACGCAATAAATAATGAATGCACAAAAAACAGGGAGATATTATCCACTCAAGTGTTGGTTGGAAGTCAATAATTTGCAAAGCAGCTCACAGGGAAAATTGGGTGCAGTAAACCCATTATGCAAAAATGCATGGTGGAATAGATGTGAGAGGAACACAGCCTAGCCTTGAAGTGAGGTGGGACTTTGAGCCTACACATCCGCCCCTTTTCCAGGCTTCGCCTCAATTAGCGTCCACTATTTCTAACACAAAATGGACCGCTTTTATACGCCTGCTTAAAAAGCCGCAGTATGGAATGCATCTGAACACCGTGTCATTTTAATCAAGATAAAACAATCCCAATAACCCCTGCACAGGTGGCTGATTAAACCTCTTCACATGCTGTGTACAAACTCTTCCTCACTTGACTGCTTAGCTCTCCTGGCAACTGTTTTGCAGGGGGGGGGGGGAAATGAACACTAATTTTAGTAACAATATTAAGCCGAATTAGCCCTTTGCTAAATTGGATGGATGTGGTTTTATGTGGGTATAAATGCATTAACAGTGTGTGAAGGCAATGCTCCACTTTGTATTCTGGTCATGTATTATTGTGCAGAATAGTGCAGCAGTGAAAAAGATGCTTTGGCTGGAGTGAAAAAGGAGTAATTATTTGTAGTATGGTTTACGAACACACCTCATAATCCCTATTGTGCTTCCACCCACATTATTCCACTTTGCTACCACATTATTTCAAGGTTATTGGTCCTGGTGCTAACCTTGTCTAAATTAACAGCTTTTAAGATGGTTTGAATTTGCAGCATTTCATTACCAAAAGTGGAGCCCTATTTAAGTCATATTTATTTTTAAATAAGAGTCTTCAGAGCTTTTAGTGGTCATATAAGTTCATTTCACTTTGCACATGGTTGAATGCAATTGAAATAGCAGCTTACAGGCTAAGTATAAAAATAATACGCAAATTAAATGCATAGTAAGTTAACTGGGGTATAATGGTTATACATTTTTCTGCTTTCTCTCTAAGAACATCTGAAAATTGAGTTCTTGTTTGTGGTCAACTGATTTCAGGTCCAAAATGGGCCCCTTCCATTGATTTGATACTTCATTTTTATCATGATCATCCTCACCCCATGTAGCAAGATTTTGTAAGGAGCTTCAGCCAGAGAGTGACTATTTTTATTTTTTTCAAATTTCCAAGTTTATCACAGCCAAGGCTAGCCTCCTGCCACTCTATCTAAAAGAAAAATAAGATGTCACACAATAACATTCAACTTACCCCACGTAGACACCCTGTGGAAGACTGCAAACACACCCTGATCTCCTTATTTTCAACAGCAGGCGAGGGGCGCCTTCTCAGTACATGGGGGCACCAACTCTCCATTGGCTGCACAAACAAAAATGCAATGGAAAACGTGTAAGCCACTTTCTAATATCACTATGACCAACTGCCCGTATGGCCTACAGTGGTGTGAAAAAGTTCCCCATTCCTGATTTTTTTGCATGTTTGTCATACTTAAAATGTTTCAGATCAAACAAATGTAAATATTAGTCGAAGACAAGTAACACAAAATGCATTTTTAAATGTTTATTATGGGAGAAAGAAAATCATCAGTGATTGCCCCCCGTTAAATCATAACTTAGTAGTTTATCACACCTAAGTTTAACTAAAACTAGACAACATGCCGACATCCAGAAACAAATTCAGGAACAAATGAGAAAGAAAGTAATTAAGATCCATCAGTTTGGAAAAAAAGGTTATAAAAGCATTTCTAAAGCTTTGAAACTCCAGCAAACCACAATCAGAGCAATTATCCACAACTGGTGAAAACATGGAACAGTGGTGAACATTCACAGGAGTGGCCTGCAAACCAAAATTACCCTGAGAGCGTAGCGACTACTCATTCAAGAGGTCATAAAAGACCCCACAACATCCAAAAAACTGCAGGCCTCGCTTTCCTCAGTTAAGGTCAGTGTTCATGACTCCATAAGAAAGAAAAATAGAGTTCCAAAACAAAAACCACTGCTGAGCAAAAAGAACATCAAGGCCTGCTCTATGTGGAGACAAAACATGCATAGCTTCAAAAACAGTCTGTAAAAACAACACCACAATACTTAAAACATGTGTCCACATAAATTCACACAAACTGGCTTAAAATGCTGCAGTAGATATGTCGAGGCCACTGGTGGCACTGTGACACTGCCAGACAAACACAGAAATAATCACAGAGTATGAGCAGTCAAACCGGCAGAAAACGAAAAATATAGCTTCAAATGAGAGCTTTATTCAAAAGCATATGGTGTCTGTGGTTCTTCGGATGCATTTTTTTTTGCTGCTGGTGATAGAGGGACAGTAAATCATATTCTAGGATCCATAATGAGGTTAGTCTTTGCTTTATTGGGACAGCAGTATAGTACGGCGCAATGTTTGTTTATTGTATCATAGAGTTGTGCTTGCTTTTGTTTTCATCTCCATGTAGACAGGGCCTAAGGCTCATCTCCAATTTGCCAGAAAACATCTTGATGATCTAAGATGTTTGGAGGGGTTGTTACAATAAATGATGTTCCTGGGATGAAGGAAAAGATAGACATGATGTGGCCAAAAAGACATTTATTAATAAAGAAAAGTAATGCAGCTACATTAAAGGTCTTAATCCGTCATTTTTTCCACTAGATTTGCTGTGGTCTCTAGCTTAAATGAATGTCTTGTGAGCCGTTTTCTGTGGAATGTGACCACGGCTGACCAAAGCCCGCCTTTTGCTTACGCGCTCTGATACTATGCTACTATGTAGTGTAGGTGACCCGTACACCTAAGCAGATAACTGCTTTGGATCTAAAAAACATTTTCCGATAGCTGCAATTACTTGACTTACATTTAAATTGGAAATTCGCTCCTGAAGTAGCTGCTGCCGGTTCCTGATTTGCCATCTTTTGGAAAATACCGCGTTGTATTCTGGGAAGTTTTTGTCCGAGGGAAGGCATCAAGGAACCTCCCATGTATCCTTGGTCAGCTAGCTAAACGGCAGAGAAATGGAGGACAGACACCTCGGTAGCACATAAACATTGGAACATGCCTTTGGCGGTCCCTGATGACGTATCTCCCAGGCAACAGGGGCAGGACCGAGGCATCAAGGCGAGGTTCCTTGGCATTGAGAAACACCCATCGTTCCTAGTCTAGATTATTATTCATTATATGCAAATGTCTGATTGGCTAACAGCAATGCGACTCTTACTGGCGTCGCATTAATAAATAACTTACTTTGCCAGTTGTGTTACAAGACAAATTCCAACAGTTTTCCTTTGCTACGCTTTCTTGGGTAAGAAAATTAAACAAATTATAACGCTAGTGTCTATGTTGACAATTAACACAAGCCCAAACTGTGGTGTCTTCAAGAAGCCCACCGTTACTTTAAATGTAGTCCTTTATTTCTAAACATAAACAGAAGGTAGATCAACGGACCTCAAGTCACCTCTGATCCTGCTCACTACCTTTTTCTTCTACCCTCTCTGGAGCTGCTACCTTTCCTTCATTCTCCTACTGTCCCCTTGTGTTCAGGCTGAAACACCACATATCCCCCTTGATAAAATAAAACCTCTATCTATAAGAACAATAGCTTCATAGGTCAAAAGAAAACGTATTTCAATTTTTTTTTGTATTATCCTTTAACATTACTTGTGCCTAACCTAAACATGAACTATTAGTAAAATATTTGTATTTCTTTCTTCTTTTTTTTTACTTAGCCCATTTAACACCCGGTTACATAACATGTTTTAACCAGTTCAACTTATGCATTACACAAAGAGTTAACGATTAAACTTTTACTTTGGATTTGTCAGAAAAGAACATTATTTCCAGAAGCAGTTCAACCACATAATCCTTAGTCCACTCCGGCACTATTCTGGCCCTGACCGGTCTGGCAGGTGGTGTCACTATTTGGAGTGCATCTGGTGTATTCACAAAGTCCAGAGGCAACAGTTCATTGTCACCCCCCTTCACCTGCGGTGTAACAGGTGCAAGGTGGGATGCATTCCAACACCTTCCATCTGACAGCAGGTAGGTGTACTGTCCCCTTTTCTCCATCACTCTGAGCGGTTTAGAAAACTTGCGCTGGGTTTTGTGAAGGATGCCAGGTTTCTTCACCCGAACGTATGACCCACATTTGAAAAACACAGCTGTAGCCCCTTGCATTAGATCGGCATACGCCTTGCTCTTCTTCTGCTTTTCTCTCACTTGGAGGGCAACCTCTTTTTAAGACAGTGCCTTGGTTGCTGGGAGAGGACGTCCGGCCACGTGAAGTTTGGTGTGTATAGGATGACCATGTAATAATTCAGCTGGTGAGCACTGAGTTGTAGAGTGGGGTGTTGCTCTATAGACATGTAGGAATTACCTTGTGAACTCCTTCCATGATTTTCTTTCCAGTGAAGCCGTCAGTAAACTGTCCTTCAAGATACGATTGCTGATCGTATGACTGATGAATTCCTGTGTACAATTCTTCTGTCAAGGAGAAATGTTTCAAACTCCTGTGACATGAATTGAGGGCCGTTGTCAGAAACTAGCTCCTTGGGGTCACACTCTCTGCTGAAAACTGCACATAAAAACAAAATAACAGTCCGTGAGGTGACACGTGGAACAAAGGCTGGTTCTGGCTACTTTTAGTAATAGTCAATGAGTGTAATTGCAAGGCGAAAATCTGCTGATGCCTTATCAAAAGGCCCGACCACATCAATGGCTACCTTTTCCCATGCCTCTTCCGGATACGGCACCGATTATAACGGAGGAGAGTGTGTGACTGCCAACTTATCATGTGACTGACATGTAATGCACGCTTTTATGGTTGCCTCGACCTGCGCATCCATGCCTGGCCACCAGCATGCTTCTCTAAGTCTCTGTTGCCGTGCCTGGCGTGTGGCATGGGCCAGGAAGATCAGTTTTGGCTGCAGAACATCTGGTATCACGAGTCTGTGAGTGCCACAAACTACTACGTTATCTTGTAGGGAGAGTTCATGTCAAAGTTTAAAAAATGGCTGCAATTCTGGCACCAGGTTTTTTGGTGATTTCGGCCATCTTGAAGTGAGTAGTTCATGTAGTTGAGTCTGTACAGGACATGAAGCACATGCATCTTTAAAGTTAGTGTCAGCGATTGCAGTGAGTTCAGAACTATTGCAGTGAGTATCCTCCAAACTAGGTTCTGAGCTTGGCAGTGGAAGTCGAGACAAACAGTCTGCAGTTACATTTTCTCGACCTGGTTTGTACTGAATGTCATAGTTGAAGCATAGCAGCCTGATGACCACCTGGCTATCCGCAGGCCTGCACGGCCTTGACCCTTTAAGGCAAGAAGTGTGGTAAGAGGGCTGTGGTCAGTTCGTAATGTGAATTGTCTTCCCCACAAATATGTTCTCCACTTTTCTGTTGCCCACACACACCCCAAGGCCTCCTTTTCAACCATGGAGTACTTTCTCTCCGCCTGTGTGAGTGTGCACGATGCAAAAGCAACAGTCCTTTCAACTCCATCTTGGTGTATCTGTATGAGGACATCTCCAAGTCCATAATCAGATGCATCCATCGTAACAACAGTGGGTAACTCTGGATTGAAGAGAGAGTGCAGGGCTGTTTACTATGAGTTTTTTTGACAGTTTCAAAGCTCTTTTGTGCCTCAGGTGTCCATTTGAATGTATCTGCTCCACGCAGATGTGCTCTCAGGGGCTCGACAACAGCAGCATAGTCCGGTATGAACTTTGAGTACCAACACGTGAGTCCCAAAAATGACCTCAATTTGGGCAGGTCTGTAGGTGGAGGTGCTTGGGAAACAGCAGTCACTTGTGAGGCATCAGGCTGCAGTCCTTTCCCAAACACTGTGTGCCCCAAGAAAGACAGTTGTGTTTGCTTTAAGTTGCATTTGGAACGATTGAGCTTGAGCCCGGCCTCATCTATACGCAAAAGCACATCCTTCAGTCTTTTGTCGTACTCCTCAGCTGTTGCACCTGTACTGATGATGTCATCGAGATAACACTGGACCCCGGGCAAACCTTTTAGAATGGTTGACATCATCCTCTGGAAACAGCTGGGTGCAGATGCCAGTCCAAATGCCACCCGGTTGAATCGAAACAAGCCATTGTGAGTAATGAAAGTGGTTAAGCTGCAGCTGGCCTCATGTAGTGGCAACTGGTGATAAGCACTTTGGAGGTCTAGAGTGGAAAACAGTGTTGCTCCTCTCAACTCTGCAAACATTTCCTCCATGTGAGGCAGTCGGAAGCCTTCAACTACAATTGCCTTGTTAGGCTCTCTCAGATCCACGCAGAGTCTTGGGTCTGGTCTGTCTTTTCTAGTAGTGACAACAATGGGTGAGATCAACTCAGATGACTCTAAAGGTTCTATGAGATCCTGTGCTACCAGTTTCTTTAACTCCTTGGACACAGCCTCTCGGACTGAGAAAGGTAACCTACGTAGTTTCTGTTGTACTGGTGTAACATCTGGACGTACTTTCACTCTACGGATAAATCCTTTAGCACGTCTTAATTTTTCTGTGGCTACATTTGCTATGGAAGGGTCACGCTGGTTACTAGGTTCTGAAGTGACTTGACCATCTCTCACTTGCATTTGTAATGAGTAGAATAGATCCCTACCTAGGACTGCTGATCCCTTCTCTACAATGTAAAGCATTGTGTTTGCATTTAGGTCCCCAAATGCTACATTAGCTTCTAAGCAACCCTTCACAGCAATAGGATTCCCACCATAATCCCTAAGTTTGAGTGCTGGTTCCTTAAGGGAAGCTTTCGGAAAGAGCTCAGTGACTACTGCCTCTGGCAAAATGGATACTGCTGATCCTGTGTCTAACATTAGCTCAATATCCTTAAACTCTGATCCCGAGATATTAACTTTTACGGTACACATGATGCCATCAGAGTTGCGAGCATTCACATTTAGAATAGTCACTTCTGGGACAGCTTCCACTTCACTCACATGTTTGCTTCCCCGGCAGACTTTTGCAAAATGTCCCTTCTTTTTCCAGGCGTTTGAAAGAGCCTCCTTTGCAGGACATCCTTGGAAATTAGCAGTATTCTGATTCAAACCACATCTGTAACAGGCTTTCTTTAGTACGGTTTGGGGAGGTAAGTGTGATTTCTGCTTGTCTTTCTTGAATCTTCAGTATTGTTGTCCCTAGTGAACAGCATGCACAGCGCTGTCCGTTGCGCCCTCACACATAGCTTTTGCCTCTGACACAGCAGTCTCAATCTGCCGCGCTATTGCCAATGTCTTGGAGAGCGTGAGAGGTACCTCCAGTAATAAATGCTCCCTGATGCGTATGGAATTAGTCTTTTCCACAACCTGGTCCCTTATCATCGCCTCTTCCATATTGCCAAATTGACATGTTGTGACCAACTCTTTCAAAGCAGCAACAAACTGGTCTGTAGTCTCACCTGGGCTTTGCCCTTGTTGTCTAAAGCGGTAACGTTCGGCAACAACATTCACTTTCGGTGTGAGAAAATTGGTCAGAGCCTCCCGCGCCCTCTTGTATTTGTCATCCGCGACCGTCAACGTGTTAAAACGTCTCTGACCTTCCACACCCAAACAATGGATAAGGAGCGCATGCTTACGGGCCTCCAGCAGGTCTGACCCAGACATTGCTAGCAGGTAGTTATCAAAAGTCCGGACCCATGCTTTGAACGGGACCGGTGGTTCTCCGACGTTTTGTTGAAAGGGTGTAGGCTGCATTAGGTTCAGGGCCTCCATCCTCGTCGCCAATATGTGGTGTCTTCAAGAAGCACGGCGTTACTTCAATTGTAGTCCTTCATTTCAGAACATAAACAGACGGTAGATCAACGGACCTCAAGTCACCTCTCTTCCTGCTCACTACCTTTTTCTTCTACCCTCTCTGGAGCTGCTACCTCTCCTTCATTCTCCTACTGCCCCCTAGTGTTCAGGCTGAAACACCACACAAACATTTTCCACTATGTTGGAGTTGCTAACAGTTAGCTTCTACTAACAGAAGCATGCTCTGCTCTCTCCTGGCCGCAGAATCAATACAGCCTTCCCATAGGCGGTCACAATTCAAGGTAGGCAAGACCATGAATACTAATTTTCTGACGTAGAAGAGACTGCATTTTCTGAATTGCTTGTTTTTGCTAACCATTTCCTTGCTGTGGTTAATGCAGGCAATGGGGGTTGGAGAATATGTTTGCGTGCAGCATGCCTATGGAGCTCGGAATGACTGATTGTACTGTATTTAAAAAAGAACAGGTATTACTCTGTTTCTCAGTGAAAGAGACTTTTAAATAAGAGCTTCACTTTCTGTCTAAAACCAGAGCCTGTCCAAAAACAGAGAAACCTCTCCAGCAAGGAGCAAGAAAGAAAAAAAAACCACACCACCCTTCTTTAACAAAGCAGAAAAACAAGCAGAGAAACACCTTCCTACACCAATGAGTAGCAACACTGAAAGTTAAACTCCTACACAAAGGAGTGTAACACCCACCTTCCATCACTAAGGAATAAACACACCAATCATCAGGCAAAAGGTGTGTAGTCAGATCCAAGCCCATCAAGCAGCCATACCTGTGTCTGAGCAAGTTCAACTTCTGACAAACCCTGTAGGTTTACCAAAGTTTAAATACTCTGCCCCAGTTGCTGATTGGCAGCTGCACTCACCTGCACTGCCCAAGACATGTGAGAGAGTAAAAAAGATTCCTCCACAATGTTGTTAAAGACTCATTGCAAATTATCGGAAATGCTTGATTGCAGTTGTTGCTGCTAAAGGTGGCCCAACCAGTTATTAGGTTTAGGGGCACTTTGTCACACAGGGCCATGCAGGTTTGGATTTTTTCTCCCATAATAATAAAATCCTTCATTTAAAAACTGCATTATTACTTACTTATCATATCTTTGACAAATATTTTAATTTGTCTGAAACATTTAAGTGTGACAGACAAACAAATGCAGAAAAAAAAAGAAATCAGTTAAGGGGCAAACATTTTTTCACACCACTGTATATCCTAAACCACCAGTAGTTGTCACCTTCTCACTCAGCTCCTTGCTGATGTCCCACCTGTCTTGCTCTGCTATCTTGGCTCTGATATATTTGATCAACTCCCCCTTGATGGTAGAAAGGTTGAAATAGAAGAAATTATTCTGTAGACAGGTGTGCTTTATATACTAAGTGAGCTGAAACCAGAAGCATCTGTAATTAATGAAATGAATTATCTTTCTGCTATATGACCATGTAACCAATCTCTCAGATGCAAAATTCCAGTGCCCTCATTTATCAAACGTTCGTAAAAACTGTCCTATATTCTATCCTGAATTAAATGAAATTCAGAATGTTCGTATGAACAGTCACAAGCTGGATTTATCAAATATGCGGTGGCCACACGTACGCATGTTCCTCTGCAATCATCTGTTGATAAATCCCACATGTGCTTACCTAGGTGCTCATGCCTATTCACAGTCATTTGGATACAGAATGCCCTAATTTAACCATATTTGGTAACACCACATCCTTTGACACATCATGCATTAATCTTTGCGTTCTTCCTGAAGATAATGGCCAAGAGAGCGATAAAGAGAATTTCAGTGACACGGAGATCAAGGTGAAGCATAAGTGGGGCAAAGAAAAAAGAGTCATGATGAACAGACTTTTTGAAAATTGTCATAGTTAATGCAAATTTATATTAACACTGACAGTTTTTGCCCTCTGTTATCAGCGGTTCCTCTGCTTCATGTCTTTCCCCATCAAGCACGCAGCAGTTATATTTCTGCTGCAGACATAAAAATGTGGCAAATAATCGTTTAATTTGCTGTTATTCACTTCTGTGGAAATACTTAACTTCTTTGAACAAGTTAAATCAGTTAGAATTTGTCCCAAACAGTGCTGTTGGTTCTATCAGCTCTGGGGTAACCAATAAAAAAAGAACACTGCCTGGGAGAACGTGACGGAGTCAGTAAATGTGGTTGGGACAGTGGTGAGATTCCTTTTGGAAATTAAGGGGGAAAAATGGTTCAATATCAAACTGAATACAATAAAACAACCCTCAGCACACAGCTGGGTCAGATCTTCCACTGGGGGTGCACAGATCACCACAGTGTTGACCACATTTGACACACGTGTGGCCATGCTTTATTGGAGACACTGCTTTGGCTGGCATCAGTACACACAGAGACGGCAACAACCTGCTGCACTGATAAGCAGAACCATCTAGTTTCAAGAGTACAGTTTGCAAACCTTTTATTTATAAGTGTAACAACATCCTTTTAAGCTGAAGCACTTGATATGACAAGTAAAAAATGAACATGCAGAGCGTAGACCTCCGTGCGGCACCCCATCCCCCCATATTGCGATTCACAGGATTTCCATGCATAATAACCCCACAATTTAATTATTTATTTCTTGGCAAATTTCTAACATTTCCTGAAAGTTTAAATCCAAATCCGTCCATAACTTTTTGAGTTATTTTGCTAAAAGACAAACAGAGGCCAACATGAGCTCCTTGGTGGAGGTGATAAACTGATGAGATAATATTCCTTTAATGTAAAATTGTTTCAGTGTTCCCCGCAAACCTGCATAGGATGGACGGGTACACATAATGGATGGATGGATAGATGGATGGATGGATGGATGGATGGATGGATGGATGGATGGATGGATGGATGGATGGATGGATGGATGGATGGATGGATGGATGGATGTACAGTATGTTTCAGTGTTGCAGTTCCCCCGTTCTACCACTAGATTATGTGCATAAGCATGGTCAGAGCTGTTCTTATATTTAGGAACATTTCTACGCACAAGTACAAGATGGTAAACACCACACAATGTGTAAAATTGTTCATACGCACGAAAAACGCACAGATCAGTGCACTTGTACGGTTAATAAATGAGGGCCCTGGCTTCTTTGTTTGGGATCAAATATTTACCGCATAGGTAAGCAAGTCAATTATTAACTTTCATTTAATGCATTCTGTATGGATTTTTGTTGATATTTTGTCCTTTCACATAAAAAATAAAGCTAGCTGTTAAAATTAGAGCATATTCATTTCTTTGTAAGAAAGCTTGAAAAGAAATCTACCAGGAGTCGAGTAATTATTTTTAATAGAGTAATCAGGCAGACTGTTGTAGCTTTTTAGCTTAAAAACTAAAAGTATTAAAATATTTCCCCTGCTCTTTGAAAAAACTAAAACACAAAAGTACCAGGAAACTTTAGGAACTAGTTCATACTTTAGAGCCAAGTGGGATTTGTAGGCTGGAATGAAACCTTGAAGTGCTTTAAAGACAAGTCAGAGAACTTTCAAAAAACCTGAATTGACAGGCTACCAATGTAGGGATTTTTAAAAGGTGCCATGGCCTTTCTCCTTCAGGTCCTTGTCAGCACTTTTACATCAGACAGGAGAACAGCACATTAGTGAGAGTTGAGCTGTAAAAGGTTTCAAAACACCCAGGCATTTCTCTGTAAAATACATCTAAAAAGAGCATCAGCTGGGCCTCTGTCATTGTGAGATGCCTTGCTGCGTGGAAAGAAATACTGAAATGAGCTATTTTCTCTACCAATAATGCTCTGCCTGAGACTTAAAACAACAACAACAACAAAACATCCCAAACTGATTAAGAGACCAGGTTGAAACATACCCATTTAAGCCTTTTTTTATCAACCTAATTACCTCTGTATATACCACTTTACCTACATTTCAGCTTAAAAAGGGAAGTGAGGAGACTGGTGCGTAGTTAACTGATGGATCTTCCACTGCTTTTCTAAAGAGACTAAATAAGGCCACTCTTTAATGCAGAAAATTAAAAACATTCAGCTGCAGAGGATGATTCTGAGTTGTTAGGACTTCGTTCAGCTCTTTAGCGTGTGGACGTGTAGATCTTTTTATGATGTGAGACATGTCGTCTGTGCAAGGAATTTCCAAAACTCTGACTTAAAGAATTCCATCTAAAACCATCTTTTAAAAAAAATGTACTGAAAATAACACACCACAGATCTAATTATTTAATTTATGGTTATTTTTGTATATATGGTTCGTGTATGATAATATTTGTTGCAGTAGTACCCAATTTCATATAGACAGGTCTCTGACAAAGTTCAACATCAACAAAAAACAAAAGAATATTTAAAAACATGGTTTGGATATTGACTAGCAGTCATCTTGATTCCAAATTATATCAGTAGGCATATTGGCAGACAAAATTTTCACAAATTGTTCAGTGCCTTGCAAAGTATTCACACCCCTTGAACTTTTTAATATTTTGTTGCCTTACTACCAAATCCTTCATTGTGTTTTAAGGGGATTATACACCAACACAAAATAATGCATGATTTAATAGAAAATAGAAAATTATTAACTATTTTCATTTTTTGACTGCTAAATACACAAAATGTGTTGCATATGTGCAGCCCTTGTTTACACTCATACTCTAAAATAAAGACAAGTAGAAAAAAATTAGGAGACTTCTGAATGCAAGTAGGGAACCACTGTTGAAAAAAGCAAGGGTGCATATGTCTCCAGCCCCTCCTCCCAATACAAGTTAGTTCATTCCTACTTGGAAAATAGCTCAAACTCAGTCAGACTGAAAAGACTTGTGGCTGACTGGGGCATTCTAACACATGAATATGCTTTGATCTAAATCATTTCATTGTGGCTTGGGCTTTATGTTGGTGAATCCGTACCAATGTCTCATGTCTTTTCCTTCCTCTAAATGTAACGTCATTTCAGATTTTTATATCTAAAAAACATGTATCACTGTCCTTAAGCTTCACATGTTTGCACCCCATAGTGTTGGTCTATGAAATCCTATTGAAATGCATCAAAATTTGTGGTTGATGTGTGACAAAATGTGTAAAATCTGAAGAGGTATTTTTGCAAGGCACTATAAATCATTCATTTAGGCAATATAAGGCATTGTCGTATCTGTTGTATATGTACCACCTATGTTGTTTCAAAGTCTGAATCCTGTCAACAACAGCTGACCCTAATTGTCCAGTCAATAACAGCATAACAACCAATCACCATCTCTGAGCAAATTATGTGTAAAAAGTACTTCAGTGCCCAGGTGAAAATGTTCCAAAAACACTCCTCATTTCTTGACTGCCACTCTGCTTTCAGAAGCCATCATTTCTGCACTGCGGCGTCGCCTCGAGTGATAATCACGGCATTTCACAGCTACAGCTATGACAGCACAGAGAGAGCCGCCCTAAAGAGGCTCTTGTTTGACAGGTTTTAGTCCATGTGTGCTCTTGTTATTTGTAATGCTGCACAAACTACTTGTGCACAGTGCATATACCATTGGAGTTTGTAATTGGTCTGAAAGCTTCACATTAAATGTCTGATTGTTCATTGCTCTCTCCTTGCAGTATTTTTTACTGCTAACATCTGAATGTAACATGCAATTTCCCTTAAACTGATGAAATTATGCTGCTAAATAACAGTAAAGAACAAATCTGAAGACTTGCACAGCAATCCGTTGTCTGTAGATCTCACTTAGACTGAAATGGTTGTAAAGAAGGAGGAAGAATGGATAATAGCTGGTAAGGTGTTAGTTTTTCCAAAGGCTTCACAGCAATCACATCGCTCTGAGCTGGACTCAAACTTGTTTGACATGTTTCAAAAGTGAATTTCATGCGCTGGCATTTGTCCTGGGACTAAACTGAAACTGAACAGCGAGCAGAGTACATCCATGCCTATCACGGCTCACAACAACATCTCGTTGTTTTGCAGTATAGTTTGATTTATGCCTTTCGGTTGGGACCGCTTCACGTATCAGTTTTTGTTACCTTTTCTTTCATGTGCATGCCATGTGTTGAAATCTGCGGATATGCTACTGCCTCAGTATCCAGGCATGAGGCTCCATGACAGATGCCAGACCATTAGACAATGGAAGACTGTGAGACAACGATAAAATGTTCATATTAAAAGCATTTACCCCTCTCTAGGCGCCAGACTGTCTGACACTGGCTCAAATTGATTCTTAATTAGGTTTGTATGGACCCTGAAACTACTGTTGATGAGTACAGTGAAAAGTGGACAACTGCTGCTTCTTCTTCTGCGCGGAAACGGGATAACACAACTGACCTGACAGAGAAAGAGGCTTGGCTCTCGTATAAAAACCATATGATAATTGTTGTGAAATGAATAATCTGCACATCTCGGGAAGGAGTTTAAAAGAACAATTCATCATCCAGACACGACAGAACAAAGCCACTGGCTCAAAGGGGATGTCATTATTCATCACAAGTCACAACCAGTTGGCATTAACCAGCTGTGTAGCTAAAATGTCTTTTTGGGAGACTTGTTTTTTTCTGGCAGTAATAAATCACTCACTGTTGCTTTGGAATGCAAGCTAGTCCTCTGGAACAGTTTGGTCTTGGTAGAGGTGATTTTCTGTTTCTGACATTCTTCATTATCTATTTCGGCTGGCCTTGCATGCACACTGAGTGGCGGAAAAGACTGGTTAAAAGCAGAGGACTGCGGGGGAGAGAGAGAAGCGACTCTAATGCCTCTCTTCGTGCTCCCCCACCACCACCATTTCCAGTGAGGCTCTGCATGCGTCTATTTGAAGAGGAAGGGAGGGAAAGGTTCCCCCTACCTCAGCCTTGCTCGTGAATTCCCAAGTCACAGTGGAGGCTTGTTACCAGAGCAAGGAGATGTAGAGGAGAGAGAGCCACGCTACAAAGCTTGATTCAAGCTGAGGAGAGAATCTGCTGTGGATTAAGCCTCGTCCACATTATGGTCTGGTCTCAATTTCACTCCCTTTTGTGCAGGGGTGCTTCTGATTACTGTTTTTTTGAAGGCTTTGAAGGCTTGCTTGGTAAATCTGGTTTAATAATAAAAACAACATTGTTTTTGAATTGCTTTATGGTGTTCTAAAAATCTTAATGGCTGTGATGTAGTTGCAAAAACATTTAGTGTGGAGCATATCTGTAAATATCACTCATAAACTTTAAATGCCATTACAATGAGGATGGGGTTAGTTCTGCTTGCTCTATGAGAAATACTTTGGATTATAACAGCATGGTGTTTCTAATCTGTATTAATGTAGAGTTGTAAATATAATGCAACTGAATTAGTTTCTAGCATACTTAAAGAAATTATAACAGATTCATATTTCTAATAGAGTGACAATTGATTATTCTTTTGTATGTATGACATGGGTGCATTGAAGAAGATAAGGTTTAAGAGGCTGCATTGACTCTACCAGATCATGTAACTCCTTCACTAAACACTTTATTACTGGGGTGACAACAAGCAATCATTTTCAAACATTTTCTAATTCATATGGAATACTCTGAATAGTTGTGTAAACAAAAAAGCTAAAGGGAGCACCATAGTTGTTAACGGCATGAACAGTATTTGCTCATACAGCAGATATATTTCATCTTTATTATATGTATTTTTGTATTCTTGATTTGTGAGCAACAAACATGACATATTTCCATGTATACAATGTATGTGTCATGAGCTATGGGTCTTTGCAGTTTTGGTTCTCACTTGGTTTTGTATTTGGATTATTTTTGTTATTTGATTCATGTCGAAAAGAATGTTCAATACATGGTCTATTCCTTTGTGCTGAGCTTTTTTGTTCTTTCTTGTGTTATGCTCTTTGAGCATTATCTTAGTGTTAGTCTTGAGTTTTTGGTCCATTTTGTTTCCTTGTGTTAACTTCTGTTTCCATCACTTCCCCTGCTCAGACTCTTTCCCAATTGCAGTATCTGTACTTCTTTGTCAGATCCTTTTCTTGTCCTTTCCCTGTAATCTTCCAAGCCATTTTTACTGTGCTCCTGTCTCCATTAATTCTCCATTACTTTTGTGCCTGTTTCTTTTTTAAGCTGTTTTTCCAAGAAATATCCATCTGTAAAATAGAATTGCCATCCTCTCCTCTCCATCTTAGTCTATGTCAACCCCACCTCCTGACAGTATAGGTAAATGCATATTTATTCATGCTATACAAACTCAAAATATGTAATTTTGATTACATTAAACTAAACAGTGATAGAAGAGAAGAGTTTAAACGTGAATGTTTAAGAGTGTATGCACATTACCAGTCAGAAGTTTACATAAGCCCTTTTCAAACAGGCCATGAAAAACTGTAATTTTCAAGACTTCGTCTGTTTTGTTTTTGAGTCTGAAGCCGTTTTCAGACAAAGGTTCTGGAATATTTGCGAACAATTCCATCCGGTCTGTATGTGGATATGACGTAAACTTAGTGCGGTGGGCGTACATGTCATTTCCCGAAACAAAGGGATTATTTCAAAGATGGTCGACGAAACAGCAGATCTACTCACAGTGGTCGTCTTTGTGATGTGTGCAATTTTGCGCACATAGAAACACTTAAGAGACATCGACGAAGAAGCTGAAAGGAAAATAGTGACATTTATACATCATCAATGTGTGCCCTCACAGTGTTCCCTGCCCCCCTCCCCCCTCCCCCTTTCCCCACCGCCCCACACCCCTCCAGCTTTCCCGGAATATTACTTGATAATCTAAACACAAACCCCATACCGCGAAAAGTCCGCTCTTGTTACCAGGTCTTCATCTGTAAAAGTACCGGTAAAGGGTATCTGGACAAAGTCTGGAAGATTGCTTTCTGACTCAAAAGCAAAACAGACGAAGTCCAGAAAATTACAGTTTTTCATGCCCTGTTTGAAAGGGGCTTAAAAGCAATCTTCCGGACTTTGTCCGGATACCCTTTACCGGTAATTTTACGAATGAAGACCTAAGTAACAAGAGCTGACTTTTCAGGTAATGTTCCGGAATAAACTGGAAGGGTGTGGGGAAAAGGGGAAGGGGCAGGGAACGCTGTGAGCGCACACATTGATGACATATAAATGTCACTATTTTCCTTTCAGCTTCTTCATCGATGTCTCTTAAGCGTTTCCATGTGTGCAAAATTGCACACGTCACAAAGACGAGCCCTGCGAGTAGATCTGTTGTTTCATCGACCATCTTTGCAATAATCCCTTTGTTTGGGGAAATGACATGTACGCCCACCACACTAAGTTTATGTCAACCCCCCACTCCCCCTCACCCCACACCCCCGAGACATTCATCAGGATTCTCCGGTACATTTCTTGCTGTGTGAAAGCAGCCGAAAGGCAATGTTCCGGAAAAAAGTGGTGTATTTGAAAACACAACTCCGGTTAAAGACCGGATGGAATTGTTCACAAATAATCCAGAACTTCTGTCTGAAAACGGATATAGACTTATCGGCAGAAATGTCACATTAATTTTAGGCTGTTACTGATGGGCCTGCATTGTTGTTTTTCCAAGCTGGAAGGAAGACATGACAAATAACTTCAATGATTTATTAAAACATAAATTGTGCAAAGTAGTTTAAAGACTTTGCTAATTTACATAAGATGAAAATTGTACATACAGTCATACTCATTTTTGGATAAATGTCTTTCAACAAGTTGCAAAGAAACCACAGACTTTTTGAAGCCATCAACAAGGTCCGGACATGATTCTCTAGATCTTTGTGCTGATTTAAATTGATTAGTTTCCTGTCTCTGGCCCACAAATATTTAATATTGTTGAAATAAAGGCTATATTAGAATTCTTTTTTCATCTTGTATTCCAAAATCTGTGATTTTTGCTATAGATTAATATATCCTGTTGGAACACCTAACTGTGTCTAGGTTTCAATTATTTTGCTGTTGATTTCAGGTGAAGAAAAAAAAAAGTCATTCTTCCATCCACTTTGTGTGAATGGAATAATCCATCCAAAACCAAAGCATGATGCTTTGGATCTGGTTCTCAAATTTCAAGGTTTCACCTTTACTCTTCCAAACATTCTTCTCGTCATTATGGGCCAACAGCTCTTGTCTGGTCATAAAACATTGCTTCAGAAGACATGTGGCTTTCCCATGATGGCAGCTGCAAATTTCAGCCAACTTTGAAGGTGTTGGAGCAGGTGTTTCTTTCATGGTTGCCACCCTCTCATTGTGATGTAAAACTGTCTTCACTGTGGATGGCAACACTGGTGTTTTATTATCTTGCGCCATGGAGATGCCTAGATTGTTTTTGAACACACTATGTCTTTTCCCTGTGGCTGACCGTTTGAGTCAAGTCAAAACTTGGACAAAGTTGGGTGTTGTAACAAGAAAATGATCCTAAACATCCATCAGATCTGGGTTTGGAAAGTATAAATGTTACA
Organism: Valencia hispanica; assembly: GCA_963556495.2. Classification (NCBI taxonomy): domain Eukaryota; kingdom Metazoa; phylum Chordata; class Actinopteri; order Cyprinodontiformes; family Valenciidae; genus Valencia; species Valencia hispanica. The sequence goes on along the minus strand of OY747712.1, from coordinate 24,286,889 downwards.
CTTTTGAAATCGCCCTAACAAATGCAAGTCCCCTGAATGGCAGAAATACAAACACAATCTTTTGTTACAGAATAAAATCTCTATTTTCTATGTAAATGTTTATCTGTGTGTTTTGTCTGTTTACATGTTGGTTTTTAAAATAAGAATTTTGCGGACAGAAATCATTAGAATTTGTGTTTTATATTTTCCTAACTTTTTTATACCTTTCTAAAATGGTACTTATGCTTATGTCTTTTTAAAAACGTCTGTCTGAAAAACCTTTACTAACATTTTCATGACAGAGCTCCTTTAGTGTGTTGTAAGTACTCACAGTTGAAACCAAATATTTACACATACTCACCTTTTCTACCCACCAATTTTCTGAGATGTGTCTGAGATCAGGACTATGATGACCACTCTAAAACATTCACTGGCATCTGGAAATTGTACTCAGGGTTGAATCAGACTTGTGGGGGTCCACAAGTCAAGCAGAGTGTTGTATGAAGTGCTGCCTTAAATACATCCACAGCTGTGTCTCAATCTAGCGTAAATGTTGTGAATTATCAGAAACATACAAAGCAATGATATTATAATCAGGCTGCCTCAAATCTAAAGGCATAGTATTTTAATGATTGTAAACATTTGACTTTGAAGAAAGTAAAAAAACAACATCTCTAATAAATGTCTTTAGTTTAAAGGGGATTTATTATGCCTATTTTAAACACATTATAACAGGTCTATGGTCTATACAAAACATGCAGTTCTAAGCTCAAAATCATTCTCACATAAAGTGATCTCACCAGCTCACTTCTTGACGATTTCAGTCCCTTTCAGAATAAGTTGTTTAGAGGGTTCTGTCGCTTTTATGCATATCAGAGGTTGCCGACCACACCCACCCATCTTGTTACTAGACTGCGGGCGAGGTGGGGAGTATCTAGTTACATTTACTCAGTTACATGTACTTGAGTATCTTTATGAAAAAAATACTTTTAACAGTAGTTTTACAACACCATACTGTACCTTTTACTTTTACTTGAGTAATATTTTTGTAAAGTATCGCTACTCCTTCTTGAGTGTAATTTCTGAATAGCCTACTCTACCTACTGCGAGTAACTTCACGGAATGAAGAACAAACATGTTTTAACAAAAATATACCAGACACAGACCTACAGTTTACTAAAGGAGACTACCTGTTTCTAAGCAAGCTTTGTTTTTCAATGATATTTTCTATCTGTTGAGATTTTGAGGTCAAGTGAATATGCAGTAACTATTATCTGTCAGGCAGGCAGGCATGCTCACCTACTGTAAGTATTGGTATTATATTGAAGAAAAAAGACTTAGGAAAGTGTTTCTAAGCGAGGAGAGGAAAGGGGTCCTCTGTGCCAACGGTTCCACCTACAACACAGAAAACGGCATAATCATAATTTAAAGTCCACTGAGAACACTTTAAAATAGCTCAAAAAGATGATCAGAGTGGTTGTTTAAGTAAAAATATGTTGAAGTAGTGCTACTCTTACTTGAGTACAATTTTTGGGTACTCTACCCACCACTGGCTGAGGGTTGGCCACACATAAGAATGACATAGAATTTGATTTGGTGGGAGGAGGTTGACAGGTGATGGGAGGGTGTCACAGGTGAGGGGTGGTTATATGCAAATTCCGGTTATTGTGATGTCACAATAAGGCACTTTTTCATCTTGTGCTTCTTGAAGCACACGATTTCTGACAGCAAAATTTGCAAAAAAAAAGTTATTTGTTTTTGGAGTGTTTGTAGTGGCAGCAGAGACCCAAATAGCAACACAAAAGGATGAAAAAGGTGAAATGTCCTTATTTTGTCCCCTTTAACCATATTTAGCAAAGAAATTGTTTTGGTCATTCTTGCTGACCAAAAACAAGATAAGTTTAGTATGATTTAATGTCAGACAGTAAGGCTAAATAGGTTTTATGCCTTTAAATATCTGGTTTAAGCTCTAAATATACTTCATGCGCTATTGATTGTGGGAAGCTGCTTTAGAAAGTTTTGGGAGACAAGAATATTTGTAACACAAGCAGCTTCCGAGTGTGAACAAAAAAAGCGCATAATAATAAGTATGCAGGACAATGGAAGTGTGATTGCTGTAGAGAAGAATAACAATCATAGGGCCAGTGGAAACAAAAAACTGTCGGCGTAATAAACAATGAAAATAAAAGATGTTGTCATAATTGTAGGCAGGAAAACACTGGAGTGCGTCGATGACTCAGCCTCTCGCTTAAAGTGCAGTCTTGCTTTGTAGGTGTCATAAATTGGCCCAGGCACCCTGGGCTTCGGTTGGACCGCTGGGGTGGTCCTCCAGCAGTCTCATCCCAGGGTGGGCTAATGTCAGCCTGCAGACCCATTGGGCTCGTCAATGTCACTTTGCTGCTTCTATTCTGGTCTTGGAGTGTAGAGGAGTGAGTGGCTGCAGTGTTTGGGTGGGAGTAAGAAAAAAGAAAAGAACCTGTTACAAGCTCATGGTGGTCTCCTAATTTTCCAAGCAATGAGATGCATTTAAAATCAGAGGAATTTACAATGTGATGCTGCAAAGTGCTTCTGTTTGATGAGTGGGATTCTCAAACTGATACCATAAGAATGTCACCAGTGACCAGCAAAAAGCCTCAGTTATCTGGCAGGAGGAAGAGGCTCTGAGAGAGCCAGAGCCTCCACCACTGATCCATTGTCTAAGTGAAAACTTATTTTACTACTCCAAAGCTTTGGCTGCAATTCTGTTTTGAAAATATCTGGTCATTAATCATCACATAAGACATTCACAACCCTGACTGTTAGCAATAAAACATAAGATGGGTTTTCCCCAGCACTGGTAGGAGTATTAATCTCCAATTTATTCCAGCCATTTTTCATCTGTGCTGAAGAAAGCAGGGAATTAAAGTAAAGCCAAGTACCCAAATGTTTCCGTTTAAATAACACAATTATTTTTCTCTGTCTGCTTAAAGCAACAGATTTTCTAAAAGGAAGGTACTCATTTTAGTTTTCGGAAATCAATTAATATGCTAATGAATTGCAAAACTGACGATTTACGACTGTTTTAACAATCAGTTTCAAATTATTATTATCAAAGCTTGTGGTTTTATATTCAGCACAACTCTTTCTACTCTACAGGCAGAGCATTCCTTTGTTATGTGATAAGCATTAACCTACTGCAGGATGTGACCACTCCCTTCTTTCAAGCTCATAAAATTGAGTGTGATCTATTTGTTCCTTTATGTTCCTCATTTTAGTTGCGGGACAATCTCAGATCCTTTGTGTAAAGTAAAACTTGGCTTTTCTTAAACACGTTTTATTGCATTCCTTCTCTGACCAAATTCCTCTTGTGCTTTTTAATGCTAGATGTTCCTCTGTATTTTCGCAGAGAGAAGGCATCTGCTGCCAGATCTGTGGGCTGTTGCGGTCCAAGAGAACAGCACCACAGGGAACTTCAGAATAACTCACTCGGATTTCAGTTTTTTGAAATACAGTTGTGCCTGGGTGGGGGCAGGAGCATCTCCCAGCCTAATATTTCAAATCTAGGATGGAGTGGTACTCTGATCAAAACAGTAGGCAGCATGGCCACTTGAAAAATAAAGTGCTAAACAATATGTAGTATAACCTACCTGCATTTTTGCTGAGTGCACATGGTCACATGATAACACTTAAGTTACCCCATGACAGGTGCTGAAATCGTATGTGTCTAAAGGGCAGCTTAAGAGTTTTTTTGTGCCTTTTTACAAGTCTTCTCTTGGTTGGTTGACCTCACACATAGCTTTGTTATATAGGGCTGAGGCAAATGGCTCGACACAATAGTCCTTGATAATACACAAAATCCACAGAAAAAAATAGCGCTGCCCTGGAGTTCTTGAAAGAAAAACATGAAGTTTCCGGTACTTATTGTGAGTCTTAATTTTAAGCTACAGTGGCCTGCAAAGGTATTCATACTGCTTGAACTTTTCCACATTTGTCACATTTTAATCACAAACTTTAACATTCTTTATTGAGATTTTATGTGGTGATCCATCCAACACAAAGTGGTGCAAAGTTTAAAAGTAAAAGGAAAAGTTTTTTTTTTTTCAAAGTTTTCAACAAATAAAAATCTGAAAAGTGTGGCATGCATTTATATTCTGCGCCTATTACCCTAAAGCCGTTTTCAGACAGAAGTTCTGGAATATTTGCGGAGAATTCCATCTGGTCTTTAACCGGAGTTGTGTTTTCAAACACGCCACTTTTCTCCGGAACATTCCCTTTCGGCTGCTTTCACACAGCAAGAGATGTACCGGGGGATCCTGTTGAATATCTGTGGGGTGCGGGGGAGTGGGGGGGGGTTCTAGGTGGATATTACGTATCCGTATTACTGCGGCGGGCGTACGTCATTTCCTCAAACAAATGCATTATTGCAAAGATGGTAGACGAAACTGCAGATCTACTCGCAGCGCTCGTCTTTGTGATGTGTACAATTTTGCGCACATGGAAACGCTTAAGAGACATCGATGAAAAAGGTGAAAGGAAAATAATGAGATTTATACGTCATTAATGTGTGCGCTCACAGCGTTCCCTGCCCCTCTCCCCCACCGCCCCATACCCCTCCAGCTTTCGCGGAACATTACCTGACTGTCTGAATGCAAACCCCATACCGCGAAAAGTCCGCTCCTGTTATTAGGTCTTCGGCCGTAAAATTACCGGTAAAGGGTATCCGGACAAAGTCCGGAAGATTGCTTTCAGACACAAAAGCAAAACAGACGAAGTCCGGAAAATTACCGCTTTTCATGGCCTGTTTGAAAGGAGCTTAATTAATATCCAGTGGAACAAATTGCCTTAGAAGAAAAAAAAATATTTTTATTTTTGCAAAATTAGCACAAAAACAGTTAGATTGGTTCAAGACCAGCAATTTTTTAAGTCACATATTCTTAATTGCATTTAGGGGTGGCCTTTTTTGCATTTTCCTGTCCTTGCCGAAGAATAGCATCCCCCTAGCATGATGCCGCCATCCCCATGATTCACCATGGAGATTGTGTTTTTAGGGTGACATAAAGAGTTAGTTTTTTGAAACACATATGTCTGCATGTTAGCCAGAAAGTTTAATTTTAGTCCAGAACATCGTCTTTCGCATGTTTGCTGTGCTCCCCTTTGCAACCTGTAAATAAAATAGTTTTTAGCTTCTTTTGACAATGGCTTTCTTCTTGATGTTCCATTGAGGCCATGTTTGAAGAGTGCCCAAGACTGCTTGTTTGATTAATGCTCTCCTTGCTCAACTTGGCAGTTAATGTGAATACCGCACATTTGCAGCTGTGCCTAAACTTTCTAATTTTGGATATTGAAAGTGCACAGGTCTTTATGATACTGCTTGTTCACAAACCTCTGAGGCCTTCACAGAACAGCTGGATTTATACTGAGATGACATTAGACACAACTGGAATCTATTTACTAAATAGGTTGTATCTGAGAGCAATGGTTGTAGCAGTTATTTAGGGGTACTGTTTTCAGAATCTTTATCTGTAAAATATTAAAACGTTGTATCCTATTTTCTTTGAAGGTTTAAAAAAAATCCATTAGAATACATTAAAGCTGCTGTACCAAATCTGCAGAGCAAGCTAGCGTTTCAACATAAACACAGTCACAGGACTCTCACCCTTCCCATAGGCTATCATCCCTAGACCATGCCCCCCTGACATGGGAATGAACATTGCCACAGTAAATGAGAGAGGGCCTATCGCAGTTTTTGTGAAGTAATATGGTGGAAACGTCTTTTGTTTTCAGTGGCTTCAAATGCCTTTTTTATTTTTGGGACTCTGGTATTTTTTCCTAAAGTTGAAGTAGTAGCAGCCAGCTGTTTCTCCTTCTCTGGCATTAATGAGCGTAGAACCTCTCACACCAGTGGTGTTCTGTTGCAAAATGTGGGAGCGCGTAATGAGTGGAGGAGTCACGTAAATGCGGAAGTGAGCTTGTCCGCTGAAACAGACCACTGGATGGTCCAATCGTTTGTTTCGGACCGTGTCATGTTATTGACCGAGGTTTTTTAGACAAATGCAACATAACCAGTTAATTATTATCATTTTATTTTTTTTGTAATATCCACAAACTATTTATAGTTATTCTATGTTAGAACGTTGTTAAGAAGCATGAAAAAAAGGTTTAAATTAACTTGTTTTGCAGATTTGCCAAAGTAGCTTTAAAATTCACTGTTATAAAATGACAACATTTAAAAACATTTCAACAGGTATCAACACTTTTTCAAGATGTAGTTCTGTACACTTACAACCCTTAAACCTTTTAAAAACTCAATATAAGTAATATTATTTGGATATTAAAACACAAGGAACTGGTTTTAGACAATTTCTGAAGCTTAATCAGGTCACATTCCTCTTTCATGACTTCCAACTCCCTGCTTATTTTGATCCACCCAACTCCACTTAGAAATGTATGTCTTTGTGTTTCTGTTGTTTTGTAAACATTTTTTTAATTTATCAGTCTTTTCAGCCACATCGGGAGAACTGGAGATTTTTAATTGGCATACACCCTGGACAGATCTCTGATAAAACCAGCATGCATATACAGTGATATTGAAGATCAAAGTCTTGAATTAACCATAGACTGTATATAAACATTATATAAACGTATATTTAACTCAACTTGCATGTTTTTGCTGTGTTTGAGGCACTGGGAGAACAAGGAAAGGTATTTTGAACATAATTTGTTTAGCCTATTTAAGCAGAACATTTTGGACAAGGAATAAAAAAAAATTAGGAAGCAAATGTTGTTTTTGCTCAGATAATCATGCCCTAAATGGCTGTTTTAAAAAACTTGAAACTTGAAATCTTCGTGTCTTGTGCTCCCAGGCTGCAAATATCCTTGCTTTCATCTTATGTAATGATTATTTACAATCATCCGATACTGAAAGCTGACACAGGAAGAAGCTCTTATGCATCCAGTAATAGGTGTATCTAGTTTAAATGAAGCATGTAGTATCATATGTCCACAGCATACATTGATTAGCTCCTGCACACCAGCCAGAGACCATTGACAACCCCCCCCCCTTTTGCCTCTAATGTTGCTCATTGGAAATATGCTAATGAGATTTGTCACGATCACTGATTCTCTTTGAACTTTTTATTTCGTCACGGCCTGATTGAAGCCACAGAGGTAGAGAGCAGGAGGTTTTCTGCTGCAAGCCCACGGCCCCTCTTCCACCATCTGCTGGACCTCATTTCATTTGAATAATAAATGATTCCCTCTTTTTTTTCTTTTTATCACTCCCTCCCTCCCCCTCTGCTACACAGAGGCGCCTCATCTCCTCACATGTTTCCGCAGTTCAAGGAAAAAACGGCCACCAGCCATGACGGAGCATTGTTGCTTCTCACTGTAAGTTGCTCAGGCTCCACAGGCTGAACCAGACCGCTCACTGCCTTGAAACTGACTGCAGCATGAAGACTTTACTCTGTTATTCAAAGCTGAAATATGCTCCCCTTTAAGACACGAACTCCGGATGGGATTGAAACATTTCTTTATTTTGAATAACTGTGCATGAATGGAAAGCCTCAGCATCCTGTTTCTTTTATAGAACAAAAGGATGTTGAAAAATATTTTCATACTGGGCTAATTGTCTTAGATGGAAAAGAAGAACAGAAGCAGGAACGTATTTTATCAGCAGGACATGCTCATATGATCATATTCTTTTTAGTTATTGCATCCAGAAAAAAAGAGAAAGGTATTCAGTGACGTATAAACCACAATGTGTAGACGTGTTGTTTAGTGCAAAGGATATAAAAATGTTCTTGTAGAGCTGGTGGCAGAGGCTTCAACTTTTCCTAGCATAGTCCCTTGCTGTCAATTTACATAGTCTCCAGCTGGAGAAGTGCTGAAGCAAATCTAATTCAAACTTTTCAAACCTCAAAGACACTGCATGCTCCAAATAGCAGTAAAGGCAATGGCCTCTGCCCTCTGGTGTACTTCCCGTCGACACACTTTATACCCTCAGTTCTCAGTGTCGACACTGTAACATGTACTCACGAATAGATTCAAATACAGTCAATAGGAGCCTCTTTCTCCTCTGCAGCCAGCATCTGGATTTCAAAGTGGTGCGATTAGCATGCACATACTTGGTTAGAATTCACTCCATTATAATTTCCACTTCATATGAAATGCAGTCTGGAGACAAATGTTAACAGGATACGAGTCGCGGCTTTGCTTAGAACAAAACAAATGATGCTTAAACATTACGGTGTACGTTTTCTGCAAAGGGGAGAGTTTTACTGGTTACAGCTGGGGAATTTATTAAGAGCACACGTTTTAGCCACTCTGTCGAAGGGAAGATTAGGAGAGTACGTAAATCTGCTCCCCCGTTGCGAGCCTCCGCCAGCTTTTAGAATGATTGACCTTTGTATGTTTCTAGAAGCTTGGAAATGGGGGAATGCCCTTGACACACTAGGTATGAGAGAGAGAAAAGAAAAACTAGCAGAGACCCAAGGGATCAGCAGGGGCAGTGAAGCAGGTTGTTCCATTTCCCCTTCGTTTAAAAATCACTGACTAGCTCTGCATAGCCTTGGGCCCATGTGTCTGACCACGGACAATGAGAGGCTACAATTAAAGAAATAATTATCTGCGCTAAATATATATATATATATATATATATATATATATATATATATATATATATATATATATATATATATATATATATATAAATATACATATATATCACATGATTAAAGATTTTAGTCTTATCAGTCACAGGGTAGCTGTGAATTAATCACGATTAATCAGCATTCCCAAATATGACTGAAAAAGTACCATTGTCAGTGTAAATAAAGGACAAAACCTGATTTTTAATTTTTTCCAAGGAGGTTTACCTGATATGAAGTGATCGCTGCTGATTATTACCTCCACCAAGGAGGTTATGTTTTCTCCAGGACAACATCACTCAAAAAGTTCTTAGTGGCTTTTGATGAGGGGTGCAAGTCAGTGGAATTCTATAGAGCTTGCACATTTTGTTGTTTTTATCTAAGTGATTTATGCAAACAAAAGCACAACAAGACAGGATTGCATCTCTTTCTGCAAACGACATGCGCAGTAGAGCAGAAAGTGACATGAACCGATAATACCTCTATATGGCCTGCGACTGAGAAGAGACACATGGAAAAGTAGATATAGTCCAGGTCTGCAATACTGTTCACTGAAAGCAGCACATGTTGAATTGTTGGGTAAATGCTAAATGGCCTGCACTTGTATAGCGCTTTATTTAGTCCTTGAGGACCCCAAAGCGGTTCACACTACATTCAGTTATTTACCCATTCATGCACATTTTCACACTAGTGATGGCAAGCTACATTGTAGCCACAGCTGCCCTGGGGCACACTGACACAAGCAAGGCTACTGAACACTGGTGCCACCGGGCCCTCTGACCACCACCAGTAGGCAGAAGGGTGAAGTGTCTCGCCCAAGGACACAACAACTGAGACAGATGGAGCTGGGGTCTCGAACCGGCAACCCTCTGGTTACAAGACGAATATATATATATATATATATATATATATATATATATATATATATTCTTCTGCGAAGAAAAGCTGTTGTCGGCTGCAAAAGACTTGGTACTCGAATGGACATTCACCCTACAGCAGAATAGTTACTTTAAACAAATAGCTAAGAGCTACAGTGGTATTGCTTAGATCAAATCAAATTAATCCGTTTGAATGTCTAGACCTAAACCCTAAAGACTTGCAGTTGTAATTGTAGTTTTTCTGACCTAGTGAGGAGGAATTAAATGTTAGGCTTTTCATATTTACATTTGAAAAATACGTTTTAAACCATGTTACTTATTTTCCTTTTCACAATTTTGTCTACTTTGTGTTTGTCTATCACAACAAAAATCAGCAGGATACGATAAAGTTCATGGTGGAGCACAGACTATGATACTTCTAAGTATGCATGTGTGGTACTTCAGTGCTCCTGGGACACCTAGATGACCCTTTCATGTCTCTTCCTGTTTCCCTTTTTTATCAAATCTATCAGCAGTGATAATAGCTTGGCAACAACCACAGCTGGTGGCTTGGATTGCTGTTTCAATTTGTAGACTGTTTAAAATATTTCATTATTAAAGCTAAAGCGTGATCACTGGTCTATAACAGACGTGTGTGGAGTCAAGACCCCTGAGGATAAAGTGGTGATAATCTCTGGGATAAACACCAGCTCAGCTATAAAAACATGCATCGTTAGATTTGATTAAGCACTTGGCAGATGAACATGCAGCGATGACTCTAACATAAAGCAGTTGTGTTGGTCATGTGCAGGAATCATATGTGATCATGAAATGGGCTTTCAATGTAATCTGACTGTGTATTTCAGCTCTTTTGGGTAATTGGAGTATAATTGTGGCCAGTCAGTGTGCTTACTGCATTATCTTGCAGGAAACTCATATTCTGCCCCACTAAAGCAAAATGCTGCATCAACATATTTCAGAATAAAACTGCATTACAACTTGATTCTGACCTTTTCAAAGGATGCAGCCACAGATATGAGTAATTTTGTTCTGGAGCGAGTGAAAGGTAGCTTTAGAAATAGAGAAGGCCAAACTCAGCTTAAACTTAAGATAAATGTATTCTCTAATTTTGGCCTACTGTTCTGTAGAACATTTTACCCCTTCAGGATATTCTTAGTTATTCAATTTTTTTAATGCATCATATTGAACATAAAATACAAAAAATAAATTGTTCACAGTTGCAAATGACAATAAAAAACACAGTTGAAAACAGATGTAGCAAAATGTAGAAAGTCAAAAACATGTGATAAAATGTCCACATCTAAAACTAAGGTAAGGAAATATCTGACAACATATGTGAAAATTATATCATGTTGCAACAAGTAGCATTATGTCATGTGAAATACTTGTGAAAATATATTGTATTGTGAGATGAAGCACATGAGACAATAATATTGTGTAGCAACATGTGAAACATCTAAAAATTATATAGTGGAGAAATATGTGAAACATAGTAATTCTATTATGGAGTGACATGTGGAGCAACACGTAGAAATTATATTATATATAAATCATATTTTGAAACACATGCAAATTCCATCATCCAGTAACCTGTGAAATGCATACTGAAATTATGTTGTGTAAAAAACATGTAGAACTATACTGCAATGTGACGTGAAACACATGGAAATAATATTGCGTATGTAAAATGTGGAAATTGTGTTGAATGATAGAATGTGAAATGTGTGAAAAATATTTTGTAAAATTAGATAAAATACATGTGAAATTATAACATAATGTTATATGTGAAACTCGTGTAAATTTTAATTCCATATTTGTGAATGCAGCTAGGTGAATGAGACTCTTATGCCTCGTTTCCAGAGTGGTACAGCATGGATGGTTTCACATGGAAATATACATAGAAATTATGTTTTCCCATGTGTTACACTTGGGGTTTGCATGAAATTTAAGGGTTTCACCATGGTATCACATGTGATGTTTAGGTTTCACATGGGCACCACATGTAATTCAATGGGTTTCACATGTGACTTTGCATATGTTTTAAAAGATTATGCCATCAGAATTCTACAAATGTCTTTTGCAAGTGTCTCACACAGCTCACATGAATTTAACATCTACATTTTTTGCATGTGGTTAATTGCATTCACATATGTAAACTTTTTTAAATAATAAAATTCAGAGATATTAAGTAGAATATGTTTACAAGTTCCAGTGAGCCAATTTTGTCTCTAAAAGTGGGAAGGTACAATTTCTCAACTTGATGTGTTTGAATTTGTTCTGATATTTCTCACTCTTTAAAAAGGTAAATGAAGGTTGTCAATGTGATGGAGGGAGTCCCTAAAGAAATCTTTTGACCTTTGGCATTCTCCATTTATGCCCAAATCCCTATATATTTGGAGTTCCTGACTGTTCAGTAAAATTTAAAAAGTAAGTTAACAAAGAAGAAAAACAGCCAGTCAAAGTCTTGTTAAAGGGCATGTACCCAAGGGAATAGCACCTCCTTCTACTGTAATCTACAACTGAATCAAAAGTGTTCACTTCTAAATACATTTGTTATATTCTATTCATTTTGTTTGTTAAGTGCAATCTAACCAATGTATACAAAAGAAAACAAAACAGGACCAAATTTAATCAAAAGAAATTCTGACAACAAACAATCACATTAGTATGTAAGCTCGGTGGAAATAAAGAAAGGAACATAATGAAACAGTTTAAATAATCACCCCAAGAGGAGAAATAATCAAGCCAATTCATTCTTTCTATATGCAGGTTGTCATTCAGGCTAAAATCTTTACTTTCACCAACCCTCCTTCACTGTAAATACCGCAGTGTGCTTTTCCTGGTCGCATCTGTCAGCAACTAATGTTTTATTCAGCTTTAAGGGAAAATAGGACTGTTGTTTTCAGTACTCAGAAATTACTAAAAGAAAAACTGAGCTCACAAACAAATAAATTATGTTTTAGGAAAACAACAGGACATTAAATACTTTATTCACAACTGGCACTCTTACCCCTGGAAACAAGTGGCAAAAAGAAGTTAAAATTCACAGATAAGCAAACATAAGGACATTATGCATAATGCCAGGGAAACAACTGTTCAGGTGATTTTGTTTCCTCTCAAGGCAAACCTTTACTTTTCATTTCGCTTTTACTCTTGCTGAATTTGACTTTGTCTGTTACCTTGCCAGGTTCATGGTCTTTGTGCACAGATACAAATGAAAGAGAGACTCTGTGGAGCAGTGTGGCGAACACCGTCTGATAGTCCAGAATTATAGTCTACAGGCCGGATAGGTGGCCGTGAGCGGCTGGGAGAGATGGGGAGAGAGAGAGAAAGAAAGGGCCCCCGGCAAGCTGCCCTGGCTTTGTTTACAACAAAAAGCCATTGTTTGATGTGGTCACACAGCCGGCTCCACAGCTCCCACTCCCACAGGATGTGCTCTGGGTAAAATGCCAGACGGAGGCCACTGCTGGATGACTTCGACCTCGTCGCACTGGGACTCTTAGCTGAGTCGTCCTCAGGCCTCTGGAGAAATAAATAAAACAATAACAGCTTGATGGTCTTTGATTTGGTATCTATTATGGAAGGAATCTGTAAGAAACATTTAGCAGCTGTTACCTCAGTGGAGTTCAGATCAATTTTCATTGAACTGGAGAGAGCAAAGAAAACATTATAGGTTGGACCAAGTAAATGTGTGTGTAAAAACTGAGGTATATTCCTCAGGCTAATATTAATGTATTTGACTTTAGAGTTAGTGAAATTTTTAATCGTAATGAGTTTCTTTGTTTTCTTACAAGTGGATGATTTCATTTTCTTTAATCAAGGTATGTCCTGAGCTTTCTTGGCAGAAGCGCCGAGGCTTTAAGATAAATATTTGCAAGATGATCAGATAATCCGCTGGTCTATTGCCTGCAGCTGTTTTCTAGCCAGTCTGATAAACATGATAAATCAAACTTGGCAGAGTTGTTAAGGAGGGAAACGAAAACATCTACAGCAGTAAATTTTATTTAATGTCATTCTTTGACCTTCTTATGAAAATGGAAGAAGTATGCAAGTTTGGATTTAACAGATGCAAGAAGAATCGTCTCCCAGTCAGCTTGCCTAAAGTCCATCAAAACTTGCATGTGTAGGATGCCGATTATTCAAAAACAGTTTGCCTTCTGAGAGGTAAAAATATGAACTCATTGATTTATTTTTTTACTTAATTTCCCTCTGGTTTAAAAAAAAATCATTTTTAACCTAAAAAATCATGTTTTTGCAGTGCCTTGTAAAATCATTCATATCCGCTGATGTTTTTAACATTATTATTATGTTGCAACTAAAATACTTCAGTAAAAGTCATTGATATTTTGTGGGACAGGCCAGCACACATTGATTGTAAAGTGAATGGAAAAGGAAGCATTAGTTTCAGGTTTTTTTTATGTATGAAGAGTTCAGTGCATATGTAGTAAGTTACTCCATGAGTCAATAGTGTATACAACCAACTTTTGCAGCAGATACACCAACAGGTCTTTTGGGGTATGTCTCTACAAGTTTTTCCAAAATAAAATCAAAATTTATTCGTGAGTGGAGAGCATCTGTGAACAAAAATTTTCATTTCATGCCACAATTTCTCAATTAGGTTTTGGTCTAGACTTTGACTGGACCACTCTAACACAATATGCTTTAAACATAACACTTGTTACAGAGTCATTGACCAGCTGGAAGGTGAACCTTTGACACAGTCTCTAGTATTTAGCAGTATAGTATTAATTCCAATTATCCTCCAGTCATTTCTGGACAGTCAAACAGCTTCCATCTCCTTGCTGGAGAAAGGCATCCCCACAGCATGATTTTCCTGGAATTTGTAAGTTCTTCCCATGCATGCATGTGTTCTCTCTGGGTACTCCAACTTCCTACCACAGTCCAAAGACTTGACTGTTGACCTTATGAGTGTGTGCACATAATTGTTTGAACTGTTTCTCCGTATGTTGCCTAATGACTGCTGGAGATACACACCCCTGCAACTCTGCAAGGACAAGCAGGTACAGACAATGGATGGATGGATGGAAAGGATGGATGGATGGATGGATGGATGGATGGATGGATGGATGGATGGATGGATGGATGGATGGATGGATGGATGGATGGATGGATGGATGGATGGATGGATGGATGGATGGATGGATGGATGGATGGATATTCGATAAAGCCCACATTTTAGGCGTGCAGAAACACTACTTGTCCTATCCACAGATTTCCCAACTGATCTGCTCCTCCCAGACTTCGCTACTTCTTTCTTCCTTGTCCTTGTCCACAGTTTAACTGAATGGCCATGGTAGGTTTGTAGTTGTGCAACTGGGTACATTGAATTTTATTTAGAGGTATCAGAAAAAAGAGGACTGAATACAAATACCATGCCAAGCCTTTCTGATATTATTTGTAATAAATAAAAAGATGTTGAACCACCAAAGGTGATAGAATGTGGAAAAATACAAGCAGTGGGAATAATTTTGAAAGGCAATTTACATTTTTATGCATATTAAAAATAAAATACAAAAACAGTATCCTTTGTAGTACACTAATTGGCCGAGGGATTCCTCCAAAGTATCAGTGTCTGATCAAGAGTCAGATCAAGCCGTTTCGCTTAAGAAGCTGAGATTATGTGTCTGTAGTTTACAGCAACATATCCAAGCATATTGTTCTGGGCCATTTTCAGCCTTGCTCTGCCTGATGCTTCTATTCTGTGCCAAATCATCATTACAATCAAGCTGCATGCAACTTGTTTATAGACTGCATCAAACCCAGAGAGTGTTTGTTGTGTTTATGATGCTGCTACTCAATCGAAACAAACTCAGACCACATAAGGGACATGCATCAAAGGATTCTGCAAGAACACCCAAAGCTTCATATCACACACAACTGAATCCTTGAGGGATCGTCCGGCTGAACGCCTCTGTAGAAACAACCCAGTAAATGGTGCAGGAATTGCTTCCCAAAGGACCAATTGATGTCAACCAGATAGCATGCTGTGTAAAAAAGAAGGTTCAGATAAGAATTTACTTTACTTTAAAATGTTTAAAGCTAAAGTTTCTCAAATTGCTCTAAACTCTTTTGCAGTGAGGTATATTTTGGCTGTAAACCACTTAAGTAGCTCTTTAAATGTCTTGATGTTTATTTTTGTCAGGAAAGAACTTTGGTTACATATCACCCCGGCCACAAAGTAGATTGTACCAGTAGCTTGTTAATGGTGATAATCTGTGCCTAAAGCTAGACTGGGCAAGCTAAGACACATGACTTGGTGGGCCAAGTTCAAACACTGCTTTGACCTTGCTGCTCACATGCAAGAGGGACATTAAAGAAGTGTTGATGTCTCTACTGCCCCCAAGAGGTGACAGATCCACAGACAGGAATTGGGAGACAGCGTCAAAGTTGGCCTTTAAATGCACTGCTATTAGCTTAAGTGTTTAATAAACTCTTCAAGAGCCGATGAGAGAGGATTGTTTGAGTCTGAATAAGAAACATATTTAACAGGATGATTTACTCTGTTTAAGCAGACCAAGTATCCCTACAGGAAACCAAACATACTGCAAGTCTAAGCTGTTTCATCCAGGTTCCATTTATTTAATTTTTCATGTCAGTGAAAGTACAGAGTGAGCAGGAAACCCCTGCAAAAAGCCTACCTTTTAGTCCTTGAGCAGTCCTGAGAAACAGTCCTAAGTGAACAGTTTGGAGATAAAATATTCTCTCTGCCTTTACTCTTTTGATGTGATGTCTCTGGCAGAGTTGAGAAAAAGCAACACAAGCGATGACAGCGTAACCAAAATTCAGGCCGCCTAACTTTAACGGCCTTTTTTTCTACGCAACACACAAGACTGTCAAAATAGTTTATTGCCAGCTGTTTCATCTGTCAGCAGTCATGGCTGGAATTAATTGAGCCTTAAACATAGGCAGCTGTGAATTTTCTATACTGTGGCTTGTGGCATCAGAAAGAACAGTTGTTATGCTGATATGATGAAACGTTCGTATACAGTGTGGCGCGGCTGCTTTGTTTCATCTCATGAAAAACAGGGAAGCTGACTGACGGCAAGATATGCAAACTTAAATGAATAATCAGGCTGTGCTGAGGTGGCTTTTATAGAACTTTGTGATCCATACTCATTTTTTGTAGTAATTACACATTATATATCATGTTGAAAGTAATTATGTGTGGCTTTATCTATTGATATACAGTAGATAGATCAAGGAGCCAGACTGTGCTTATAATCTTTAAAAGTGGTTACAAGTAATATTTCTTTAGAGTTTCTGAGGAACTTTAAAATATTTCTTTTGACATTGGATGGAGTTTTAAAAATGTTCTTTCCAATGTCTGACAAGTTTCAAAGAAGAGCTTCTATTGTCCTAACTAGGCCACCTAACAAACCAGTGTTTTAGCTGCACAATAAAAACAATAACAAGGAAACTATTTTAAATTGGATCAGTCTATAAATTGGCTTTCTTCCTAGTGGCCTACCTCAACGACACATTTTTCCCATTGCTTTTGGCCAAATTCATAAAACTTGTGATTATGTTGATATACAGTGCAGGTCATCGTCAGCATGGCTGTTACATTAATTTTGTGCATTTAATAATTGATTTGAATTATCCGTGCATCATTCATCCTTTCCATTTTCGATGGATTAATCCCTCCATCACTCAAGTAATATGATAGGAGCTTCTGTCTTCGAAACAGTGCCCCCTAGGTTCACAGAATCTGATTGTCACAAAAAAAATTTGAGCTATTAAAAGGGGCTATATGCAATTTTCTGAAATTTAAACTCGTGACTGACACCTGTGGCCAAAAAACGGAACTGCTCTTCCTTTCTGCTCGCTCTCGCAGCACTCGCTCGTACGATCTTTTTCGGGCACTTGTCAGGGGTTTAACTTTTTTAGTCTCATGTGGAGTTACTGTTGGTGTCAGAATTGTCCTTGGTCTCTTCTGTGTATTCGCACAATCCATTGAACTGCGTGCGAGTGCTGACTAGCGGTAGTAGCATAGTGATCTGAAACATTTAACATGAACGCGCTTGACGTCACATCCACACACAGCGCAGGAAAATCCGACCCGACAGAAATTAGACCTTTTGTTACGTTTTATATCCAATTTAAAAGCAAATAACAAAAAAACAATCACATTTTTGTTTTCTCAATTGAAAATGGAAAGGATGAATGATGCACGGATTTTAAATTATTCTTTTTTTGTAAACCTTCAGCTACATTCAGATAACTGTCCCCTAGCAAGTTGCAGAGAAATTAAATGCTTTATGCATCTGTCAGCAAAGTTCTGCTATAATCTTGGCAGGTTATTTGAGCGCTCTTCTTGTCAGAAATTCTAGAGCAAATTTAAATTGGTTGGTTTTCTGGAAAATAGACAGCTTTTAAGCCTTAGTCATAACTTTTCAGTAAGGTTGAGGTTGGGAGCACAGTAGCAGCTTCATCTTAGCTTTGCCTATTCCAAAACCAGGTTCAATGTGTTCAATGTGTTTGGAAGACCATTTGAACACTGAATTATGTCCAAATATAGTATGACGTTCAAAAACAACTGAGGAACCACCCAGGGTTCTTGGTTGTTCCTAAACTGGAAGATGCTGGAACACTGGCCAAGATCCATCCATCCATCCATCCATTTTCTTCCGCTTATCCGGGGTCGGGTCGCGGGGGCAGCAGCCTAAGCAAAGAGACCCAGACTTCCCTCTCCCCAGCTACTTGTTCCAGCTCCTCGGGAGGAACCCCAAGGCGCTCCCAGGCCAGCCGAGAAACATAGTCCCTCCAGCGTGTCCTGGGCCTCCCCCTGGGCCTCCTCCCGGTGGGACGTGCCTGAAACACCTCACCAGGGAGGCGTCCAGGAGGCATCCTGACCAGATGCCCGAGCCACCTCAACTGACTCCTCTCGATGTGGAGAAGCAGCGGCTCTACTCTGAGCCCCCTCCGGATGACTGAGCTTCTCACCCTATCTCTAAGGGAGAGCCCAGACACTCTGCGGAGGAAACTCATTTCAGCCGCTTGTATCCGTGATCTCGTTCTTTCGGTCACCACCCAGAGTTCGTGACCATAGATGAGGGTAGGAACGTAGATCGACCGGTAAATCGAGAGCTTCGCCTTTTGGCTCAGCTCTCTCTTCACCACGACAGACCGGTAGAGCGCCCGCATAACTGCAGATGCCCCACCAATCCGTCTATCGATCTCCCGCTCCATTTTTCCCTCATTCGTGAACAAGACCCCCAGATACTTAAACTCCTCCACTTGGGGAAGGACCCCATCCCTGACCCGGAGGAGGCACCCCACCCTTTTCCGGCTCAAGACCATGGCCTCGGATTTGGAGGTGCTGATTCTCATCCCAGCCGCTTCACACTCGGCTGCGAACAGCTCCAGCGAAAGCTGTAGATCACGCTCCGATGAAGCCAACAGGACCACATCATCTGCAAAAAGCAGAGACCCGATCCTGAGGCCACCAAAACGGATCCCCGCAACGCCTTGGCTGCGCCTAGAAATCCTGTCCATAAAAGTTAGGAACAGGATCGGTGACAAAGGGCAACCTTGGCGGAGTCCAACTCTCACCGGAAACAAGCCCGACTTACTGCCGGCAATGCGAACCAAACTCTGGCACCGGTCGTACAGGGACCTAACAGCCCGTATCAAGGGGCCCGGTACCCCATACTCCCGGAGCACCCCCCACAGGGCCCCCCGAGGGACACGGTCGAACGCCTTCTCCAAGTCCACAAAACACATGTAGACCGGTTGGGCGAACTCCCACGCACCCTCCAGGACCCTGCTGAGGGTGTAGAGCTGGTCCAGTGTTCCACGGCCAGGACGAAAACCGCATTGTTCCTCCTGGATCCGAGGTTCGACTATCCGTCGGACCCTCCTCTCCAGAACCCCTGAATAGACCTTACCAGGGAGGCTCAGAAGTGTGATCCCCCTGTAGTTGGAACACACCCTGTGGTCCCCCTTTTTAAACAGGGGGACCACCACCCCGGTCTGCCAATCCAAGGGAACTGCCCCCGATGTCCACGCAATATTGCAGAGCCGCGTTAACCAACACAGCCCCACAACATCCAGAGCCTTGAGGAACTCCGGTCGAATCTCATCCACCCCCGGAGCCTTGCCACCGAGGAGCTTTTTAACGACCTCGGTGACCTCGGCACCAGAGATTGGAGAGCCCGACCCCAAGTCCCCAAACCCTGCTTCCAGATTGGAAGGCGTGCCGGTGGGATTGAGGAGGTCTTCGAAGTATTCCATCCACCGACCCAAAACGTCCCGCGTCGAGGTCAGCAGCACACCATCCCCACTGTAAACAGTGTTGGTGGCAGACCGCTTTCCCCCCCTGAGACGCCGGATGGTGGACCAGAATCGCTTCGAAGCCGTACGGAAGTCGTTTTCCATGGCCTCTCCAAACTCCTCCCACGCCCGAGTTTTTGCCTCAGCAACCATCCGAGCCGCATCCCGCTTGGCCTGTCGGTACCTATCAGCTGCTTCAGGGGTCCCACAAGCCAAAAAGACCCGATAGGACTCCTTCTTCAGCCTGACAGCATCCCTTACCGCCGGTGTCCACCACTGGCCAAGATGAGACTTTTAAACATGGGAACACTGAACCAATTCTCAAGCAAAGTGGTGGTAGCATCAGGCTACTTGTACGTATCTTGCGATATTTCACCACCAGTGCATTGCACTGTGGTGGAAAAACGAAATGCCAAGTGAGGGGAGGCAGGTGAGGCATGACAAATAAAATTGGCACTAAAAATAATAATAGAAAATTACCGTTTCAACTTATCTGTTGTATAAATTTGTTTTCTATAATATGTCAACATTTTTATGGTCAAAATCACTGAATATATATAACAAATAAATGTATGCAGTGTCTGTAGGGTGAGGCAGGGTGACGTGTGAGGTGAGGCAGTGCTGTGTCACACAGTGAATAAAGCAGGGAGTTGGCGCAGGCTCATTTCTGTTTCTCTTTATTTCACCAATATACATGTTTAATTAAACATGTACAACACATGTTGACATAGTACAGTCGGTCTTATGTATTTAACAGATGTGTGTAATGTATTTAATCTTTCTGATTGGCCTTAAATGAGCAGTCAAAATGTGCGGTGAGGCAGAAAATACCGTGCCTCACCGTACTTTTTACATGAGAGTGATAGACAACAACAACAACTCCTTAAAGAATTAATTATATGAGCTACAACAACGCTTAATTTCCCTCTGAGATCAATAAAGTATTTTTGAATAGAATAGAATTGAATTGAATGGAGACATTTGTGTAGCAGGAAAGATTCATGCACTTCATAAACAAAGGTGAGATTATACACGATTTTAAATGTTATTTATATATATATATATATATATATATAGATTCATGCACTTCATAAACAAAGGTGAGATTATACACGATTTTAAATGTTGTGTATATATACATATATATATATATATATATATATATATATATATATATATATATATATATATATATATATATATATATATATATATATATATATATATACATATATATATATATATATATATATATATATATATATATATATATATATATATATATATATATATACAGACGCTTTCCAAAAAATTTGAATATCATGGAAAAGTTTATTTATTTCCATAATTCCATCAAAAACGTTAAACTTCCATAGATTGTAGCTTCAGGGCCCACAACAAACAATTTTTAAGTATTTTTTACTTGTACATAATTTGGGTTTCCAGCACATAAAATCCACGAAAACAGGAATTCAAAAAATCTTACAGGGCATGATTTTTTTAAACTGAGTGCCACACACTACTCATCTACTAAACTCAAAGCACCTGCAAAGGTTCTCCCAGGTGTCATTAAATTGCTTCTCTTTGGTTCAATTGTCTCAGTTAGGTTCAGTATGGGGAAGACTACAGACTTGACAACTGGCTAGAAGACCATCATTGATACCATCCATAGGATATGTAAGCCACAAAAATTCACAGCTAAGGAGGCTGGCTCTTCACAGAGTGCTGCGTCCAAGCATATCAATGGAAAGTCTAGTGGAAGGGCAAAATGTGGCAGGAGAAGATGCACCTGCAGAAGAGCTGAACATGGGCTTCAGCGGATTATCAAACAGAGAAGATTATTGAGTCTGGTGGAGATCCAGAAAGAGTAGAATGAGGTGGGAGGCACAGTTTCAAAAAGCACCCGATTCAGACGCGTCTCAACTGGGCCAAGGAGAAGAAGGACTGGACTGTTGGCCAGTGGTCCAATGTCCTCTTTTCCGATGAAAGTAAAGTGTGCCTTTCATTCAGGAATCAAGGTCCAAGGGTTTGGAAAAAGACAGGTGTGGAACAGAACCCAAGCTGCTTGAGGTCCAGTGTGAAATATCCACCGTCAGTCATGATTTGGGGTGCAAAGTCACCAGAAGCACCAAAACCTGGTTTGATGCCCATGCCATCACAGTGCTTGACTGGCCATGTATAGATCATTAAAATTGTAGTTTAAGTTATAACCGAAATAAAATAAACTTCTGGCAGTGTGTATGTGTATGGCGACTGGCTCACAATTTGAATAGCACACAATTGTGACTTGATTGGTAGTGCTTTGTCAGCCAGCTGTGAGAGAAAAATAACTTTTCGGATTGTTGGTTGGTTGATCTTTTTTCCAAATTTGATCATGTGCGTAGCAGGGTGTTGTTTCAACACAGGAGAATCAGTTTTAAACCTGTTTAGGTTTCCAAAAGATCTGGTTCATCTGGAGGATTTGGCAAAACAGGTGTGTTGAACCAGAGATGAATGGGCCCCAATTAATGCATCAAGGCTGTGGTTGGCACACTTTGAAGTAAGCTAAAGTAAAGAAATTCACCATCGCCATGTGAACAACATAACGTAATAATAATAATAATAATAATAATAATAATAATAATAAATGCAATAAAAAATAAACAAAGATCTTAACTGGTGGGTTACCAGTTCGAACCCCCGCTGTCGTTTGGTCAATGGGCAAGACACTTCACTAGCCTTGCGTGCTGATGGTGGTCAACGGGCTCGGTGGCGCCTGTTTGTATGGCAGCCTCGCTTCTGTCAGCGTATCCCAGGGCAGCTGTGGCTACAATGTAGCTCACCACCTCCAGCGTGTGAATGGGTGAATGAGTGAATGTAGTGTAAAACGCTTTGTGGTCCTCTAACTAAACAAGTGCTTTACAAATGCAGGCCATTTACCAGTAGATTAGATTAGACGTCATCTAGATGTACAGTAGATCTAGATGATATCTAATCTGAATCACTCATTCTTATTTGAGAATAATGACATGCTAGATCTATACAGAATTTAAAGAATCACTTTTGAACAGTGATTTTTCTAGATTTATTATCTCTTAGCGTTCCTACGTCCCGGTTTAAATCCACCAATCTTCTCGATCAACCCTGAAACAAATGTAATTTCCGAATAACCATTTGTAGCCTTATATTGGTGACAAAACCAAGAAATCTCGAACAAAAATGGTCCTTTTAGATCCACAAGGGTCCGATTAATATTAATTTCCTCCAATAACATTGTTAGTCCACAACAAGTCTAAGGTCCATAAACAGGCAAGATGCAGGATAATCATCTGCTCTGACTGCAGCTGGTCCTGGGCGGTCGGGCTGCAGTACGAGGACTGGCTGCTTGCTGTGAGCGCTCTGGAAGAGGAGAGGGTCCAACAGCAGCACCGCTGCTCTGTGAGAGGAGTAAGGATACCTGTTTCACATCAGAGTCGCCAAAAGTCTCCAACAACACCTAAACAAGTCACTATAATAGTTGCTAGTGTATTTTTTAAAGAGCCACTAGAGGGGTCTAAAAAGTCACTAAATATAGCGGCAAAGTCGCTAAGTTGGCAACATTGGAGGAGGCAGCTGTATTGCCAATGACGTCACAGCAACATGGCGGGCGATATTGAGGTGCACACAGTATGGCAATAAAACTAACTTTTCAGCTCGTTGTTGTTAAGTTAGAATAGCGTAAAAAATTTTACTGGGCCAACCAAAATATTAAGTAAGTTGTATATTTTTTACATTTTATGTCGTTTTGCTGTTAAAAATTCTGGGTCATGAGGACTTTAACTCTCAGATCTTGTTGATATGCTTAACACGTTTTCCTTTGCTAGACAGGAAAACTGTGAAAATAAAGCCAAAGTTCTCAGAAAAAAAAACCTTGAAAAAGCCTGAAACACTATTGATCAAGACCACTTTAAAAGAAAGGAAGAAAGTCCCTATCTTTGGAATCAGAACATTTGTAAATTAGGTGTGCTCAGTTGCATAGTATACAACAATAATATGCAATGCATGAAGTCAGTGTGAAAACTTTTTTACAACCAAGTGTCTTGATTTATATTTTCTATGTGGGTATTGCTATTAGAATTTATATGAGGATGTTTTTTTTCTGTGATATGCACCCTTAATGCTGGTTCCTGCTCTTTGACGAGTCAGGATAAATCTACTCATATAATGAATGTAAATAAGATTGTGAGCTCAGCTAAGCTCTGCAACTCTTCTTCCAGCTTTAGGATACTCTCCACAATTGCTGCAGGGCTGAAAACCCAGGAGTCTGAACTGTCAGTAACCCAGCTATTATGCATCTCTTCCTGAATCTGTGTGTGTACACAGGGGCCTTGCAGCACACCTCACCAGACTCTTGTTTTGCCTCATGCTGCCAAGGAGGCTGGTTCTGGAAGTGTCATGACAACATGTACAATCACTTGCTTTTCACCTTTTGATCAATACACCATTGGCCGCTGTGGAGATATGAGCACTGCCCTGTTTGAGCAGCCAAGCTTCAGTCAACACTGGCTGTGTGACCACCAGCCTGCTGCACATTAATTTCAATCCTAGATTAAACATATTTAAGAACAGAGCAGCAGCGCTGTCAGGGCAACCATAGTGATTTTTTTTTACATTTATCTAACTTTTTTTCTCTCTGCTGGAGTCAATAGCAGCCTCCTGAAGGTTTTGAAGTTAGGGAGGGAACCAGCCCTGATGGTTTTTCCAAAGTTTGGGTGTGGAGCACAGTAACACCAGCAATAGATTTCCAGCACCTTGCAAAAGTATTCATACAGCTTGAACGTTTTTTTTATATTTTATCATCACGTTTTTCTCAGGCAGGGAGAAAGGGAAGCAGGATTAGATGGAGGGCATCTGTGAATATTAGATTTACAATTATACTACTGTTACAACCCCTCCATGACCCTTGTAGTTAGGTTGGGTATTTACCTTTCATAAACAAGGCGCATTTCCACTATCGAAACTTCAGGGTAATTTAACCTTCTCCTCCCAGCCGCCTTCTCTCCATACTCAATTGGCCCTTCAAGGAATAAACTCAAGACATCCGCATATCACACAGTTTCAGCAGCGAGCAGTGTCACTGATCAGCACCAAAAGTTGTCCACAGCAGCAGAAATAACAAGAGATCACCATGGAAGAAGCAGGCCTTGTTGCTGCCTTCCTGTTTGCTGTTGTTATAAACTGCTTCGCCAGCAACTCTTCATATTTTTACAAAGCCAGTTGTTTGGCGACGTCTGCTCATTTCCCTCTGAATTACAACCAATCAGCACAACATAACCACAGCTCCAGCTGAGAGACTTGATCGGGCCATTCCGAATACTTACCCCCATTCAGGTACTCCGGTGGTTCCTAAAATGGCCCTGTTGGCCCAGCCTGATGAAGTGGAGACATGCACATATCAGGAAGGTCCTGGCAAGGCCTGATCTTCATTCATAAGTCCAGCATTGTGGCAATATTACAGTAATATTACTATAAAGCATGCCAGAACAAAAGCCACAATATTCTCGCCCCGCCATGCTGCCACGGCGCATTCATAAGACACACTGTGCTGGGAATATTACCCTAATATGCCTCCATGGTGTGAAGGGACAGAGCAGACTGTAGTTCTTGAGAAAGCTAAGATCTCTCAAGGTTTTCACCAAGATGCTGCAAATCTTCTACAAGTCTGTTGTGGAAAGTGTAATCTCTTCAGCCATCATCTGTTGGAGTAGCAGCATCAGAGCCAGGGATTTAATAAGGCTAAACAACCTGATAAAGAAGGCTGATTCTGTTCTTGGGACGACTGTGGAACATCTGGAGATGATGATGCAAAGAAGGATTCTTCATAAAATCAAAATGATTATGGAAAATCCCAGAGCATCCTCTTCATGAGACTATCCTGCAACAACAGACTGTCTTCAGTCGGAGGCTTCTTCAGGTTTGCTGCAACACAGACTGCTACAGGAAATCTTTCCTGCCCCACAGCCATCATTATCTACAACAACTCCTTAAAGAATTAATTGTATGAGCTATACTAATACTTAATTTCCCTCTGGGATCAATAAAGTATTTTTTAATTGAATTTTGAAAATGCCTTCTGATTGCCAGTTAAGTTAACTCTACTATCATCCACAGGTATGTTGCCACCTCTTGCTTAGTAGATTTTATTGCATGCCCATTATGACACATTGCAAACTCATACACATCATACGCTACTCATTTCACTGACTTTCACACTTCATGTTGGAAACTTTAACCTAAACTTTAGATTGTGTTGAATTAATTTATACTTAATAACTCAAACATGGTGTGTCTCCCTTTTTGTTGTGACCTTTAAGTTACCTTACTTGACAGATAAAACTCGAAAAATTAGAATATCGTGCAAAAGTTCATTTATTTCAGTAATTAAATTTAAATGGTGAAACTAAAATATGAGATAGACTCATTACATGCAAAGCGAGATATTTCTAGCCTTTATTTGTTAGAGTTTTGATGATTATGGCTTACAGCTTATGAAAACCACAAATTCAAAATCTCAGAAAATTTGAATATTGTAAAAAGGTTCAATATTTTAGGGTCAACGTGTCACACTCTAATCAGCTAACTAATCCAAAACACCTGCAAAGGGATCCTGACCCTTTAAACGGTCTCAGCAGTAGGGATGACCGCAGCCTGGAGAAGAGTCAGGAAAAGGCCATTCAAATGTGTTGGGGACCTTCACAAGGAGTGGACTGAGACTGGAGTTAGTGCACCAAGAGCCACCACACACAGATGGATCCTGGACACATCAGAAGCCTCTTACCTGGGCTAAAGATAAAAAGACTGGTCTTTTGGTCAGTGGTCCAAATTCCTCTTTTCTGATGAGAGCAAGTTTTGCATCTCATTTGGAAATCAGGGTCCCAGAGTCTGGAGGAAGAATGCAGAGGCACACAATCCGAGATGCTTGAGGTCCAGGGTGTAGTTTCCACAGTCTGTATTGATTTGGGGAGCCATGTCATCTGCTGGTGTTGGTCCACTTTGCTTTATTAAGTCCAGAGTCAACATAGCCATATACCAGGACATTTTGGAGTTCTTTGTGCTTCCTTCCGTAGACGAGCTTTATGTAGATGCTGACTTCATTTTCCAGCTGGATTTGGCACCTGCCCACACTGCCTAAAGTACCAAACCCTGGTTTTCACCTTCTGATCCGTAAACCTTCTGGGATTACTGTGCTTGATAGCATCCATGCCACACCGCATTGTGGCAGTAATTGATGCAAAAGGGGCCCAAACCAAGTACTGAGTACATATGCATGATTATACTTTTCAGAGGTCCGACCTATCTCTATTTAAAATCCTTGTTTTATTGATTTCATGTATTTATCTAATTTTCTGAGATTTTGAATTTGGGGTTTTTATAAGCTGTAAGCCATAATCATGGAAATTATAACAAAGCCTTGACATATCTCACTTTGCGTGTAATGAGTCTATATCATATAGTAGTTTCACCGTTTAAGGTGAATTACTGAAATACATGAACTCTTGCACGATATTCTAATTTTTCAAGTTTCACCTGTATTTTGGAGCAATTGGATTTACTGTGTTGTGGGAAAAATATTCCTCAGTCTATCATTTCTTTTGCTTTTGCTTTTTCATCACACTTTAATGTTTAAGATCATCAAACAAATAATAACATGAAATCATATGAACCTGAGTAAAACAAAAAAACTTTTTTCAGAGGATATTTCCTTTATGAAGGGGAAATTATATTTAATTACTCAAAAAATCATCTAAACAAAACCTGTCTGACAACTTTACATCGACATAAAGATCTAAAAAATTAAACATAATGCTCTGATTTAAAGAAATTTAAGAAAAGATTAGAAACAAAGTCACAGAGATTTATTAATGGTGATGGTGGCTGTCCTACAAAAATTACTCCAGGAGGTCATTAAAGAATAATGCAGAAGGTCAGTAAAGAACCCAGAACAGCTCCACAGGAATCACTTGCCTGAGTTAAGGTCAGTGCCTCAGTAAAAAGAAAGAGAGTGGGCAAAACTGGCATCCTGGGGATAGTTACAAGGCAAAACTCCTGACCAAAGAGAACACAAACACCTGATTCATATTTTCCTAAAAAAATCTAGATGATCTTAAAAGTCTTATGAGAAAACATTTTCTCAAACTCTCCTGTATGTTCATAAATAGTTGTAATTCGATGAATTAATCTAACAAAAGTGAAAATATTTAAAGCTATAAATGCTGAAGTTCAATACTTTGTTTGCAGTCTCACACTAATCAGCTAGTACTCTGTGTAGATAAAAGCATCTTTATCATCTTATGTTTATTTTGCGGCAGATGGCCATGGGAAGTTGTCTGCAGGCCAATCATTTGAAATCAAAGCAACTGAGAATGTCAAAACAGGCACTTGGTAGGAAGCCATCACATCTTTTGCATAAAAGAAACCAGCATTGAGTAATGGTATATGAGGGTGTCCCATTTTGAAGGGAATGTTTTTAACCACAAAATGTCTCAGAATAAAGAGCCAAGGAGTCATTCAATAGGGGTCGGTGCAGCACTGAGAAATTAGATATAGAGTTAAACTCTTAAACACACACAGTAAATGCAAACTCTTAACACACTCAAGTTATTGGCACAATCATCTCTTGGGGAAAAAAGGAAAATATTGAGTAACTGTTTCTGAACTTTAGAGTCATGGTGACTTCAGTCCCTCCGCTCACTACAGTGGTCTGTGGCAAAGACAGCTGCACCAGGGCAAAGCATTAATTCCAGCCGAGGGGTGTAGCTAAAAATGACTTGCACAAAATCACCTAAAGAACTTACAGTGTGAGGGCACAGTCAAATTAAAACTAGCTTATCACTGCTGGTTCTGTGAGCAGCAGCCATTTGAAGATGATTTTCTTTATGCATTTTGACTGACACCTGCAAACCTTTCATTTATGAACCAAAACAGAACATCATCTCTTGTTCTTAATGCATTTTCAAACTCCTGTTTTAATTTAAAACTAATATAGGAGTTTCTGAAGCAATATTTTAACACAGTTACAGACTGTGTTTGTTAAATTTATTTAAATCATCTTGCTAAGCCAACACGGATGATCGTCAGCACATTTTATAATGAAAATACCAAAGTAAAAAGAATATTTTATAAAATCCAAAACATGGGTTACAACAATTCACTCAAATTGTATGTTCAAGTTCCTTAGAAATACTCAAGACAGACAACAGTTTTTGTTGATAACAGCTTAAAAGTAAATTGACTAAATCAAAGAAATGCTACAGTATAGTACGATATGAAGAGAGCCCCAAACAGTTCCTAACTGAGAAAGACATTGAGAACAGTGTGTTTCCAAAAGGTTTGTTGGACTGCTAAACTTCTGCCTTTGGTCTGTTATGCTGCAAAACCTGCACTTCTTCCTGATTTCGTTTGTATTGGCATTCAAGTCAGGTGTGTTTTATTCAACTTTTTACCTGTTTGCTTTCATTTACTGAACCTGTTTCTGTAGCTTTAATTGTAATTATATTTTCAAGCTACAAATAAGACTAAAAGGAAAAACAACATTTCATGATGACAAGCCTGTAGTGTAGAGACACAGCTACAAAAAAGGCAGTAAGTCATAAATAAATACAAAATGCTAAAGCAGACACATTTGCATTATTATTTCCCATCTACATTTTTCTTTGAGTCCATAATTACACCCTGTCTACAGAAAGGTACTCAAAGGTGTCACAGAATAACAATGGAGGGCAATTTGTTCAGCGAGTGACATTTCTGACACTTTTGTGTGTTTGTCCGAGCATTTCTAGCCAACATGTGCCTTACCCTGCTCTGGGGGGTGCCTTGACAGCTCTACTGCTATTAAAAGTGTGATTAGGCAAATTATATAGGCCTGCATTTCAGCTGAAACTTGAGGAGAAAACTGAATGCAGAAGTGGAATTTTAATAAGATTTCTAGGTTATGTCAACTTACAAAGAGCAAAGATTTATTAAAAGGCAGTTTATTTGTTTTTTATTTATTTCAGCATATTTTTCCTAAAAACCACATAACTTTTAGTTATGTAAAAAATGAATTAATAAAATTTAATTCAACTTGATTTGATGTTAGCACATAAGAGCCCCCTTTTCAAAAATTTTTTTATCAGGTTTGCAACTTCTACAAAATTTAGCAGCCCGTGTCCTGACGAAGACCAGGAAGCAGGAGCACATTTTACCTCTCCTAAATTCATTGCATTGGCTCCTCGTATGTTTTAGGATCAATTTTAAGGTTCTTTAAATGGTTTTAAGTGTCTTAATGATTTTGGGGCTTCTTATCTTTCAGAACTGCTTCAACCATATGAACCTTCGCGTTTTCAGAGCTCCTCTGGCAGCCGTCATCTTGTCATCCCAAAAGTCAGGACACACACATGGTGAGGTGTCTGTCCAATACTATGGCCCTCACCTCTGGAACGGGCTGCCAGAGGACCTCAGGGCTGCAGAGTAGGCTCAAGACTAACCTTTTTAGCTACTATTTACAGTATTATAGTCTGTTTAACTGCTCTGCATGTTTTACAATTGTGATCTTGCTTTTAAATCTGTGGGGGAGGGATGGGAATGTGTTTTTTTGGGGGTCATTTCAATCTGTAAAGCACTTTGGGTTGCAATGTTTGTATGAAAAGCGCTTTATAAATAGAGTTTAATTGATTGATTGATTGAGATGCACTGTTAGGATTTTAAAACATTGGGGTCTTAGACCAGGCCAGAAATAATTGAATTTTTCATACAACAGTCTGATAAATGCGGTTTATTTCTCATCTACGTAAATTAACTTTTAATTATCATGTTCTCAACAAAATGTCAAACTCATCAGTCTACATTATCCTAATTTCTTACATTTTTACAAGGACTAAAGTAAAAACAACAGTTCTTAGTTGATTTTCTTCAAACCTGGTCAAATGATTAGATTCTTAAAAGCAAATGTTCAATAATACCAAGACCTCAGCAAACATTTGAACACAATTGATCATCTAAATATGTTGTAAGTCTATATTTTTCTTCCCCCATCTTATGTTTGTAGGGTTTCTCCAATTGCAAATTTTTTCATTCTTCTGCTCCATTTACAGTTTGTGAACACACTTGATTTTAGTTTTGTTTTTGTTTTTTTGTTTTTGACTCATCGCCAGCCTTAGCAATGCTGGCAAGGATTGGATGACATACAGTAGATTGCATGAAGTACAATAATATATGTTTGCATTGTAATGTCATTTTGGGGCTTTATGCATTTTTTAATCGGCATGCTTTTTCCAACTCTACTTCCACTAGTGAACTCCCCCAATTTTTAATTAGTATTTAGAATTAGATTGCTCACAAACACTGTGCACATACTATCATTCATACACTATTCACCTATGGCTGTTTCTTCATGTCTTTATCTCTAGCTGTTGTCTCTCCTCTTCCCCATCTCATCACTTGGTCTTCTCTCATCATTGGTACTGTCTGGTTTGCCTGTTTGACTCTGTCAATAATGCCAAAATGGTAAATGAGCAAATAAGGTAAAGCAAAGCTTTACTTGTTTCATTCATGTCTTCAATTATTCATTATTTCAATATGTCTTCAATGATGCACTTTTATTGACCCGATTTAAAATAGCTTCTATCTATATTTTGATAGGTAACATAAAAGTTGGAATTAAAGGACCCTTTCTTGTTAATTATCTATGACACAGTGTTAGAATATTTAATTGTTACCAGTTCACATGCCTAATGATGGTGCTGGTGCTCCTCTCTTTAGGTCATCTCTCCTACCCTACAAAACTATGACATCAGAATTAAATGTGCAAAGTATGATTATTGTAAACTAATAATACAAAGCACAAACTAAATATCCTTATGCAAACAACTGGGCTACATCAAGTCATGATGCATCAAGAGTATTACAAAAGTGTTTACTTGGTTAGCAATCTCTAGCACAAAACAATTCTACTTAAATAATGGTGACCAATTTCCATGTTTGATTGGAACGCCTCTGCTGTTGCTGGCTCCTTCTCTATCTGTAGCTCATCTTTGCTTCCTTTTACAAAATTATTAAATCAAATCAAAGTGTGCAACAAACTAACAGAAAACAAGTCGCACATATTGGCAGCGGACAATAAAACCAAATCAAGTCCAACAACAATGGAAGCATTCAGCTTTCCTGTCTAAGACAGCAGTTCTCAAATAGGGAATACATGAACACAATATATATATATATATATATATATATATATGTATATATATATATATATATATATATATATATATATATATATATATATATATATATATATATATATATATATAAATCACCAGAACGGAACAAAATAAATCCAATTCTATAGTCAGCATTGCAATTATATTTTTTCATTTTTGGACTATGCCTACTCTGTAATTAAAAAGTTATTTTTTTATTTTTTTATTTGTAATTCTTCATAAATTTCCTTGGTTAATCTGCTTTCAAAGGATAACTAGTCTGCTACTAAATGGACAGCTAAAGAAAATTATACATAAGCCAGGGTTTGCCTTTGTGAATCACTTCATTTTACAAAGAGAAATTCTTACCCTTGGCTTCTCTCTACAAAAAACTAAGGAGTTGCAACAGTTTCGTAATTCTTCTATGATCCATTGATTTCTGTTAGTCTTAGGAATGCTGCTAATCATAATATATCTTCTGGTTTGGCCCTATGCAGTTTTTTGCACATGCATTTGTACAGAGCTTCCTCAGAGGGGTGGGGCCTTGTGTCCACGCTAGCAACACACTGACTATGGCAAGCCAGGGTATAGCAAGGTGTTAATATATGCCTTGGACGTTAATACCTTCATAAGGTATTAAT
Source organism: Valencia hispanica (assembly GCA_963556495.2). NCBI lineage: Eukaryota > Metazoa > Chordata > Actinopteri > Cyprinodontiformes > Valenciidae > Valencia > Valencia hispanica. Next base: position 24,254,280 of record OY747712.1, on the reverse strand, counting down.
ACATGCCTTAATTTTGATACTAATGGCTTGGCATTGAGGGAGCAGTGAACCTGTGGCTGGTAAGTGAAACCACAGACTTAAAACATCCGTGGCTAGACTGAACATAGCCCCTGCAAAATCGACTGACGACACCACTGGTCTTCAAAGCTGGAACAAGGTAAATACAATACACTCTTGGAAGAAGACCTGTTAGAAGATACAAAAGACCTAAAACTGCAGTATAGGTACACCATTCAGTCGAACAGCGACCCTAAACACACACCCAGAGCTATGTGGTTCAGTTCAAAGCATAGTCATGTATTAGAATAGCCACTCAAAGTCCAGATTTAAATCTAATCAAGAATAAATTACAGCTCCTGTTCACATACGTTCTCCATCTAGTCTAACTGAATTTGAGCTTATTTCTCAAGAATGGGCACATATTTCAATTACAAGATGTGGAAAGCTGGTAGAGATTTACACAAAAAGCATTAGTAAATGCAGCAAAAGGGAGTTCTAAAAAGTACTGACTCAGGAAGGCTCAAAACAAATTCTATGTATGCGTTTGTAAAAAACAAAATCGTATATCCTTTTCCTTGATCTTCAAAATAATGCACTACTTTGGTGCTTGTCTTCATATACAGTCACAACAAATAACATGGGTAGACATACAGAGAGTTGAACATGGACTCATAGCATACAAAGGTGAGGTTGTTTGTGTTCAGTGGCCCAGCAGCACAGCAGAGTCCTGAGGATAAGCCTTAAGCCAGAGCACAGCAGATAGCCAGGGGTGAAGTGAGTAGCTCAGACAATACTTTTAGCTTCCGAGGCAAGTGTCCTGCTGCAGTGGCACACCACACCAGATAATGTGTCACACAGCAGTGTCCTGGTTTCGCCAACAAAAAGACCCTTATTCCTACTGTCAGAAGGAGACGTCATGGAAAGAATGAAAAACTACACTGCAAAGACTTTTAAAGAGAAAACAGATTAGGGGAGGAAAGTCTCTTGAGCGGGATTTCAAGAGTAAGTTAGGGGAGGTGTGATGCTGCTGGCAATGGGAAAAGAACTAGATTTTTTTTTTTACCTCCCCTTCTTCCCATTTCTATGTAGGAATAGGCAGGGCCAATAATATAATTGGTTCCAGGAGCAGCCAACGATACAGGGAGGGACTTTAACATATCCTAAGAAATCTGACAGTACATGCCGACGAGAGTAAAGAAAAGAGGAAAACAAAATAAATGTAAGTTGACAGGCAGAATGGGGGACAGTTAGGCTTAGTGTTATTACCATGACAAAGAGAAAAGAGCACAGTGTCTGCTCCCTGCGAAGAGGGTGAAGAGGTTTAAGGACAGAGCAGCAGGAGATGAGGAAGTGGCACACTGAGCAGTGTGTGAGACTCTATGCCTGGGGGTGTGTGTGTGAATCTGTCTCTCTCTGTCTCCCTCTGTCATGAGTGTGTGTGTAATCATACCTCTTGCAAGTCGCAGCACTTTGTGTGCTCTGATATTAATGCTCTGCACCCAGAACGTAGCAGCAAGGCTCGCTGAGGAATTTTCTTCTCTGTTCTAACGACAGAAATGATTAAGTATGTTTGTTTTATGCTTGCACAGTCCCCAGAAATGGTGTTACAGATTGAATCAGCTGCAATAGAGACAACTATTAAAGACTGATAACTCCTAAGGGGCCCTTCAGGGCTAGCAGTAGATAGATTACTCCACTACAGGGTAAGAAATGACATCATCCCAGGCTGGAAGCTGTTAAGAAGACGACTTGAGCGGTGCATGCTCCGTGTACCGTCTTCAAATACTTTACACACAACTAGAGCATTAGCATGAGGATTGGATAATTCTGGCACTTTGCATGACTTGACCAGATCAAACAACAGGAGGGAGGGTTAATCTGTGCCTTGAAAGTTTCTGCAGGAACACAAGTTTTTAGTCTGTTGGCAATCCTCAAGGGCAAATGCAGTGATACTGCCAGAACAAGCTCTGATCTGAATTAACTTTGCTCATGACTGAGTAATATTTAGAAGCATGCTGTCTATAATCGGTGGTGCTTTCACACGAATCATTTTTCTATCTTCGTCTAATAACCCTTTTGCTCTATGATAAAAATCAAAAGAAATACATGAAGGGAAGTGAATGAATAAATAAGTTTCAGGTGAAGAGTTTCACTCCAAATAGGATTTCCTTAGAGCATAAAGCATTGCAGCTGCTCAGCATTGCCTGCATTAATACGAAGACAAGAGAAAAATGTAATTTCACATCATAATGAGGCTGTTTAAAAAAGGGAAACTTTTTTTAATTTAAGGCTGTGTTTAAATAGTTATAATTCATACAACAATACACTATTCCACAATTAGTATACTCAAAAAGATTTGCATTCAAAACATACATGTAATTATCTTGTTTGTAGATTGTTAGATATTTAAATATAGTTTCACAGAAAGTTTAATAGAATATACAAATATTTACACTAATATACTGATAGCATTAAAGGAACTAATGAGCAGGCATGAGAAGGGCTGATATTTTAAGAGATGATTAACAACTAAGTAAATGGTTTGAGAGAAAAAAAAGAAAAAAAAAAAAAAATATATATATATATATATATATGTATATATATGGTCAGACAGATAACTTCCCATATAAATCAATCCAATGATCCTTGAAAATATCCTAAATTCATGGCCATCAGGATTTTGATGAGTGTGCCATTAATTTGGTTTCTTTAGACATAAATAAAATGGTTTTAAAGAGTAGATGGCAATTGTTTTTCATTAGCAACTAGAGTGCGCAAATCCAAGGATATCTGCAAGGTGAGCCAGCATACTACAACCTTCAGACTGTATAAGCAGACATTTCCATGTGCTTAAATGCAATATTTAAGAACTGTGGATAAGAGCAAAATTTCTGGAACAAGTATCTTGACTTTTTTTACATGAATTTCTTTTTTAATAGATAACCAAGATGAAAAGGTTTGTCTTGCGTGGAGACTGAAAAAAATTATTTTAAAAGTTAATACTAATATATACAATTAAAAGATACTTTAACTGTTATTAGTGATTTAAAACTGATGTGCAATCAAATGGCAATCACTCTCAGATCTTTGCAATTGTGATTTAAAATCCACTTAATGTAATGAAAGGCCAACAATTTCAGCAATAATGCATGGAAGTGCACTGGCAGCTAGGTAGATAGTTGCTCCATTATTCTGACCATTCTCTGTCCTGTAATGGGATAGTATGTAGCTCTGAAATGGTTAAATATTTTACCATGAGAATCTTATTTAAATAATCATGTTTTGCCATTTTTAACCAATGAATTTCCAGACAGTTTTAATAAATAGGGGAAAAATTAACACATATGTATGAAATAATGAGTAAAATAAAATAATAATAATAATAAGCTCATACATGCTCAGATGATTATTTTATGGCTGCACAGTGGCATCATTGGTAGCACTGTTGCTTTACAGCATGGAGTTTGATGTTCTACCTGTGCATGCCTGGGTTCTCTCCGGGTACTCCCCTAACATCACTTTAGAGTTTTTAATCTCTCTAAATTGTCCATAGGTATATTATTATTATTATTATTATTATTATTATTATTATTATTATTATTATTATTATTATTATTATTATTATTATTATTATTATTATTATTATTATTATTATTATTATTATTATTATTCCCTTTTTTCATATGTGCAGATTTTTTTAAATCACTCAGTATTACAGATAAATTAAAACATATATTCACTGGAACATAATGTTTTCTACCTGGGTTATCAGTTATGCTCCAACCTTAAACTCCTTCAACGGATTCGAAGGGAGCTTTTGGATTCCACATAAGATATTACTACGACTTCATAATCAAAATTGCTCAGTTATCTCATCCTCAGACACGCAAAGATTGGTAATTCATTTTGGTCTTTTTATTAAAGCCAGTGATCTGATAAGACATTACAGTATGTTTCCTTATCCAACACTATTGGGTGCATCACTTTAGACCCTGCAACATGTGTTATTTTTTCCTCTTGCTGGCACACACACTTTCTCTGCTGATATTTTTTTTACTTGTTAGAGAGTTTTTTGCTGCACAGGGAATTAGCAGAAGCAGCATGTTTTTCTCCACACCACATTGCCCCAGACAAGAAGGTGATGTTTTCCTAACCTCTTGTTTTGAAGCACAGTACAGTGTGGCAAATTCCTCTCTTCTGCTCAAGAAATCCTAGCCAAGTTATCTGCAAAAGTGAGTGGGAAGAGCAGCAGCTGCTGCTCCAAAGTTTTATCTGACCGGCATTTTAAATTTCAGCAGCAGACATTAAAATTAACATGACTGTCTGTGTTTTGCACAGGCTACAAAGAGGAACACTAAATGGGAATTGCTCTGAAATGAAAAAAAAGGATGTTACAATGTCCAATGCTTTTTACATTTACTGCAGACAAACAAAACTCCAGTTTCTACATCCGAATAAAAAACACTAATGCAAAAATTAGTTAGAGTTTTGCCCACTATGCTCTAGCTTCGAGTGAATGAGACTTGATAAGAGAAGATGAAAATTCTGTTTAGCACTCCAGTTTAATTTAGAGCCCAAATATTTACTTGCTTGTTTTGTTCAATGGAAAATTTCATTTTAGCATTGTTAAAAAATATTGGACCCTGTGACCTAACCAAAATGAGACATTTTTGTTATTTCTATGTAATGTATAAGTAAATTTACTACTAATATACAATCTCTTGGAAAATTATTAAAACCCTAAAACTTTATTAAATGTTGTCGCTTTACCACTACAAACCTCAATGTAAGTTTGAAATGGAAGGAAAAGATGTTGAATGCATTTGTATTCAGCCCCCTTAACTCTGATATACCTAAATAAAACCCAGAGTAATTTTTCAATTTAATGCTACACAGACTCAATCTGAGTGTAGTTACTCAGTATAAAACAAGTTAAGTAATTAGGGTTTGTAGAAGTTTAAAGCAGGGTTAGGATATAAAAGAGAAAGAGCAGGCAGATACTTGTATTGGTATTAAAGTCATAAAACAAGTTGCGTTTGTCAGATTAGACCAAAATCTGGGCCATATTCTTCAGATGGTGACAGCATAGTGTCGGGATGCTTTATTTCAGCTTGGACAGGGAAGATGGTAAGCTTTGGTGGTAAGAAGAATGGATTTAAATACAGATAAAGATTTAAGACAGAGCAGAGGACCACCATCACAACCCTAAAAACAAAGCTAGAGCTACAAGGGAAAGGTTTCGATCAGGGATCTGCAACTTTTACAAGCCAAGGAGCCATTTTGGCCCTCAGTCAAGGTATATAAAACGAATTTATGGCTGCTAATGAAAAAAGACCACGTATAATTTTTAATAAATATTCACTATCAGGATGTCTTTTTCAAAGAACCACAATTTTATTTCTATATTTAGGTTTTGAAATAAATACATAAAACTTTTGCAAAAAAGAGAATGAATCTATTTTCTTCAATGTAATTTGTAGAAAATAATATGAAAACAAAAAAGTAGTTTTTAACCTAATGACAAGAAAAACAGATCTACAAAAATCTTCCTGGTACGATTACTGTCATTATGTTGTGGGAATTAAATGTGCATATTCTATGAAAACTGCTAACATCTGCATTTGTCATTATATTTAAAACATATGGTTAGAACTTTTAGCCATTGTTATTAAGAACAATTGTGGAAAGTCAAAAGAGCCAATTGACGCTTCAAAGCTGGTTTAGATCAAAGCACATTTGTGTGTTTGAATCCACTATGCCATCCAGTATGATTGAGCTTGAGCTCTTTTGGCAGAAAGAATGGGTCAAAATGTAAAAGTTGGTAGAGACATAATCCAAAGGACTTGCCGCTTTAATCACAGCTAAGGATAATTATACAAAGTATTGAGTCAGGGAGACTTATTATAAATGCACCTCAGACTTTTCAAATTTCAATTTTTGAAAACTTTTGAAAACTGCAGATACTTGTGGTCTACTTTGTGTTGCTCTATCACAAAGCAACCCTAAAAATAGTAAAGTCTGTGGTTGTTGTGTGAAAAAAGGGAAAATGTCAAAGGGGAATGAGTAGGCTACTTTTGCTGTACCTGTTAAACTCCCCAAATATCAGAGACTTTATAAATAGCCCCTTAGGGGTCTTGCAGTCTGAATCCATTTTACCTGCATGATAACAAAAGGTTATTTTATCTACTTTTGGAGGTTTTTATTCTTATTATAAATGTTAATTAGAGCACAAAGGAAATGGGCACCACAGGGGGGAAGTATAAATTACTATCTTCTTATCTTTTGCTCTTCCTTCCACATCAGTGCAAAGGTTATCTTTTTTGTGCAGCTAAAGGATGTGACAGTAGAAATAGGCTCCTTCCCTAACCACTAAAGAGGTGACAGTTAAATGTACAATATAGATAAAAAATGTAAAAATGTAAAGATTAGAAGAATAGTTTGAGGTCCTTCTAGCTTTCTTGTCATTTTATGTCAGTGTTATGTTAGTATCAAACACAGTTGAAGTAACTTGTAGCTGGGGCATTGCATGACGTAGTGGTTAAGATGGGCACCCTATGTTCAGAGGCATCAGCCCTCGAAACGGTCGTCCCCGGGTTTGACTCCCGCCCCGTGGACATTTGCCAAATGTCTCTCCCTCTTTCTGTACCATCCATTGCAAATAAAGGCCGCTGTGGCCACAAAACCATTTTTTAAAAAGATGATGGTGATAGACTGCAGTATTTTCAAAAATTAAAAATCCTCTGATCTGACTTGTAAAAGCTTTCCTAAATTCAATGCCACTGGCCATCATTCACCCTGTAATTAGTTTGAAATATTGAAAAGCTAACCTTCCAACCAGTACCTGAATGGATAAATACACCTTGGCTCTAACTGTTTGAGACCAACTGACGTTGAGAGAGAAAGAGAGAAAAAATATCATTTATTGAAAATGTAGAAACAGAGCATGATTAGAGCCTATAAAAAAATATGTCCATCTACTACTATTTCATTAGAATCTTTGGTGATGATTGTTGGTTGAATCAACATAACTGTAGATTTTTCCATGTGCAAAGAAAAAACAGATCTTCCTCCTTATGCTGGGTTTCTTTGTACTCGATAAAGTACAAAGCATGAATAGAAAATCCATGAATTTCAGCAATTTTTGTAAGTGGATCAAGGGCACTGTGCCAACTTTGCAAGATGCAGCAAGTACAACCAAAGTCACTGTAAAAAGGTTATAAATATAGGTTTTACTCAACTAAGGTTGTGATGAAACCAAAAAGTTTAGTTCAGCATTTTTCCAAATATTTATAAAATATCTTTAGCATTTTAGAAAAGATAGCACTCTATTAGTGTATAAGCAGATTAAGTGTGAGTCAACAAGATGTGTAGGTAGCACTCATATTTTTCCATATTAGTGGATTTTCTGAATTTGACTCTCCAGTCCAGCTGATACTGTTTTACAAGCTCTTTTAATCATTCTACTAAATCCTGCCTCTATTTTCTGTTTAGCTTGTGATTTTGTTCTTTCCTCATCCGTTAAATCAAGAAAAATAAACATCTCCTACATATTATGTTATCGTTACTGTCACAGCTTTTACAGACACACAGCTCCATGAAACTTGAGGAAAATAAGCAAAAGCATTAAGATTTAAATTGACACTTAATGAGAAAATTTTTGCACCAGTTTCAAATTAGTGTGTTTTTAGTGTGGCCAAGCTTTACTTTGCACCCTTTAATTTTTTTAACCTTACATTTACAAATTCATTAAAGCTGCAGGTAAAATGATATTTAATGAAAATAACTGGTACCCTTCCAAGTCAGTCCTCGAGGGCCGGTGTCCTGTAGCTCTTAGACATGTCTCTGTTTCAACACAACTGAATCCTATAATTTGTTCATCAGCAGGACCCTGTAGAACCTAACTGGAAGGCAGTTCAACCATTTGATTCAGGTGTGTTGGACCAGGAACACAGCTAAATCTTGCAGGATACTAGCCCTTGAGGACTGGAACTCATGAGCTTTATTTTTGTACCTTTTTTGATATAATTTACCTAAATCAACACACAGCAGAATTTTTTAATGGACTTTTTTAAACTTTAGATTTTGTGAAATCCTGCTGTGAAAGTTGATACCTAGCTATGTTTTCACTACTGCCGTACAATTTTTAATGAAACATTTCAGATGAAAATACATCACATAATGTTACTAAATGTAGCTAGTTGATTTTAGTATCTAGTATCAGTGCAACTGAGCGGTAAAAAAATAAGAGTAAAGAAATACATTTAAACATTTGGGCTTTGCCTATCCTAGTGACAGTGTTGATGCTAGCACCTAACTTGCTACTAAACTCAGCTTCTTAACCCTGAGGCAGTTGTTCTTAATGAACGGCACATCTCAGCTGTGGTTGGCAGGCAAATGCTTACATGCCATCTTGTTAGAATTGATTTGAAAGGTTTTATTCCTTAATCACAAACAATTCTTTTTTTTAACACAAGAGAAAAACAAAGTGACTTCAAAAATGGAACACTAAGTAGGATCAAGCAGAGGTGTCTAGAGCAGTGGTCCACAACTCTGGTTCTCAGGTCAGGTGTCACTGTCCTGCAAGTTGTATGTGTGTCTCTGCTGCTGCACATCTGGCTTAAATGAAATGGTGAGGAATGGGCTTCTGTAGCAATTGGAGGAGTGTCAAGGAGGTAAAGCAATCATTTCAATCCGTTGTGCTAGAGTTTGGAAACATCTAAAACATGCAGGACAGTGGGCTTTAAGGACCAGGGTTGGGAACTACTGACATAGAGGATCCTCTGCATCCTTTCATGGGGCAGAGGACAGCGATTGATCAGTCACGTTCTTTGTTTGAAATGAACAAAAATGCAAAAGAAACATTGAAATATTAACAAACTATGTATCAATCTTTTCAATTGCTACTTTCAAATGATGTAAACGGAATCTTTAACATTGTAGATGTTGAATGCAGAGAGACATTGAGTTGCTGATGAAGCAGTTTATAACAACATTATCAAACAGAAATGCAACCACTATCCCTGCTTCTTCCATTAATCTGTTGTTATTTTTACTGCTGTGTGTATTTTTTGGCACTGATAAGTGACGCTACTCACTGCCGAAAAGGTGGTGATCTGCGGACGTCTTAGCAAATTCCTTGATGGGCCAAATTTGTATGGAGACACAACAGCTGAGAGGACTGGACCAACAGATTTACCCCATTGATAAAGATCTGGTAAAATTACCTGGACGTTCCAATAGTGGAAACGCGCCTAACGTAAACTGTTCCACAATGTAAACTTGTAACATAGATGTTATACAGATTATGATCTGCAATCACGCTGTAAAATAGAAAACATTTGCACATCCTACCACTCATGATCTTGTTTTGAAGTATTTTACAGCTTACATAATTTAGCCACGCTATAATTATAATTATTTTATTCATCCCAAATAAGTGGTCTTACCCTAGGAAGGAAAAGGTGATCTTACCATAACTTCCTTTCAATAAATAATGATCAATGCATGCACCAGCACTGTACCCCTTTAGTATCTTTCATTACTCATCCCCTGTTTACTGAAAAACTTGTTAAACTTTCCTAATAACTACTGTTGTGTTACACAAATGCTATTTCCACTTATGAGAATATGATAGAATCCAATAGCAGTTTTTGCATGAATGGCGCCTTGGGCAAAGCCCTCCCTTTCTCTACCAACCCCCCAACTGATCACAATGTCTGAAACTATCTGAATTCTTGGGCAGAATAGAAAGCACTTAAGTCTTGACTCCCACACAAAGCACATAAAATAAACTCAGCAACAGGCACCAAATCCCATCTGAATTTACTAGCATAAAAGCAATAGAAAACTTATTTAAGGCTCAACTGACAGTTGAGTTAAAATTGTCCTTGTGCTCCCAAACCCATCCACCCCCCACCCCCCAAGACCCCCACTCCCCTTTTTTTATTAATAAAACAAATATCAGTAACCACAACTTGAATCTCTCGGGATGCATTGTGGACAGTGTGTGATATCTGCATATTTTCATCTGTAACTGTTACTTCCATTCAAGTAATGAAACATAAATAGACAAAGTTTGCCAGCTGTTTTCAAGGTTTAGGTCAATATAAAACAAAATAGTTAGGATTCAAGTAATTAAGATTTGATATTTAAGTTAATTATTTTAAGTAAAATAATTTTTAAAAAGACTGAATTTTACAAGTTTCATTAAATAAATAGATTACAATTTAATACATTTATTTCAATGTCTATTAGCTGTTAAATACATAGGGCCTGATTTATCAAAGGTTTGCACTTGTTAAAATGTGCGCAAACCTCACAGCAGCCATAAAAGCATGCAGCAGGTGATTTACTACCAGGCGCCGGGGAGGACTGCGCCTCAGTGGGTGGAGCAAAAAAGTAGGGGTTCCACCCCCAGTGTGACTTATCAAACATGAAACTGTTTGCGCCTGCTGTTTCTGAACCAATTTTTACCTTCTCTGTGTTAACCACCACGATTTAACATATGTTTATTACTGGCAAACAAAAAATATCATTCATACAAATTGTAATCTAATAGTAATTAACACTCTATTGGCCATAAACCTGACAGTTGTGTCGATTTTTCTCTTTTTTTTTCCAAAGATGCATCATAACTCACTGCACACTCAATGCCTCTGCACCTGCTGTCTCTGGAATATGGCGCCTGCATGGAGCATAGAGCTGTGGACGTACACCACACGCATTAAGTTTATTAATGACAAACAACAAAGAACATTCACAGACATTCATTCCTAATAGTAATTAACTCTATAACAGCCACAGACTTGACAGGTATGTCGTTTTTTCCCCTTTTTTTACCAAAGACGCATCATGAATCCACTGCACCTATTCCTCCTCTCTCTGGCTGTGGCGCAGTGCATGGGGCAGAAAAGCTGGCACTCACAGCAGCAGACACAAAGTCCTCATTTGAATACTGCTGTTTACGCCTGTTAGGATTTGTGCACATAATCTTAGTAGAACACCCGCAAATCAGTAACAAGCCTCTGGCGCTATTTTTTTGCGGCACAGGCAAGTTTACGCTCTTTATTTGGAATATTGAAAAATCAGGCCCATAATCTCTTCTTAGAAACATTAATTAAAAACCTTCCCAACTAAACTACAGACAAGTTGTTACACAACTGTTTTTGGAAAATTCTAACAATCTGTTTTATTAGTGTGGCCAAGACTGTAAACAAAAGCTTGTTATATGGATGGCAATGAATTGTGTTATTTCCCCTCCACTTCCCTGGGGCCAGGTGGACCTTTTTTACTTGTTAAAACAGTTATAAATTATTTGTTTGTGACCGTAGCACAAAATTTCATGAAACTGGTCTTCTATTTGACGTTTTTGAGAGTAAAACTAAATAATGCATGAAGTTGTTATCTGATTAGCAAAAGCTCACGAGTCAATAAAAATGTCCAAAAGACTTTGAAGTTCCTTTCTCGTTACCCCAAGAGCTTTACCAATATCACTGTGTTCTTTCAAGAACATATGCAGATGCCACAACAGCTACTTTCAGCTTAGCTCTCAGCAAATATGTGTTCATCCATTTAAGATCTTTCTTGTCCTCTTCCTCTTCAGCAGCATCCTTTACAAAACATTTGAATTAAAAAGATTAATCTTTTTGCAAATTTTGGTTTTTAATTGTTTGCATTGCACGGCCTGTTGATGTTGAAGCAAACTTTTATAAATGATATGGGGATATTACCTTTAGCAGATGGAAATATGGAAATCAGCAAACATGTTAATTGCTTTTTTCAGAAAGGCCTGTTTTGCAAGAAACCTCGGCAGGAATAAAATAGTGATAGCAGATCATGTTTATGATTTAATTAAGTAAACACTCAATTCCACCTGCAACTTCTTGACTTTGTATTGGATTTTTGTGCAGAGAACCAGATAATTTGCTGGGTTTTCTATTACAACGATACACAATGTCAGACAAAGAAAAGAGTTCTGATGCTGCTTGGCAGGAAAATCTCAGTTTTTGCTGGTATTATAAGTCAAATTCGCTATGCCTTGAGCCTACTTTCTCCCCTATGAAAATGACCCGCATAGTGTAATTTAAGAAACACGCAGTAGATGACATAAATGCTCCACCCTCCCCCAAAACCCCTCCAGCTGAAGTATTTTAGCGCAGACTGAGTAAACCATCAGCAGCCTTACAATGCAGCAAGATTTCCATGCAGACACTGTCTCTCTTATTAGTTTTTTCTCTTTACTGCACTGAAGACATTTTAGCAGCTTAGCTGTAATAATACCGGCTTTGTACATGTCTTTATTTGATCTCAAGTGAATCTTTGAGCATATTAACCTTTCTTATGAGATATATGACCTTTTAAATTAGCTACAATGTAACCTGCTGTCATATTTCTAAAGGTGGGTAGTTTTGATTCAAGGAAACAGCAGAGAATAAATAAAAGGAATCAATACAACCCAAAGCAAGCAGAGCTCATTAATGGCATTCTCTTCTACAGGAAACAAATTCAGCAGGGTTGTTGCTTAGGCTAATAACTGCTTCAAGTCCTGATAAAGCCCAAACATCTGATGTGGCTTAGGAAGCCGGTGGCGAGGGAGCTTATACAAAATGTTGGAAGCCTTTTGTCAGAACTAAATCCCCTCAGACCTATATATACACCTTTCTCTAATATCATTTGCTTTTGCCTTATTAGTCTTTGCAGATGGCAAGGATCCCGAATCACTCAGTCCGCCGGCAGTAATTTGAGAAATGTAAGTATACCAAGAAGGCAGAGTTTGACACCCTGGCAACCTCTTCATAAATCAAAACCATCTATTACCTGGATTTGCAAACAATTCACAATTGGGAATAGTCTTGGTTTTGGCATTTTTCCATCACACTGGCTGCTTCTGGCTGGCTCTTTAAGACAAATAAAAATGTGATTTGTTGAACTTAGAATAAACAAATTAAAAATGAGAAATCTACTCACACTTCCTTTGTTCTTTCTAGATGAGACTACTCCACTATGTTACAGAAAATTTGTTATGTCAATTCATTGATTAAGTAATTATTAGTAAAGGAATCTGGGGAATATGATATAATTATTAGAGTCAGGGAAGAGGCCGTTCACCTACTCTGATCTTACTGCTGACTCCTCAGCTGTGAGGAGTGCTTTGGTTAACCTTGCAATGAAGACATACCATCAGGGGAGTGAAGGCAGAAGCTGCTTGCAGAGAGGGCAGACATGATCTGAGGTGCGAGAGAGTTCGAGCGTTGGCCAAGATGGGCTCATGTACAGGACTGGCTGTAATAAAATATGAAAAACGCAGATGCAGACTCCAGCCTCATCCATATGAAGGGAAGAAGACATTTTTCCCACAGCAGGTATCAATTATAAGTTCACTTTTTTGAAAAAGCATTTATTTGGTATCCATAGCACAAGCAAAATGTTCTTAAAAATACATTTGGGCAGTTTTAGAGGTACACTGCTGTCACTGGATTTCTATCAGTCACATTTATTGTTTGATAATTTTCATTTATCCTCAGGGTCTATATTACAGTGGCCAGGAAGTGCAAAACAAAATTACATTAACCTGAAACTCTTCTACATTTTTACCGAAACACATTTACAAGTTTACCGAAACACTTTTACAAATTTACCAAAACACTTTTACAATCTTACGAAACACTTTTACAATCTTACCGAAACACATTTACAAGTTTACCGAAACACATTTACAATCTTAACGAAACACATTTACAATCTTACCGAAACACATTTACAAGTTTACCAGAATACATTTACAAATTTACCGAAACACATTTACAAGTTTACAGAAACATATTTACAAATTAAAAAAAGAAACACTTTTACAAGTTTACCGAAACACATTTACAAATTAAAAAAAGAAACACTTTTACAAGATTACCGAAACACATTTACAAATTAAAAAAAGAAACACTTTTACAAGTTTAACAAAACACATTTACAAAGACATGACCTGGAAGTGATACTGCAGGGATGAGATTAGGGTAGGTATATATATATATATATATATATATACTTACAACTTTTTTCCTTAAGTTTATACTTACCTTCTTTAGTTTCAAACACTCAAAACCTTTCTATTTTGGGTGCATTGCACATTATCAGTATAAGTTTACTTTGTAAAAAGTTTTAAGGTCTAATAATATACTAAAAATATTCTTAGAATAAAAATCTGAACTATTTACAGTTTTTACAGCTTTATTATGTAGCACATACTTCGTAAGCAATTTAGTTTTAAGCTTTGTATTAATCCTTATGTCCCCATATAAATATTTTATTTTTTGTCCTAAATTGACAACATGAACAGCTAACCATAAATTAGCTCTTAGCATATCCTATTTGATTAAAATGCACACTTCAGCTGCTTCTAGTACAATTTTTAATTGGCAATCACAGCTCTCCACCTTTGTGTTGTGAACGTATAACTCTATTGTAAATAGTCCTGACACGAATCACAGGTATTCTGCAACAGAGCTCTGCTCCCCATCCGCTAGGTTGCTCACACATTATCAACGATAATCTTATTTCCATTCCTCCCTTTAAAAAAAATTAGTTTTCCTCTCTACCTCATCAGGCGTGGTTGTATTTCTGTACTACATGCTCTCTTGCAGCTGCCGCAAAGCTCACATATCATTTTGTGGGGGCTCCATGAAAGTCAAGGTCCATCGAAAGGCAAAGTAACACATGCTGCCGAAAATATAAAATGTGTTTTTCCGTGTGCTGCTTGTCTCCCATAGTCTGAATCACACACAAAAAAAGAATATCTTGCTGGTGGAGAATGCTTTGAAGGCTTTAGTCATACCCAAATCTGCTGTTTTCCTTCCTGTGCGCCTCGTCAAGGTTTCTCCCTTGTGCGTCTGGATTGAAGATGCTGGGAGAGGATCCAGCACAAAGAGAATTGCATATTAAGTTCAGCTTCACAGTATGTGAGTACAGCCCAGCATAAAGAAACTAAACACTGTTGCCTGCACTTTGATATAAATAGGAGGCATAATGCAAAGTGCAGACAGAACATATTTCTTTTTTCTGCAAAATTAGTATTTTTAGATTTTAAAAACAGCATGGTTGAAAATACATTTACAAGCAAATTTAGCCGATAATTCTGAGAATCCTAAAAGAGAAATTCCATTATTCAATATAGTGAAAATAGCCTGTGAACATTGGGCACATGGGTGAGCGTTGCAGGACAAAACAGGCAGTCAGAGTTTTCCAAGAAAATTATGAGCATGCTGCTGTGATTGTCTTTGCCAAATGTGATGGTTCCAGTATATCCTAAACTGACAACTCTCCTACGCTTTTCCTTTATTACACAGCCCACAAGCCTCCAGTAGAGTTATGGTTCTTAAGGCAAAAAAAACCCCACAAAGAAAGCAGCTCATTAATAGGACAAGGTTAAAACATGTGAACAGAATACGACCAAATACTGGCACTGTTTCTAACACAAACTGAGGCTCTGAATTGTATTGGATGCTACTTTAACATGGTTGTGACTTTTTTCTCCTTCTACCTATGTGTCTGTGTCCGTTTTGGAAACTAAAAGAACATCCACAAGACACACAGAGCAAATTAAATGCATGTTTTTTACTACTCACTACCTTTTTGTTTACCTAGGAGGCAAAACATCCTGCTTTCTTATGTATCTTAATTCACAGAAGCATAAATGAAATCACCTCTTTTTTTTAAACCTGCCATAAAAATGTCAAATAATAATGGTTTACATGTTCTTTATTATTCTTCCCTCAGTTGTGATCAAAATGATAATTAAATTGTGTATGGTGTAACAAGACCTAAATTACCCCCTGAGCAAATGTATGGATGTGATTAGACCATTAACTCGGTGCAGTTGTAACACCCTCGTTTTTCCAATCAGGTGTTGGCTGCAGTAACTCTGAGCAGATGTTTCTGTCAGTTTAAACCTCACGTATGTAAACCTTTCTTTGACTGAAGCAGACACTAAAAGCTAGAATTAAAGCAGAAAAGATCATCAGTGGAATATTTGTGATCCTGGTGCTTGTTGTCTCAGAGTTAGGGGTGTCATTAAAGAGGGATAAAGGGGGGAAATTATGACTTTTGAACCATATTTTCATTTCCAAGTGAAAGCCATACTCTGGTAACACGCTTCAATGTTTTAAAGGATCTTCCTTCACGAAAGAATCTCAAAACAACAATGTTATGATATAGTACATGTATAATATACTTCTGTCATGGTTTTAGACATAAAAGGTAAAAGGTTTATTGAAATGATGATGATTGTGGATCCGGGAGGTGCTGGGAAACTGCAGGGAGCTGCTAGCTGGAGCACTGAAATGAGCAGAGGATGAGTAGAGGAAAATTGATCTGGAGATTTTGTAATGATAAATACTTATAGCGGTGATGAAGTGGAGTCACCAGGCGAGAGTAAGTGGAGTTGGAGGATGACCAGTGTGGTGGCTGAACTGGAGGCTGGAGATGAGCTGAGAAGGTGAGCTGGAGATAGGAAATGATTGAGAATGATCTGAGGCTGAGTTCTTACAGGAAGATGTCGGAGGACAAACATGAGGCATGCTGATGAAATTTAACCAGGAAATCCTTGAAAGGAGGTATGGGTCTGGAAACGAGGGATCTGAAGCTCACGAGAAATAGGACTTGAAGCAGATACCTGGAGGAGAAGAACAATGTGAGGGTAAGGTTCTGGAGAAAACAGAGGAACTGACAGAGATTCACAGAGAGCTGGAAATGTTACCACGAAAGCAAACACGCAGGCAATAAGTGATAGGCTTCCAGCTCCCTTTATCCTCCTGCTGATCTTCAATGAGCCAAAGGTGTGCAGAAGCACCCAGCAGAACTGAGATCTGACACCGGTGCCTCCGCTGTTCCCTCCAGTGGATCCTCTGTGGAACTGATGTTATTTCACAACCACCACACAGACCAAACCTCCAGACTCAACAATTATGAGTTTCATCATTACCAAAAGTAGTGTTGAAATACAGCTGTGATTACTCAACTAAAACACAGACCTCCAGCCATAAGAACTAATCCCACAATCCATTTCAGCTTCAACAGGAAAAGGAGGGCTTCATGGGACATCATCATCCCTATGTAAGCACAAAGCTCCACTTTGTTCTTCCTCTTTGTATGTGGGGAACCACAAAGGAGAGGCGCAAGCTTTAAACCTCCTTCGCTGGCGAGGGGGGGAGTGGATTTCTGGAAGAAGCCTTTTGGATCCAAAATACCTCTACAGTCCACTGATCGTTGATCAGGTAATTGTCTCTACCCGATGGGATAAGTCCTTAATCTGACTTGTTCAACACTCTGCAAAAGGAATCTTTTGAATTACAGATTCCGCCAAGAGAGAGAGCCTCTCTTTATTGACGCTCTGACGCCCTGCTGCCCTGGCGCTAACCTGGAGCTGATGCAACTGAGCTGAAAGCTGCCGAGAAAAGGGACTGGTCTGTGGGAGAAGGTTGCCGAACTTAGCGAAATTAGCGTAAGATAAACAAATTGAGGTTTGTTTTGATTATCTATTTCCCTGAGTTTTTGCTGCATTTTTAAGAATTAATTCTTCAATTGTTTGGGTACAAACAGTGTTTTTAAAGGTTTCCAACCGATAGAGTAATTTTAAATCCTGTCAACATGAGTCACTCCGTTCCACCGCAGTTTTTCCTTTGTGCTTTGGTACTAAGCTAGACAGAATGGCTCTAAGCTGTGCTACATACATTTGCTCTGCATGCTTGTTCCTTATTAGTGTAGCCAGCTGCAGACCGTTGGCGTTCATAGACAATAAGAACTTCTATCTACGGTATTCAAAATACAGATTAAAAACAGATTGTTCTTAGTATGTAAAAATACTAAATTAGATCAATCACTGCGGAGAACGCTCCGTGAAATATAATCACTTCTCCAAAAGGTTATTGATTTCTAATTCAGCAAATGATTTAATGAAACATTACTTCCTCTAAAGAATGTTTTTGTCTCCACGTCTGCTTTGCATTGTGAACTGGTTGTTTGAATACGATCCAAAAGGTGCTAATTAGTCTTAACCTAATCACGATTAGTTTAAGACTACCTTAGCTTCACTTCCAAAACTCTTCAATACAATCCTTGGTCTTTAAGCATACATATTCACACTGAGCTGTGACATCACAATCAATTTATTGGTTATTGTTTCACTTTTGGTTGTTAGTTTTAGTTTTATTATTCATTCTTCTTTAACTTAGTAGTTTTGTTGTGTGTTACTAGCTTAGTGAGTTTGTTGATTAAAGAATTTTGACTGAAAGTTTAATTCTTTTTGTAATAAACTCTTGTATTTTGGGAAGTCATTGTTTGTTAAATATTCCACATACAACTGTAGTAGAATTTATTCCTTCATCTATTGTTTATTTACTTCAGCCTTATGAGGCAGGTAATCATAAACACTAACTGAGACTGAACTATTTGGCTTTTATTATTTTCCTGAGTCCCAGGATCGTGCCCCAAATGTGGTAATTTTGACACAAAATTATTAATCTTGTTAATCATTGCCCTAAGCAATTATTCATAAGCCAAAACCTACCTATCTGTGTCACAACAGTGGTCTAAAATTAGTGTGGAAAATTGTTTCTCACATTTCCCCTTTGAAATATTCTTCAAACCACTACCTGTTGTTTGTATTGTCTCAAATTTATCTTTGAAGGGTTTTTTATGGTCAGGGTCATATTATGAATCATATTTAAATGATCATGAACAGAGCATTTGAACTGATAAAAAAATTAAACAGGAGTTCCACAAGAAACCATTTACTTTGTATTTCAACAGTCCTTTTAGATGTGTGTCCTGATGTTGGCCTTTAAATATATAGTGATGACAAAGTTATCTATTTTACTCTGAAAATCTGTGAAAAACTAGAGTTAAGTTTAGAGAAATGGTCAACTTGCCTTGAACAGAACATCTGGGGATCAAATTAGATAGTTAACTGAATATTAAAAGTGATATCAAAATAATTGATGCAAAGCCAAAGAAATGATGAAAGCAAAATCCTGTAGGTAAACTTTTAGTTGGATTTACACAGTCTTCTGATTGGTCTGTTGAAGTTGTTACTTGGATGAAATATTTCTCAGACCATCATTACAGCAGCCAAAAGACTTCTTATGGACTCAACAGGACAGTAAAAATAATACTACGATGCTTTATGTTTTACGCAGTTTTGACAATGCATCAGTACAGCAGATTAATTTAAAGATAATATGAAGATTTTACAGTATCCGCTCTGCTTTTGAAAAAAAGCACAACATCTGAATCCTGCGTGCATTACGTGTTTGGGCTATAGACTGTAATTTGTCCATGACAGTGTTTAATAAAGGGCAGCTGTCAGATTTGCCTTTTAAAACACTAAAAATTATGTTAATGCTTGGTGTACCATAAATGATGCTCTGCAGACAGAAATTAGACGGTAACATATTAGTTCAGCTGTTTGAGTAATTCTAAATATTTAATAATGATGGAAATTTTGTCCAAATCTCTCTTGTAGGAAGCCTATGTTTATTTTTTTGTTCGAATACCCTTGCTGCTTTAAAACTAAGTGTTAAAAGTGAACTATTTGAATTTTGTTAATGGTATTTAGCTTAAAATGTTACCTTTAGTAATATAAATAATCACGCTGAGACACATGGTTACACTCTGAAGACATTTGGTTTTATACTTAAAATAGACATAAAGTGGTACGGATCAAATATGTGAATTCAATTAAAAATCCTATCACTTCTACCACTACTATTACCACTGTTATTACTAATACCGATGCTAAGATCACTGTTCTTTCATTATTATTACCAATGACAAAGCTACCTTTATGCTGTATTAAATTTATGAAGTGATTAATCCTAATGTCTCTACTCTAAGTGTAACAATCAGCTTTTGATTATATTTTAACAAAACTGCGGCAGATAACCATAATGAATTTGCACACAATGACACAATTTAAAATGTTTCATGTTGAAATATTTCTGGTTTAACTTGAGGAAAACCTCTATGTAAGTTGTATTTATCTAAATTTCCATATAAATACGATAAACCATTACCTGTTGATCAAATTACAGAATACAGTAGTGCAAGCACAAATCCAAAACTCAATTTAAATAACAGCTCCAGCAAATGTACAGCGGTGTTTCAGCAGCACCAAATGCATCAGACCCTTTTTCACCAATGAGCTGCAGTAAAGGGAGTCTGATCTGCTGCAAGCTGGATGTACTAAATAAAATAGCCGCTGTGTGGGAGAAATTGAAGCCAGCGCTGTGTTTCTGTTTACCCCTGTTTAAAATCTGCAAGGGGACAGACTTTTTTTTCAAAAACGAAAGAAAAAGATGAAAAAAGCTGTAAAATTCCGTTTCGCCTTATAGAAACAGGAGGAGAGAATTAGCCTCGTTTTTTTTCTTCTCCAGGTTGCGGATGTACTGCCATCAATAAAGCCAATTCCTTTCTCTGTCATGCTTTATTCACTCACATAAACAGTTTTAATCAAATCTAAGAAACGTCAATGATTTCTTCCCCCTTTCAGATCCCTCCGTCACCCCTACTTTCTGTTCTCTGATTTTCCTATATATGCTAACTGGTTCCTTCCCCCCCATCTGTTTGCCTTTTAATCTCCCTCTTTTGTTTTATATTTTGAATCCAACCTTTTCTTTTCTTTTTGGCAAAATCAATTAAAGTAATCTTGCCTCCAACCATTTCCAAAAAGAAAAACTCTGTGAATTTGTAATTGTTTTATTTTTTCATCTCAGCAAAATGAAAGAAAACCCAAGTAAGAAGATACTAGTGTACTGAAAATATTACAAGGAAAATGAGGGGCCTATTTCACAGACATGGATTAAACTAATCCTGGTCTAATACACTGAAAAAGAGAACTTTGGCGTCCTGTCTGTCTCTGAAACCAATCCTTACTCTCATTGAATTTAAAATACTTTACTCAGCTCTGTTTAAAAACTGGAGACTTCTGAGGAGAACCTGTTTTACTAGCCACAATGAGGAGGTTTATCATCATAACATGTTATATATGACACCAACTGCACATTAATACTGAAGAATTAGTGTGAGTTTTTAATCAAATTAATATTCAAAGACCTCTCTCCCTGTATGTCTACTTTTTCTCTTCACAGCTATACGTTCCTTAATTTATTAATCTATTCTCTTTTATCTATTTTATATGATGTCAGACCTTTATATATCATTGAAATAGGCCTCTTTACATTTAAGCCTTGCCACAGCACGTGTTCTGGCTGTAAACATAGCTTAAATTGTTGAATCCCACAGTATGATATGCTTCCTTTACATTTAAGCATTTACCTGATTACACAGGGGGGTGGGGGGTTCAAATAAAAGTAGCAAGTTGTCGTCAAACTGTCATCTTAGTTTTTTCACACTGAAAAGGCTTCCAGGAACAATCTTGAATGTTACAATTGTGTTAATTATTTATTACAACATGATCTCAAATGTGTTCTGCTCCCTGAGTGCGGCTGACTGTGTGAGGAAAATGCTGCTATTTTCTGAATCTGGCTTGTGTGTGAGTGAAATATTTAGCTGTACAAGCCCTTTATGATATTGCAAGACCTCTGCAGGAGCTACTGCAGTCAATATTACAGCATAAACATGATCAGTGATTACCACTGTGCTGGATATGAGGAATATTTGCATTGCTTTCATTAGCCTGAGCTAAACCAGTGAGTCTGAGCTCATTTGTCCTTGACTCAAGTGTTGCTCTTATGCAGTATGGCTCTTATTCTTTGATGTGAGAACATTGCCCCCTGCTGATTCCCTTTTGCACAAAATCTGATGAACCACAGAGTGACAGAGCACATGTAGGCTGAGGTCACTTTAATTCTGCAGAACAAGATCGCTGTTAACTCCAACAAGCTTTCCTGTGTTCTCTTTGCTCTCATGTCACAGTTTTGCTGCCAATCTTTGTCAGTTACATTGAAGACAGGGCTCCTGGGTCCATGCAACAAAAGATCCAGACATTTGCAGACCAACATTTTCAGAGCTCCCTGTCCTTTCTTTTTCTAACAACATCTTAAAGTATTAATACAATGTATCACAATGGATTTGTGGGTTATATATCACTGGTCAGTCTGTTATGAGTGTAGCAGACCACTGGCCTGTTGACAGCTGGAGATAGGTGCTAACCTAATGCATGGATTAAAAGGGCTAGGAGATGTATTGGAATTAATGGGATGTATCCTAACACAACAATAATAAAGGTCCTGGAAACTAGATTTAAAAAAATAGCATTTGTAAGCAATCCAAATATTCATAACCGACCAATGAGTAAAATGTTAACATTTAGGGGAAACATCCTTCCTCAATTGTTCATTTAAAAGCCAATATCCTTAAGGTCTTAGTTATTTCAGTTAGAATTACCAGACTAAATCATGTTGTATCCCACTATCTCACAAATCTAAGTGTTTCAAGTATTCTCACACCTTGAGTGTTTTCACCTTTTGTTATAACAAAACTTTACATATAATTTTGAGATTATACTTGACAGACCAAAGCAAGGGAACACATATTAATGAAGTGGAAACCAAAAATATATTTTTTCACATATGTTAATCAGAACTCTATACTCATGGATCTCGGAAGCTCTTTTGGTGTTGGACCCTTCTCTGATTATTGCTCAGGAAATAAATGTTTATACTGTACAATCAGTGAAGTTAGGGATTGTTGAGAAAAACAGACAATCCACTTGCTTGGATGTGATGGAGATTAACCCGTTCCCTCTTAAAGCATAGTTTTAGGTCTCTCTTAAAATTCGATGTCTAAGAACATACTACCAGCTTTTACTGCAAACTGAGCATATTGGTCCCTGAGCATATATGATAAGGGTTATATATGTGTCACACATGTGTCCCAGTTCTGTATGTCATGCAGATTCGTTCTCATCTGTCAGCCAGAAAGGCTTTAATAGTGGATTGTGTTATGTACTGGTGACAGGGTTAACAGCATAATAGCTAGAAGATTTTAAACAAATGTTTTTAAAAAATCAACTGGTGAGAGAAATTGGTATTCCATCAGCAGTCCTGCTTCCAACTGATGGCAATCTGTATTCACATGGTCTGCCATGTCAGATGAAAGCCTTCAATTAACAGTCGATTATTTTCAGTATCTTCTATCATGCCACCGGTTTCTACATTCTCTTTCAGCTCCCAAGGCTGCTTCCAGCCCTTGGCTGCAGGAACCGGTCCTGGTGAGAGTGTGCATAACCCCGCTGTGAACAAAGTGCTAAAAAAACAAATGTTTGGCAGAAATCAGAAAATGAGGGCTTTCTAATGCTACCTACCTTGTGGCTGTGGATGTGTGGAACCCGAGGTCCAAGTGTTATCCTTTCAGTCTTAACCTCGGATGAAAAACAGACTCCAGTGAGGACATGAAACACCTCTGATGCTTTGATTTGCAGCCTCATACTGGCATGGCTCCACACAGACCCTCAGCGTGATGCTTGTTCTCACACCAGGTGTTCTAAGCACAGCCACTGACTGAATTTTACCTTGCTACCTATGTGACGCCGTAGGACTTATAGCAAATACACAGGATACAACACAGCAACTCCCACATATTTTAGTGTACTGAAAGGACTAATGTATTTTGGAGTTACAAAATCTATAAAAGTATTTAATGTAAATTAATCATAACTGACCTTGTAGCCATGTCTTTCTTAAACACAGGAAGTGAGCACTTTATATGCATGATAGACTGTCAATTGGACTATTATTGTACATAGGATACAAACTGATATATTTAAACAGACATTTTCAGGAAGAGATATATGTCAAATGTGATGTCTCGAGCATCAAGTCAACTACCGGAGTTGTTTGTGAGCACAAGTTTTTCCGGCAAGAAAATGCTTTCTTTTGTAGAAATGTTTAATTTTATGTGGTTTATATTAGTACAAAACCCTTGTTGATGTCTGCGTGTTACATATATATCTCCCCTCCCTTAGCATAAACACCTAGATTCATCTGCAGCTTATTTTTTCTATGCCTGGAGCCTAATTGTATGTCCGTATTTTAACTTCTCTTCCATCAGCCATATGTGGTTGATGGAAGAGCACTGGCTTGAAGGGACTTTTTGAGGCCAAACAACATGTTGTTGTGTGGAGGCTGACTAAAATTAAAATCTGAGGAGTATGACATGTCCTTTGAATTACACAGTGACAGCTACTGTACATTATTAGAGTGCAGTTAAAAATCTAACAAGTAAAACTCTTACTGAATATGTGAAAAAAAATGAGATTCCTACAATCATTGCATGTCTCTAATTCCTCCCTCGAGAAGAGCTTCTTGATACCTCTCGGTGCACATCAGAGCAGTAATGCTGGTCATAACTGGAGCAAAAATTTTAATGTTACCAGATTTGGTTAAATTACAGACAGACAGCTCATCACAAAGGACTTTTAAATCCTTTAAAGTGCAGATTGTTTTGTTTTCCAAGCTACTGCTCTCAAACAGCTTCTTCTGATTTCATTCTCCTCGCTAAATAAATCATCATATTAATCTTCCTTTTTTGAACTCAATACCATCTTTGGTGCACATTCTGTCATGCATTCATACTTGAATTTGGCATTTCAACTTTTGGCTTTGGCTCTGTTGCCTTGTGCTCTCTTTTTTCTTTATTGCCTTTTTACAAATTTCTCAATTTCAGAGATTGGGGTTGAATGTAATTATCGTGAGCTACAAGCTTGAACACGACTGAAAAGGAAAAGTTGTAAAAATGAATATACATGACCATTAAATACACAGCAGGGGCATGGGTCTGGCTAAAAGATCACAATCCTATCTTTGTATTTCTTTGTATGGTTTTATGCTATTATTGTGAACTGACAACTATTGCCTTGAGGAATTATGGTTTGCGTATAATAAGGCATCAGCAGTGGGTCTCATCTTTTGCAACTCAATAATCAAACTCATACTGTGATTGTGAAGAGCATTTCAGGTCCCTTTGTGTGTCTGTAAATTCATCTAGTGAGGCGTTTTTATCCTGTGTCATTAATGTTAGCACTGTACTGTGGTGTTCAGGGGGGTAACAAGCACACAAAAGAAAATATTACAAAGCCAAGAACAGGCCGGTGGGGGACTGTTTTCAATGAAAAAGAGCTAAAAGCCTGTGTGCAGCAACACGGGCTGTACTCAGTCCAAGTGTCCCACTGTTTCAACCAAAACGCCCTCCAGGTCAAATAGGTTTATGGAAGATTTCATGCTGAACATGAAGAAACTGAAACAAAAACATTAATTGCTTTTTTATGAAATTTGTTGAATACAATAAAAAGTAATAAAAAAGTACAATAAAAGTATTTTGCAATATCTAAAATACTCTGACATAAACATGAAGACCAAAATCCGTGGGCTAGCTTGTGGGTTTAGAAAAACCAAGTAAACCTTAGCTGGAGACTGCGGACTTCAGACAAACTACAGAGATAAATAGACATTCATCATTCTGTCAATTTCCCAGGAAGTGGGCTACCCTGGCTGGTTTTAGTTTCTGACTGCAGTAATTAGCAAAACATGCCAACTTTTTATTTATAATAGAATAGAGCAAAAAAAATATCAGATGAGCACTAAGAATTTCTATTTTTTTACTAAAACAATATGGCAATTTTGAGGCTGATGCCAGATACATATTTGTGGAAACCAAAACAACAAAACCCCTTATTGTGTCATGGTTTTAGTAAGCTGTCTGACCCAAATGCAAAAAAACTCTCAGGAGACAAAATCAGATTTAAAAGTTTAATAAAGATTAGGTGGAGGTGAATGAATCTG
The DNA here is from genome assembly GCA_963556495.2 of Valencia hispanica. Lineage (NCBI taxonomy): Eukaryota > Metazoa > Chordata > Actinopteri > Cyprinodontiformes > Valenciidae > Valencia > Valencia hispanica. The sequence continues at coordinate 24,228,493 of OY747712.1, read as the reverse complement.
GAACAGTGACTGTTGGGGAACTGCTGGGGAGCGAGAGTTGGATCTATGTAACGAAGGAGAATATGAGCGAGGATCTTGATGAGTAGAATACTTTAAAAGCAGATTTGTTTACAATAGAGGAGGAAATGGAATTGCCAAGGAGGAGTAAGTGGAGCCTGCGGTTGGCCAGTGTGGTGGTTGTCCAGGAGGGGATGTGAAGCTGTTCCAAGGGCTGAGTGTGAGCTGAAAGGTGAGCTATATTGTCTTGAAAGATTTACATGAGAAATAATTGAGATTGTCTCACAGAAAGGAGGGTGAACAGGAGGTACACTAAAGATGGAACTTGAAAGCCAGTTGGGTGTGGTGGCTGTAGTTCAGTGGTAGAGTTGTTGGCATGTGACCCAGAAATCGTGGGTTTGATTCCTGCTTCTGCCTGCTACATGTTGTTTTGTCCTCAGGCAGACACTTCACCTACCCGCCTACTGGTGTTGGCCAGAGGGGCCGATGGCGTGATATGGCAACCTCGCTTCTGTCAGTCTCCCCCAGGGCAGCTGTGGCTACAATCGTAGCTTGCTTCTACCAGTTTGTGAACATGAGAGTGAATGAATAATGGAGTTTTAAAGTTTTAAAATGTACTTACGTATTGGACGCCTTGATTTTTGCCTGTGCCTCTCTAAGACCCTCCTACTCTTTTTGACACTGCCACTTCAGTTCGTCTCATACCGTGCATCATCGCAGCATGCATGGGGTCAGAAAAAAAATCCCACAAAAGATGCGCAGCTGCAGCTGGTGTGTTATAATTACTGAACCTGGGACTCAGCCGGAGTTGTGAGGGGTGGGGAGGGGTAGGGGAGCTCTGCAGGGGCGAGGCTCTCGGCTGAGTACGTAAGGTCGGAGGAGGAGATGGGTGGAAAAAGCGGGGATAGGTGGGAGCAGGCGTTTCAGCAACCCCGAGAACTACCAGCAGAGAACGGCAGAGACTCAAAGATTACATGAGTGAATGGGTCAGAGCAGCAATTCAGGTATGTATTTAATGAGGGAAAGACAGGTTCTCCAGATATCAAGCTTCAGAAAGTCCATTTTGCATAATACCCCCCTTTAAAGGTGAGTATTTATCTTGAGCAAAGGATCTCAGTAGTGTAAACCAGGGAAGCGAGGAACCTGCGAGGAACATGAAAAAAAAAAAAAAAAAAAATATATATATATATATATATATATATATATAAATATATATATATATATATATATATATATATATATATATATATATATATATATATACATATATATATACATACATACATACGTACATACATACATACATACATACATACATACATACATACATACATACATACATACATACATACATACATACACATATATATGTGTGTGTGTGTGTGTGTGTGTGTGTGTGTGTGTGTGTGTGTGTGTGTGTGTGTGTGTGTAGTTGTGCATTAAAAAGTAAACGTATTATTTACAAGATGTTAAACAATATAAACTGTGAAAAACACATGCAAATAACAGTAGCAGAAATGTTACTTGAAGTGGAGTCAAGATGAAGTAGTTTGCTTTTGTAGTAAAAAAAGAACATCTGAGTTGCTTGAAGTTGTCACAATTTTTCTAATTATTGCAACCAGATAGTTCATTTTTAAAAGTCCACAGCATTTTTCCATTAAATCAGACTAAATATTTCCTTGCATTTTAATGTCAGTTAGGGTTATCAAAATTATTTCTATCTGCTAAATGCCAGAATAGTTAGAGATAACCTCTTACTTCTTGGGTGAATTGCACTTTAGTACTTTGGCCAGACATTTTCTAAGGCTTGCAAGCTTCCCCCTAACACTTTCATTTTAGTTTCATCACACCACAGGACATGTCTCCAAAAAGTAGCTTCCTTGGAACATTTAGTTTTTTGCTGCTGTTGGACCAAGACGTTTTACTCACCGACAAGCCTTTTAGTCCTTGTCGGCATAGGGCTAAATTCATTATTAGATATCTTTATGGGCTTTCCCAAAAATTTAAAGGGCATTGCAATCTTGTAATGTGTAAACTTTTGACTTTGAGTAATAATAATTATCTGTAAGATTCTCTGATTTCTCATTATTTTGCCATTAAGCACATAGAACATTTGGTAATACTGACATAAAACAGGAAAAGGTTTAGTCTGACTTATTGTTAGACAGTGAAGGACAAAAATCATTGTACATTTTTATACAGAATATGTTAATGTCTGGTTTCAACTGTTGGGCTGGGTTGACATGAAATTAACAACAAGAAACCACACATATCCATTCTCATATGTTGGTTATTATTACTATAAGAATGTGCTCAATTTTATCAAATCTTTATCATTTTATTACAAAATAAGTATCTACTGAATTTAGTGGATCATTTCAAGTGCCTATTTTGTAGGATATCATATCATATTGTGTTTTTGGTCTGTACAGAAATAGTTGGCTTACTTTTGCTTAGAAAGAAGAAATAAATTAATTCATTCATTCATTCATTCATTATTTGAGGCCAATGTTTAAAGGAGAATCCAAAACAGCAAAAAAAAAAGAAAAATACGAACTAAAATCAGTAGGAGAAAGCATGGAGCACAACAGGGAGCTCAAATAAAAAATGTAAAGTACAGAACAAATGGGTTTTCACTTCATGACAGTTATCTTAATTAGATGAGTGAGACACCTTTTGTTTTTACACCATGGCTGTCCATGTTTTTTGAGGCAGGAGACATTTCTACAGTCAAATGTGTATTTCCTTTACTGATGGTAAAAGTGAAATAACTTACTTTTGAGCCAGCTGAAAGAAAATTGTTGATGTTTTGAAACTTTACATTCCAAACAAAACAAGAACCAACGGAAGAAATTATTTAGTGTTCCCAAGATTTCTAAAATCCTCCAGCAGAAATAAGATATGTAAGTTAAAAGTATACAATTGAAAAGCATTTTACATGTAAACACATTCAAAAACACCTTCTCAGTATTTATGATGCCCAGAGACAGCATACAATACTGTCCAATAAAATGAAGTTGAATAATAGAAATACTATCCCACTTTTCAGCACACAAATCAAATAGGTGTACTCATGTATGTGCACTGACTTTGAAGGTATTGACACAGAACAATTTATTGTATGGGGAGTAGATTTTTTACTAAACCAGGAGGAAGCCAAAACATACTCTGCTACTGTTGTAACATCCTGGCTCGGTCGTAATGAATTAATTTTGGTGAACTAACTTCTGCCACATGAAAGACCAGAAATAAATTATGAGACCATAATGACCAAGGAGGCCCTAAACCACTGAAGAGCAAATATCCTGTATTATCAGTCGTGACTGGAAAACTTGTTACTTTTGAAACTTGACTCCTCTGTTTCCCAAACTACTGTTGCTAAAAGAGAAGGTGATGAAATGAGTACCAGTATACATTTTTCAAAACACAGACCAAAACTGCAGGAGTTTCAGATGGTGTTTGTTATACTGGTGTACTGTGTTGCATTGATGTGTGTGATGAATATTAGAAGGTGCAACCATGAACATATCGGCTTTTAAGAGAAACATTGTGAGAGGGACATTGAACTGTGAGTCATTGCCCTTTGACCTTATCATCTCATCAAGGGAACTTTTCACACATTATTGTGATAACAGCTTACATCAGCACTGTCCTCTGTTGAAGAGGCAGATAGTGACGTCTTTTACACAGTGTTGTCTCATGGCTGCAAATTTAAGGCCACCTGCCTCACCTCTTCAGCTGCAACAACATCAATGATTTACACTGTTTTCCACTCTCCTAATATTTTCGATTAACACTGGGGTGGGGGGAAATGGCCAAAGATACATTGAGGGAAATAAATATCAAACACATCAATATTTTTCTCAAAAAATATATTCCAAATGGTCTTATTTACATGAAACCCATACCATATGTAGGTAATATACCAAGTAATTCACAGGTACAAAAAAATCAGAACAAACAAATCCATAAATGGTTTAAACTGACCGCTGTCTCCCTGTTGCAGATGAATGTTGCTCACCCCCTCCTGGTTTTCCCTGGCTCATAACTAACTTCGATCCATTACAAAATAAATTCACTGAACCATTTACCCAGTGTCAGCTTGTCGTTTCTGCATTTCGGTAAAAAACACTCCAGCCCGCCATGACATTAAATTCATCATAAACCAGTTCTAGCCAGCTGCACCCTCCAAAATTGTTTATTCAATCTATTTGAAGGTGTGAATTATTTGGGTTGTTACTTACATCTGGTCTGCATTTCTTGTCAACAAGATAATTACAAATTTAAATTTTTGTGAATAACCCTAACATGTTCAATACCTTTTTTTCCTCCGAAAGAGGAAATACTGAATACATTACATGACATAAGAATCAGTATATAGTGTGAACACTAATGGGAATAAAATGCTGAATGACAAAGAAGAGGTCTGTCAGATCTTAATAGCTGGGGGGATGCAAAGGAAAGCTAAAAGGACAATAGGATGAGGCAGGGACAGTTACAAAAGAAAGACAGAAGACTGTCTGCCTAAGGATAATGTGAAATTTGAAAAGAATTGGGATAAAATTCCAGAAAACAACAGCAATATTAGGGGGGTGCAAAAACATTTCTTGCAAGTATGACTCAGATCTTTCTTTCTTCCCCATCATCCTATACACTACTACCAGAATCTCAACCATTTACTTTCAGATCACGATTCTTACTCCTCCACAACACCTGGAACTCCAGCGATGTCCTCCTCCTCCTATCTTGTCTTTCTCAAATAGACTTTTCAATCCTCTCCCTCATTGCTGGACATTGTCTCTCTAATTTATCCCTAATCTCTGCATAGCAGCTGTCCAGGGGAGATGGTAATGTTAGATGAAGGCAAGGGAGCCCGCAGGCACTAGATCTGAAACAGCCAGCTGACCGACTACACGAAGACTAGCTCCATCAACTCATTCTACACATTTTTTTATGTAAGTCTGGGTCTGGCTATTGTCTGGAAACTCCATGATAGGGCTTGAACAGTTACCTAGACAGATGTATTAAAATGCTTTAAAACGATGTCTCCAAAATTAATAAAATGTTAAAACTTTACATCATATTTTACCAATGATGCAAGATCATTTCTATCAAATGCCAAAAAATGAGCTGGAGTGACCAGTTTTTTTTCCAGGTGTATGAAAAACAGAGTGGTGTCACACTCTTACTCCCCATTGTGTTGCTGAGAACTGCCAGCCTTAAAGATGACTACCACATTTTTACCTTGCTTACTTACAAGAAGGCAAATTCTGGTCAAGGAAAACCCATTAATTCCACCAATCAATTTTTTGTGTAAATACAGGGATATTGTTCTATTTTTCTCATGGTTATCTTACTGTAAGACTCTCAAACTTTACTCCATAAGAGGTTCCAGTACTCTGTCTTTTTCATTCTGTACATACTGACCAAGTTACACCAGCGGACATTCTCTTACCACACAGTTATTAAGCAGCAGAAGGGATAAACTAAAATCCATGATAATTATCAACAATCTCATCAAATTTGGTGAACTGCACACAAACAAACAGTAACTGCTGAAACCAGAAATTTACCCTCACATAACCCATTCTTCTATAACCTTGTCCTATTACTCCTGATAGAACTGGTCAAATCATTTCTGGTTTCCAAGCTGCCTTGCTCACACAAACTGTTTCAGCACGGCTGACTTTTGGATGGCCACTCCTGATATCAAAATAGATTGTTTTAGGAAAGCAAACCATTTTTGAAGAGCTCCATTCCATCCTGCAACAAAACATCCTGCAACATGGTGCCACCACCCCTGTACTTCATAGTTGGAATGGCATTTTCAAGCTCCAAAAATGTATGTGCCCTTTAGTGCATTTGCAAACTGCAATCTGAGTTTAGGAGAACTGGCTTCTTCCACTCTTAGTGGCCTTTAAGCCTATGTAGCACAGGACTCATTTTACTGTGGACAATAGCACTCTCTAACTAGCTTCAGTGAGCATCTTTACAAGGTCACTTTGTTTTATGGTTGATATGTAGATGTCACCTAAAACATTAATGCCTGGGCCTCAGAAACTCTCTTTGCTGAACAAAATGATATCTGGACGTTCCAATGTTGTTTATAAAATATATAAACTCCCTTTTTTTATTATCCTACAGTTGCACATTCAAATCTGAGTATGCCATTTTATTTTTAAGAACTGCACAATACTTTGGTTTTGCAATTTTGTCCTTAATGTACATATATTATTCTTAATTCTGGTTTTTATACTTTTCTTATGTTAATCTAAATGCTCCATTAACTGTCACTTTGCTGCTGTTACAGCTTAATTTCCCCTTTGTGGGACAATAAAGGATTATTCTATTCTATTCTACACTTGCATAGAATTGGCACCTCCAGGCACCTGAAATTGATACCTAAAGGTAAATTAAACTTTTGAAGATCCACTATTTTCTTCCTCATATCTTGCCAGATTTCTTTGGCTGTGTTGCCACTAAGGGGAACAATGTTTTTGAGGTGAGCCTTAAAATATATTTACAGGGTTCCCTCCAGTTAATTTGAATGTTGTTTGAAAAAAGAAAAATTTAGAAGGTTATGAAGCTATAGCATCATCCCATGGGGATTGGTAAATGGTTTAAAGTCACGACATTATTGTAGGTAAACTAAATCTGAAAAAAGTAATACAAACTGTCAAGAAAATGTATCTCCTTATTCTGATGTTTGGCAAATCAATGTAATCTCCTTCTTGTTCATTCTCACTGACCTAATAGAGAAAAACAATAAACTGATTTAATGTCAAGCAGTGAGGAAAAAAAGGCTATGTTTCTTTTAAAACAGTTTATGTAAAAATCTGGTTCCGACTTCATGTGGTTGGAGAGAACAGGTAATGATCTGAAATAGTTTACCCACACAGTCCTTTAAAAAAGATCAAATGTGCTTCGAAGGTTGGGATCCTTTGGAGCGTGAAAGGCACTGCTTAAAATATTCAATGGTACTGTGGTGTTAGGCCTTTTCTGATCTGTGGTCTGCTGGTGGTGATGTATACATCCAGCTCGATGGAGAAAAAATGGAACCAGCTGGTCACCATGGCCAGCTCAGATGTCTCCTCTGGACTCCACTGAGCAGGCAGTTGAGACAAGCTAACATTAATCATAGAGAATAAATCTCTCACCCTGCATAGCAGGGACTCTGAGCAACTCCCTCACAATTAGACCGATCCACACTCATAGGTGAAGCCTTACAAAAGATCTTGTACAAATATGGAAATAAAGTAAAGTAATAAAGTAAAGTTTTCTTTACTGTCAATTAGGGGTGTCAAATTAGTGCATTAATTGCGATTAATTAAGTACAGCCATATTTAACGGCCTATGTTTTTAATCATGTTGATCTAATTTCTATAATTTAATTATAGTGTCTCTGCATGCGAGTTACTTTTGAATAAAATGTTTTTTTATGCTTTGGGCCTCTTGTGCTTGAGTTGGGGGTTAACCACACCCTAAAGTGGATATCGATTGGCTCTCATTGGGCATGCTCATCATGAGCTGATGCTTCCGTTTTAGTGGAAAAGGCAACAGGAGTGAGGAGGAACGGTGAGTAGCAGACAGTGTTGCCAACTTAGCCACTTTGTCTATATGTAGTGAGTTTTTAGACCCCTCAAGCGATTCTTCTTCAAAAAAGCGACTAGCGACAAATCTAGCAACTCTTTCTGGGGTTGTTGGACACTTTTGGGTGAAGCACGTAACCTTGTTGGCACCAAAGTATGTTGAAGATCTACTATTACTATACCAACCCCCAGACCACTCAGGTGCTCTAATTCCAGTCTACTCAACATCCCTAGAATTAGAACCAAACATGGAGAATCAGCTTTCAGTTTCTATGCTCCTCTAATCTGGAACAAACTTCCAGACAACTGCAAACCTGCTGAAACACTGAGTTCTTTTAAATCACAACTAAAAACTCAACTGTTTAGAGCTGCCTTTGAGTAATGTTTTCATGCATCAGGTTTTGTGTATGCTTCTTGCTTTATTGCTGTTTTTACTTCATATGCTTTATCTGTGTTTTACTGCTATTTTTATTTTACCTCCTAATCATGTAAAGCACCTTGAATTACCTTGCTGTTGAAAGTGTGCTATACAAATAAAATTGCCTTGCCTTGCCTTGTTTTTCTCTCTAAGCGGTGGTGGTACCATGGACTGCTCTCCGTCTCCGAGTGCTCACAGCAGGCAGCAAGTCCTTGCGCAGCAGTCCCGCCAGGTCCAGCTGTATTTACACAGAGCATATATTTACCCCACTGAGTTCAGAATGCTAACAAATCATGCATGATAGAGGCTGAAGTTACAGTCGGCACTGGGACTAGTCTCAAAAACAGAGAAAAATAAATGGCTGGAAAAAAACAGTAAATGACTTCATAAAGCCACTTTTTGTTAAATATTTGTTCTGCAACAAACACGTAATGAATTTAAATTAAAATACCTCAAGATGAGGGCTTTTCTCAGAAATTATTAGGTGTGATTAAAATGTATTTATTCGATTATTTAATTAGGGTACAGATCATGATCTCAAAAAAAAATTTATCTCTTGACAGCACTACTGTCAATACAGCCAAAGGGAAATCTCAGTGCACCCAGACAGCTTTAGTGTTTAAGAGAGAGAAAGTATCATCCAGGTCCTGCTAATTTAAGTACTTGATTAATTGGTCATCAGCAGGTGTGACCCCCTGTTTAAAAGCAGGAGTCTTGGCAGGCTGTTGCACAGAACTTTCAAGTGTTTAGTAACATGTTGGAAACACAGCCATGGTTACTGGACCAAAAGCACAGACCTCCTGCCGGTAGAGGAGTGCTGATCACACAACACTCTTAGTTTCAACAGGAAGAGTGGGAGTTGTGATCGGCCAAACTCAAACCAAGCCAGCTGCCACTCTGAACTTTGCCCTCTTTTGCCCGTGAGTTCACATCGGGAGAGAACACTGCGCTAACTCCGTCCTTCGCTGGCGAGGGAGGAATCGAGTTTCTGGAAGAAACCCATTGGATCCGAAAGACCTTTACAGTCTGTCCATTGATCGGGTGTACTGTATTTGGCTGATGAAGTAAGTCCTGAATGACTTGTTCAAAACTCTGCAGAAAGAATCTTGCAAATTACAGATTCCATAGAGAGAGAGGGAGCCTCTGTTTACTGAAGCTTCGCCGGCCTGCTGTGGTGCCGCTGAACTGCCTGCTGCTGGACCTGAGAGCTGAACCAGCCAGGAGTTGCTGAGCCGATTGCCACCCACCCTTTATTCTTTGGTGCCAAGCTAAAACAGAGTGGCTCTAAGCTGAACAACATAAACTACCTCTGCACACTCGATCTGATTAGTGTGACCTGCTTTTGCAGACCACCAGCACTTCATGAACAAAGATTGCTACCTATGGTATTCAAAATACAGATGGGCTTTAAAACTGTTTAAACATAAAAAACGAATCATGTAAGTCAATTTTTGAAACCACCTACTTAGTATGTCAGAATACTAAATTAGATCAAACACTGCGGTCATAAAATAGAATAAATTCTACAAAAGGTTAAACTAATAACAATTAGTTTAAACTAATTTAGCTTCACCTTCAAAACTCTTCAGTACAAGCCTTGGTCTTCAAGCATACATATGCATACTGAACTGTGACATCACGATCAATTTATTGGTTATTGTTTCTACTTTGCATATTTGTCCATTTTACTGTTTACTTTTGGTAGTTAGTTTTATTATTCATTCTTTTTCTTAGTAGTTTAGTTGTGTGTTACTGGTTTAGTGAGTTTATTGATTAAAGCATTTTATTCTTTTTGTAATAAACTCTTTTATTTTGGAAGGTTTTGTGTATTACTCCACATACATATGTAGTAACTTGGGGTTCAAAGAACGGCAAGAACTTATTCCTTTATTTATTTTTTAATTGTCTCAGCCTTATCCGGCAGGTAATCATAAGCATTAACTGAGACTGACCTATTTGGCTGTTATTATTTCCTGGATCCCATGAGGTGCCCCACACTTGGTAATTTTGACATAAAATCATTAATTTAATAATTGCCCTAAACAATTCATAATTATTCATAGCCAAAACCTACCTATCTGAGTCACAACAAACACAATGCCAGGATGAAAAGAGATCAGCAAGAGAGATTAAAACTAAACAATTGTTTCTGTGCATCAATCTGAAAAGGATTACAAAGACATTTTCAGGTTGTTTGAACATTATCATTTTAAAGTCAGAAAGAGATCTCGCAAGTGGAAAACATTTAGGATGGTGGCCAGTCCTCCCAAAAGGTAAGCATCCCAGCAAGTAAACAATGACATCCAGAGAATGTGATGCTCAGAAATAAAAGAGCTGCTTCTTAGATTCTATAAGCCTTACTTAACATGTTCAAGTTTATGACAAAACATTCATAAAATACTAAATAAGCCTGCCAAATAAGCCTGCCAAAAGAATTATAGCCGCACTTAGATCTCCTAAGATGCATTTCATAAAACCACTTTTGGACTTCTGGATGATTTTTGCACATATGAGTCCAAAGTGTAGATGTTTTACCATGATGAGATATACATTGTTTGTCAAAAATAAACAATATCATCAAAATGACTCTATATCCAACATTAAGCCCAATGGTGACAAGACTGTGATTGGGTCTTCTTTTGCAGACATTGGATCTGGGCATACTGCAGTGATTAATTCGACCATGAGCTTCTCTATAGCCTACACAAAGTATTACAGACTAAAATTTGAAGCTATCTGTATGCTAACAACAGCTGGGTCAAATTAGGATTATCAACAGAGCACAAACATCACAAATAGCCACAAATCCACAACAAAGTGAGTGAAAAAGAGAAGAATCCAAGTTCCAATGGCATTGCCAAAGTTCACATCTGAACTAAACTTAAATCAATCCATTCATACAGAATTTACTATTTCAAGTTATTGCTGGTGATATTGGATGTAAAAACTGTAGAATCATGGGGTGTACTCAGGTTGTTTTTTTTTACCCCAGATGCATTGATAATCACCCATATTCACTAAAATTACAGACAGACAGACTGGATAGATATATTTAACTGGTTGATTGAACTCTGCAAGTTTTTCAAATATTTTTTTTTCTTACTCTAACCCTGCTTGAAACTTCTCCATAACGTTATGCTATGCAATTTTATCGCGCTTCTTACCCAGCCTGTCACTTTAGATGGATGGCCATGTCTTGGTAGGGTTGCGGTTGTGATGATGGACTGAAAAGTGCTTTGTAAGATGCTCAAAGCTTGGAATATTGTTTCATAACCTTAGCCTGTCCTAAACATCTCTTGAAAGAAATTTCTTTCTGACTGGCCTGCTGTGTTCGTTGGTGTTCATAATGCTGTTTGTTCACGAATGCTCTCTAACAAACCTCTGAGGTCTTAGGAGAACTTATGCTAAGATTAAATTTCACACATTGTGTATTCTATTTAGTAATTGCTTGGGGGCACCTGGCTGCACAGTAGTGCCAGGATGTCCCAGACAGTTGTGCCCTTTACTCTGATGTCCCTACCCCTACTGTAGGTGTGAACAAAAGTGCACACCACATTTTTTTTCTTTACAAACAAATGTGAAAACCATGAATGTTTTTATCCATCTCACAATAACTAGTTACTTCGTGTTGGTCTATCACATAATGCCCAAATACAATATTTTGAAGCTTGTGGTTGCAACATGATAAAATGTGAAAACGGCCAAACGAGCTTAATAGCTCTGCAAACCACAGTAGGCTATGTAATGGCCTACTGTGTTTTCGTGTTGACGACCTATATCAAATAATTTAAAAAAGATAAATTATCTTCTATGTTATATTAATACGCAATCTGTAGCATGTGAACACTCTAAAATAAACTAATTAAAACACACTTCAGCGTAGTAAATAAGTCTATAACTATATCCATTAGCATTCATGGGTATCTTTCTTTCGGAGGGCATTGGACCTTTTCGCTCCCTCACATAACAATACACAGGAAGTTGTGTCTTAGTCACTGGACCAATCAGCTGTGAGGTTATTGGACGCAGTGGTTAGCAGGATAAGTCTGTAGAAATATAGTATTATTCGTTGATGTGATATAAACGTGTGTTAATCTACTCAAATCTTCGTAGTTTTAAGTGAACGTAATTGGAACAGGCATTTTCTAACATATCCGAGAACGCGGAAGCTAGAGCAGCTACTGTTAGCAAACGTTAGCTTGCTTAGTTAGCTTAACAGACATGAAACCCCGGTAGCTCACAGAAGCTGTTATTTTAAATGAGCAGCGTTCACAGTGTAAAGTTATGCTAATCAGAAACTAAAACTTTTTGTGTTGAACTACAGCGTCAAAGTAACCTATCGGATTACGAGCCCGATGTCTTTATATATCCGTTTTCTTTACACTGTTTGAATTTAGGCTAGCAAGGTACGATTAGCCTAGCTGCTACATAAACAACATTCAGCAAACTGGACAAAACATTGGATTTAGTGGGCTTTAAATCGGGCTCGGCGGGTTCGCTGACCCCTCAGAAAAAGATGAAGAAGAGGAAGGAGCTAAACGCCTTGATCGGACTCGGGGACAGCAAGCGTAAGAAGACTAAAAAGGGGTCAGGGCACCGACTTCTCCGAACCGAACCCCCGGGCTCAGAGTCCGAATCGAGCTCGGAGGATGATGACTTCAACACTTTGAACGGCGGAAATAACTTTGGAAAGTGAGTGATCTGCTGTTGTGTAAATCGGTGTGTGAATATATTTGGATTAGTTCTAATTATTTGTTAAATTGGTGTTCAAATTTCATGATAAATGTTTAACATGCCTTTCCTTCTAAAATATCGTACTGTACTCCTGAGACAACAGCTGGTTCCTAAAGACTTGTATGTTGTCCGAGTAACTATTTGAATATTTTTTAAAGTGGTTAATCGACCAATTTTTGCCTTGAATCATTACATACCTCCCTTAAATTGAATCCTGAATTTCCCCACGGTGGGACCGTAAAGAATAGCACAACTGTCAACTTATCAACACTTGGCCATACACCTAAACGGATGGGATTGGAAGGGAGAGTATTGATCATAGAGCCAATAGGCTGTGGTATCTGGAGGAGCTGCAGACATCCACAACACAGATGGGAGAATCTCCTGGTAGAACAACTGTTAATTGTGCCATCTACAAGTGTAGTGCTTATGGAAAAGAGACAGGAAGAAAACCACAATAGGCCGGTGTTCAGTTTGTCACAAGCCATGTAGAGGACACAGTAAACATATCAATGAAGGCGCTATGGACAGATCAAACCATATTTGAATTTTTAGGGCTGCTTACAAAACACACTGATACTGCACATTACTCTGATAACAACATCACTGCTAGGAAACATAGTGGTGCCCGCATCATCGTTTAAACTGTTTTAAAGCCGACCTTTTCAAGAGCAAGGAGAGGGGAACTGGTTAGCGTTGATCTAATGAGGAATGGAGCTATATACAGGGTAATCCTGTAAGAAAACGTACTAGATGATGGAAAAGACTAGGTTATGGTTCACCTTCAATTTGTAGTTGTAATGTCACAAAATGTCAATTCAGTGGGTATGAATACTTTTGCAAACACTGGCTTTGGTAGCTCATTCTTTCAAGAATAGTTCCTTTTGAGCATGCTCATTATTCACACACATGCCGTTTTCCAAGAGTCCAAATTAATAAATAATAGGCTGTGCCGTTTTAATGTCTAACGTTACATGTCCTTTCTTTTTACAGAAGAAGCTACTCGCAGTGCTGCAATGTGTGCTACCCATTGTTTTTGTTCATCATACTAGCTGCTTGTGTCATGGCTTGTGCTGGACTCATATGGATGCAGATTGCACTGAAAGAAGATTTAGACTCACTGAAGGAGAAGCTGCACAGCAGTAAGTGTCACAAACCAGTCTGGTGATTTTGAAACTACACAATCCCTTTTGGTCATGTAAATCTTTTCATTTTCTTTAACCTAGCTGTAAGGTGGTTATTATTTTTGGCACTGCTCATAACACTTTCTTTTCCTTTTGTTACAGTGGAATCCAGCCAGAAGGTGTCATCAAGTGAACTACCCAAAATAAGCGAGGATTTGAAAAACAAGGAGAAAAAACTTGATGACTTTGAAAACGGGGACAAGGGATTGAGCAAACTCTGGTCTAACCTCACAGAAATGAATCGTAAGGTCAGTTGGGCCTGCTATAATACTTGTAATGTTTTGTAAAAAAGTGCATGCGCCCAGTTTAGTTTCACCTTATGGTGATTGCAGCTCATGCAGTTTTGACTATCTGCAGTTCGATATATTTCTGGGAAATAAACTTTTCAGAGAGTCCTCTGTCTAATCAAGCTCATTAGTGAAGTTTTATAACATTCTGACAACTATACGTTGGATTTAATAACATTTACATGTAAGTTTCTTTTACTTTTTCAGAGGGACTCAGTATAGTTTATACACTTTTAGCTAAAACGTTTGTGTTGTTTTAACCCTCACAGATCACTTTCCTGGATTCAGCTGTCAACCATTTGAAAACCAGTCTGAAATCCTCTGCTGATTTAATTGGCCTTCCAACAACCGTTGAAGAGCTTCAGAAGGTAAAAACCAACAGAAGATGGAACTTCAATAAGTTGTTCTGATTTCAGTATTCTCATGCATTTTTATCTTGTTTCAGAGTGTTGCCACAATTGGCAGCACACTCACAAGTGTACAGCATGACGTGGAAACAATGAAGGCTTCTCTTGAAAATCAGAAGAAAGATGATGAATCAAAAAAGACTATGGTAATTTTAAGTCTGATACATTTATTATAGTTCCTGAATAGCCAGTCTGAGGTACGTTACTATGTGCAGCATGGAACAAATGCTGTCCAAATCAAACCACTGCTTGAACACAGGGTGGCACTTATTCAGGAGTTGCAGCATAAGTATGCCAAGCTGTAAGATAGTGGGGGAAAATGACTTTCCATATGGTACCACATGTTCATATCTCCTGCTGATCAATCATCCCAAAGCCACTCTGCCCAACTCTGATTAGATACAAGGAAATTGGTCTTCAACCATCTGTGTGCCATCATTGCCAGCTATTCTTGCATTAGTTTGGTGTGGACTGCTTTAAACAGTAGCTTTATCTGCTCATTTTGTTTCCTGGCACTTTAGATAAGGCAATAAAATCAACTGGCAGGTCTGCTTCAGGATGAGAGGGGCGATTTTAAGTGACCTTTTTGCATTACAGTTACATTTGCAGCCTAATAATCATGAATTTTCTTGCCTGTGGTGGCAGAATCTCAATTTAAGATTAATGTATTTATTTTCGGTCTTTGTTGCACCGTTTGTTTTATATTGTTTTAACAAAATATTAAACTTTACCAGTTTTATATCTGTAAATGGGTTTTCAGCCTCAAACTGAACTCTTTGAAACGAGCAACGCTAAGGAGGTTTTTTTTCAGTCCAAATTATAAATGCAGCTATATATTTTTTTTTGTATTTCCATCTTTAGGCTCACTGCAAATACTGCTAAAGATGCCTTCTTTCATTGGCACCTTAACAACCAAAACAACTTAACTGCCCATTGAGGTTAAGTAGGCTACATTTATCTAGTACATTAGCAAAACAAGGTTGTGGTGTAATCTTCCTTTGATTCATTACTGTAGCATTTGTCTTATTAACAACTGAAGCAAATCTATTACCGTACATCCAGGCTTATTGTGTTGATCTTCCAAATAATGGCATGAATCCAAATGAGAAGCGCTGGTGATTGCTGCCACAGCCAGATTAATGTGTGTGTTAACCCACGCATGTAAGCAGCTTGACAGTTCTTGTCAAGCCTATGTTAAAGTAGACGTTGGAATAAAAGGGTCCTGTCATTTTTCTTGGATCTGTGCCTCGGCTTTGCATTCATAATACATTAAACAAGTGCCAATCTATTTTGAGAGCTTACAAGCTATGAACTAAAACTAGGTCAGATATCTGAAAGAATTGGGGAAAAAAATCTAATTTCTTTACAAGCACAATAAGATGAAAGAAAGAAAATTGCCAAATATTTATATAGGTGTGTATTTCTGATACCGCAACCTCAATAATTTTGTCTTATGGCGTATACTTTTACAAGCAATGTTTACAGTGGTTCTGAAAAGTGTACACACCCCTGTTAAGAATGCAAGTTTTTGGAATGTAAAAATGAGACCATGAATGAATAGCAAACAGATTTTTGATGAAAAAAAACGTCAATATCCTGGTTGCATTAGAATGCACTCCCATTAACTGAAACTCTGTTAAAGCTTCTTTTTTTTTTTTTTTTTTTTTCAGCATGCAGTTGTTTTTGTTAGAAGTCTATTAGTGTCTTGTGTTGACTGCATTTGCGCATTCTGCCTTTATAAATTTCTCCAGATCTATCATCGATTGAGAGGACATATCCTGTCCACAGCCTTCTTCAAGTAACCCCACAGATTTTCTGTCAGGTTTTGTTCTGCTCTGGCTAAAGGCGGGTTTATACTTCTGCGTCGTGTCCCTCGCGTAGGGTACGCCGTAACCGCCGTAGCCTCTGCCTAGGTCCGCAGAGGGTTGACGTGCACCTCCTCGGACCTGACGTGCAGCCAGGCGACGCGACGCAGAGACGTGGAAGTACTCCCTTGTGATTGGTCAGTGAGATTATGTACGGACGTACCATCTTCTACGTCTCCGTCTTCTCATTTGCTTGCATTGCAAAGTGTTCAAAAGAAGGATAATTTGTTCGCCTGCTTCCACAATCTCGTTGAGACACTGCACAAAGGCCACCATCATTGTTCTAAAACAGGAAATACTTGCCGGAACTGAAGCAAACATAAGCAAACCATCAGAAAAACTCCCCCCTGTGGAGTTTGCTGACCGATACCAGCCTACTGCCACCTGCAGGTCTGGAAATGAAACAGCAACACGACGCCCTACGCAGGAGTATAAACACAGCAGTGGGTACGGCGGTTACGGCGTAACCTACGTGATTGACACGACGCAGAAGTATAAACCAAGCTTAAGACTTTAATTTTCCTGCCATTTAGTCATTCTTCATTTTCTAACTGACACCTCAAGGTTTTGTCACCAAACTGACTTATATTTGTAACTTCATCCACCTAACTAAAACCTCAGGTTCCAGTTGAGGCTGCACAGTGTTTGGAGTTCAAAAATTGTTGGCTAATATATTCCAAGAGTTGTGAGCTTAAATTTTACATGCTAATGTAATATTATTCCATTGGACTGCATCTTACAGCAGCAGATGCTCACTCCAGACACAAATGACATTGCCCAAAAATGCTAAAGATCATAGAGTGTAGATGAGAAAGAGAACAAAGAAGAAAATGTTCACATATTACAACTGATTGCACCATCGCAATATTTACTAATATTATCGCCATTGCAAGATTTTCTAATATTGTGCAGCCAACTAATAATTAGTTTACTGATATGTGTATATCCATGTAGGTTATTGCAGCTTCTCCGTTTTTATATTTTTTATACATTTATTTATTTTCTATATGAATTGAACAGGAAATATGTCACACCAATGTGGAAATTGTTTTGAAGGGATCTGTCACGGTCTATTCTTTCTACATCCCAAACATCTGACATTTTAATGTAGCCACTTTAATGTAAGGAAGTAAATATCTCCAAAAACCACTTCCTGTCACCAAAGTTGTGTCCCCTTCTTATTGGTACACGTATTTAACTCTGAACTGTCGATGTATTCAGATCTTATATAATTTTTGCAGGACATCACAGACTTAAAAAGAGCCATGGGTGAGGTCAATAAGACAGAGGAGCAGCACCATATGTGGACTGATGAGCAGATCCACATTCTTCTGTCTACTGTTGCAGATCTTCATCAAAGAGTGGCCTCATTAGAGAATGGGTCAAAACACAGCGTGAGTATTACTCTAATTCTGTGGTGACAATTTTTTTTTAACCTTTGCATTCATGTTAAGGGCATTTCTGCTCTCTCTAAGCAGTTGCAGATAAAAGTTGATTACCTCATCGGGATAACTAAATGCATTTTTACTCATACAATTTTTTACCAAATTGCTTTCCTTATTACATTTTTGTTACTGTCATCACTCAGTAATAAAATAAAAAAATCTCTGTAAGCCCTTCCAAAGCAATGTCTTAAAGTGCCCCTGGCATGAAATTCCCCGTGATGTTTGGGCCCTTTTTAGTCACACTCTAAGTACCTTAATACTGTATCAAAGGATCGTTAGCCGTAGCTCAGCACAGAACGACCGAGTTTTGGTGGGCGGAGCCCAAGCCATGCGCCTCTATTGTCAATTGAGTCTCTAACGTCCGCATCTGATGAAACATTGACAGACATGCATTTGCGCACCACAAATTGCCCACATTCCAATATTACCCTATTTATGAAATGTTATTAGGTTTAGGCCTTATTATATTGTGTGTTGAACAATAATCTGTTTACAAATTACAGGCCTAATAAAATATTTGATCATCCATCCACACATCCATCCGTCCTCATTACGTCTCTAGCTTCACCACGACAGTAATGGCTCAGTTATCGGCTACTATAACTATGTAATGGCGTTTCAATTTGATCCGGAATCTGATCCGGACGGCAAGGCACCTGAGGAGTAACCAGAAAGGTAGAGGACGTCTTCCACAGGTGATCCAGACAGACGTGCTGCACTGAGGCAAGGGGCTGTGTGTGTATATGTGTGTATATGTGTGTTCTTGTATTGCTATCCTATTTAAGACCTTTTCGGGCATATGTGTGTGTGTGTGCGAGAGACGTGTGAGTGACAGAGACGAAAAGAGAGCAGGGAATAAATACGCTGCGTGTTTTAAATAGCGTAAAAGAGAAAAACGAAACGCAATATGTGACAGTCGGTGTTGATTTTTTTTTTTTGGGGGGGGGGGGGGGGGGTCGGTGTTGAATCTGTGGCGGTCGGAGTTTAATCTGTGGCGCACCGCCACAGATTCGTCATGTTTGGGAAAGACTGGTATATAACAGCTGAAGGACATTATTGCGGAAATATAGGCTACTTACTTGTGTAGGGATATTTGCTGGTTCACGGAGGGTTGGTATTGATCCTGGTAAATGTTTAAGACTATCTGCGAATCCACTGCTGTATTGTCCCAAGTTAATAAAACATCTGTCAGAGAAATGTTTGCCACAAACGACCACGCGCTTCGGGAGTCGATCGGGTATATTCCCTGCATAAATAAAGTCCATCCACAAGCTTTTCAGTGAGGAGGAAGTGGGAGGACAGTGTCTATGTGGTCTGGACTCCATGTTGTCGGTTAGTTGTTTGCCTTTTAGCGTAGCTCTCGTTGTTTAGGTTGTAATACGCACCGCGGGGGGAGGGACTTGGAGAGTGTAGTTCAGAGGAGGGGGTAATTGGCTGGAACTCAGTGACGACATATGCCGAAACGTGAGGTCATATGCCGAACTGCAAAACAGCCCGTTTCTGAGTGCTAATTTCACTATGTAGGCAGAAATACCCGGGGATAAAGGAAACACTAATCAGTAATTTTAACCCCTTAGGGGACATAGGCAGGCTGGGGAAACTAACAAATATGACCAAAAAACTCAAGAAATGCTAATTTCATGCCAGGGGCACTTTAAGTCAACTTGAGTACAATGGAAAGTCATTTGCCACAGATCCCATTGTTAAAAATTTATTTTCTTGACAGACCAGAACGTGCTGTAAGTTTGGGTTAATGAACCCCTTTTAAAGTTTAACCATTAAAAAAATGTACAACGGTAACAGCCAAATACTGAACTTCTAACTCCAACTCTTTGAGCCGACAGATTCCAAAGACACAATAATTTAATTGCCCTCATCCTGCCATGCAATTGCAGTATAATGACGGTGGAGCTTCACTGGTTGTCAGCAGCCAAGAGTCTGTAACTAAGATGGTGACAGAAACAACACCACCAAAAGCAACACCTCGGGATTTGGAAGGTATTAGTGCAAAGAAAGCCATGAAGCCAAATTGCTTCTTTCTGCACATGTAGCTGTTTAACACCACCCTCCACTCCTTTCTACAACAGACATGGCCACACCACTAACAAAGCCACAGAGCAGCAGACGTCCTCGCTTCTTAACTCCAAAGCGATCTAGGAGGAATGCTGGAACAAAATGTCCAAGGAGGGTGTTGCTGCCTGGTGTCATTTCTCTAAAAGGTAAACAACACGATACCTCTCCGTTCATTAAAGATTTATTATGTTATTTCTTTAATGGAGTTGAGCCAGGGTGTGTTCTGCCTGTTTATTTATAGATGGATAAAAAATTTGCTGGCATTACATTTAGTTCTTTGTAGGATCTAGGTACCATCTACACCTAATTATCCATATTAGGAGTAGAGACTATGTCACACTGTGTGTGAGAAAGCAGTTACTATAACACACAATTTTACTATTGTAAATGATTACACTGCTAGCATTTACACTCCCTTTAGTATTCTATAGTGGCACAGCTACCATAAATGAAAAAACATAAATGCGATTATTCCCTAGAGCAGTGGTGTCCAAAGTCAATCCCCAAGGGCCCGGTCCCCCATTATTCAAATATTTTCCTGGTTCACCACACCTGAATCACATTAATGAGTCATTGGCAGGCTGCTGCAGAATTTGATACCCATATGAGGAGCTAATTGAGCATTTTGAATCAGCTGTACTGGAGCAGGAACACATCTAAAAAATGCAGGACACCGGCCCTTGAGGACTGGAATTGGAATCCAGTTGAAGTTTACATAACAACGAATAAAAATACATACACCTTTTTTTTCCTCACTGTCTGAAGTTAAATCAGACTTCAAACTTCTCATTATTGAGGAAGCAAATAGAAATAGTTTTGGTAATTATAATCGAACAACAACAACAGAAATTTGGTCTGATTTAACTTCAGACAGTGAGAAATAAAAGGTGTGTGTCTTTTTATTTGGTGTATCTAAACGTCTGGTATTAACTGTATTTATACCTGTATCAATGATCAGGGGGAAGCTTTAGAAAACTGTTTAGCAGTGAGAAGTCAGTTTATTTGTGATGTTTTAGTTCTAATTTAACATTATTGCAGTTCAATGTTTATTACTGCTGTATTTTATTTGTACTCAGAAATGATCATTTCCAAATGCTCAACCACAAATGCTGGCAGCACTTATAAGCACAAATCAATGTGATAGCTGCAGTAATATCGTCTTTATTTTTTGTAAACATGCTGTCTCTTTGTCTAGATGCATGAAACACAAAAACATTGTTTCTTCTTACTAATCAGTAAATATTCAGGTGGGACTGGGTTCCCACATCCAAGTTTTGACTTCTGGAAGATGAGGAATGCAGCATATTTATGTTTTCAACTTTGGCAGGGAATCAATAATAAAACACAATTAAGAGAAAATGTGAGATCCCAATAATGCTTTTGTCAATGCTACTGAAAATATCCAGTGAGAACATAGCTTTTTGTTTAAATTGAATAGCTTTCAAAGAGTAATAGTTGTTAAATTTCTAAAGCAAACTTTCATTGCTGTATTATTTCTGAATCCTTTTTCAGACCTTGAAGACCTCTACCAGAAAGCAGGAGTTGGATGCGATTCCCACGGACTTACTTACCAAGACCTGAAGATGCTGTTTGGGGCATCGACTCCCAGTGCACATGCTGTGGCCTGCTTTGATGATGGAGACCGAAGGTTCTCCCTGAAGGAGCTGAGAGCTGCTGTGGGTTTGTGAGCTCAGCGTCACTGAGATCAGTGAACAGTATTGAACACCCAGCAGGGTCTGGGAGGGGGTTGGGGATTCCCAACCCTCATCTGTAGTTGCTGCACCTTTTTGTGAACTGAATATTTATCATTTTGATGGTGGTAAAAGTGGCACTGGTATGCCCTCTCCTCACACCTCCCCCCAGGTCCACTTTAAGTATATTATTAGCAAGAAAAAGGAATTACTTACATTTTAACAGT
Source organism: Valencia hispanica (assembly GCA_963556495.2). Classification (NCBI taxonomy): domain Eukaryota; kingdom Metazoa; phylum Chordata; class Actinopteri; order Cyprinodontiformes; family Valenciidae; genus Valencia; species Valencia hispanica. The sequence continues at coordinate 24,206,576 of OY747712.1, read as the reverse complement.
GATCCATAAACAAGTACCTGTATGTAAATCTGATCTTATTTTAACCTGTTCCTGATATCTTGTTTGTAAACCTCCAATAAGTCCCATTTTCCATCCTAGGTCTTCAACTTGAAGTGTTCATGTATTATTTGTGTTTAGTTTTAAGTTGTTCTTTTTTTGATTCTGTCTCATCCTTATATAATGATTTTTGTTGGACTATTTTAGGCAGTACCTGCCAGCTATCACAAATGTTCCCACATGTCTCCATAAACACCTGGTTCAATTCACCTAAATCTTGTTTGTGGGACTGGAGAAGGACTTTTTATGAATGTTTACAAATGACTACTAGAAATGGCTTCTCTGAGGCTCTCATTGTGTTTTTAGACAGTTTCATAACTTATCTCAGAAACAATCAAGTATGCGAACAGTCAAAACTTTTGTATGCTCTTTTCTAAGCTTAAACTAAAGTTTGAAGTTCTGCTTTCCTCCACCTGTAGAGTTGCAGTTGTGATCAATGTAATTAGTCAATCTGCATTTATTCGTAGTTTTGTTGCATATACTTTTTGCTTTTCTCATTTGCTGATGTTTTGCAGATTTGAAGGGCTACGAACTCTATAAGAATTTTGAATGGTTATTTATCAGGCATATGTAGCAATAAGTGAAATATTTCAGTGGAATGAAGGCACACCTAGCTCACAGTATGTAACGGGTAGTGTGAGAAACACTGACCATCAACTATTTACTTTATTCCTTTATTGCATTATAAAGGACCTAATCATGTGTGTATTCACAAAATGGTCATATTCAGACTTGTACAAATTTATTTTCAACCAGTTATATTGTTAAAGGGGTTAGGCTGTTAAAATTTATTTAGAGATATGCTCGACCGGGCTCTTATTTTATTTTTTGTTTATACCACTTTGTGGTTTTCCTCAAGTTCTCACGTGCTGGTTCAGAAAATAATGTGCTGAAAGTTAATTGATAGTTAATAGTTTAAAATCCAACAGAAAAGGAATTAATTGCAAGGTGACAATAAAGGTACATCTCAATAAATTAGAATGTCTTTGAAAACTTAATTCATTCCAGAAATGAATTAAAGTAAAAATCACAGATTCACAACATACAGTTTTATATTATTTATATATCAAATGATATATTTTTTTTTTTTTTTTGATAAACATGGCTTACAGCAAATGAAAACTCATGATGTACTTTCTCAGAAAATATCTTTGCCATAGACGATAGGACCAATTTAAAGGGAAAAAAACTGGACAAAAAGCTTTTTATACCATCTGCCAACCAAAAATGACCATATGCTGTACAGTTTAGGACCTCATTACTTGGTTGTTGTTTTTTTTTCTTTTTTGTTTTTTTTTTGCATGAATTGGTGCATCAATCCAGTGTCACATGAAGGCTCTTGCAGTGTTAACTAAACTCAGGTTGTCTGCCATATTTGGGTCAAGGTGTCTCAGCTATTGGTAGCCAATAAAACCTTGAAATCGCATCACAATATTTTTTTTAAACATTGCTGTATTAATATACAGCACTATGTAGCAAAATAGATATTTATTTAAAGTAAAATTGTATAGTCTGAATAAATGGTGCTGGAAGCAATAGCAACATTAATTAATTTACCAAATTTGATATTTAACCTTATGCAGTTGTAGTAGCATTGTTGAGTTAATTGTATCCCCAATAAAAATAAAAACGGTGAAGATGAAAATAATGTAAACCCCCTTTAAATTCTACTGTTTTCTGTATTTTGTAGTCATAAAGACAAAGAAACAACTGTTCAGAAGAATCTGTAATACAAGTAAATCTGTCCAATATATTGACATAAGATTAGCATCAAAATCTTGGCCAAACCATTCAAAACTTTCCCTGTCATTTAAATTTCACCTAGTAGTCACTGCAGTCATATGTTTACCTTTCTGCAGCTTATTCTATCTCCACTTCGAGCCCTGTCTTTACCTCTGTACACTCTAGTGGTTTTTTCTTAAGCGAAACAAGTTTTGTCTCGATCTTTGGTTGTTTCCTTGTGAGATTTGTTGGATGCTGTACTTGAACAGTTTGTCCTTTTTATATTTGTAAAAGCGCTTGCAGAGACTAACTCCTTGTTCTAATGCTCCTCTTGTGAGTAGACCAATACACAGAGATGTTGCTGGAGTTGAGGATCTTGAATAAGGCTAAATGATGAGCAAACTCTGGTCTTACTGTTATTAGATTGCTATGTAGGTAAGTAAAACAAAAATTTAGTGATTCTTCGAAGGCACAAAAGTGTTTGGAAAGAGGAGTGAAGAATGTACTACTGCAACCAGTCAATGAAATGTGAAAAACATTGTGGACAGTATATTACTGAGGCATACTTTTATCTTCCTCTAAACAACAGGTCGGAAAGCTTTTGCTTACTAAAAATAAGATAAAACGGTCATTAAATTAGGTATCGGTACTTTTGAGTGTGCCAGATCCTGTTGTAACATGAAATCGACACATTTTCCTTCCACTCAACTTTGCATTAATATATCTGCATACAGCTCTTTGTGAACATTCAGATTATTTTTGCAATGGTACATTTCTGTATTAAAATGCTTTTTTGGCCATGTGTAACATTTACATTTTCCAAGAAACTAAAATTTGGGTTTTCAATAGCTGTAAGTAAATAAAAACACTTGAAATATATTACTGTATTGAATCTTACAAGTTTCACTTTTCAATTGAACTACTGAAACAACTTTTGATATTTTAAGTTTAGAAACACTTATGCATCAAAACATGTCCATAACCTAAGCTTAAAAATGCGTCCAACTACACACTTGATTGATTCCTCTATAGACCAAAAATTTGATTTCTTTTTTCCTTGCAAATGGAAAAGAGTGGGTGTTAGGGGTTAGATTGCTCACCTGCTTATCAAGGTAAAATTGACTGATAGATTGAGGCATGTTTTTAAAATTAGTCATTTTTGGCGTGTTGCTCACCATGTAACAAATGTTTTTAGTTTAAGAGGGAGTTTTCCAGGATGAAGGTTAGTCAAGTTTGTGTCACAGCCAATCATTAGATCCCCAACGCAACTGTAAATGAGATTTTATGAATGTTTTTTTGTTGTTTGAGCACCAATGAATAAAGACAGTAAAAGATTTGAGCTTGTTATTTTTATGATAGTTTGAGAAGCTGCACAGTGGTAGCACAGTCGCTTTGCAGCAAGAGGGCTCGTGTTTGAATCCCGGCCTGGGATCTTTCTGCATGGAGTGTGCATGTGCGGGTTCCTCCCACGGTCCAAAAACATGACTGTTAGGTTAATTGGTCTCTCTAAATTGTCCTTCTGTGCACATGCATGGTTGTTTGTCCTGTGATGGACTGGCGACCTGGTCCAGGGTGGACCCTGCCTATCTCCCGATGAAAGCTGGAGATAAGCAGCTGCTCCCTTGTAAGGATAAGCAGTATAGATAATGGAGTTTGAGAAGCCTTGATTTTGTGTGACATGTTTTACTGAAGTATTTATGAATGCAATTTACAAAAGATCTTAACTTTTAGTAAAACTTTGTACATGCTGCCTGTTGGAAAACTGATCCCCCCCAACAATCTTAACAAATACAGATTTTACAGGAACCGCTTTAGGCCAGAGCCCCTTTAGCCCTCCAGTCCTGGGACAAAAGACCCAGCAACCCGTCTTCATCCTCATCCCCCTCCTCCTCCTCATTGGCTTCCTCAGTCTCCATGTCTTCATCCTTTCTTGGCACAAGTTTCCTTTTCAACACATCTCGCTTGTCCCTCAGCCGTTCCACCCTTTTGTAACACTGGATCTGTTCATCAATCTCGTCGATCTGACGCTCAAGGCGTCCCTCTTCATCGTCCTCCGCCACGATTGCCTCGGATTTTGTGTTCACCTGTCGGATCTCCTTCTGAAACTCTTCCCACTCCTTGTCCATGTGATCCTTGGGAGCGTCGACATTACGCACTTTGGCGTCTCTGACCGGATCGTCGAAGAAGCCCTCGGGCAGCGCCTCGGCCATGTTGTCTTTCTTTTCGGCACTCTTCTCCGGGACGTCTGCTTTGAGAATAGATCCTGAGTGGGAAATGGCAGGCGTGGATGGGAGGGAGCTGTCAAAGAAATCAGCTGGCAGCTCTGCAGCGGACTGCGCCGAGGGAGCCGTCTCACTCTCGTCTTCATCATCATCTTTCTCGTCGTAAACTCCTGCTAGGAGGCTCAGCCCTGCAGATTTCTGTGCAGAAGCAGTCGCCTTTTCGGTGGGTTTCTCAAAAAAGTCTCCTGGCAACCCTGACTCAGACTGACCTGCTGGTTTGGCCTTTTTTCCAACAACTTCCTCGCTCTCCTGTGTTTTCCTTTTCACAGGAAGACTCTGTGGTGCAGCTGGTTGAGTCTTTCCTTCTTTCAACTCTGCTACTTTGTCTTTATGTTGCTTTCCCAGAACATGAGCTGGCCAAAGCAGTTCAGACTTCACCTGCACAGTGCACAAGACACAGCTTAGGTGACCCAAACTGTTGTATTTAGCAAAGGGAGATTCTACACGCTTCTTCTCCGTGCTCTGTCGTTGTTTCTCCCTCATCAATCGCCGGAGTTCTTCTTGGTTTACAACTTTCTTTCCCTTCTTAGACGTTGCCATTCTTGGTAACGACGCGTGTTAGCTAAGGTAGCTACTTTCTCCACAAACAGAAATGTCGCGCTACTTCTTGTTTTTGCTTTAATGACGGCTTACCTCTTCAGCGCCACCATTTGGAAGGGAGTGAGACTCACTCCATTGCGAACCTACTAGTTTCTGTAACCAGCAGGGGCGGACTGACCAGAGGGAGGTTCGGGAGTTTTCCCGAACGGCCAGTCTATATGGGGTCACCCCATAAGTCTGTTCTAAGGTCTGTGGCCGGAACGTTTTTGTTTTATTTGTCCTCCAAAAGCAGCCGCGGTCTTGCCACTTTTCATCCTGCTGTGTGTTCTTGTGCGTGAGTGACGCATCTTCCCTTATATAAGATCTTTGTGAGCGGTACTGTTGCTGCTGCGTCCTCGTAGAGCTGCAGTTTACCTACTCTACTCGTGTTATAGACAAGCCTTTCATTAAGATTTGGTCTCGCCGTTTGATTCTAAGGGTGGGATAAAAGATTTCCATGCGAGGCACGATTTTTTTCAGCTGAACTTTAACAAGCTGGACATTAGGCTACAATGAATTGTTTCAATTTCATTTCCTTGGAATGTTGCTACTCACTACTACCATTTATTTGATCCAGTGATTGCTGTACAAAAACAAAATATGGTCCACAATTTCCGGGTTAAGATATTTTCTTCATTCTTGAATCGCCAAATCAGCTGCAAAAGTCTGTAGGTTATATCTGGCTGCGCTCTATTCCACAAAGTTTAGAAATATTCCTGTCTTTATAGAGTTAGGTAGAGTACCTAAAACTGTATTCAATTCGAGTAGCAGTACCTCAACATATTTTACTGAAGTAAAAGTTGGCCTATAAAGAAGCCGTCCAGGAAATTACTCGAGTAAAAATATGTGAAAGGCTAACTGATCAAAACGTCAGATCAATTGTGTTGGCACTGATTATTTAAAAATGATTGAGACAAAAATATAAAGTTATCTGCAAATTCTGGTATTTTAAAGAGTACAGTGAAATAATTAAAACATAAATATAATTACAAAATAAAATTCTTAATGAAGAAGAAACACTTTTTCAAATCAAATCAAAATTTTCAACATCAAATGTATTAAACTAATACAACACGTAGGCTAATGTATCTGTGTTAGAACATGGTAAAGTTTTTCCAGTAACAATGTATTGTAACATTGCACCCTTCACCTTCAAACCAGCATCAATTCTTCTAGGTAAACTTGCCCACGGTTTTTGAAGGAACTCAGCTGGTAGGTTGTTCCAAACATGTTGGAGAACTAACCACAGATCTTCTGTGGATGTAGGCTTCCTCACATCCTTCTGTATCTTCATGTGATCCCAGACACAGTCGAGGTTGTTGAGATCAGGGTTCTGTGGGGGCCCTACCATCACTTCCAGGACTTCTTGTTCTTCTTTATGCTCAAGATATTTCTTAATGGCCTTGGCTTTATGTTTGGGGTTGTTGTCCTGCTAAAGAGTAAATCTGGGGCCAATTATACGCCTCCCTCGTGGTATTGCATGATGGATAAGTATCTGTCTTTATTTCTCAGCATTTTGATCAGTCTGAGCCGTTTGATCAGACTTTCATGATCTCGCGAGATCTCGACTGTGTCACTAGCGAGAACGTTAGCTCTGTTGGTTTATTGTACCAACCTGTCCGCCCGACTTTTGCTACAAAGAATGTACCTATTTTACTCTAAATCGTGCATTTAAAAGGTGATAGAAGACACAACGATGTAGTCGTCCACAGGTTGTTTTAATTTATCTCTTTGTGTTCATTTAGTGCGTCTGTGTTCTGTAATGTTTAAGGTTAATTTCTGTATTCATCGCCGCACCCATCGTATTCATTTTTTATTTAGGGTTAGCAAGCTAACGTCTGATGGAAGCTAATGTTCAGTCTGTCTGCATGTGTAATGATATTTAAATCGTAAAAAAAAACTAAAAGAATAGGCGTTCGCTATAGTTTTATTTTGACATATAAAAGGGGTTTGTTCACGTTCATCTTCACCATTTTGTAGTTGCTGTAGTAATCCAATTGACGTACTGTAGTCATGACAGGTGAAAAGATACGCACCATGCGGAAGGATCACAATAAAGCGAATAAAAATGAGGCGGTAATGGACACCTACGATGAGACCTCCAACGGGACGGTCCCCATCGGTAATAGTAACCGCTTCAAGTCTAACAAGGCTTTTCAGAAATCTGTCAAATCCTCGGCACTGCAACAGCAGCAGCAGCTCAATGCCAACAACATAAACGGCAACCCATCAGTTGTAAATGATGACAACAAAAACCCAATAATCCTGACAAGTGAGGAGCTGGAGTTTCCGGTTCATGAGTGTGTGTTCAAAGGGGATGTCCGTCGACTCTCATCTCTTATCAGGACCCACAGCATCTTTCAAAAAGACGTGCATGGTAATCTTTTTACACTTAAATTTTTATTTTGTCCCAATATGTATTTGTGCATTTCGTAAAAAGTAAAGATAATCAACCTCATTTATGCCAGTAATTCAATTATACAAGTGAAACGTGTGTTGGATACATTAATTACTGAAAAGTGGATAGATTAAAAGAGAGGGTTTTCTGTTGATTTTAATTATAGCATACAGCTAAAAAAAGCTCAATATTCAGATTCTCAGAAAATTTTATATTAAATGCAACAAAAAACAGTTATTTACTATGCTATATTTAACAGTTTTCTAGCGGCCATTGACACATGCACGTTTCTTTTAGGCCACCCAACAACACTTTGTCCTTCCACTTAACTTACCATGAATTTGCTTAGGTGCAAAATTTTGAACAGCCAAGCTGACTGTTCATTTCTTGGGATGTGTTATTCCGTGTGTCAAGGATCTATGTTATGAATTTGGCATTTTGATTAGGATTACTGAAATAAATAAAAACTGTTATGACAAGTGGCTTGGACGTGAACTAATCTATTTTTCTTTTTAGGGAACACACCTCTTCACCTCGCTGTAATGTTGGGCCAAAAAGGTAAAGCAAAAATAATTATTGAATAAAAACGGATTATTAGTTGGGGTGTTGTTGTTTTTTCCTTCAATTTGTGTTCCCAAACCAAACTTTTTAGAAATATCGCAAGTGCAAGGGATTTCGTTTATTATATCTCAAGTACAATGTGTTCACACTCTGCATACTAACAATACATCCAATTTTTTTATGGAGAGTAGGGATGCCAAAAAAAGAGGAGTGGAAATGTGGATTAATCGTAACTTGCGATATTAATGCAGCATTTCCAAACGATATCGCTATCCATATTGCGATAATCTCTATCCTTTTATTTTACACAGAAAAGCAACAAAAAAATTTTTTGGGAGGTATAATCATTCGATGTTGACTTTTAAAGTTATAGTTAGTACATTTATTTAGTATAAATGTTATAGATAACTATAAATAGACTTGAGTAAAAATAAAGAATAAATACCTGCTAAAATTCACTTTCATGTAAAGATGCTTTCTGTATGGAATATGATCTCATTTTGATGTTCGGTGCTTTAAAAAGTAACAGCAGGATTATACCGAGCTGATATTAATTAATTAGTCTGCTCGGTTAGTACTTTCAGCCAGCGGTCTACCCTATTGTCAGCTTCTTTCTCAGCCAGCTGACTGGCAGTGCACAGCAGCTGGTAGTTGAGTAGTGACTGTATGAGTTGGCACTCTGTCTAGCATTTCATTAAAAGGATTTTAAAAACAGGAAATTTTAACTGTTCGAGAATCGTAACTGCTTAAAACTTTGGTATACCTTGATGCTGGTGCGGCCCGTGCCTACTTTTGATACAACACGGCATCTAGACGTAGACTAATGACCATCGTTCACCTAACTCTCAATAAGAAGCCATTATATAGAGATGAAGGCATTTGTAAACGTAATTTTATAGCAGCACAGGCATGGCTTCCAGAGTGGATGGATCTCCCAAATATTGTTTTCTCACAGTGGCATCATTTTAGATGTTTATTTTTATTGTATGTTCACTTAAAGAGATAGGAACGTATTGAGCAGTGTTTTTGCAGTGAAGAGGCGTGGGACGGGATGTGTCTGTGCCTTGTGTTTGCTGAGAGTTTAACTGGTTGTGTTTGATCAATTTTGTTTTAAATGTTTATTCTTTGTTTATTTTTCTGTTTTTATCATGTAAAGCACTTTGTGCTGATTTTATCATGAAAAGTGCAGTATATTTTTCAACCCTTCCGACAGGGGGAAAATGCCCCCTCCATTTTAGTTAAACCTGTTCACACACCGCCTTTAGGAACATCCTTCACTGACTGAACATGAAGCATTTTATGTTATCGGTTCCTTTAATTTTTAATGAACAACAGCTGTGCGTTCTTATACAGAGAGTGGTTCCAGTGCACATCACACAAGCACTAGATGGTTAGCATAAGCCATTTAAAGTTTTCTTAAAATGTGATTTTTGTTCTGTCATAGCTGTTTTATGCTGTACAAAGTCTGCATCAAAGTTTCAGCACTGGGCGTGTTCCTTCACGGTCAGGTGGGGAATGACCTGGGCAGAAGTGATGAGAAAGCAGACTGAGGGGTGTTTTCTCTTAAATGGAGAACAAAGCATTTTTACTCGCAAGAGGAGGTCAGAGTTCTCTGAGTTTATGATGTTATTAACTGCTGTCAAGAAAAACGAGCAATAATAAATAAACTACCAAAGATCATGTCCTGGCCAACACACAGCCTGGATTTCACCATGTTCTGCCGATTCTCTGACTTTATTTATTTTTATGTCATCCAAACAGCTCTGTTATTGGTCACATAGCCAGAGTGACTCGATTTAAGTGGGACAGCAGAGAATAACAGGGGCTTCTATATACTTGCTGGGTTACCTTGTAGTGCCTTCTAATTTAATTGTTTTAATTGTGTTAATGACATGTCTCAACATTGTAGAACTTCAGCACTGAGCATGTCAGGTTAACCATGCACAGAATATATCATAGACACAGATTGCCTTTCATTTGTCTCTGTGCTTTGTCTTTCAGAGTGTGCTCTTCTCCTCCTGGCTCACAATGCCCCTGTTAAGATCAAGAATGCACAGGGATGGAGTCCCCTTGCAGAAGCTATCAGCTATGGTGATCGACAGATGAGTAAGTTACAGCAAACACAGCTCTTAGGAGTTTATAATAACACTTTATGCTATTTTCAGTGGCACGACTGTAACAAAGCGTAAGTGTATCTGATTGTCGATGGTGTTCATTTGTTGTTATTAAGTCAGTCTAACAACTAAAGTGGTGTACTGTTTCGATGTTTTGGCAGCAGCATTGCAATGCGTCATCTTTTTAGGCTGAACTGTGTTGAAGAAGGATCATATCTGGTTACATTCCAGCTTCATTTACTGCTAAAAATGACTTTTTACCTAATTTATATACAGATTTCTGCTAACATGTCCTCAGATTTCATACTGAAAAGTCATTGCAATGCTCGATTCCTCATATAATCTATGGATGCAGCACAGCCGCTGCGGTTGTTTTTATTGGGACAATTAAAAGAATTAAAACCAAATCTTTAATCATGGCACCGTTGTGATGTCTGCTTTAAAAGATAAAGGGTTTGGAGTTTCTCGGAGCACTCGTCATCCAGATTGGATGGGAAGCAGTTCGTGCTTGGACTGATAATATGAGGCAGCCCTGAGGTTATGGTCTGATTGCTACCAAGCTCAATGATGCTGCTGTTTTTAAGTTCGTCTAGTAAAACATACTTCATTTAAATTGGTTTTAACTCTGTTTTTTGCTTTAGAGTGCTGCTAATTGATGTTTTTCATCACTGACAAAAGAAAACAAAATTGAGCAACTGGCCTGAATCCTTAATGATCACTTTTTGCAGTTGTCTTGTGCATTTAGTCGTTCCTTTTGGCTCCATAGATGATTTAACTGGCAGCATCTGCTTTCACAGCTTGTGTTGGAGACTTTTAGAGCTGGGGTGAGATTTTTTGTTATACAAATAAAAGTTGCAAATAATTAATTTTCACAAATGACCCCAAACTTTGTTAGTATGCATCTCAGCTACTATTGCCTGTCGTGGCAAGCTGGTCGAGGACAGAAGGATGTGGGACCAGGAGCTTTGCTTTGACAAGGTCACATTTCTCATGAGGGGGGCAGCAGCAAGGGTTAGAGAGAGGTCTATCATCTGCAAGGATGTGAAAAGTCATCTCTTAATCACGCCCGCTCCTGGTCCGGTATCCCACCCTGCGTGAGTCAACCAGGATACACGAGTTGTGCTGACTTGCTCTGTGCAGTCCGCTATCATTAAAGGGTCACTGGTTGGTTTCTGAGGGAAGCACATTTCATGAGCCAGTGAGTTATAGCTGCTGATTCAGTCCGTACAGTTGGTACCAGTGCAGTGCTGTGTTACATTTCAACCGGTTTAATTTGTTGAATCCACAATGCAGAACACCGTTCGGTCCAGTCAATACTAAGTCTTCCAGAAATGTTGGGAAGAGAGCGCAAAAATTTATAAAAAAAAAAAAAATAATAATAATAATAATACATTTTATTTGCAAGCGCCTTTCAAGACACCCAAGGACACTGTACAGCAAGAAAATGAACAATAAAATAGACAAGATAAAAACAGTAAAATAACACAACAAAGATCCAAAAATGAAAAACATTAAAATAGAACAACAAAATCAAAGAGAGTATGCAGACTTAAATAAATAGGTTTTAAGTCTAGATTTAAAGACAAGTAAAGAGGAAACATTGTGTATATCAGGAGGATGGGAATTCCAGAGTTTAGTCGCAGAGCAACTAAAAGGCCTGCTACCCATAGTGCTGAGGCGGAAGGAAGGCACAGATAACAAATTTTAAAAGCAAGAAGGCTAAAAATGACATTAATGTACAGAGGTTGCCTTATGAGAAATAGCCTTATTAAAACTAAATTAGACATCTACCACCATTCTGTAAAAAATATGTTGTTGTTAAAATAGCAAGAGTGGTGCTGATGGCTTCCTTTAACAGAGCTGACACTTTGTCTTCATAAATTTATTAATAAGGCATCTTTTTAAGCTTTGTAAAGGACACCTAGATGTCAAAATGTAGAGAATACCATGAAATGGCACAAACTAACTGAAAGTAGCTAAAGTGCCTTAAAGTCTTTAAAGTTCAGTTATGTACAGAACAATATGTTTCACTGATGTAAAATGTGTTTGTTCTGTGTGACCAAAGGCAGCTACATGTGGATGTGGAGTACATAGACTATTTTTCTTTGCCATTCAGACCAGAAGGCATGATGCTTATCTACCTAAAGATTTGCTGACTCCTAAACATCTGTAAAAAGCTGAAGTCAGCCATATCAACCGTACTTGGCTTACTTGGGAAGTCGGCTGCATTTGTTTAGAGAACCATACAGTTTATGCAACTTTTCCATGCTGCTAAATTTGCCTGTTCTTCCTTTTTTTTTTCAGTTACGGCAATATTAAGGAAGCTAAAGCAGCAGTCAAGAGAGAATGTGGCGGAAAAGAGGCCGAAGTTACTGAAAGCTCTCAGGGAGGTGAGGATCACAGCTGCTCTCAGATACACAGATATGTTGCTTTAAACTCCTGAATGCTGCAGCTTTCCTTCTGTATCACTGAAGATTTGGGTTTTCTGTATTTAAATAGATTTTGTATAAATAATTAAAGCCTGTCATGCAAATAACTGCTAATAAACTTTTTTTAATCAGATGAATCCTTCAACCTGTTTGTATTTTTTATTTATTTATTTATTTATTTTGCAGCTTGGTGACTTTTATCTCGAGGTTCATTGGGACTTTCAGAGCTGGGGTGAGATTTTTTGTTATACAAATAAAAGTTGCAAATAATTAATTTTCTTAGAGAGTGACGTAAGGAGGCAGCATGCATAACACTATATGTAAAGGTACAAATTTTAAAGCAAACTAACAAATAGTTGATATATGTCTTCTTCTTTTCTGCAGCAGTTAGTTGTTACTGTTAATAAATAAAATAATTGGTTATCTGTAACAGATTAGTGTATTCAAATCAATTTTTGTCTGTTTCAGTGCCTTTGTTGTCCAGGATGCTGCCGTCTGATGCTTGTAAAATCTACAAGCAGGGTATTAATATCAGGTAAGGCATCAAAAGAATAAAGTTCCTGTACCAGTACGAAAGTAGGATGAGTGTTAAATTCAGCAAAAAAATATATATTTAGGCCAATAACTTCTTTTAGAGCCAGAAAGTAGGCCAAAACAATCTTCTCAACCTCCTAATTCTCTGTCCTCTATCCTGATTTAGACTTGACACTACACTCATCGACTTTAACGACATGAAGTGTCAGCGTGGAGATCTGAGCTTCATTTTTAACGGCGACGCCTCGCCCTCCCAGTCCTTTGTGGTTCTGGACAATGAAGCAAAAGTGTACCAAAGAATACACCATGAGGTGAGTGGACCTACTGTGACCAGAAATCAGTTCCAATTAGTGATTTAAAAAAATGTATATACAAACAAGGATCGTGAATGTTGAATTACCTTGTTGTTGAAAGTGTGCTATACAAATAAAATTGCCTTGCCGTGTCTAGGAGTCAGAGATGGAGACTGAAGAGGAAGTGGACATTCTGATGAGCAGTGATGTCTATTCTGCAACTCTGTCAACAAAGTCAATAACTTTCTCTCGGAGTCAGATTGGCTGGCTCTTCAGAGAGGATAAAACGGTACGGCGTGCATCAGAGTATCATAGGCAACAAAGACAATGTCACAACTTCATGATCGGAAAACAGGGATTTGACTTTAGAATCACCTGAAAGGGGATGTCTTAACCTATTGTCAAAGGCCTCAGAGGAAGCCTAACTACAACAGACATGTTTAAAAATCCAAAATGTTTATTATTCAGGTCAGGAAATAATAAGACTAATGGCCCCCAAAACTTATAGTGATAGATGAATATTTGTATAAAAAATTCAAATACTTGGCAAGACCTACAATACCTACAAGGCAAGAAAGTCTATTAAAAAATGTACCATTAAATTTGATACTTCACACTCAGTGATTTAAGCCACTTTGTCTAATCCATTAAAGGAAAAATAATTTTTTCCTTGATAAAAATATTCTATTTTAAAAAAGTATTGGCTAATAATATCATGCCTGAAGCATCTGTGTTACACTCTATTTAATATTATATATTTAGTAAAAATTTTTTACTACTACCCAGAAAACCTTTAATTTCATAGGTCCCCTGTCCAACTTAGTGTTAGAAATCCAGCAGCACATTTCAGTAATTCAGTTTAATCATAGATTGATTACACACAGAGTAAATGATGGGTATGTCTGATGTTCATTTTGATCTTTTGTCATAATTTCATTTTCTGAGAAGCTAAATAGGTTTTCTGAAATTACAACAATAAGTGCTTGATGCTTAATAAATGTATACAAATTTCACTTTTTAAAATATATTACTGAAATTATTCTGATTATCTAATGATCTTCTAATTTATTAGGATACATCTATATTTTAAAGATGACCATGTCTAATCTGTTTTCAGAATTATTACTAACCCTGTCAAAGCAGTACAATTTGTATCATTTCATTCATTGAAATGATCTATTGTTTAGTTAGAAACCATAAGAATAAAGATTTATTTTGTTGGTCAAGATCTGTGTCTGTCAATATTTTGTGTAGTTTCTATGTCATCAAAGCAACCCCTTTGGTCATACCTTTTGGTCATAAGTTATGTATTTTATGTTGCACACATCCCATAATTGAAGAAACGTTAAAGACACAATTTGAAGGTAAAAAGTCCTGAAGTTTAAGCTACCGAGGGTTCAGTTTAACTTTGCTTTGTTTACCAGTTAAAGTTTTGAGTCCTTGCCATTTCAAAGGTCTGCAGCATGAAAGCTTATTATGACAATTAGATTTGTGCTTGTTTTCTGTTTAGGAGAGGGTTGGAAACTTTCTGGCTGACTTCTACGCTGTCAACGGTTTGGTGCTGGAGTCAAGGAAACGACGGGAGCATTTAAGTGAAGAAGACATCATGAGAAATAAAGCCATCATGGAGAGTCTCAGTAAGGGAGGCAGCATCAGCGAGCAGAATTTTGAGGTAAAAAAATGTGTTAATTTCATTGTTCTGTCATTTACCAGCAGTTAATAGTTGTATCACTTTAGAGCAGCGATCACCCCCCTGATAGATTTTGTCCTGTCTGCAGCCTGCGAGGAGGCAGTCGCTTACAGCTCCAGCCCCCAACACTATTTCTTGGGAAGAGTACATAACAGCAGAGCACGGAAAGTACGTTTCTATGTTTTTATCAGTCTTTGCTGTAATTTGCTTGATTATTCAGGGCAGCTACAAGCAAGTCTTTATAAGGGCGGAGGATGTAATGCATCTTTATCTACTTTGTGTTTCCTCTCACCTTCAGGCCGCCTCACCTCGGCCGAGAGCTTGTGTGCAAGGAAAGCAAGAAGAACTTCAAAGCTACTGTAGCCATGAGCCAGGATTTTCCCCTAGGCATAGAGTCGTAAGTACATCCCATCCTCCTCAGATCTCTCCACAGAGCTTTCACCGCTTCTTGATCCAGGGAATACTCTTGGGGTTTTAGAAAAGCGTTGAGTAGAGATAAAATAATTCAGATAATAAGGCCTGGAACATGAAACGTTTCACTCCTTACATGGCATAACCGCTGATAGACGAATCCACAAAAGAAAAGAGAAAAATAAAACCCTCCATGAACTGAAGACGAACGTCAACGGACTTCTTTATTTTTCTAAGTAGAGAAATAATTAACAACTACTTATTCTGTTTTTGCTATACTTTATGCATTAAACCCTTAAACAGCAACTGAGCTGTCATATTTGCCAGCATAACTTTAAAATAAACTTGAATCCTAGAACTTCTGCAATTTCTTCCGAATCCAAAGATGTCTGTTAGAAGATACCTATTTATCATTTTATTACTTTCAGTTAGTGTTGAATTTTAGTTCTATATGTATAAATATAGGTTGGCTTGCCAGGGTACTAAAATTGTGTTTTTTGTCAACTCTTACTCTGCAAATTGGTCATAGAGAACAAGTAAAGTAGATTTGAGAAAAGCACAGTTTAAAAGATACATGCATGTTAAAATGAGTAAATGATGATGTAAGATTAAAGCAGGCTGCGTTATGTGAGGAAATTGCTTTATCTCCTTTGCTGAGTGAACCTTAACGGGGACAACATTAAAACCCCATTCTTTATCACAGTTAATGGCTTTTTAATGTCATTTTCCGCTTCACATTTTATACTTTGCATTGTTGAAAATATATTTGCCACTTTTATAATGTTCAGTTTAATGGAAAAAATTATCGGCACTGCAGTTAGAGAAAAATGACTGCCTTATAGCAGATTATATTATATAAGTCTCAGTCCAGGGGCGGCTTTGTAAGTTTTTTCCTCTCCAGCTAAACCGTACCTTGCAAAAGTATTTAAACTCCTTAGACCTTTTTCACATTTTGTTATAATGTAAATTTGCATGAGAGCTCAACAGAAAGTGGAACACTCTCTGAAGTCAGTAATGAACAGTTTTCCTAATTTATTTTTTCCATATTTGTATTGAAGTAGTCAGATCAGGGCCTTTTATTATGACTTGATATAAAAAGTAACTGTTTTTACCCTATTCAAATTCCTCTGTTTTCTAGCTTTCCTGCAGTGAGCAAATATAAATTATTTATAGTAGGGATAGAGGCGTGTGTTGTTGGTTTTATTAGTTTTTCAAAACTAAAAAGCTAAAATGATTATTTATTGACTATTTAAACTGCCTTTTAAATCTTATATCAGCAAATGGTGTGGTTCGCATTATTTACTCTGAATATCAGTCACCGTGTGCATTACTGTGCACTTACCTATGGGATTTCTGTCAGTATTTCAAAATCCAGAATGTTTTATGACAGGTTGAAAACTCCTAAGGATAAAGAGAACAAATTGGTTGGCTGTTATGTGTTGGGCTTCCATTTGTCTTAAAACATCTTCAGTTTTAAGCTACTGAAAGCCCGGTTTTCGATCACCGTTGGGTTGCTTAGTGCATCGCTTCTTGAAAAGGGCCAGTTTTCTTTTGCTCTAGACACACGCATCTAAATATCACCTAATTTCTATAACTCTTCATAACCTTTGCATCTTAAAGATGGTGAACATGGTGTGAAATTAGGTTCTAAAGAAATGTAAAAATTGGTCTCTGAAAGTTAACCACCAGAAAAATGATTAGCTATCAGCTCCAATTGTTGCTAATCTTCCATTCACACCTCCCAGTTGATTCTACTGTGTTCTTACATAAGCAAAACATTAAATATGCAGATCCAATTCTATAAAACATATGTTGTATTTTCTTTTGTTACTTGAAGTTTAACAGAGCTCAGGAA
Source organism: Valencia hispanica (assembly GCA_963556495.2). Taxonomy (NCBI): domain Eukaryota; kingdom Metazoa; phylum Chordata; class Actinopteri; order Cyprinodontiformes; family Valenciidae; genus Valencia; species Valencia hispanica. Next base: position 24,189,651 of record OY747712.1, on the reverse strand, counting down.
GGAAACCATCCAGGGTTGTATATTTCAGCTCTGAATGTTTAAAGTTACATAAAAAAATCAAGCATTCTGCAGGCAGGATGTTTGGAGGTATTATTAACTGCAGCGTTCAGGTGGTACCCACCCATGTTGACCTAAAAACAATCCACTTAGGAATTTGCAAGGACCTAAGTGCTGAATAATTAAAGTGTGTATTGCCTCCTTCTTCCCAGTGCATTCTCTGTTAAATTTTAAATAGTTTAAAATACTTCGTTTTGAAATTTCTAAATATGTTGTAAACCTATATTTTCTAACAGTTTTCCTCCATATTACTTTTCAACGTGCTCAACCAAGATCTTGTATTGCATCTAATCTCCTTTATGTTATTTTGTGGTTTGTGCAATAAAATAAAAAAAGCGCTGAATCTTTTTGCTGTGCCTCCAGGTTACTAAACGTCTTGGAAGTCATAGCTCCGTTCAAGCACTTTAACAAACTCCGAGAGTTTGTTCAGATGAAACTTCCACCAGGGTTTCCAGTCAAACTCGGTATGTGTCAACCTACCTCTGCACCGGCTGTGAGTGGGCGAGAATCAGGGGGAAAGATCACACGAAGAACAAGTTTTATTGTTTTCTTTTTCTTTGCTTTGCAGACATTCCTGTCTTCCCCACGATCACAGCGACTGTCACCTTTCAGGAGTTCCGCTACGATGAGTTTGACGAGTCTATCTTCTTCATCCCTGCCGAATACAAGGAAGATCCCAGCCGCTTTCCGGACCTCTGACTTGTCAGTGCGTCTAGTTTGGGAGGGTGAGGGCAGAACGGAGGACTGTGGTCTGATTATTTTTATTAAGGGAAGATGATGGGAGGGTTGCTCCAGTTGATCAGTTTTTGTTCATTTTGCTGTTGCATCCAATGCAAATCAATCCAAGAGGATTTGACAGAGCGCAATGTGAGCTTTAGATGAATATCTGCAGATGTTTTTGTGAAATGATTGATGGCTTTCATTGTACTTGCTGTTTATAAACAGAGCAGCTAGAGCTGCCGCTCTGTGCTGCTGTGTGCCATTTTTAAAGCTGTCAGATCATTAATATTTCAGTATACTCTATTGAAGCTGCACCCACACCTTCAGAAATGTATATAATTATTTGCTTGTTTTTGGTTCACAACATAAAAAAAACACAAATATAGATATATCCTTAAACTGAGCTTACAGGTCATTTATATATAGCATATTATATAAATAAACTCAATGGAGTAACACTGTGTAGCAATACATTTCCAGTACTTAAGAATGTTTTTACCCACCTGGGACAAGGTTTAGTATAAAAAACATAAAAACCCTCAAACAGTTTGATATCAAAGCCTTTTTCCCAGTGCAGGACACGGCCTCCTGCATTTTCAGGTCTGCTCATGTTACCTCTCAGCTGTCTGTTTTGTTGTGATAGTATGAACCCCTGTGCTCTGTACGAGTGGATATGTCTACTGTGTCGAGAACTGTTCCGTGTACGTTTGTGTGTGGGAGAACCCAGATTGGGGTATCAGGCAAACAGTTTGTAGTCTTAATATTGCACTGATATTTAAAGGCATGCTATGGCTCTGTTAGCCCTCCTGGATCAAATGCGTCCTGATGCTACATTAACTGAGAGTTTGTTACTGTATAGTACTTGCGGATGTTTAGATTTGGGGGGTGAAAGTAACACTAACACTTTGGAACAACTAGCGATACACGTGATCCCTTTGATAGTAGTCTGCAAATGTTTTTTTTTTTCTCTTTCAAGTATACATGTATATGAATTTAAGGAGTGGAAATTAAGCTGTGAAGTTGATCAAACTGGATATGAGTATTTGGACAGGAAATGTGTCCATCGAACTGTTGCTGGCTTCAGCTATGCTGTACTGCAACCATACCTACTTCACATCCCTTTAAATAAAGCACCAGCATCATGTTTCAACCTGCACGTGTGCAAGTATTGTTTTTCAAATAAATACTTCTTGATGCATGTGGTGTAATGCAGTGATCTGTAAAGGATTCAGTTTTGTAGTCCGTTTGAAGCCCTGAACAACACAATGTTCGGGAGTGTTCAAGAAATGTGATAAACACCATCCAACATCTCTGCTGAAAAACTCACACTTGAGACCTAAATGAGATGAGATTAAGTACCCAAAAAAATTGTTTTGTCCTTTATATCTTAAATCAGCTTACGGTCTAGGCAACTATGACGTTTTCATTCATTATATTTTTTTAATAGCTTTAAAATACTGTGCCCTTTTGAGAAATGTAATTCATGAAGTGCACAGTAGAATGCTTGGGAGTGGGTTGGGTGTTTAAATTTCTTAAATTACAAGAGGCTACGTTTTAATCCCCTACATTAGCTCTGCTGCCAACTAGTGGAGAAATATGGAATTTCATAAAATAATTTCAACCCAGTGGCTTGATTGAAAGAATAGGTGTAATTTTATCTTATGTGATGACTAGATCTGATGTGAATGTAGAGTTAGGCAGTTTTTATCCCTTGAACCAAAACTATTAACCTTTGGAATATTTAATGTCATTTGCATAAAAAAAGACAGTATTAAAAAGTGGCTAAGGCTTAAGGACCCAGTTGGTTTCCTGGAGGTTCAATACAAATACATTTGTAGGAAACATAAAAACAGTTTTGCTCTTTACTTTTGCATAAGTAAAATCGTTATTTGAAGTTTAACCTACCATTTTAAAATGAAGAGGGTGTACTTTCAACCACAAATAGCATTCCACCATGTTACATTGTACATCCCAAATATTTAGTTTAGCTTTTGATTTTAATTGATAATGGCTAACATAACCTAAAAGAACGACAGGACAGAATGAAATTGACAAGCAGGTAAGGGAGGGTCTAAAACAAGGGAGAAATTAGTGACTCAGTAACCTAACCTTCATGTTTTAGGACAGTGAGAGGAAGCTGGAGAAAACACCAACAACTGGAGTATTAGCTCTTCAAACAGGCTTTATTATATAAAAGAAATTCTTGATAAAACACTTGCAGGTCAGAAGCAAGATGCAACTGTTCTGTGAAGAGGGAAAGACACATACACCACAACACGAAAAAAAGAAAAAAGATACAATACATTAAGCAACAAATTTGAAAACACAAGCTCAATAGTAGTTAAGCAAACCTACTTCCAGTTCAAACTAATTACATCTGTGGTGGCAAAGGATAAATGTGTACTTATTGACAAAACAAGATAAATGAAAATAATTTTTAGGCAAACAACGCTGCAATATACATTTCCAAAAAAACAGAATTGTCTTCTGTACGACAAACAGATTTTTTTCCAAACACTTCACATTTTAGATTTACCCAAGTGGGAGAAATTTTGTAGAATGTTTCCAATCAAAATAAACAGATACTGCGGGATGAAGCAGCTTTCAGTCGCTGACATCCATGTCCTCTTCGTGGCGATCATCAGCGCCGTTAACTTTGGCCTGTTTTAAGAGTCGGGCTGAGCTGTTTCCCTCTACAGACTGAGGAGACATGGCAGAGTCGTCTGAATCCTTCCTCTCCCTTTCCTTCTCGCTGTCGTAACCTTGTTCCTCTTCATCGTAATTTCTGGTGATCTGTATAGAAAAAAAACAATGGGTCACTTAATGTTTCGATGCAAGCTCACAACAGAACCAGTACCTGTGGTTTCGGAACAATGTGTTCCACAGATACAAAACAAACCTTAATATCTCCTTTGTCTCCTTCAGATTTCCTTTCACGCTCCCGCTCTTTGTCCTTACTTTTCTTTTTCTTGCTGGTAGAGCGTTCTCGTTCCTCACGAACGCGTTCCTTTTCACTCCTGCGTTCCCTGTCTCTGTCCTTATCCCTCTTTTTTTCCTTCTTGTGCCTGCACAGAGTAAAGAGAAAACCCAAAATAAAACACTCACACAAGCAATATCATTTTATGGGAAATTAGCATGGTCATGCAGTGAAACCTGACACAATCAAACCAGGGTTCCAACGCTTTTCTAATGCAAAAAGGATGTATCCAGAGTCAACTTTTCAAATTGTTCATGTATACATACTAATTGAGACCTTAAAAAACACAACACTTCATAATATTTTTGTAGACTGAAGAAGACCTGTCAGTACACAGACCTTCGAGGGGATGGAGAGGGAGAAACTCTCCTTTTTGGCGACTTCTTTGGAGATCGACTGATAGTGCGACTTCTCCTGCGCCTCCTGTTTAGAAGATCAGGGAAAAGAAGGGGGAGAAGTTGGATGCTGGATTTGCTTCATTTTCATATAGGGTATTAGGCAAGGAATACAGAAAAGGAAAAACTGAATACTTTGAAAATGAAGAATTTTTTGGGTCTGTCACAGCCCCAATACATTTATCTGTGATTAACTGGAAAGGTGCAGCAGGATGTTTTATCCTTTGACCCCTACAAGGCCAGGATGAACAGTGTAGCCCACTGGTATTCACTTTTGTTAAAGAGGTAAATAAATCTAAGAGTAGGTAAGGAATACACAGTAAAGAGTTGTGATTTCAAAACTGTCACCGGTTTCTTTATTCTACGGTTTAAAACCAAATTGTTCTCTCGCTCAGTGAAGCAAAAAGTAATGCTTTGCCCTCCTGTTGCTATGCACTGAAAGCTTCTGTGGTAAAACAGACTGTTTTTAGTGAAGCGTATTGATGCATACTAAGGTGTATATGGCGTGTGAACTATTAAAATAGGCAGTTAAGAGTTTTTAGAGGAGGTCTCGAGTAGATTTTACAGATTTTAACTATTTGCGAGCAACTGTGTTCCCTGTATAGTTATAATCAAACTTGATAAGCGCCACCCATCATGTTTTAACATTTTAGTTAGCAAGGTGCTAGCAGAATGTCAGTTAACATGCCGACTACAAATTGGCTCCATGAGCAGATAGCCTGGCTAATTAATTAGCTGATCTAAGGGTGTTATGCTTGTATTACTCTACAGGGAACTGGAAAAACTGTATTATATTCCATACTGAAAACTAACACAGGATTGTGAATTTTTTTAAAGTCCCACTCCAATCATATTTTGAGCTATTTTTAAACATTCTCAGTGGTCTTTAAATTATGATTATGCCGCTTTTAGCCAAAATTACAAAACCTGTGCCGTTTTCTGGGACTTCGCTTCAGCAGAGCTGCAGTAGCTCATTAGCAATTCACCTCTGTGTTGTGGGAGGAGCCATTGGCACTGAGACATACACCCCCCCCCCCCCCTCAGAAAAATGCCACAAGAACACGTTAACACCTAGAAAAACATGATTTTCATCAGAGTGGGTCTTTAAATATTTTCACTCAAGTCTGCACACAAAAATCTAACTTTGTGCCATTATTGTGACAGTAAGCAAGGATCCATAGGGGGTCATTATACTATATGTCTGGATAGGCAGTGGGGACCGGATAGTTAAAGCTTAAATTTTTACCACTCCCATCAAATCCATTAAAAGACATGTTCTTTATATTAGCAAAGTATAATAAAACTACTCTAAACTCCATTCTAACTTAAAGCAGTATGATCTTCAAGCAAACATACAATTCTATGGTACTAAACTAAACTGGTCCTGAGCTGTACTCACCGGCTCACACTGCGTGACCTTCTGGCTGTGCTGTAGCTTTTAGGAGGTGTTTTTGACCTCCTCCTCCCAATGTCCTCCTTCTTTCTGTCTCTGTAGATAAGATTACACAAATCAAAAACAAGTTGCTCATGTCAGACAGCAGACTCAAGGTGACGCTTTTCCACCAGGAACTCACCTGGATCGGCTTCTAGAACGCCTGCCCCTGTCTCTGGAGTGGGTGTGTCTCCTGCGTGGGCTTTTTGAGCGCCTCCTGGTCCTTGAGGTGGATCTGCGTCTTGATCTGCTCCTGGTTCGCCTGCGACTGAAGATCCAAAGCATTCAACTTATTATTGAACACACAGAAAAGGTCCATCTAGGTCAGTTGTTTCAACAACAGCCGTACCTGTGTCTTGAACGTGATCTGGATCTTCTTCTTCTGGACCTGGACCGAGACCGAGAATGTTTCTTTTTGCTCTCCTTATCTGCAGAAGAATCAAAGCATAACTATCTTAGACTTATCAAAATACACCATACCTAGTTTATTTAGCTATATGGAAACCAATCAAGCTAAAAAAGATTTACGGTATATAAGCACTCACGTCCAGGTTCAATAGCAGCAGAAATTAGTGACTGAGCCTCTCTGACTCTCTTCATTGCCTCTTCAATCTCTTTGTTGGACGCATCAGCCTTCAGGCTCGCACTCAAATTTAAACCAGCAGCCAAGGGGTTCAGTCTAATCAAAGATAAAGAGATTACTAATAATCACTGTAGCAACACCAAATTGCTTTTAATAATATAAATTTGACATCTTAGCACAGACTTACTTTGGGTCTGTCATCATCTTCAGCAACTGATCAGCAGCCTGTGAGCAGATAGAAGATGATCTAAAAGTCTCTTTAATGTGTTTTCGAAAAACAGTAGCTGATTTAAGTAGCATACAGCTCTCACCTGTGGGTTCATATTCGGTCCAGCGAATCCAAATGCTGCCATTGGATCAATGGTTGGAGCACCAAAGGGGTTGCCTCCAAGCTGAAAAAAATTGCATCATGTTAAATCGCTTACATCTGGGCCTGTTTAATATGTTACCTACATATAACAAAACGCAGGCCACAAAAGGCAGAAATATGATCTATAAAAGTGCACCACAAAGGATAGTCCCTTGGTTAAATGTATTCAATTTGTCACATTACAACCACAAACAATTTTTTGTTTTAATCAGGATCTCCTTCCAGGTCACAATTATGCATACAATTGTTTGAAAAAAATCCTCCAAAAATACATTAACGTCTGTGGCCGTAATGTGCAAAATGTCAATAAGTATAAAGACTTTTGCAAGGTACTGCACATTCTGCCGCAGCTAAAGTTTATAATATACAAAATCTGCAGTCTTACAGCTGGATTTGGGATGGGATTCGGGGTTGGGAGAAGGCCTCCGCCTGGCAAAATCCCTGCAACAGCATTTGCTGGGGCCAAAAGGGACAAAGCTTTAGCCTCATCAGGAATAGATCCTACAGCAAAATAAAAAACAGGCATTAGGAGTGAAAGTCTACACATTTTGAAAATTCAAAGAAGACGTTCTGAAAAAAAAAAGTCTTCTCACTGCATTTCTTCAAATTAGGTTCAACAAAGTGGTCACTTACAGATCAGAGTTCCCTAATTCAAAAAGTAATCATTGCAGTGACTTAACTATTGCTGGAATAAATCACACTATTCCAATGAACACTGCCAAGAATATATCACCTGAATGTGTTTTTTAAGTCATGAACCAAACGTTAGCAAGCACATCGGCTTCTCCAGTTGGGTGTGCCCTCAATTTTCATTTAGATGCTTACTGAAACAAGCGACTCACGCTGGCGCCTTCGCTACTAAAAGCACACAGAGAAAAATCGAGATACACACAACAGAGAGAATTTTAAGGATTTGGCAGGAAAACTAAAAAAAAAAAAAAAAAAAGCTATCAGTGTCTACTTACCAAAAACACATTTCAGAGGATTAAGTGGTTAAGCTAAATGATAACGTTCAGGGTAGGTAGCGTGCCTGCTGTACATCATAGGCTAAACATCCTTACCTCGCATTGCATCACTTAACCACACCTTGGCAGGGGGAGATGTCTTGATTAATTTTTGCTACCGGAGTCTTTTTTTATTTTTAAAAGCTATCAGCTTAACATGAAATACACAACACCTCTAGCTTTTTGGGGTTTTTTTACTGCGCAAATTACCAAACACCTTATTATCATTTGTCTCAACCTATTCCCAATGCAACTTATTCACAGAAATCACATGACCTAAATTCGGACACACAACAGGGAAAACATTAAAACACAAGAGCACACTGGAGAGAGAAATTGCTGCAGGACACAAAACTGTTGGATGGTATTTTCTGCAGGGTCTGGTATACAGGACTGGCTGAGCCAGGAAAAAGAACTGTAAAACACAACAACAAAACAAAAAAAGACCACTGTTAAAAGAGAATATTGTACCAGCATTGTCATTTTGGGTGGATATTTCAAACAATTAATAACAAGGAGTTTTATCATCAGTGACATCAGGCATCCAGTAAATGAAAAGAGTTACCCTTTTTGAAGTCCAGGTTTAGCTCACACTGAAAGAATAGGGTTATTTTAAGCCATCTTAATGTTGTTTAAGCCGTCTCTTTCTATCAAAGCCAAAGAACTAATGCCATTTTAAGGTCAGCCTTTTAAGCATGAAACTGTTTTAATGCTAAAATCTTCAGTTCATGTAAACAATCGACTGTTCTGAAGCATTTTGTATATGTTGTTTTAACAACGATTATTTAATCTAGAGAAGCACCGAGAAACTGTCTGGTGACTGAAATCAGACTATTCTTACGTTGACCAGCTGGTCAGAAACTTAGAATCAATAGAAAATAAAATCTGATCTTTGTGATTAGTGATTGCTCTACACAAAATCACTAGTCTCATACCTGATTGCTTCTACAGTGTGGAAATTTTGGAAGTTTAGTTATAAATTAAATCATAGGAAGTGCAAGGGTTTTAAGAACCCATTTCCTAAAGAAGCATGTTTGCTGTTCAGGCAGACAATAGAGAGCTACACTTTGGCAAGTACTTCACTATTTCACTACATATTTGACGGAATCAGAAATAACAAAATGATCTGGAGCAAGCTTCAAAATGTATCACGAAAGCTGAAAGTATTTCAGGAAACTGAAGCTCTGATATTTAGTTGCTATGCTGCATTTGTAAATGGTGCCAGGCTTTTGTTAATCTGAGGTAAAGGGAATGGATTCATCTGGGAAAGTGTGCTGTGTACGGTTTGTAATGCTAATGTTACCAATAATGCTAATTCCTGATATAAATTACATTTAAAAGACATTAAAATCTCAACTCTGCAATCATGTTGTCTTTGTATTAAATAAGTAAAATCATGTTTTTAGCTCACGCTCTCTAACACACATGGTGCGTTGCAGCTGCTTCCAGAATAAATATCTGCACGAATACACAAGCACATTCTGTAAATATTTTTAATTTGTCCCTCTCAGTTGATCTAAGTATGCTATTTTTGAAACATTGCACAGTATTTTAGTGTTGTAATTTTATTCTTACTTTACAGTATATCATGGTTTGTTAATATACCTTTTTATTATTCTCTCGGTAAATTTGCTTCAATTGCCGGTCACTTTGCTGCTGTTACAACAGACTTTCCCCTCTGTGGAACAATAAAGGATGTTCTATTCTCAGTGCAAGAAGGCCAGAAAGAAACATTGTGAACACTGTTAATTACAGCTGGAAAAGCAAAACCAGAGTAAGTTCAAACTTATTTTGGCAGGTCAAAGTTAAACAAATAATTGGCCACTAATCTCATCGGTGCATCTCTAACAGAAGAAACCAGTATTTCTGGTAGGAACTATTTAAGCTGTGTACACTGACACACTAGGTTTCTTTAAGTATCTACAACATAGTGGCTTTGATTCAAACTCTCAATGTCTTTTACAGAAGTGAGTCAACACAGTTGTTTTTAAGCTCCGTGTTCATAAATAATGTTGACATTAAAAGAGCAGGACTATTTTATGGAAATATAACGAATGGCCAAGCAGCACTTTAAGAGGTTGAACACATTGCATTTTAAGCAATGCTTCCAACATGTCATTAATGTCTATTCTTTACACTCTAAACCACTTAAAATAAGAAAAAAGAGGGAAAGAGAAAGTCCAGGCAGAGACAGAATAGAGGACAAAATAGGGGGGTGGGGCTTGAATGCTTGCTGGCCTTTGCAAATGTCTACAATTCCCTGTTGGCAGGCAGACGACCATCAACGAGGGGGTTGCTTTTGCCTTCTTCACTACAAAAACCACACATACACACACACACACATACACACACAAATAACAGAGAGAGGTTTAACAGTGGATAGTCCAATATGGGGGAAAAATGTACATATGGTAATGTGCTTATTCTACTTTGATTCAGAACTCTGAGGTGTCTGCACAGCGTGCTGCTGGGGGATGTTCTTGTGTGTAAAGCAGATTTTGCTACATTACATCACTTTTCTTTGTACAAGCGCCACCTGTTAAATCTAGACAGAGGGGAAAAAACTGATAAGCCATAGATATAATTCCACACAAAGCAAGAAAAACTGCATTGTGGTGTTACCTCTGTCTGTTTAAAGAAATCTGCTTTACATGCTGTTTTACTAACCAGAACCACCTGCAGTTTCTGTTTCAATCAATCTGCTTTAAAGTTGTACATAAACAAAAACAAAAAGAAAAAAATAGGAGAGTTGATCTGAGGAGATAGAATCGAGTTTACGTGTTTTCAGTGTTACTTTTTTTCTCACAAATTATGACATTCATTCAAAAAGGTACACGAGCAGAATAACAAGACAAACCTTCAGCAAACGGGACCACGATCAAAGCTCGATCCACAAAAACCGTATTGGTGAGATGCTGAGACACTCCCACAGACTCTGGCTCCTGGAACTTCACAAAGCAGACCCGCGATGTCACCGGCATAGGGGAATCACTGCGAATGAGAATTTTGAAAAATATTATATTATAGGACTACCACGAAATAGGTGAACTATCATCTCAGATTTTATGATCATTAATTGATGGGGTAAATAATTACAAATGTGCATAATGACTGCTATTAGACGACTCAACTGGCAGCTGAGGGGGGACAATATACTCACAAGTAATAGACATCCATCAATCACTCACCCAGATATTGGAATCAGCCAATTCTCAATTGATTGGCTTGATCAGTGATCAACAGGTCAATTAATAACAAACCGGGTATTTTTCTGCTTTAAAAGCATCTAAACTAAAAGTTCCCACTATTCTTTAGTCTATAAAACACATCAATCAACATCATTTACATTCACCGACTTTTTCTGATCCCAAAGGAACATTTTCTTTGTGGAGAACTTGGATAACTAGTAAATTGTAATTGGATTTAAAACTACCACTATCCCGGAAATTTCAGCTTTTTTTGCTTTAAATGTATTGAAGATCAAACTCAGTCAAAAATCAGGATCAGCAGGTTAGGCAGCAATGAAAACCAGAAAACTGTTTAAATACACCTTAATTAAAAAAAGAAATTGGTTCTGATCACCATAGACCAATTGACTACCGAAAAATAATGATCTCAGACCAATTCAAAATAACTGCATTTCCTAATGCTAATAGATAATAGAACTATTACTAAACTCACATAACCATATCTTAAAACTTTACTGTTAAAAATATAAAATTATGGCTGCTTGATACACACAAATGATTGTGTAAAAACACAATCTCTGTTATAGGCATTGTAGGCTTAAACAGATCCGGTTTTGCAGTTTAATAACTTAAGATGGTCTAAAGTGGGAGAAATAGAAAACTGAATTGCTGGTTTATTTATTCCACCAATAAGAGTTTTCACAAATCTTTAGTAGATCAAAAGGTTTGTTTAAACATCCTCCAGTGAGTTTAGAATTGTCCACCACAATTATAGATGAGACTAGATATTCTGGCTCTTAAATGGGCATGGTCTGATGCTCCTGGAGGCCAAGAAAGCAATAGTTCTTATTTTAAACAGGTTCAGATAATAGATTGTGTAATATGTATTCACTTTATTAAGACCTAATATAGCTTCATCAAAATGCTAAAAAAAATCTGTCTAAATATTCTCTAGACATCCATCCTAAATTAATCTATCAAAGTTATGGCAAAAATATGTTCGTTTTTTTAGCTCTATTTTATCCATTCCACTCTAGATAGCAAAAAACATGTAAAATGTTTATTTTGTTTTCCAAAATATTTCATTAATCAAGCTATATGTTATAGTGATTTATGTTCAGTCTGAGAATGGTTACCAACAGTTTATTTATAATTTGAAAATCCGATCTAAGGATGTTCAGGATTTAAAAAGAGCGGCGAAATAGCCCTGTACATTTTGAATCGGAAGTCATCGTTAGCTTCAGCAGCGTGCTCTGGTTAGCGTGGGGCCTACTTTTCCGTTACACTATAATACAGAAATGTACAGCTTTTGAAACCCCGGAAGCACGTACTCGCATCTTATTAACCTTAAAAATGTAAACAAAAAGCCAATCAACAAACTTACTCGGGTGGAAATAGCTTTAGTTCCTCGATGGTTCCCAGAAAACCAAACAATGTCCTCATCTGTTCCGACGTTGTGCTCGGCGACACATTGGTCACCTGAACCACCCGCGTCGTGTAACTCATTTTCGAAACAAGTACCGTTTTAGCAACAACAACAAAAAAACACCCGCGGAAATTAAATAACTGTAGCGCCTATTCGTATCTCATTAAAAAGATTTGTGAACCAGCAGAACAAATGTCAGATAGCGACTACAAGAACAAACGACTGCTAAACGTCGCAGCCATATTGGATAATGCTTGAATGTAGTGCGCATGCGCAAAAGGGAGCGGCTTAATTCAAAATAACTTCTGGAATTATTCATGATGATTTTTTTCTTCTTCTGGTTTGTCTTTATTTTTCCCTGTTTGCTTGATTCAATCAAATTATGTAAATAGATACTGTACGCTGTACGACAAAATGAATATTGCGCAAGATGAATATAAATAGCTCTTAATGACCTACAGAGGTCGCCCTTTCGTCTTCATAGGGGGCAAAACCAAGTGGCGTGAAGCGAAGCCCGTGAAGCCTACTGTTTGAAATGTGGAGTATATTTAAATTTTTTGCCGGTGAATTTACTTTTGATTTTCACACAACAGAATGAAATGAGTGTTTCTTTTTCAATAACAAATATTAATGTAATATATAATAAATATAATACAATAAAAATGTATATCCATTCATCCATCCTTACAGTCTGGTTTGTATAACATCCATGTTTAAAGCCTGATATTTAATGACTGGCTGAATTTGTATATATGTAAACCTTTACTTCCATTTAAAAGAGAAATTATTAATAATTAAAAAATATTAATGGTATTCATACATTGTCACGTTGTAAAGTATGAAAAGTGTGGCAGCCATATTACAGTTTTACTCTGAAGACCCCTAATTAAAATCCAAAACAATAAATTGCTTTGAGAAGTCATTAAATTAGTAACATTAGTCATCAGACATGTGCAATTTAATCTCCATAAATACAGCTACTCTGTGAAGGCCTCTGGGGTTTGTTTTTTAGAATATTATAGTACCATAAATACAAAGAAACACAATGCAAGTCAGAAGCAAGGCTGTTAAGTTTAAAAGCAGGGTTAGGGTATAAAACACAGTCCTTCTGAGTATTTACCATCTACCGGAGCAATGCTCAATTGATCATCTGAAAATGGTAAGAGTATGGCACAAATGCAAATTTAAAGCTAAACAGCGAACTGAAATCTAAACTGAAAAACGGGCCAAGGAGAGTGTTAAGCAGAGAAGCAGCCAAGTGGTTAATCATAGAGGAGCTGCAGAGATACACAATCAAACTAAGTTAATCTAACAACAGGAGAGCTATGAATTGTGCAAGCCTCAAATCAGTTTTTTATTTGAAGAGTGGTAAAATAGCTATTTTTGGAAAGAAGAAAGCCATAAGATGTCCAGTTTACAGTTGGCTACAAGCTATGTAGGGGCGAGGAAATGTGTGAAAGAAGGTGCTCTGGTCAGATGAGATCAAAATTTAAATGTTTTAGCTTCAATGAAAGCACCATGCATGGTGGAAAAGTAACACTGCACATCACTCTGAATTCACTATCCCTACTGTGAAGCAGGTTGGTGACAGACATATGCTGTGGATATGCTTTTCTTTAGCAGAGAAAAGGAAATGTGTAGGATTTGATGATAAAATGGATGAAAATGGATAAGGCACAAGGTCCCAGAAGAAGATTAGCAAGAAATAAAAAAGTAATGTTCACACATTCTCTATTTCTGAGAATTACTGTTACTGAATTAGCTTCAGCTAATTTTGCAAAGAAGAATGTGAAGAAAACTCTTTATAAATGTTTTTAACTGATAGAGACATGTGACAATGAGGAAAGGAAGATTTGGAAAAATTGCAGGGAACCATTTACCAAAGTATTGCCTCAGAAGAGAGGGTTTCAATACAAAGATATGCCAGACAAGAGATGTGAATACTTCACTTGGTACTGTGGGACTGAGAGGCAAAACAAATCTTTGAAAAAACAGTTTGGTTTTGGATTATTTTACCAAAATAAACCAGCACTGTAGTCCAAACTATTTAAATTGAATGGCATGTGAGCTATTGCATGCAAGCTATGTCACAGCACTGCCTCCGGTGAAACGTGCTTTTCTCATGGTGTTTCTTGCTTGCAACAGGAACAATGCAGACTCTGTTTTATATCTAATCCCTACACCTAGATTATCCTGCACAGAGGTCACGCATTGCTAAATTAAACCAGAGAACAACTATGCACGTTTTTATCTTATTAGCACTATAAATAACATTCATTGTACTTCATAACCTGATTATATTTTAATCCTTTACTGTTCCTGTTACAGTACATTAGATATTATTTCATATCTTATTCTAGCATGTAAACCAACTGTTTTGTCTGAAACAAAATGCCATTGATGATCATAACAACAAAAAAGTATTTACCAATTTTCATCTAAAATCTAATATTTCTCCTATATGCAATCAATACTGCGAACTAGGTGAAGTTTTAGTTGTTCATTACAAAGATCATTTAGTATTCCCACTTTCAGTTCTGTTTTTTAAACTGTTCTCCAGACGGAATGGAGCCATGCAATGGAAAATATTTTTGCGCAGTGTCTTTAGACAGAAACTCACACAGATATTAAAGATGACAAAAAATCTCGTGTACCATTGCAACAGTTTTGCCAAGCATCATCTACTGCAACACATATCCTTCTTAATAAATCCGGTTCTAGAGGGGCCAGGCCTCGAGTTATTCATCAGTGGGATACTGAGACAAAGGGATTTTTGTTTACAATGTGACATGATTGGCCAGGGGAAAGATTTACAAAGCAGCACAGCAATCATGACGTTGACCAGGCAAATAAATACCCCAAATCCAATGGGGTATCAGAGGCTTCCAGCTCAGAAGTAACCAACACCTTTCTAAACAGTTTGCACTTGTCTGTTACTGAAGCAGGAGGAAAAATGGTCAGCAGGTGAGTTTCAGATCAAGTGAAGTATTGTGCATCACAAAACAAGGCAAGTTTGCTTTTATGTGCCTAGTATTTCTGTATAGATTATGCATTTCTAATAATTAAAAGTACAGAATGCTTGGTGAGGAATTGTCAAAACCTTAACATGTAAAGGCACTTGTTCTTCAGAGAACTTTAATTTAATCACTTGTTACACTATGCTTCTTGGTGCAATTGCTCTTCGATAACAGATTTGAACACCCAGCTGGTAGCTACAAGAAAATCTTTGAAACATGTGAGGAGCTTGCTGAACCTCTGCCAGCAACAGTCACAGGTTTGTTTGCATATTTCACTCACATGGTAGAGCATTATGAGTGTATTTTTTAACCAACTGATTGATAAACATCTCTTTTTTTATACTGCAGGTAGAATTCCTTCATTTCTGAAGGGAAGTCTTCTCCGTTTGGGACCTGGGCTCTTTGAGGTTGGAGATGAGCCCTTCTATCACCTCTTTGACGGGCAGGCCCTCATGCATAAGTTCGACTTTAAGAATGGCCAGGTCACTTACTACAGGAAGTAAGAATTTGAGCGCAAAACCTCAGCTTTGTCATGTTCAGCACATTTCCACAACAATTACAATCAGGACAGAAATCTGAAAAACAATGTGATATTAATCTTGATATGTGAAATGACTTTTCAGAAGCATATATAATTATTCAATTGTGTTTCTTGTTATGTAAGATTTACATTATTTTATATTTCAGCATGAGATTAATTCTTGTTTTTCTCTTATTTTATTTCTTGCTTCTTTCAGGTTTGTCCGGACAGATGCATATGTCCGAGCCATCACAGAAAAGCGCGTGGTTATCACTGAGTTTGGGACATTTGCCTACCCAGATCCCTGCAAAAATATTTTCTCCAGGTTGGGTTCCAGATATTTTCCTTAGTCATCTCTAAAAGGAATATTAAAGTTATGTTATTGTGTCAGCATTTTTCCTAATATGTTTTTCATCTTTTTTTCTTTGCAGGTTTTTCTCCTATTTTAAAGGAGTTGAGGTCACAGACAACTGCCTGGTCAATGTTTACCCTATAGGAGAGGATTTCTATGCTGTGACAGAAACCAACTACATCACTAAAGTTAACACTGATACCTTGGAAACCCTGAAAAAGGTATCTCAGTGTAACAGTGGATCTTGATGTGGTAAAGTTTGATATTCACAATTTGTCTGTTTGACACTATGGAAACGGTGTTCCTATGTAGTCTAGAAAAGTTTAAAATTTGATTAAATCACTTTTAAGTTCTGGGTGAATTTGAAAAAGGAAAAAGATTATGGAAAAACATTTGTAATTCCAGGTTTTATTCTTTATCCAATTGTGTTAAAGTTGTGCCCATCCATCTTGAACTTAGTAAGGGACTTGTAAAAGACTAGTAAGGGAGCCTGTAAAAGTCTTTTTTTAATGCAGGTTGACATGTGCAACTACGTGAACATCAACGGAATCACAGCTCACCCCCATATTGAGCAAGATGGCACAGTATATAACATTGGAAACTGCATGGGAAAAGGTGCAACACTGGCCTATAACATTGTGAGGATCCCACCCACACAAAAAGGTTTGGATCAGTGCCTTTTTAAATGAAATGCAAATCTGATAATTTCTGATGAAAACTAGGTGAAATAATTTTTTAGGCAGAGTGTACTTCTATAAGTGAAACAGGAATATACCCTCAGATGACAGAGCATGTCACTGGTAACCAGATCTAAATGTGCTCACCCTACAGAGGAAACTTAATTCCGCTCCCTCCAAAGGATTCCCTATTGTAACATATTGTGAGGGAACTGAGTATCCCTCTAATCCCCAGCAAATTTGTTCTCTGGGACACTAGGGCACTTGTAGGTGTCATACAATTATTTTGATGTAAGGTAGACCACAATGCCATAACAAACCTTGCTTCCACTTGACAGACAAGGTTAATCACAATGTGCAGACTCTTGGGGGAGGGTTGGTAGCCTGCACGTTGTGGTCCAGCCTTGGCTACCGGGGGCTCCGCCTGATGTTCAATGCATGTGGGCCCCCCATCTCCAAGGAGAAAACAAAGCCTGTTTTAAAAGACACACTGTGGTGTCATGTCAGGGTTATACTGCTGCCACGGTGTGTCCTTTAAATACACCGAGGCAAGAGTATTCCGCCATTCATGCCACCAAGCTTGATAGTAATATTACTGTATCGCCGGACTTGACCGCCTATGAATGACCAAAGGCATCCTGATACCACCTCCGCTTTGCAGCAAGGTGGCACCAAGGTTTTTTCTAAACAGGCTAAAGAGTCTGGGTGCATTGCCAACTGGGTGATAGGCAGGGACTTGGGCAAGCATAATTTCAGGGACACAATCAGATATTTGGGACAAATTAACTATCGAGCTGTTTATGTTTATGTATGTTTAAAACCTGTAGATTCATTAACCTCATATGTAATGTCATGAACCTCATGCCCCCAGAGCCTTAAGCAGCTGGATGTTCTGCCTACTCCTCATATCAGCCTTTATTTAAGCAAAACAACAGAATTAATATTTTACTGGGCTTCAAAGCAGTTACAGTCATCACATTCTGACATCAACTTTCCGTCCTTAGATAAGTCTGACCCTATTGAGAAGTCCAAAGTGGTGGTGCAGTTTCCCAGCGCTGAGAGGTTCAAGCCGTCTTATGTGCATAGGTGTGTGTGAATATTTGTTATTTTTTTTATGTTTGTCTGTTCTCAATAGTGTTGTGTGAAGTCCAAGTTCTTAAACTGTATTTCCCTCCATCACAGTTTTGGTATGTCAGATAACTACTTTGTCTTCGTTGAGACTCCAGTGAAGATCAACCTTTTGAAGTTCCTCAGTGCCTGGAGCATCCGAGGTTCCAACTACATGGACTGCTTCGAGTCTAATGAAAGCCAAGGAGTACGAGTTTTAGATTAATCAAAACACTTGTCTGTACGTTATCACTTGTTCTCATTCCAAATGTCCTGTCTGTCTTAATATAATCCTCTTAGACTATTTTTCACGTTGCCAAGAAAGACCCCGGAGAGTACATCGACCTGAAGTTTAAAGGAGCACCGATTGGCATGTTCCACCACATCAACAGCTATGAGGACCAAGGATTCATTGTTGTTGACCTGTGCGCATGGAAAGGGTAAATACATACAACTTGCCATTTTTTGCTTAACCTGAAGGTCTCAAAAATGTATTCAAAATGTGTTTGAGCAGACATGTACTCACCGGTCACTTGAAACCAAGGTATCCTGAATACAATTCTAAAGGCACAAACAGGTTCAAAATATGAGAGTCACCCTGTCTTGTGTAGTATTCTATTAACTACAGCAACAAAAAACCACAATAACCCTGGTGTCACTTAGTACCAACTAGGCATAATTTTAGACACCATTCATTGTTGTTGACCGTTTTCATTCTTGAACATGATAATGAGTTGACTATACTCAAATGGCTTCCATAGTAATCAGATCTCAAATCAAGAGAACACCTTTGGATTGTGGTGAAATGGGAGATAAAGTTCATATGTACAGCTTACAACTCAATATGGACAAAAATCTTTGGGGATTGTTTCTATCTTCTTATTGATCTATGACACGTGGAATTAAAGCAGCACTGAGAAAAAGCAGTAATTGCAAAGTGGACAAACCTGGTACTAGCAACTTGTACCGAATAGAGGCCAGTGACTGCTTACATCTGTTGTTCCTGTAGATTTGAGTTTGTTTACAACTACTTGTGGCTGGCCAACCTGAGAGCCAACTGGGAGGAGGTAAAGAAGGCAGCCATGATGGCCCCCCAGCCAGAGGTGCGGAGATACGTAATCCCTCTGGATGTCCACAAGGTGAGCCACCAGAAAATCACCAACTGCCTCCTTCTGTAAAAAGTTAGGTGTTTTTAGTTCTCACCAACCATATTATGGACTTGATGTAGGAGGAACAGGGAAAGAATCTTGTGAGTCTGCCATACACCACAGCCACAGCGGTCATGCATGCTGATGGGATGATCTGGCTGGAGCCTGAGGTGCTGTTCTCCGGACCTCGCCAAGGTGTCAACATATAGTTTTGGACATATGGGTTTTTAAGTATGCTAGTGCTCTCTTTATTGTTTAACATTTATTTTTTCTGGGGCGGGATAGCCTTTGAGTTTCCACAGATTAACTACCAAAGGTACGGAGGGAAGAATTACACATACACCTATGGCCTCGGACTCAACCATTTCATACCAGACAGAGTAAGAGATTAAACTTTTAGAGCTTTGATTCAAAAGTTAAAACTTGCCTTCTGTTGACTTTTTTCTTTTTACTTTATGTGTAGATCTGCAAGCTGAATGTGAAGACCAAGGAGACCTGGGTTTGGCAAGAGCCTGAATCTTATCCCTCAGAGCCCTTGTTTGTTCAGACTCCAGATGGGGTCGATGAAGATGATGGTAAGTCAAACAGAATTAGGGTAAAAGGTAATACAATAAAGCAGTTTTACGCACAAAATGTGTGAAAGGGTACTGTTAAGCATGTCTGGTATCTGTTGTCTCCACAGGTGTCCTTCTTACCATTGTGGCAGCTCCTGGTTCCCAGAGGCCAGCATATATGCTCATTCTAAATGCTAAGGATCTGTCAGAGATAGCAAGGGCAGAAGTGGAGTGTTCCATTCCCGTCACCTTTCATGGGATGTACAAACCGTGATGATTCAGTCCAGTTCTTTGAAGTGTCACTCAACATTTCAAACAACGATGATGATAAAAAGCATCTCTGTGCCAGCAGAATAAAGTTTTTTTAGAGAGAAAATGATTCTGTCTTAATTTAGCTCAAGTACAACTTGCTGAGGGAGCCACATATTATGAATTTGAAGACATGTATTATGAAAAAGAGTTGGCTATTTCAAGACTTAAAAAGATGCACACCTTTAAGTACAGTAAATACCATAGCCTACTGATGTTGATTTATTTCCACGCATCTAATATTGTGGTATATGTAATGCTGCAGACTTTTTGAATCTGCTGAAAAGTGTGACATGACCATGGTTACTTGGTTCCATTGCAACAGCATTCCATCAGTGACCCAATTATAAGGTTTCTAGATCTCATATGATATGTAGGTGCTCTGTCTGCTTTGATTAAAATTCACTGACTTCGGCCTGAGAAATTAATGCAGTTCCACATGTTGAAGGTGGTTTATTTTCTGAATAATTCATCTTCAGATATGCCAACATATATGGCAAGATAAGACTGTGACCATAGCCTTCACAGAATTACTTTCTCTTCAAACAATGCAACTAAATATCTGCAAATCTCCATGCTTCCTATTGAGTCAATGTTTTTTTAAATTATTATTAGAAATCCCAGTTTCATTACAGGTATTTCTCATCTTATGTTATGCTTATTCAATCTGAAACCACACAAAATCTGCTTAGAGGTCACAAAACCAGTGGCCACTTGATGTTTGTTTCAGTGTGTTGCCAAAATATGATCTGAAAACTCCATCCACACAGATCTTACAACACTGCAAAGCCGATTAACTGGGAGGATTTAACATGAAGAAAGACATATTGCAAACAAAACATTCTTTCCAAGTGCGTTAAGGTGGATATTTGGTCTTGCGTGCAGTATGGTTCATTATGGTGTTGTACAGTAGGACGATTCTCAGAATTTTCCCGTTGTTGATGATCAGCTTGGATTATAAATACAGTATATCAATCAAGAAGGAATTTAACTAAAACTGTGGATAAGCAAACAATTTAAGTAATGCAATAGATGTTGAGAAGTCACACCCATGTATTATGTCACCCTTCTGGATGTGGGACTTTTTTTTATTAATTTATGACAAACTGAGAATACATGGATCAATTCCAAGTTTTAAATTTGTATTTGGTTGCTGTCCAAGAAAACTCTCAGATGTAATCGAATAGAAAGCAGTGAGTTTAGGACCAGCCAAAATCAATAAGAGATATTAAAGAAGGCAGGCACACATGAGCTCAACAGAACAAAGAGAAGCCCAAACAAGGCAAATAAGCAACTGAGAAATGTTACCTACATCTCTGTGTCATATGAAGAAATGTCTTTCTGATTATAGTAAATATATATCACTTAAGACAGCTCCAACCATGATAAATCTGTACCACAATGATGGAAAACAAGCACATGAAGAAGATAAACAGCTCATAATTTTAAGCAATATTTTTTTTACATGGCCTTGCCAGGATTCCGCAGGAATGTGAATCATGTTAACAGTTAATATCCATCCATCTATGCAGGGTTGCGGGGGGGGGGCTGGTGCCTATCTCCAGCAGTCATGGGACGAGAGGCGGGGTACACTCTGGACATGTCGCCAGTCCATTGCAGGGTAACAGTTTATATATTGTGACAAAATATAATTATTATTAGGCAATAGCCTATACGTGTCTCTAAACAAGTGCATAAAAGTAACAAATCAAATGTAATATTCCTATAAAATTTTCCAGAACTCAATTCACTAAATAGTAAAAGGGACTGACTGGAATGCATGTATGATTGAAATTACTTTTTTTTATAAAGTGCCTAATACAAAAATAAATAAATGAGATTCATAGCCATCATAAACACATACAAACTTCTTCTATGCACTGTAACTGGATTCTGCCCTTCAAATTTTTAATTATACGTTTCAAAATTTTGCATAAACATATATAAAATCACTGATCAATGCCAGTAATTCATTTGTGATCAGATACATTGAAAACTGTCTACTGTGTATGGTGTTCATAGTAAGAAAACCCTGTCACAGTGCAAATATGAAAAGAATTTGTAAAACCAATAATTTTCTCATTATACTTTACATACAGAAACACACTGGATGTATGCAGCAAAAACAAGGGATTACAATTCCAAACTGGTGCTGGCTCACTTGGTGCAATGGTGGAACACAAAGCCCTGATTATGTAGTCACGCTTTTCGCTTCACTGCCAGATTTCAGGATTGCATTAATGAAAGGCTCAGCTATTTAGCATTTGTGCATTCTGAAATGTTCCAGGTTTGTAATCACAGTGCAACAAATTCAGTTCCCTGAGCATGAATTTGTCCAATTGGATATTGGGATTTTTTTGTGTGGAAGATTTTAAAAGTGAAGGAGTGTGGGAACACTAAATAAAAACACATCGTTTCTCTCCAATTTATTGTTTACACACGGGCTTAGCCTTCCAAATGGACAGAAACAAAACGATTACAAGAAATTCAAATGTTCAGGATAAACTCAACTGAAACACACTGAAAGGAAAGAGAGGAAAGCAATACATCTCACTTTTACCTCCTACACCATAAAATAAGTGTCGACACTGGGACAGAGGTTTGCACTGTATAAAAGACAGTGTACAAGCTAGCTGGTAAATGTACTAAATGTGCACTGCATTAAACACAAATATAAAATAAAAGAACAGTTAACTGAAAAAGACAAAAAACAATTGCAAATTGCTACAAATCAAAGGGAAAAAAATGATGGTAACTACTGCCCTACCTAGTGACTTAGAACAAAACAAAACATTTGTGATAAATAAATGAATCTAGCCTCTTATATTAAACAAAAGAAAAGTTCAACTTAATTTGCTGAGTAGTAGAGATCCACTTATCAGTTTTCCCTTGATCAGCTTTGAATAATGATTGGCAGATCAAACGCTGATGCATGTTTCCCCTAAAGGCTTCAAAACTAAGAACTCCCACCATTTCAAATGGCCAATAAAAGCATCACCCAATATCATGTACCTTTTCTGCCCATGTTTATCAAAAATCAGATAATGGTTTGGGACATATGCTTTATTACATTAATTAGGGTTATATTATATTCCCATAACTTTCTGTTGGGCTCAAAATGAATAGCTCTATCAGATCCAGGAAAACATTTTGAACTCTTTAAGTTTTTCAGTCCAATTAAAACAAAACAAAAAAACTTCCATCCATCCATTGTCTATACCCGTTTATCTATGGAAGGTGAGAGGGGGAGCTGGCGCCTATACCCAGCGGTCATTGGGTGAGAGGTGGTATATACCCTGAACAGGTTGCCAGCCCATAATGGGGCAATACAACGTCCCCCAGAAATCTGTATTGACCGGAAAATGCTGATCCGTGCATCTCCACTCAACTGGCTAGTTTCCACAAGAAGACAGCACAAGAACAAACTCTGTCAACATTTAAAAATCAAAATGAAGAATATGAACCAAAAAAAGGACAAATAAAACAGAATCATAAAAAACATCTTGCTGATAGGTGGATGTTGCTGTTTTAATTTACACTTTGAAGAAAGTCAATATATCCATTTTTATTTGTTTGCTACGAAAGTATACACTTGTTTGCAGCATATCATGACACTTAGCAGTCTTTCAGGAAACTACTGATCTGAAAGTGTCAAACTACCCCCTTCACCTTAAGCAAGCCTCTGTTCCTTTTCTTAAACAGAGAAAAAAGAAAATTAAAATATGAAAAACAAAACAGACGGTCACACTGCTGGATCATAGAGTTTATGAAATGCATCTTCAGGCTTACTCACTACACACAGTAGGGAAATATCTTTTATCCGCTATATAACTCCTGCATCTCAGGAGATAGAAGAAAGACATTTTGATAGTGCAAGGTTATAAAGGTAAATATATTAATATATTGTTTTAGATAATATCCTATAGGTAAAGTGCAAATCTCTGATTGGATGAAAGGTGTGTGCAAGCGTTTCTAAAGTTTGACTGACTCCTCCCACCTCATGTCCATGCACAAATCAGTCCTTGAAGGAAAACCGAAACATCATCTGGTGCAACATTCATGTAACAAATGTGCAGTCTATTATACTGAGTGATTTATGTTGCATTTATCTATACTGTTCGTAATCTGGACTTTGTCTTTAACACAAGTAGTGTCTTAGTATTTGCATACCACAGAAAGATAGGGCCTTGTTAAATTAGAGTATGTTAAGGAGATCAGTGTTGCAGTAACATGTTCCACCTGTTAGGATTAAGAGTCAACAATATGTCCATTCGAATCCATTTTTCTTGATCAAGTGACAAAGTTATGGTGAAGCGAGACCAGCTCAAGTGAAAACGTTCATTTACCACAAAGCTCACACGCTCACGCACGCACACACACACACACGCTCGCTCACACACACACACACACACACACACACAAAGTGTTCTTTAACCTGCTGCTACACATGACAACCTGGGCGAAACGAACACACAGAAGCACAATCATGCAGGGGAACTGTTACTGACTGACTAGTAACTGATGTTTTAAGACCAGCTTAAATTAGCATCAGACCTTAGAGGAATGAAAGGCCAGCATTGGGCAATTTTTTTTTTTTTTCATTTCCAAAGTGCAAGGTAACCGGCGTATCTCTGAACTCCTCTCACTCCATAACAGGGCAGCTGTTAGGTTTGGGTTCTGCTGCATGGCCCCGGGTTCGCTCTAAGCATCGGGGGAGAAATCGGTTGGTCCGTAGGTGGAGAGCAGGGCGGCATCCACAGGCTCCATGCAGGAAGGGCAGGTGAAGGATCTCATGAGCCAGTCGTCTATACAGTCCATGTGATAGATGTGCATACATGGCAAAAACCGAATTGGGTCTCCATAAACAAAGTCCAGCATACAGATCACACATCTGAAAAGGAATAAAGTAAAGAGCATGAAACCAAAGACTTGAAGAGCACAAATCATAATTGATGCTTTTTTTGTGGTCTTAAAGGGGGCATGAAATTTGGGTGCAGAGTAAGAATCCTCACAATGAATCTCACTATCATAAACCATTTATAAAGGCAGACCCATGAGTTGTTTAAGTTGTATAACCAGTTCTATATTCTGTTGTTACTTTCTCTGAAGCTGATTTGTCAACTTCAGTATAACAACCCCCCAAATAAAAAATAAAAACACACAAAGGTACCGATGCACAGTTTTATCATCCAGTAACTAAGATCTACTACTGTCCTCTTGATTTGTTTAGACTGGTCTGCGGGTAGAACACAAAATAATCCTGGTCATATTTATTAAATTGATCAAAGCTGAAAGTTTCCTTTTTTCTTAGTCTGTAAACACATCAACAAACAGCATATTCTTTGATTAACTTTTTTCTGATTATAGTAAAAACATATATAGCTTAGGGAAGTATGCTTTGATGAACAAATGGACATATTCTAATCCTTTTATTTTTTGTTGGATTCAAAAATATGATCTCTCTTAAAAAACTTGGGACACTAATCTTAAATGTACAATAAACAATGTCGCCACAAATGAGTTTGTAAAGGTATTTCCACAACTACTAACTTTGCTGGATTTTATTGAAATTTTACATGATAGACCAACACAATGTAGTTGTATAATTCTGAAGTGGAAGGAAAAAGTTTCAAGCCTTTTAATTGTTTTTTCAAATGTAAATCTATAAAAATGTATTTAGCCCCACTGAATCAATACTTTGTAGAGGCTCTTTTTGCTGCATATAATGTACGCATTTTAGGGTGTATTATTTAGCTTTGAATCTACGACAACTGAAAATTTTGCCCATTTTACTTTGCAAAAGAAGCTCAGTCAGGCTGGAGCTTCTGTGCAGATCAGTCTGGACTTTGACTGGGCCACTCTTACACATGGCTATGCTTCAATCTAAATTGTTCCACTGTATGTCTGGTTGTATGTTTAGGGTCACTTTCCTGCTGGAGGGTAAACCTCCCTCCAATTTTAAGTCTTTTTCAGCCTTCAACAGTTTTTTTCCAGGACTGCCCAGAATTTAGCTTCATCCCTTATACCATCAACTCTGGGCATAATTTCTACTGAAGAAAGCCATACCCACTGCATGATGCTCCCACCACCATGTTTCACAGCGTGGATAGTGCATTCAGGGTGATTTTAGATTTATGAATGGTATTTTCATGCCACACACACTGTTTTGCATCTATAGTCTTGTTTCACGTGTTTACTGGGTTCTTTTTGTGACTGGTGTAAATCTGCAAATGGGACCTAATATGGCTTTCTTTCAAAAGTGTGGGGTACACAACTAAAAGTTGTCCCATCAACACTATCTGACCTGAGCAGCTGATATCTGCAGCTCCTGCTGAGTTACCATGAGCCTCCTTGTTGCTTTTTTAAGTAATACTTTTTTCGTCTAGTCTGTCGGGTTTTGTGGACAACCATTTCCTGGTAGATCTGCGGTTGTGCTATACTCTGTTCATTTTGAAGTCATGATTTATGATCTTTGAGGGGCCCAAAGCTTGGGATATTTTTGTGTATAACCCAGCCCTGCTTTAAACGTCTACAAAGTCTTCATGATGTAGCACAAATATTCTCTAAAGAACCTGTGAGGTCTTTTAAGAACAAATGTATGTACATTGAGATTAGACATGACAGAGGTAGATATTTCCCCAATTAGGTGACATCTGAAGTCAATTGGTTGCACAAAATTTGATTTAGGGGTATAACAGTAGAAATTGTCTTTTTATTTATTAGAATTTTTTTTTACTCATGCATAATTTTCCTTCAATTTCACTGATCTACACTACCATGTGTTTATCTAACCCAGTGGTCACCAACCCTGTTCCTTGAGATCAACTGTCCTGTAGGTTTTAGATACATCCCTGCTCCAACACAGCTGAATCAAATGATTGAATTATCTCGTCAGCATGCCATCAAGTTTGGCAAAGACATGGCAACGAGCTGTTCATTTGATTAAGCTGTGTTGGAGCAGGGATGCACCTAAAACCTGCACAACAGTAGATCTTGAGGACCAGGGTTGGTGACCATTGAACTAACCCATAAAATCTCAATACATTATGGTTTGTGGTTATAACTTGACAAAATGTGAAACATTTGGGGAAATTTCCTTGTAAGGTACTGTATGTGTTATAGCCCTTCAAAAGGACATCAGAATAACCTAAAATCAGAATTGGGAAGTCAGGTCTCAGATAAAACTGGAAATCAGTATGAGCCAGTAAAAGCCAATTCAACGCATCTCAAATTAACACTCAATATAAAAAGGAGTTGAACAAAAGCGTAATTTGTTTCTTATTTCTGTACCTAAATAATATGCTTTTCTATTACTTAGTTAAAGAAAACACATTAAGCCACACAAAACTTAGCTGTTTACCTGTTATATTAAGTAGATTTTTGTTATATCCCGTCTTGCTTTAGAAATAAAGCAAGATTAAACTGAATGAGCAACGTTCCAGAGAGGTGGAGTTTCATTTTACATAGAATTTTAATAATTACTAACCTTTTTCAGTTAATTTGAAAAGAAGCATAACTACAGTTTAATTTCAACTGGTTTAAACTTTCTGTGTAAATACCCAAAGAGACCACTTTGTGTCTGAAGTATGTATAAATGAGACTTTCAACACATGAAAAGACATATCGGGGTTTTCATCACAACAAAAAGTGTGATGCCTTATATAGAGATTCCAATGCCATTTTCCCCATTATAAATGCTTACTCTCTGATCTTCTTCTCTGAACCGTCTGGTCCTCCATCATAAACGCCCTTAGGGAGGTGCTGGATGAGGCCGATGCGCTGAGCTATGCGGATCTGCTCCTCCTCCGTCAGCTGGGTGGCCAGACGGGCCTGACTGGGTGTCGGATGGTACATTGGCATGTGAGCCTGCTCCTAGTGGCAGACAAAAGAAACACACATCCACCTTTGTCAACAAACAATCAGGTCCGACGGGTCAGACTGAGAGGGGAGAAACGTAAAAACACAAAAGCGGTGGCAGACAGAGATAATGGACTTTATCCAGCGGGAATTATAACGACAAATGACATTTTGTCTATTTAAATGTCAATTTGAATAATGTTTAGTCAAATGAGGCCACAACCCCGAAACTATAAACACGTCATGTCTGCATAACAACTGGAATATCAGCCACTACTGTAACTATTGGTTAACATCTGCTAGCTAACCTTCCTCTTTTTAATTTCTCTCGGGTTATTTAAAAGGAGGGAGTGAGCGTTAAAAGCCGCTCACCTGATAAGGAGGAGGCGGCTCCAGGTCGGGGTCTGTCCCGTCACCGAAACTCGCCCTGTCTGACTGGGACTCGTGGAGCAGAGAGATGTCGTCGGATGTTGGGGACTTCAGGCAGTTGCCCATATTTCCGTGCCTCCAGTCCTTTTCAGGGCCGACGTAAAAAAATCACAACTGTGCTGCTAAAGTTGCTCTGGGTCGGCTAATGTTAGTTTGGTATCCGTCCCAGGAATTATTAAATGTTCAGGTTTATATCAGCAATTACATTCCTGTCATGGTTACTAAGCACATGCACACATGTTAAATGGCAACAATAAAAATAATGAACTAGCTTCGTTTCATGATGACACGGAGATGATAAACAAAACAAAGAACTCTCCTTGATGAGGATGAAAGCGGTTAGCAGTCCAGATAGCTACTTTCTGCTCGTTTTCCTCAATAAGTGACGCCTATTCCTTCAAATGACTCACAATTTATATACAGTGTGCAGCTCAGTAGCAACTTTAGATGTCCCACTGAGCTGTCTGGATGACAGATTAAAATAACATTTACGCCTTTTAACTTCGCGAGTAACATTAAACAATTTGTTTCCTTGCTAGCTGTTTAGTCTTTCCCCTTTTCTTCTTCTTTTAGGTAAACCAGCTCATAAGGGAAACACCGCCACCCGCTGTCCTGGAGTGGAACACAAGATTAGCGCTTTAAAAAAATGTCTGATTTGAACATACAGTCTATGGCTTTGAATAGCTATTGTATTATGATTGAAAGTGCGAAAATTACGAAAGAGGAGTAGGGCCAAGAAACAAAGGAATTTTGTCTATTTTCCCAGAATTCTGAAAAAATTCATCCCTAGAAAAAAGCAAATTCTAACTTACAAATAAGTTAGAATCTTACAAATCTTACAAATGTGAATTCTTTCTCAGAATACAGAATTTAATCTCAGAATTAAATTAAATGAAATTAAAAATTTTCCCTCAAAATTCTGAATTTAATCTAAGTATTCTCTCTTTTTTTCTCTCAAAGTAGCCTACTGACTTTAATCTCAGAATTCAGGGACCCCTCACCCACATAAAAAAATCACTTGAATCCATCATGTTCATCCAGAAAGTTCTCCTCCTGCACAACTCACATCTCTGCCATTGAACCTGGTTGTTCCCAGATGCCAATCTGCATTAAAATCAGATTTTTGTTTTTCAGTGGCCCTAATCCTCCTTTGCAGAAAATGTAGCAGAGCAACAAGAGCCTGAAATTAGTTTTGCTGCACTAAACTCTGTCATCTTAAAGTCATTCTTGTAATGTATGTGTTTTGCATGCTCACATATATAGAAAACCATTTAAAATTAATTTCAGTGGCTATTCTTGCATGTACGTCCTCTTGACCGAGCCCCTCCTGTTTTAATATGTAACCTATCTCATTCAAGTATTAAAAAAACAGTGGCAATTGTTACTGACCAGTCTAGCTACTGTTAGCAAACAGACTTTCAGACACTGTAATAGCATAACCAGGTGAACATAAAGAGCATAAAGAAAGTTATATTGTACTGTTTGTGTAAAACATTTAATATCATACATTTATAAGGACTGCAAAAACAAAACAAAACAATGCCCCTTTTGTTTCTTTACTAGGCTATCAGAATGTTTTATATGTAAGGCAGCCATATTGCCAAGAATCTTAAATTTTCTCTCTTTGACTTCTAATTTTGGTGGAAAATTATTTCGATTTTGCTAACTTTAAACATAAGTTGAATTAGAACACAAATCAACAGTGCACAAAAGTGGTGCTCAAACTTTCCAACTTCTGACGGACAAAGTAAATATATAGCGTTGTAAACACGACTCTTGGTTGAGCATACAAGCCATCCATCCGTTGTTTATATACCATCTAACCTTTCCAGGGTTGGTGCCAGCTACTGAGCATACAAATATTTTTCTTAAAATAAAAGATTGGCAGAACGAAAACATATAAAATAAAAATAAAACCAAAAGTTGATTTTATGTATTTTCAAGTCCTATTTTTTTTATCTTTTACATTTCTAAAATGCACATACTTTATCGTCATTTTTGGTATTCAGATAAAGTTTTGAAGAGGACCTCATGACCCAAGACTTACTTATTCATGACCCCAAATTTGGGTACAACTGGTAAAAGAGATGAGTAAAAATACTGACCGGATCACTACAAACGTCCAGTAAAACTTTACATCTTGACAACCCGATTAATGGTCTTCCTACTTTATTATGTCCAAATGAGTAAATAAAAGATGAATAACGGTATCTGTCATATGAATAAACATAAGCAGACAAAAATCTCCCAGTTGCAGCTGTTACCTGACTTAATAAATGACAAGAGAAAACTTCAGATAACAATGGCCACTTGAAGACACCTTTACTTGTATATACAGCTATTGTACACATACAAACCCACAGAGAATTTGCATTCCTGAAACTTAAAGTACAAATCTTTTGGTTAAGTGAGCTTCAATAATTTCACCTATTTTTCAGGTAAACAAAACAATACACAACCTTAATGAATATTCCCAAAGATTCCAACTTTAGCTTTAAAGCTTGCCAGCAAAGACTATTATTTTTCCCTTTTTTAAATGTTATAAACAGCATATTTTCTCTGTACATTTGCAAATGTCTTAGAGTAATGTGAAGTTTTGAAGCAAAATGTGCAATGGTGTACCAGTAAAGTTTCTATGGTTTATGTTTCGCACTCATTCATGTCATGTTCATAATAATAGATGGAGATCAGTTGTTGAATCATTATGTGGTAAAACTGCACTCCCGAGTATTCTGAGATGTTCCAATGCTCAGAAATTGAAGAAAGGCATTCCTTCATTATTAACTGAAGTTCTGTTCTGCATGATATACAGTGTTAGTTTTCTTCCACACAGTCCTTTGGCCCAAATTTTCAGAGTTTAAAGGGATTAACAAATAAATAAAACATTTATAACTGACCAAATTTAAAGCTCTGAGGTTTGATGATTGCATTATTTAATAATATCAAGTGAAATCACAAATAAATCATTCTATGATATTATATTACTTTAACCATATCCCAGATTTGTGAACTTACAATTAATAAAAAGAAAAATCAAAAGGGGAAATTAGACAGTGAACTTCTCCACATTCATTCATAAAGTAAAAAAAATCCAGCATTATTAATATTTCTCTTATTATTAATATGTCTTTGTCTGGAAAAAGTATCTGATTGCCTCTTCATGATGGCTTGTTGCATTGACCTGTTCTAATAGATGGCAATAGTGAGATGATCACAATTTATTTACAAAAAAACAAACAAAAGAACCAGTTACATATTCACACACCCCACAGATAAATACCTTTTAAAGCAACACAGAATCTTTTAAAAACATCTTCAGAAATGAAAATACCTATTGACACAAATTACATGACCTGGTCCATTGTTTACAGTAATTTTCTTTACTCAGTGACAACTTGAGATGCATTATTACTCTGTATCATCAAGTAGAAGTCAGGAAATAGACCTTATTGATTGTCAGTGTTCTTTGTAAGTTTGCATCAACAGTTTCAGGAAGTATCAAGGTCTTTGTCATTTTGGGTTTTTGCCCACCATCTAAAGGACTCACAACCTTGACAATGCAAAGAGACACACATTAACTTTTTCTCTGATCCCGGTGTCCTCGCCCATGCTGTGTGTCCCGTCCCTAACACCTGTCGTCCTCCTCTGTGTCACTGAGGGGGTGGCAGCCTGCAGCGGAGGCTGTCTGCATCAAACGCTTCCTAAAGTGTCCATTGGGGACCTGCCAGCCGGTCCGCCAGCGTGGGTGGGCCGAGCCAATGGTGTTTGAGCGTCCCAGGCTGCAGGCCACAGCCGCCTCGAAGGTCAACGTTTCCATGGGACCAGAGGGGTCCGGGCTGTGGTCATCCTCTTGTGAAGTCAGGAAAGGCTCTGAGGGGTAGCGTCGAGGTGGCGATGCATTTATGTCAAGCTGACTCCGCCTCTCCCCTGCAGCTCCTTCTTGGTTCTCCCATGAGGCCTTTCCCCGCCTCATGGTCTCCGGGCTGCCTTGTTCATCATCATCCTCTCCGACAGAGACTTGTGTGCGGCACACAAGTGGGGAATAGGAGATGTGAGGGCGAGATCGCGTTGGGGTTTGTGAGAGAGGTCGCCGGCCGCTGGGTGTGCTGGACTCTGAGGTGGAGGGTACTGGGCTGTCTGAGCTGTTACCCTGAAATAGGAGAATATACAATTAATGGAGTAGCTGCTTTTGACCTTTCATTCACATCAGCTTCCTTTTTTTCAAAATGTGATATACAGACACAAAGTAATAGATAATTGTGAAGTTAAAAGATAACAATTAATGGTTTTCAATGTTAAAACTGTGTGCTACCGCACGACATGATTTTTGTATTTAACCCCCTCAAGTCTAATTTACATAAATAAAATCCAATGAAGACGAACAAATGCAATCTTTTGCATCCTCTTTGTGCTAAAAAAGCCCAAGAAAATGTGCTAAAGTTTGGGGAAACATTCAAATGGTGAGCATACTTTTGAAAGGCACTGTATTATCATGAGTAAAGAAATTAGCTGTTGCTTGGAATCAGACAGGCCAGTCGAGACCTAAAAAGTCCATTCTTTTTCTGATCAGTACTAACAAAGCGTAACCAGGTTTGAGTAATGGTGTGTTCACACTGTACGCGTTTGAAGCGTCATGGGCGTCAGGTTTACATCTTAAGTCAATGCAGAAGTGCGCTGACGCGCGTCAGCTTTTCGCATCAGCAATTTTTGCGTTGCGAAAACGCATTTCTGCCTCATTTGCGCGTCAAATTTGCGCGAATGAAGCATTTGACGCGTGTCAGAAAACACACGCGTCATTTTATGTGGTGCATTTTGTGGATTCGCACGTTTTTTGTTTGCCGTTGAAGTTGAAAAATCTGAACTTCGGTGTCAATTTGCGCCGCGTCAACCAATCAGGAGCTTGGTGATGTGGTTTCACGTGAGGCTGTGACCCAATTCACAGGGTTAGGTCTGGCAAAAAAAATTTTTTAACATGGAGGAAATACTGATAACAGCCGTGGCTAATCATCAGGAGCTATACAACACCCGTTGCTTTCTCTACAGAGACAGGAATAAAAAGGACCTTGCTTGGAGGAATATAAATGAGGAGATAGGGCAACCTGGTAAGATCATTTCACTTTTGAATGTTTTCACGTTACTGACTCTGGGAACCTGCGCAGGGCGACTCTCCACAGTAAATAGAGAATGGAGACTCTCTCTTCCAATGCTAGATCGACAGCTGCCATCTTGCAAAAACACCGTCTGGCACTAGCTCCTCCCACAAGTTGTGTATTTCTGGCTTGAAGCGCGTCCATTTCGCTTTGGATGGGCGTCGAGCTGCGAATGTTCAAGCGTCAAACTTTGGCGTGCGGCGCGTTTTTGACGCTTTGGTGTGAACGCACCGTAACAGCAACACTCTTTGTTGTTGTAGTGGTAGTGGTAGTGGAAGCAGAATCATTTTCACTATTATTTAGGCGTTTAAAAAGCCAGTCAAAGGAAGCACAGGAATGTAGACAAGTATATTTGTATAGCAGATTTCAGCAACAAGGCAGTTCGAAGTGCTTTACATAACAGCTATTTTAAAGAAAACTGCATGTCAAGGCCTGTTTGTTTCATTCAGGCTGCAAGAGAGGGAGAGAGAGCAAGACTTTCAGCAACACAGTTTTAGTAATGCTAGCCATGATATTTATACCAATCACTAAGGCAGGCCTGTAAATGGTTATGAATTTTACAGCGTGATCTCATCTTTTCTTCAAATAAATATAATTAATGACCACTCATGGGGAAAAGGTTAGAAAAATATTCTTAAATATTATTTTGTTATGCTGTTTTTTGGAATGGATGGTAAAAGCTTTACAAAACCCAGATGATTAAAAACTTACCAGTGCATTTCTAATTTGCTAATAAGGTTTTCAGATCAAATCACTGGACAAGAAATTGTAAAGAATCTTACAAGGGCCACAATCTTTCAATCAGGACATGTATAGGATAATAGGTAACATCACCTTTAATTTAGTAAGATTCATATAGTTACCTTCTTAAAATAATGGCCTAAGTCATTTTTTTTACAAAAATGTTTCTTTTGCCTAAATCATGTCCCAATGATGTTGGCTACCTCTGGTAATGGTAGACAATGTTTTTAATATGTCAATAGCCATCTATTGTCACAACCTTTTTGAATGAAATTGTTAATAAATGTTATATATTCAGTATTTAGTTCAGTTTTTTTGTGTTTTGTTAAAAACCTGAAAAAATGACTTAGGCCGTTATTTTAAGAGGGTAACGGTATGGAAATATTTAGCTGCAGCTTTTATCCAAATCAGTTCATAAAGTGTTAGAAAGCATTCAGGCATTAGCACAGTAAGAGTATAGGACCACATTGCTTTCCTTAAAACAGGTTGCATTTTTCTTCTGAGGGTTCCTTGTTATCACATTGAAAGACATCACCACTCTTTTTCAAATCTTTTTTCCTTGCATGTAAAGTTTGAACATGATACTGCTAGCTAGCTCCCCCAACGGTCACCAATACGAGTCAGCAAACATGATTTGGTGGGGTAAAGATGTGTTCTTGAGAATGTTAAGATACAAGGTAACATGCCAAAGTAGCAAGAAAACATTAGTTATAAAAAAAAAAAAAAAAACTTATTTGGCTATTTGGTGTTACCCACCTGTTTATCCTGGGGAAGTGCTCGCTCTACGCTGGAGGAACGTGAGGGGTGCAAGCTTCTTTCCTCTGAGTTACAACGAGACGTGTCTGGAGACAACAGGTGGCAACGTTCCTTCGAGCGACCTCGCTCCCTGTGCTCAGACCGGGACACTGGGAGGCATCGAGAGAAAAAGAAAACACAAAATAAATGTGCCTAATGTGAAAAAATTGTCACACTGAAAAGCATGTTATTCTATTAATACCTAATATTCTTTTATCATTATTCTGCTGTTACTATTCTATATTGTATTGAACAATAACAACTAAGCTATGTGTGACTGGTGATGAAAATGTCCTATTTTTCAAAAACCAGCAGATTAACCCTTCTGGCAACAATGTTTCTCCATCAATTACCGTACATTATTTTTCCCTCCTATGTTAGATTCCAATTTCACATTTCCCAAGTAGTTGAAATATATCACAAAAGACTGCAAAGATTGGTGCTGCAAAAATGATATATTTCCATGTTTTAATTTGAAATGGTATGGCATATGCTACTATTAAACATGTGAAAGTAAGAAGTTTATTTTTTTTCCCCAGGTCCATCTACACTGTTATACATGCATACTTTAATTTCAGCTTTTAGGGAGTGTATTGTTTTCATAGTGAAGAACACAGCAAAGGCTTAATTATAGATAAGCCAGAAGGTTGGTCTTGTGTGCACACAGATAGACTGTGTTTTATCTGGGAAATGTAGACAGTTGAATCATTATTTTGCTGCTTTGATTTTCGGTAAGTACTGTGTTAGAATGCCTTTAAACATTCATATGGTCACATTATACATTTTAATGATGTACTCTAGAGTATTAGTTTCACGATTTAAAAAAACCTTGGAGAATAGTTGGGGGGTTTTGTGTTTAAATATCTCTGTCCTTGAAAAGGTTTACCTGAAGGTTATCACGCCACGGTTACACATCTGTGCCAACACATCATACTGAATTTATCCTAGCACATAAATCATACGCAGCTTTTATCTCCACTTTACTGGAGCAACATTCTGGATGTGTCAGGAAGTTTCAGGAAGTGAGAAGGACTTAAAAAGTTAAAATTTTCAAACTTAATGACATGTTTGAAGAAAAAGAACGAAGAAAATTAAGTGGTGTGTGAAGCTCCGCATTTAACAAGATAACTTGTCATGCAGTCCATTGTGATCCTTTGAGTTTAGAATGACAGTTGAAAGTCCTTTGCTCTGTTTTTATCAGTATTGTCTACCTGCAACACTCGCAAAACCTTTTTTGCAAGCCTTCCGTAGAGATATAAAAAAGCATGATGCGGGTTTCATAATTTTCTTCTTGTGAGACAAAATTTGTAATTACAACTTGGATAGATCATCATCAAGAACACAGAAACTGACTAACCAGCAGCTTTGTAGCTTTTGTGTCGAGGTCGGTACACTCTCTCAGGGCTTTTCTCTTCCTCCCAGAGACCATTAACACGTTGATCTGCAACCGTGGAGACTGAACGCTTCATTGAGCCGCCTGTAGCCTCTTCCTGCTTATGTGAGACCACAAATAAAAACAATGGTAGATTAAGAAAATATCAAGTTCCATTCAGATGATTTAGGAAAAGGAGTAAATTGTCATGCATTTATTGGTGCAAAAGTGCAGTGCATCCTTTGGTTTAGTTAGTTCTCTGTTTTGGGGATGAAAGTCATAGCAAGTTTAGCCATCAGCATTCATGGATGACACCCTGACAGTTCACTGAACCTCAGTCAACATCTGAAAGCAGCAAATGTCACAACCAAATTCTTCTGAATTTAAAACAAACAAACCGTGCACATAGAGAAAAAACCTGAGCACTTTGGCTTAAGAGCCCATGCAGCAATTGTAGCCAAGCTCCAGCAAAGGAGCCATGTCATGAAAGATTTTGTATACCTGCGACTCTACAGCCAGACGGGGCATAGAGGAGGCCCGCACACAAAGGCCTCTCCCAAGTGGAAGCTCCAATGGGGCCTCAATGCCCCAAATGCACTCGCCCACCTACAGAAATTAGACAGGAGGGCAAGGAAAAACAGTGCACCGATCACGTATACCCGCCATGAGCACTGCCTCTCCTACGCAGAGGCCCAGCCCAAAAGAGAGAAAGGCAGGTGAACCATTTTACCACTGAGAACCATCTCAACCACAATCTACTATCTAATAGAAGCCATTTCATCCAAACACAAACATATTAACAGCCAACAACAGGTTAGACTTTAGCGAGGGTAGAGAGAAATAAGAAAGTGAGGCTGTAAAAGAGAAGCACAAAGTGAGGAAGAAGAAGAATGTACACAGAAAGACAGTGTCCAGTACATGGCAAAACTATTAATGTACCTAAAACATCTGTCACATCACAACCACAGAGGTCAATGGGATGTATGTAGTCCCATAGCATAGCTGTGCAGTGGGAGAACAATGATCCATCGCTTTCAAAATCTTTATTTGTAAAAAAAAAAAAATCGAAGTATAGCATAGATTTTTTTTTAAGTGAGTGAGTGAATACTTTCCAGAATTATCTTTTGCTACAATTCCATCTGCAAGCACTGCACATTTTGCCCATTCTTTTTTGCCAAATACATCAAGATATTAGAAATTTTCTGTCTCCATCTAGTATCTATGAACATCAACTTTGTCCACAGAACTCAAGTTTTGCTGAAGGTTTTCTTTTGGATTTAAGTCTAGACTTTGACTGGGACCATTCTTACACCTAAAAATGCTTTAATCTAAACCATTTCCACTGTAGCTTTGCCTGCATGTTCACGGTTTCTTTACTGCTTATAGCAGCTTCAGAAGCCTTCTGCAGTCCCTGTAAGATATTTTATTCCTGGATTGCCCTGTAAGTAGCTCTATCCATCTTTCTATGAACTCTGATGAGCTTTAATTGCCTCTGCTGAAGTAAAGCGTTGGCAAGGCATAGTGCTGCCTCCACCACGTTTCTTGGTGGGAATGCACTGTTTAAGGTGATTTGCATGTTTTCTGACACAGGCTGCATTTTGTATGTAGGTCAAATAGCTCAATGTTGGTCTCATCTGACCAGACAATAATAGCCTTTGTCCTGCTGCCTTTCTATAAAGTGGCACTACCAAAAATGGTCCCATGAGATCCAGATTCTCCCACCTGAACTATGTATCTCTGCTAACACTCCATAGCTACCATGGGCCTCTTGGCCATCTCTCTGGGTAATGCTTTCCTTTCCCATCTTGTCATTTTAGGTGAACAGCAATGTTTTAGCAGGCTTGGACTTACTTTAAATTTCTCCACATGGTAAGCCCCTTGCCCCTTAGGCAAGATTCTTCACCTACCTACTGGTGTTGGCCAGAGGGGCCAATGGTGCGAAATGGCAGCCTCGCTACTGTCAGTCTGCCCCAGGGCAGCTGTGGCTAAAACGTAGCTTGCACCAGTGTGTGATGGTGAGAATTAATGAATAATAGAGTTGTAAGGTGCTTTGAGGGTATCAAAAAGCCATTATTATTATTACTTCTCCATCTGCAGAGACACACATTATCTGTCGACGCAAGGGCTCTCCATCACTCACGACCCAGTTTATCTAATATGGTCTTTTGGCGATTTTGAAAACCAGGATGTGTAGAGAACAACAAAACAGACCACTGTGTTTTTTTTTTGTTTACATGCTTTTTTAGAGAATTCAATAAGCTGCACTTCTAGTAAAAAGCTTTCCAGTTCAATCAAAACTCACTCTCTGTGGGCCATTGCTCCTTGGGAGGAAATGCACTTACAAGCTGAAGAAAATAAATTGTTGTTGACCAGAGACATCATTGCAATGGCAGGCAGAGCTGCCAGAAAAGGTCTGCACCCCTTGCTGTCCTGGCAGCGAATTGCTTTGTAACACTGACACACCAATGGAGAAGTATAAAAGGAAAACCTCTCAGTCAATACGTGTGCATGTCGGTGCAAACTTGTTGACGGAGAAGTATAAACTAGGCTTAAAAAGGCCTGAATAAAAATGAATGGCACACTATTGAAGATTTTTGAAAACCACACATCATAGTTTTCAGAAGTCTGGAACTTAACTCTGTCACTTAAAATCCCAATGAAATACATTAAAGTATGTGTTTGTAAAGTGACAGTTTGTGATAAAGGTCAAGGAGTAGAAATATTTTTTGCCAGGCACTGGATGTTTCAGCTTGGAAGAGCAATATGCCATGCAAGATCAAATCTTCAAAGTAAGACAGCATCTATCTATGGGGCAAAGTGCATTCCATTGCAAACTTATATGAAATTTGATATCATTCGACTGGCAGGAAGCCTAGACCATTACAACCAGACAGTAAAGACAGCGACACACCAAACAGTAGGACAATCTGCCTCCTTTATTCCAACCTGCTACAGACTAAGAGACAGGAGCACAAAAAGCAGCATTGCAGTTCTCTCCAGGGCACTGAAATTTCAGTGACCAGTTATATATACCGCAGACATTTCCCCCCAAAATAAGAGAATACATCAAATTGAATGCTGGCCTTTTCTTTCCTTGAATTGTATATTTAAAGCTATTTAATTTATTATTAATTTAAAAAGTAGTAATGATGGTTGCATCTGTCCTATGTCTCACCGCATTCTGCTGCTGACCGGCATCAGTTTCTGAGCTTATGGGCTGTAAAAATAGCTCCTGAGGTGAGATAGGACTCAAAGCCACAAAGCCACCTCTGGTCCTGTGAGGGAGACAGAAATTAAGGAAAAGAAATTCAGTAAGCAAATACATGCAGTAACGCACCATACATACATATGCTTTGCAAACATTTGCAGACTCACAGGGCTGAACCCGCACTGTGAGCCATCATTGGCAGTGGGTTGGTATTGGACAGAATGTCTTCGGGAAGGGTAGAGGCGTCCAGACGTTTAAACATCAAGCTGGTTTTCTGAAACAAGGGAAAAAATACACACCAGAGATCAAATAAAGGTCACAACTTCAAAGCAGATTTTTTTATTAACTCAAAACTAAGATTTCTTTTTTTCTCAGATTTTTAGAGATATTTGCCTACTGATGAAAAATGCTGTGAGCCACAGGATCTTTTTCACCCAGTGAAAATAGTGTATTTCATCTTAATTTACACACACACACACACACACACACACACACACACACACACACACACACACACATATATATATATATAAACACATACATACACACACACACAAACACACATTTATATACATACATACATACACACATTTAACATACATACATTTTCAGATCTTTTTCCTAGAGTAGAGGGCATATCTTAAAGATGGGTAGAAAATAATTAGATTACACATTACAAGTTTTATTGACAAATATATGCACATGTTGACCTTTTGAATTAAAAAGATGATTGTGGGGGAGGGAGGTTAGAGAAGCAGATGTTTTTTGCAGACCACATTTATGTTTATGAGATAAGAACAAATATTAAATATTTTTTTCTTACTGTCTGACATTGAATCAGACTAAACCTTTAATGTTTTAGGTAAAGAAAAAATTATTTTTGCTAATTGCCAGAATAATGACAGAGATACATGGAGCAAAAGACAGACAGAATATCTCTTACCTTTTCAAGTTCAGGAGTTTGCTAATTTACTATACATATAAATAATGTAGGAAAGCTTAATAATAATGTCATGTAAGCTTCTGATAATTATTGCCGATTAATTCACAACATTTGAATTGAATGTAGGCACACCTTTGGAAGTATTTCAGGGCAAGACCTCAAACAGACGGATCAACCGAATTCGACCAAAATATCAAAGAGAATTGTGAACCACCATAAGCCTGGTCAGAGATCCATTTTCCAAATACCTGAAGGTTAATCTCATCAAACAATTATGCAAGCAGGAACACCATTAGAATGTTCAAAAAAATAAATAAATCGAATGTTTAGCCATCATCTAGTTGTGTGTATCAACACCAAAACAAAGGCAAGATCAAAGTGAAGATTCAGTCTGAAGCTTGTCAGAGTGTCATATTACACAGTGAAACAAGTCCTGCTCTAACAACAGCTGAAATGCCACTCAGAGAAGAAGAAGCTGTTTTTTCCAAAAGCAACAACAAAAGCCAGTTTTAAGATGGACACAAAGAAGGAAAGGTGGAAGGACATGATAGAGGACAAACACAAGAAAGAAAACAAATAGGAAGAAAGCGCAGGAGCGAGGAAGGAAAATAGGACACAAGGACACAGGAAGGACAGACTAAATGAAATGAGGAAGCAATGAAGAACACAAGGAAGGAAGGAAGGAAGGAAGGAAGGAAGGAAGGAAGGAAGGAAGGAAGGAAGGAAGGAAGGAAGGAAGGAAGGAAGGAAGGAAGGAAGGAAGGAAGGAAGGAAGGAAGGAAGCTCCAATAAAGGCAGGAACAAAGGCAAGGCAAGTTTATTTGTATAGCACAATTCATGTTACAAGACAATTCAAAGTGCTTTACAAAAAACATCAAAAGCATTACAGCAGAGTGCAGAAAAAGCAAAAGTGCAGAAATAAAAACCATGATTTAAAATGAACCAAAAAAAATCTATCTTAAAAAAAGCCGTGCAGATTTAAAACTTAGAATAAATACCTAATCAAAAGCAGCTGAGAACAGGTGGGTCCTTAACCTGGATTTAAATAAACTGAGTGTTTCAGCTGATCTGAGGCTTTGTGGGAGTTTGTTCCAAACATGTGGAGCATAGAAGCTGAACGCAGCTTCTCCATGTCTGGTTCTGACTCTGGGAACTGATAAAAGAGCGGATCCAGATGACCTGAGGGGTCGAGTAGGTTCATACTGGGTCAGGAGATCACTGATGTATTTTGGTCCTAAACCATTCTGAGCTTTATAGACCAGCAGCAGAACTTTGAAGTCTATCCTCTGACAGACAGGCAGCCAGTGTAAAGACCTCAGAGCTGGACTGATGTGGTCCACTTTTTTTGTCTTAGTGAGAACTCGAGCAGCAGAGTTCTGGATGAGCGGCAGTTTCCTAATTGATTTTTTAGGTAGACCTGTAAAGACGCTGTTACAATAATCAAGCCGACTAAAGATGAATGCATGGATTAGTTTTTCCAGGTCCTGCTGAGACATCAGATCTTTTATCCTTGAGATATTCTTAGGCTGATTTTGTGATTGCCTTAATGTGTTTTTCAAAGTTTAGGTCTGAGTCCATCACTATACCCAGATTTCTGACGTGGTTGGTGGTTTTTAGGTGTATGGACTGAAGCCCTGTGGTGACCTTCAATGTTTTCTCTTTAGCTCCAAATACAATTACCTCCGTTTTGTTTTTGTTCAATTGCAGAAAATTGTGGCACATCCAGTCATTAATTTCCTCAATGCATTTGCCAAGAGCCTGTACAGGCCCTTGGTCTCCTGGTGACATTCTAATATATATCTGTGTGTCATCTGCGTAGCTATGGTAACTTATATTGTTGTTATTTAATACCTGTGCCAGTGGGAGCATATAGATGTTAAACAGAAGAGGTCCCAGGATGGAACCCTGGGGAACCCCACATGTAATTCCCGTCTGCTCAGATGTAAAGTTACCTATTGACACAAAGTACTTCCTGTTCTCTAAGTACGTTTTGAACCAGTTTAGTACAGTGCCAGAGAGACCCACCCAGTTCTCCAGTCGTTTGAGTAAAATAATGTGGTCAACTGTATCAAATGCAGCACTGAGATCCAGTAAAACTAACACTGACATTTTTCCACTGTCAGTATTCAAACGGATGTCATTAATGCCTTTGGTCAGAGCAGTCTCAGTGCTGTGGTGCTGTCTAAAACTTGACTGAAAGACATCATAGCAGTTGCTTTGTCTTAAGAAGTCATTTAGCTGATGAAAAACCGCCTTTTCAATGATCTTACTTAAAAATGGAAGATTGGAGATGGGCCTGTAGTTGTTCATTTGTGTCTTGTCCAGATTGTCTCTTTTCAGCAGGGGTTTAATTACAGCTGTTTTCAGGGGCTCTGGGAAAACACCCGACATTAAAGATGAGTTCACAATCTGTAACAGATCTGACTCCAAGATCTTTGAGACCTTTTTGAAAAAGCCTGTGGGCAGGATGTCTAAGCAGCAAGAGGAGTTCAGTTGACATAAGATGTCCTCCAGATCTTTGCTGTTTATGAGATAAAACTGTTTCATGGTGTTTAAACGCATTTTCCGTGGACACTGTACATAAACTGAACCTGTCGTTAATGAACCAACCGCTTGTCTAATATTTTGGATTTTGTCTGTGAAGAATTTGGCAAAGTTATTGCAGGCCTTGGTGGAATAGAGTTCAGGTGGTACTGACACAGGAGAGTTTGTTAGCCTGTCGACTACAGCAAATAATGCGCGAGCACTATGACTATTTCTGGTGATGATGTCAGAAAAATATGTAAGTTATAAGAGTGAAGTTTCTCTTTATAGATGTCATAATGAACCTGAAATTTTGTTTTTCTCCATCTGCGCTCGGCTTTCCGACACTCCCTTTTTTCATTTCTCACCAGTGTGGAATTTCTCCATGGAGACTTTTTCCTTCCAGAGATAACCTTCACCTTAGTGGGAGCAATAGTATCCATAACATTTAATATTTTAGCATTAAAGCTGTTGACAAGTTCATCGACTGAACCCCCTGACAGGGCAGGTATTAGAGAGAAGACCTGGTTAAAGATCTCACTAGTGTTTTCAGTTATACATCGTTTCGGACCAGAAGTTCTTAAACAGAAACTGATTAGTCAATCACTTCATCTTGATGGCATTAAATTGGCCCCCAGTAATAACGTAAAGAACCTCTGCGTTATTTTTGACCAAGACTTGACATTTAAATCCCATATTAAACAGGTTTCTAGGATTTCTTTCTTTCACCTCCGGAATTTTGCTAAATTTAGAAACATCCTGTCCATTAGTGATGCTGAGAAACTAGTCCATGCATTTGTTACCTCAAGGCTGGATTACTGCAATTCTTTACTATCAGGAAGTCCACAAAATGCCATTAAAAGCCTTCAGTTGATCCAAAATGCGGCAGCAAGAGTTCTGATGAATATTAAAAAGAGAGATCACATTTCTCCTGCTTTAGCTTCCCTTCATTGGCTCCCTGTTAAATCCAGAATAGAATTTAAGATCCTTCTTCTTACATAAAAAGCCCTTAATAATCAAGCTCCATCATACATCAGAGATCTAATTGTTTCATATGTTCCTAACAGAGCCCTTCGCTCTCAGACTGCAGATTTACTTGTAGTTCCTAGGATTTCTAAAAGCAGAATGGGAGGCAGATCTTTTAGTTATCAGGCTCCTCTCCTGTAGAACCAGCTCCCAGCTTTAGTCCGTGAGGCAGACACTCTGTTTACTTTTAAGGCCAGGCTTAAAACTTTCCTTTTTGATAAAGCTTATAGTTAGAGTGGCTTAGGTCATCCTGAGCTATCTCTGTAGTTATGCTGCTATAGGCTTAGATTGCTGGAGGACAGACTTACCAATTTTCTTCACTCTGCTACTTCCTTTTCTACTACTACTCTCCAGTTGTATTACAGTACATTCTGTTATTTCGACTGTTAACTTTGTTTTCTCTCAGTGTTTTTCTCTCCATAGAAGCTCCACCTGGTCTGGTATCCTGCTTGGCTGCAATGCCCTGTTGGACGGGGGACATCAACTGGGATGATGCTCCCAGTAACTGAACATCCACTGTGTCCTGTTATCAACTTTTTACTTTCTGTAACATAGAAAGTACTCCTATATCAGATCTTCTGTTCCTTCTGTGTTTCTGCTCTGTCTTCTCAAACCCCCAGACGGTCGTGGCAGATGGCCGCTCCTACTGAGCCTGGTTCTATTGGAGGTTTCTTCCTGTTAAAGGGGAGTTTTTCCTCTCCACCGTCGCTACATGCT
The DNA here is from genome assembly GCA_963556495.2 of Valencia hispanica. NCBI lineage: Eukaryota > Metazoa > Chordata > Actinopteri > Cyprinodontiformes > Valenciidae > Valencia > Valencia hispanica. The sequence goes on along the minus strand of OY747712.1, from coordinate 24,145,054 downwards.
TGCTCAGTATGAGGGATTGCTGAAGGATTGCTGTAGTTGGAAAGTCACGCACATTAATCTTGGAAATGCCCAGACCCTTCGAGATCAGTAAGTCCAAAACATGATCCTTAATATGTGTGGACTCTGTTATATGCTAAGTCAGCCCAAAGTTGTCCAGAGTGTTACTCAGGTCTTTAGACCCTATGTTCTGGGGATTGTCAACATGGATGTTAAAATCACCAACAATAATTATACAGTAATAGAAAATCAACACAGATTATAGACAGCAGTTCAAAAAAATCATCATTAAAGTCAGCACAGTAATTTGGAGGCCGATAAATGTTAAGAAACATGGCTCTAGATGAGGCCTTCAGCTGTACAGCAACATATTCAAAAGAAGGAAAACTTCCAAGAGATAACTGCTTACACTGGAATGATTCATTAAATAAAACAGCAACTCCTCCACCTCTCCTGTTCTGTCTGGCCTGGTTGACAAAACTAAAGTTGGGAGGGGTTGATTCGATAAGAGAATAACTGCTATTCTGATCTAACCAAGTTTCAGTTAAAAACATAAAATCAAGGCTGTGCTAAGTGATAAGATCATTGATTAAAAATGTCTTCCCTACTATAGACTTGACATTTAATAAGGCCATTTTAACAGGATTAAGGGTACTATTGTGCCCCTTGTGTTTTGGGGCGGGCTGTGTACAGCGTATGTTTACTTTACTTAAAAACCTTTTAGAATGCAGTGCTCTGTGTTTTGACATAACTACATTCCTTCTGTTACTTATAAGTACAGAAAAGATCGAACCTTCTAATGAACAGGGTCCCAGCATGTCCTGGGAAAAGTTCTGACTGCTGATATCCACACAGCCTGGACCCTTAACACATCATACATCAGACTGTGGGGATTGTACATGCTTACGTGGTGGGGTAGGAGGGGGCCGGGCTTGTTGCCCTACCTTTGATCGTCCTGGTGTGGGGTTTTTGGGTAAAGAAAACAGATTGGTCTGGGGGGTAAGATCTGAGCCCAATGTTGACCCGCTCCATCATCTGCTCAGTGAATTTCAGATGGGGGGAGTGGGGCAGTAGGGAAGACGGTGGGCTGTCAGGGGTTTGCGGGGGCGATGGAGGTCCTCTGTCCTGTTCTTTAGGGCTGTTGAGGGCTTTTGGGGCAAATAAAGATCCTTCTTCCTGCACTCAGCTTTGTTTGGTCTTCCTTTTGAGATAAGTCTTTGTGTATCTCCTTTTTGGCTCCAAGCACAGAGGGATGACCCAGGAAGTAGAAAATAGAGGTAAACAGTTTTACACCTGACCTGTTCAAACTAAATCCAGTTGCCTTAAAAAGATGTCTGCGCTCCCAAAAAATCTAAAAGTTGTTAATAAATTGCAGTTTTTTGTCAGCACATGCAAGTAAAATCCACTTATTTAATGCCAAAAGACGGCTAAATCTTTCTTCTCCTCCTCTGATGGGTGGTAAAGGTCCACTGATGAAAACTGCTGCATCCAACGAGCTCACGGTGTTCAGTAATCCAGTGAAGTCCTGTTTCAGAACCTCCGATTGTTGCTTGGACACATCATTCGACCCTGTGTGGAGAACGATGTTTTTCACTGTTGGATATTTAGTCACAGTTTTCAGAATCCTCTTCTGCATGTCACTGACCATATCCTTTGGAAAGCAGAGGACTTTGGTGTTCTTTCAACACATCCACTGAACGTCCTTTACAGAGGAATCACCTGCAATCAGAGTTTCAGGCCCAGTCTTTTGCTTTTTCTGTGGCCTCTCACTCTCTGACAGGTTATCAGTCCTCATCTCGCTGCCTTGGGGTGGATGGTCGTCAGATAAAGATCCAGGGTTCTCCAACAGTAGAGCAAATCTGTTATGCAGCTTCACATTCGGTTGTTTTGAAAGTCTGTGGCTAACTTTCCCATTTGCAGCTGTTCTGTCCCGTGTCCTCTCATGTACGGGAGTAGAAGAAGCCCTATCTCTTGTAGGGAGTGCAGCCCAGTCAGTCTCATCACAGATTTCCGCTCGCTGTGTCCAGCCTGCACTATGTCCTCCCGTTTCCCAGAGACATGATTTAGTTTTTGGCTTAGCACCAAGACAGTTCCAGGGAGGATTATCACTCGGTGATTTAAAGCACTAAAGACACTAAAAACACTAAAGAGTTTTTTTTACCTTAAAATAATGTTTCAGAACTTGTGTCAGTGGTTGATCAACTCATAACAGGGTGAAACGGCACTTCTGCATTCGCTTTGCGGCCCTCTATCGGCCATAACAGCACTATGTAAGTTCGGGTCGTCGGGTATCGGTTTTGTAGTTCAAACGCGACTTGCTTTACGGCGGGCTTCACAAAAGCCGGTAGGTGCAGCGTCCTGCAAGGCTCTCTGGGTGGAGCATACTCAGCAGGTACATGGAAGATACCTAGCAGCAGGTAGCTTGAACAATTGTCATCATGACAGAGCTGAAATTGTATTCATCTGTGCACCGGTGTTCCGACTATCTGTGCTACTCGCATGCACATTTCGATGTTACGTCACAATTTGCGTACTCAGCAAATCTGTCATCAAGAATTCCTACCTGGAAGATCCATTTCGTCTGTTTTATTTCTTTGAGGTTTACGGTGAGTTTTATTCAAATTATTTTATTACTGGCTAATTTTTATTCAAAATATTTAAAGGCTTTCTTAAGCTACTAGTTTCAAGTTTACATGACAGCCCTTGTAGCCTATGTTAGTTTCACTTCTGTGATATCGTTACACTGCATGTAAACAAGTCCAATTAATTAGAGTCGTACAGTAAATGCGGTGTATTTTGCGGGCTATTTGTGCTTATAATCATAGGCTACTACATTTTAATATTTTGGAGTAATAATACTGCTATCTGCTCTACGTCTTACTGGCTTGGTATATATTCATTAGCTGCTTTACAAACTAACAGATTTCCAGAGTGTGCTATTCATCTATAAGCCTATTTAACAGGTAGGATATTCTGATCATGGTTTTTAGTGCATCTTTATGTGCTAGTTTTAGCTTTATATTAAACGGGTAGCATGTTCTGTGGATTGAAAGAAAAGTTTTCGTATTCATATTGTTGCTATGTTGGGCATTACTGCTAAACTGCCACTTCAATCCAGTCACTTGAAAAATATTTTCTGATGATTATATTTAACATCTAAGCAGTTGTTTTCGGCATGTAAACTTACCGCTAGCACTTTTCAAGGTGTAGCACCGATAGATAGACATAGCTATCTATGCACGCTACGGTAGCACATTCTGATGAGGTAGCACAGATTGTCAGAACACCGGCTCTTTCGGCTTCCAAGTGGCTCCTCAGATTTTCTGTTGCTTAAAGTATATTTATCACCAAAATTAATGCAAAACTATGTGTACCAATACCCACGTATATTTAACAGGCAGGATATTCTGATCGCTGTTTTTAGTGCATCTACATGTGCTACGTAAATTTCCTGTAGGATACTCTGATCGCTGTTTTAAGTGCATCTATATGTGCTACCCACGTAAATTTAAAAGGTAGGATATTCTGATCAACGTTTTCTGTGCATGTTTTCTGTGCTAGTTTTAGCTTTATATTAAACGGGTAGCATGTAATAAAGAAATTAGACCGTATCATGTTATAACGTGATAGTTTATTGTAAAAACGTGAAACTATCACGTTACAACGTTTCAGTTTCAAGTGGTTTTCACGTTTTTACAATTATGTTATAACGTGATACGGTCTAATTTCTTTATTATGTAGCTGACAGTTCTACGCCGCCGTACATATGACATGCTGAAATATAGAAAATGTATCTGGGATGAAGACATTTGACACAAAGGCTGCCCAAGACGTGAAAATCTGTAAAGTTAGAGGGTATCGCTTGTAAATGTGAATCCCCTGGTGTAACCATAACAGATTTTACGACAGTAGTAGAAAACAATACATGTTTCCCAACTGTAGGGGGACCCAGAGAGCAAAACTTACTTAGTGTTGCTTTAATGTAATGAGCAGAGGCTCCCTCTTTCTTGGTCGTGTTATCTCTGCCTCTTAGCCGTGTGTTAGCTTGCTCATTTCCACTGTTATGAAACATTGGTCAGGTTGTTTCATTTCCACACAATCCATTTACCTCCACATTAACTTCTATCCGTTGAACTTTCCTCTCCAGTGCTGTTATCTTTTGTAGAAGGTCCTGGTAGTCCATTGTGGAGACGGAAGGCATCTTGTTGCTGTAGCTTAGCGTTAGCACCCTTACGAGCTATATCTAGCTTCAGTTGAATGCTAAGTACTTAGATGCTGTAGATCAGGCTTCAGCTGTGTGTAGGCCACGCACACAGAGCGCTGAAGATAAAAGATCTATGAAATATTGCCGTTACTACTAAAAAAGGTTTTTCGCATAAATTGATATGTATTCAAAAGTCTGGGATCAGAACACTATCACCTTGAAATGAAACTGAAAATAAATATTGGCATTGAAAAATATTATTGTAACTGAAAATATAAATTTTGAATCTGAAATAAATCTAGTGAACATTTTTGTATTGAAAGTGATTTTTATTTCTATGAAACTCATGTATATGCATTGAAAGAAATAACTCAAGTTTTCAAACCTTCATTTTTTTTACAACGCTAATCTTTTTTTACAATGCCAATCTTTTTCAATGCCATCCTTTTTTTCAGCTTCATTCAGGTGATACTGTTTTGACCCTTGTGTGTGCACGCGCATGAGGGGTGGGGCTTCAGCCCCCCATATGTTTGCATGAACGAGGCAGGAGGGAAACTCCAACTGTCTGAGGCGAGACGAGAAACAACACGACATTTACATTGCTAATAATGCGGTTTGTGGAAGAAAAAAAGACATTAACGGTTTCTTCTCAGTTTCTTCTACTGACCATTAGACTAGAAGTCTTTGTGATAAAGTTTTATGCTTGTGTAGCCTGTCTTTGTTGGAGGCTCGCCTCATTACAGACAGTGTGGTATGAAGGGATGTAAATACACACTATATATACCATATTAAATATTAGTATTTATTTCAGATCCACAATACATCTTTACAATACATGTCAATAACGTTAACAAATCAATTAAGACTGGTGTAAGCAAAGCTAACAACACAGACAACTCGTTTTTTAAATTAGATTGCAAAACGTAATTGTGACACACACTCTAAACCAGAAGGTGGCGCTAATGCGCGCTAACTGCCATGGCAAACACGGTCACATAGTTGAATAAATGGAGGGAACAGATTACGACTCCATGCGCATGGTTTAATAAACCGAGGGTACAGATTCTTACGCCTCAAAAATTATTTCTGCACCTGACCCCTGCCAGGATCTGTAGGTTTGTGCTTCCGCTTGTGTGAGAACAGCTTTATTGGTTGTTGATTGATTTACGTCACAACGACTACACTAGGACTTGCGATAATATCAAACATGTTTGATTCAAAAGACTACAGAAAGACTGTCATAAATCGGGTCCCCAACCGCAGATTATCACCTTCTACAAACCACATTAGTAGCAAAGAAAATGTTGATCCCACTCGGACAGTCGGAGTTTCCCTCCTGCCTCGTTCATGCAAACATATGGGGGGCTGAAGCCCCGCCCCTCATGCGCGTGCACACACAAGCGTCAAAACAGTATCACCTGAATGAAACTGAAAAAAATGATGGCATTGTAAAAAAGGATTGGCATTGTAAAAAAGGATTGGCATTGTAAAAAAGGATTGGCATTGTAAAAAAAGATTGGCACTGTAAAAAAAGATTGGCATTGTAAAAAAGGATTGGCATTGTAAAACAAAATTTCACTTTCAATACAAAAATTTTCACTAGATTTATTTCCGATTCAAAATTAATATTTTCAGTTACAATAATATTTTTCAATGCCAATTTTTATTTTCAATGGCAATATTTATTTTCAGTTTAATTTCAAGGTGATACTGTTCTGATCCCATAAAAGTCCTGGAGGTCGGGTCATAAGAAAAAAAAAAAAAAAAGCAGAAAAATGGAAGCAGAAGGGAGAGCGAAGCAGCCGATTGCAGCGAAGCAGGAAGCAAGAATGAAAAGCAGGGGGTATATATGGGAGAAAAGAAAGAAGGAGAACACGGAAAAAAGGAAAGATAGAAAGATCATCAGGGATGAGGGATTAAGCAATGAGGGAAGAAAGAAGGAACACAGGAAAAAAGAAAGGACACAAGGAAAAAGAAAGATTATGTGGACAGGAGGATGGAAAGAAGGATGCAACATTTGGACAATGGGATAAAAAATTAATGTCTGGCGTTTTTCCATACTCTATTTTAATATTTCATACTTTTCCAGATGGAAACTACCCAGTGGTATGAAGTAAAAAAGCAACGAAAATGAAAATGAAACGTAACAAAAAATCTTGCTCTCCAAAGAAGGTGCAAAAGAGTTTATAGAAACATGCTGTGCTGACCTGAGCTTCCAGCTGTTGCCTTAGTTTCTTTGCTTTGTTCTGTTTGAAGTAGTCCATTATCATCATTGAAGCGTAGATCTTCCCCACTGTCATGTCGGTATCTGTGGGAGCAGTGGATGCACTTCATTAAGTCTCACCTCTCGTCTCTCAGCAGCAGACATAAAAAATGCCTTCACATTCAGAGCCTGACCTTTGTTGATAGGTACCAGGAGGTCCAAGGTCTTCTGTGGCAGATAAGGCCAAATGATGCTGATCTCCTTCTGCAGCTCGGCATCCAGGGCAATGCGGTCCTCACCGCCTGGGACAAATATACACTTTTTACATACTGATACTTTATTTAAACATTAGAATTGACGTTTTATATTATTAGCTTTAAGAGATAAACGTGAATCTGACCTCGAGCTATTTTGACATCTAAGGCTGTGCGAATGAGTGACATTAGTGTGGAAGTGAAGTGGACAGTCATGTCCTCATCCACAGGCATGTTCATCAACACCAACCTCTGAAGACAAAACAGTCAAATAAAATTATTCTGTAAAACCTGATTTCTGTTTCCTCACATCCAAAACAGTTTGGATTAAATCTCTGTTGCATTTTTACACTTTTTTCAGTTACTCAATTTCTTCCATGTTCACATAAAAACAGTGATTATGTTTTTATTACCTTATAGGCAATCTTAGCGGGACATTTCTTTCCCAAGCCCAGAGGCGGAGACATGTGTGTCAACATCTCGTACATGGCTGTGTAGTGAATACGCCCACTTGAGAAAACAGTAGAGATAGAGAGAGCAGAAAGTGGAGAAATTAAGGCTTATTATCAACATACCTGTTCCACCTTTACTAATCTTGTAACCACAAACTGATACATGATTTTCTTTCATATTCTGTTGAAGCCTTTACATGATTTTTGGCAAATTGCAAACGGGACTGCAATATTTGAACATTCAGCAATCTTGCCTTTATTCTACAAAGACCAGATTTAAGCAACATACTCCCTACCAAAGCTGCAGATCTCTGGAGGTCATTCAGAGTTACCATGGGTTTTTTCCACTGCATTCCAACTGTTGGTTCGGGTTCTGACCTGTCTGGTGTGTTCCTTGGTCTTCATGATACTGTTGGTTCACTAATGTTCTCTTATAAACCTTTGAGGCCTTCACAGAACAGCATTGAGATTTAATTACACGGAGGTGGGCTCGATTATAAAGGGCCTTCTAAAGGTGACTGGGTTATTCAGACAGTTGCTCTTGGTATTCACCACATTGTGTTGTCACAAAAAATCCCAATAAAACACAATGAAATCTGTGGTTGTAACATGACAAAATAAAAATAAAAATCTTGAGGGGCATGAATACCTATAAGATCGCAGCTGCAGGTAAATACAACCTTTAACATTTCATGCTCTTTGGCTGCCCTCTGCTGGATACAGAGAGAACAACAGTGATCTGGTTCGCATTGTTGAAACGAAAAGCAGTGGCATAAATGAGGTTAATGCTCACCATGCCAGTCTATCATACTCGCCCCATATTCTGACAAATTCATCCAAGTGATGAGGGCCCAAGATGGAGGAGTCACGTGTCAGGTACTCAAAATTATCCATAATCACAGCCACAAATAGATTCAGCATCTAAAAAAAAGGTACAGAAATAAATATCGGAGATGAAAGGATAGGTCAGGTAAGAGGATGAACTAAGTTAGAAATAAATTGTTGCAAAAATATTGTATTTTTTGTTCATTCTGACCAGAAAAGAGCTGAAGAAGATGAAGGAGACAAAGTAGCAATAGGCGAAGTCGGTCCCACACCCACCCTCATGGTCTGGAGACATGATAAGGGGGGCAATGGAGGGGTCTGGTTCACACTCCTGTCCAGACAGACAGGAGAGCATAATCTCCTGCCAGGACTCGCCTGTTGCACTCCTGGTATTTAAAACATAAGCAACATTAAACAGACTGACCAACATTTAGACTAAATTTAGCTTAAATTGGCATGGTGGAATTTATTTCAGCTATTTCTTGATACAACTCACCTAAACAGAAGCATCAGTGCACTGGAAAAGGTCTTAAAATTGTTGTGCTGATTGATGTGACTCTCATCATTCAGTTTGATGTTTCCAAACACCTGCAGAAAACACGCATCATTAGAGAATCAGATGGTTTCATTGTGAGCCAGTTAGCTATTACCACAGTAGTAGCTTATGGGAATATTATGCTATACACATTAGATAGAACAGACCCTAGGCTGATATCAAAATGGTCACAAAAAACAAAAATTAATAAATAAATCTATTCCATACACTGTAATCATTAAGATTAAAATAGGGGTCTAACATGAGCTCTTGGAAAAATATCTATTTACAAAACATATTTTATAAATACAGTTGAAAGAAAGACCTTTCTGCACTAATTGTATTTATATAAACAACACCTTTCTACTATTCAATTCTATTGAAAGTAATTTATTTATCCCAAATTAAATGTTGTCATAACTCATATCATCCAAATATAATCAAAGAGTTGCTGTGGATGGTGATGCTGTGGGCAGGAAGTATATTGGTAGCAGTAGGTCTTGCAGTGAGTCTGAAGAGGCCTCTGACTGAACACAGTTAACTGTCATGACATGCTAATAGCTTAATACTCAGGCACCAGAGACTATTCCACAGTAGCATGTCCTGGATTGCACCATCAGTTGTTGGCAAGCATTGCTAATCCATCTCATTTGCTTTTGCTACTCCTCTTTAAATCTCTGTCTGGCCATATGGTTAGAAAGTTGGGCAAAGAGACGTTGGAGTCATAGATATGATTCTTGCCCATTATGATTGACAAAAGAGATGGTTTGATCTTCCTCCTTCTCTCTCTGCTCTTTTTTGTTCGCTCTGCAAACATAAAGCCTCCTTTTTCAACTCCACTGGGATATGGGGTTGTAGTTCAAGTATTATTTAAGTTCTTGAGACGCTAATCTGCTGCTCCAAATTGTAAAAACAATACATTATTCATTTAATTCAATTCAGTCTACTTATATAGCGCCAATTCATAACAGATATCATCTCAAGGCACTTTATAAGAAAGGTAATTTAAATAAATTGTACATACATTCCAATCAGTTATTACCTTGTTGTTACATCATAACTGTCTGAAAGTAAAAAACACCAAAAATCCTTCCAGTGACATAGTATTCAAAACCAGAGGGAACAATCTAAACTTTCAATACCTTAACCAAAAAAGTATCAACAAAAGTCTACAAAAAGAACAAATCAGAACCAGTGCAACAGAGCAACGCCAACATGCTGCCACCAGGATGCCAATTCTAGAATGCAAACCGCTCATTCTAGAATTGGGCCAAGAAATTGCCTTTGAGTCCATCAGATTAGTGTTATTCTTTTCCCAATGATTAGTTCTATGAGTCTCACTACATCTTAATGAAAATTAAAAGTTGTTTAATATTTTATTTCAGTATTAAACACTGTGTGAAGTTTCTGAGACTTATTTCATTGGTAGCAACAATCTTACCTGCATTCCAATTATGGCGTAGATGAAGAAAAGCATTGCGATAAGGAGGCAGACATAAGGTAGAGCCTGTCAGAGAAGAAAGAAAACATAAAGACCAAATTTTGTTATCATTTCTAAAATTCTCTTCGCATAAACTAAAAAACTTCAGTGTAAACTTTCAGACCTTAAAGGATTGTACAAATGTCCAAAGCAGAATGCGGATGGTGTAGCCCTGTCTCAGTAGCTTGATCAATCTGGCTGTCCGGAAAAGTTTTAGGAAACTCATGTTGATGGTGTTCACCGACTGGGATGGTTGTACGAGTTGATTAGAGCGAGGGCGCGAAGGCAGAGAGGGAAAGAGTGGCAGCCAGGCGAGAATGACAGGAGGTAAATCACAGATGGTGAAATTCAACACAACATGACTTAAGTCGGCACTAGAGGCAGAGACCGTAACACGCGAGGAAACACACAAACATTTGATGCTGCATTCAGCACTGCCAATTCTTGTATTTATTTTTAGCCTGCAACCTTTTAACATTGATTAACATTCAGGACACGGCATACCTGCAAGTCCACAATTATTTCCGTGATGCTGCCAAGGACAGTGATAAAATCAAAAATATTCCAAGTGTCTCGAAAGTAGTTCTGCATAGAAAACATATTTTAAAATTGATGAGATATTTTAAAAACACATTGCAGGAACAAAAAAATCTAAATCTCCAAAGTTAGCAGCTTTATTGCTCACATTCACACTTACCACAAGCCCAAAAGCCATGATCTTCAGTATACACTCCATGGAGAAGAGCACTGTGAAGGCTGAATTTAGATGCTTAAGGACGGCATCATAAGCTGTTGGAGCAGAGTGGTACTAAAGAAAAGAGATTATGTTATGTCAGATGATATAATATATATACATACATACATACATACACATACACACACAGACCCTTTCCAAAAAATTAGATTATCATGGAAAAGTTTATTTATTTCCATAATTCCATTCAAAACATTACACTTCCATAGATTATACATTCAGAGCCCACAACTTAAACAATTTCAAGTATTTAGTTGTTTATTTGTGCATAATTTGGGCTTCCAGCTCATAAAACCAACCAAATCAGGAATTCAAAATATCAGAATACTGTGAGGAAATCACCATTTACTTCTCAGGTTTTGCAGGAAAATAAGAAAGAAATTAGGATCACATCAAATCAATCAAAATATGGTCCTTTCAAAACGATATGCCAATCTTTAATACTTGGTAGGGAATCCCTTTGCCTTAATCACTGCGTCGATGCACCGTGGTATATTGCCTGGGAGTTATGGAAGCCCAAATTTCCTTGATGCTTGCTGGCAGCTCTTATTTGTTTTTGGGTCTGGTGCCCCTCATTTTCCTCTTGATAATCCCCATAGATTCTCAATGGGGTTTAGGTCTGGCGAGTTGGCTGGCCAGTCAAGCACTGTGATGGCATGGGCATCAAACCAGGTTTTGGTGCTTCTGGCGGTATGGGCAGGGACCAGGTCCTGCTGGAAGATGAAATCTGCATCTCCATACAGATCCTCAGCAGAAGGAATCATGAAGTCCTCTAAAACATTCTGGTAGACTGATGTGGTGACCTTGGATTTAAAAAAGCTTTTAAAAGTTGGCAAACTTTTAAAAGTTTACCAACACCTGCACCGGACATTGCATCCCACAGGGGTGCAATGTCCGGTGGGGGTTCTGTTCCTCACCCGTCTTCCTCCAAACCCCTGGACCTTGATTCCCGAATGAAAGGCACACTTTACTTTCATCGGAAAAGAGGACCTTGGACCACTGGCCAACAGTCCAGTCCTTCTTCTCCTTGGCCAAGTTGAGATGCTTCCAACATTGGCTCAGGCTCAGAAGTGGTTTGACCCGAGAAACCCGACAGTTGTAGCCAATCTCCTGGATGCTTCTGAACGTGGTGGTTTTTGAAGCTGTGACTTCTGCCTCATTCCACTCTTTCTGGATCTCTGCCAGATTGATGAATCTTTGTTTGATAATCCGCTGAAGCCCACGGTCAGCTCTTCTGCTGGTGCATCTTCTCCTACCATATTTTGCTCTTCCACTAGACTTTCCATTGATATGCTTGGACACAGCATTCTGAACAGCCAGCCTCCTTAGCTATGAAGGTTTGTGGGTTACCCATCCTATGGAGGGTATCAATGATGGGCTTCTGGCCAGTTGACAAGTCTGCAGTCTTCACCATATTGAACCTAACTGAGACAATTGAACCAAAGTGAAGCCATATTTTGATTGATTTGATGTGATCCAAGTTTCTTTCTTTGTTTCTGCAGAAACTAAGAAGCAAATGGTGATTTCTGCACAGTATTCTAATTTGTTGAATTCCTGTTTCCGTGGGTTTTATGGGCTGGAAGCCCAAATTATGTAAAAAATAAACAACTAAATATCTGCATTTTTTAAGTTGTGGGCCCTGAATCTATAATCTATGGAAGTTTAACGTTTTGAATGGAATTATGGACATAAATAAACTTTTCCATGATAGTTAAATTTTTTGGAAAGGGTCTGATATATATATATATATATATATATATATATATATATATATATATATATATATATATATATATATATATATATATATATAAAATAGAAACACACACACACACACAGACAAAATGGTTTACCTTCATCATGAGAACAACTGTGTTCAGGGCGATCATCACAAGCACTGTATACTCAAAAGAAGGCGATGCCACAAAGTGCCAGAGTCTGTATTGGAAGGTTTGTCGGTTCTGGGGCATGTAGCGGGTCATCGGCTTGGCACTGATGGCAAAGTCAATGCAGGCTCTCTGGTAGGAAGGAATTTAACAATATAAACAACAACTATGCCTTAAAACATATAAAAAAGTGCTGTTTATACCTCATTTTTTTCCAAGCTGCACTCCTGAATCATTTTATCACCCTGCTCCTGGAAAGTGATGATGATCAGAGCCACAAAGATATTGACGAAGAAAAATGGAAAGACCACAAAGTAAACCACATAGAAGACAGACATTTCCATCCGGTTCCCGCGACTCGGCCCCATGTTCTCCTCTGTGACATCGGTGGAATGCTGAAGGACCCTAAATCACAAAAAAAAAAAGACATTAAACGTTTGCCTTTTCTGTTCTCACTCATGAACAGTAAAAGAAATGTACAGTCGTGGCCAAAGGTTTTGAGAATGACACAAATATTAGTTTTCACAAAGTTTGCTGCAAATATATTTTCAGATCTTTGTTTCAGTTGTTTCTGTGATGTACTGAAATATAATTACAAGCACTTGATAGGTTTCAAAGGCTTTTATTGACAATTACATGACATTTATGCAAACAGTCAGTATTTGCAGTGTTGGCCCTTCTGTTTCAGGACCTCTGCAATTCGACAGGGCATGCTCTAAATCAACTTCTGGGCCCAATCCTGACTGATAGCAACCCATTCTTTCATAATCACTTCTTGGAGTTTGTCAGAATTAGTGGGTTTTTGTTTGTCCACCTGCCTCTTGAGGACTGACCACAAGTTCTCAATGGGATTAAGATCTGGGGAGTTTCCAGGTCATGGACCCAAAATTTCAACGTTTTGGTCCCCGAGCCACTTAGTTATCACTTTTGCCTTATGGCACAGTGCTCCATTGTGCTGGAAAATGCATTGTTCTTCCCCAAACTGTTGTTGGAAGAAGTTGCTGTTGGAGGGTGTTTTGGTACCATTCTTTATTCATGGCTGTGTTTTTGGGCAAAATTATAAGTGAGCCCACTCCCTTGGATGAGAAGCAACCCCACACATGAATGGTCTCAGGATGCTTTACTGTTGGCATGACACAGGACTGATGGTAGCGCTCGCCTTTTCTTCTCCGGACAAGCCTTTTTCCAGATGCCCCAAACAATCGGAAAGAGGCTTCATCGGAGAATATGACTTTGCCCCAGTCCTTAGCAGTCCATTCACCATACTTTCTGCAGAAGATGAATCTGTCCCTGATGTTTTATTTGGAGAGAAGAGGCTTCTTTGCTGCCGTTCTTGACACCAGGCCATCTTCCAAAAGTCTTCGCCTCACTGTGCGTGCAGATGCGCTCACAGCTGCCTGCTACCTTTCCTGAGCAAGCTCTGCACTGGTGGCACTCCGATCCCGCAGCTGAATCCTCTTTAGGAGATGATCCTGGCGCTTGCTGGACTTTCTCGGACGCCCTGAAGCCTTCTTAACAAGAATTGAACCTCTTTCCTTGAATTTCTTGATAATCCTATAAATTGTTGATTTAGGTGCAATTTTAGTAGCCACAATATCCTTGCCTGTGATGCAGTGATGGCTGCACGCGTTTCTTTGCAGGTCACCGTGGTTAACAATGGAATAACAAAGATTTTAAGCATCACCCTCCTTTTAACATGTCAAGTCTGCGATTCTAAGGACTATGCAATTCATCTGATCACTGTTCATAACATTCTGGAGTATATGCAAATTGCTATTATAAAAACTTAAGCAGCAACTTTTCCAATTTCCAATATTTATGTAATTCTCAAAACTTTTGGCCACAACTGTACATTCATTAAGGCTCTCAGGCTAATGCAAACGAATAAATAAAGAATGGACACTGAATGAGTTTTGTCATAACTTTTTATCTGATTGTGTTTCTTACAGTGTATTTCCTTTTAAGCCGTTTTCAGACAGAAGTTCTGGAAAATTTGCTGAGAATTCCATCCGATCTTTAAAGCAACACTAAGTAAGTTTTTCTCTCTGGGTCCCCCTACAGTTGGGAAAAATGTATTGTTTTCTACTACTGTCGTAAAATCTGTTATGGTTACACCAGGGGATTCACATTTACAAGCGATACCCTCTAACGTTACAGATTTTCACGTCTTGGGCAGCCTTTGTGTCAAATGGCTTCATCCCAGGTACATTTTCTATATTTCAGCATGTCATATGTACGGCGGCGTGGAGCTGTCAGCCATATAATAAAGAAATTAGACCGTATCACGTTATAACGTTATTGTAAAAATGTGAAAACCACTTGAAACAAAAATGTATAACGTGATAGTTTCACGTTTTTACAATAAAGTATCACGTTATAACTTGATACGGTCTAATTTCTTTATTATATGGCTGACAGCACTGTTCTGACGATCTGTGCTACCTCCTCACAATGTCTTACCGTAGTGCGCATCTGTCAGTGCTCCCCCTTGTAAAGATGCATAGAAAACCATGATCAGAATATCCTACCTGTTAAATAGGCCTATAGATGAATAGCACACTCTGGAAATGTGTTAGTTTGTAAAGCAGCTAATGAATATATACAATGGCTTGCAAAAGTATTCGGCCCCCTTGAACTTTTCCACATTTTGTCACATTACAGCCACAAACATGAATCAATTTTATTGGAATTCCACGTGCAAGACCAATACAAAGTGGTGTACACGTGAGAAGACATTTTTTACAAATAAATAACTAAAAAGTCGGGTGTGCGTAATTATTCAGCCCCCTTTGGTCTGAGTGCAGTCAGTTGCCCATAGACATTGGCTGATGAGTGCTAATGACTAAATAGAGTGCACCTGTGTGTAATCTAATGTCAGTACAAATACAGCTGCCCTGTGACAGCCTCAGAGGTTGTCTAAGAGAATGTTGGGAGCAACAACACCATGAAGTCCAAAGAACACACCAGACAGGTCAGGAATAAAGTTATTGAGAAATTTAAAGCAGGCTTAGGCTACAAAAAGATTTCCCAAGCCTTGAACATCCCACGGAGCACTGTTCAAGCGATCATTCAGAAACGGGAGTATGGCACAACTGTAAACCTACCAAGACAAGGCCATCAGAGAAAGTATAGACCACTAGCTGTCAAATGCAAATGAGCTGTCACAACAGGCCACAGCCCTTCCGGTTGCCACATCCACCTGCCAAAATAGACCACACCCCTTCCGGTTACCACGCCCACCTGTCAAAATAGGACACACCCCTTCCGGTTGCCACACTCACCTGCCAAAATAGGCCACTCCCCTATCGGGTGTCACACCCCTCCCTGTTATAGGCCACGCCCATCTGTCATAAAAGGTCACGCCCCTTTTGGTGCCACCACACCTGTCAAAACATACCCCCGCCCCCTGCCAGTGGCCACACCCACCTGTCAAAAGAGGCCACATTCCTGGCGGGAATCCCTAGCTTCCCCTGCTAAGAGCTGGAGTTACGGGTTCAGCGGTGAGATCAACTTCACAGCGACTTCAAGAAATCTTCACACCGGCGACCTGTATTATCGGTTTGGAGCGAGGTGAGTAAATGTTTTCTAGCTCGCAATTGTGCGATCGTCTACGGATGTTTCATTGGATTCGCTGCTGGCTTGTGGATAAATTCACCATAGCATACATACTCTGTTACAGCTGGATGCATCGGTTCGGTTGCTGCTCTGAGCTGGTTTCGGGCTGGAGCGGGAAAAAGGCGCTAGGGATTGTTACAAAGCGAAACTCCGCTCTGAGGTGAGTTTACTGTTTGTTGAATTCTGTTTACTGTTTAGATAAGGGTATTACCATAATTTTATTTATTTTGTTATATTCCTGACTTTTACCTGTGCTTTATCATAGATCGTGATCGATGCCAGGAGCTGTAGTGGTGTCTCCAATTTGATCTCAGCAGATCTGCACAGTGCCAGCCTTACTACTTCAATTAACAGTGAGACTGTCTGGAGCTTTCTCCAGCTTGTGTATTGTCTGAGATCTGAATGTTTTTTCATGTCCTTTTTTTGATCGTATGTTTAAATAACGCAACATCAACCAGTCACTATGAATGTCTCACAGGAGCTATATAGTCCTCAACCGTCTAGTCAGGAAGATGAAGAATTTCAGATCAATGTGCGTGACGAATTCAATAACATATAAAGATCCGACACAACTTTGTACGGCCTGAGGGTGATCATCCGTGTCCGTATGAATTTCGTAATCACATAATGAATATGCTCAGGGGTTTATCAGATCGGGTGACACCGCTGGTTAACACTAACGACATTGTGCAGATAGAGGTTAATGGACCCGGCGTGTCTTGCTGTGTGACTTTCTCTGTCGATTAAGTAATGTCATGAAGCAGTTTGAAACGTTTTTAGATGATCTGATGCAATCCAATGCCTAAATAGCCTCAACAGAGCGTTTGGAGTTTGTAATTCAAACAGTGCGTGATCTTAGCGGGGGAGCTAGACGAAAAGCTGAAATGTCTCTCGATTGTGAGCTGATACATAAGAAGAGACAGCGTCTATATATTGTGAACAATGATCGAGATGATAAACTGTGTTACAGACCCTAGCTTAGCCTGTGTTACAGACCCTAGCCTCGGCTCCGATGCAGCTATACAGCTCGGTAGAGAGTTGCAACAGCGTGCAGGCCTTTCAGAACACCCCCCCGTCAGATCAGGCGATATCCACAAATTTGAGAAGTTGTTTAACAGAAAAATAGTTGTTTTTATCAGAAGTGAGGGAGAGAGAGCTCTAGGGAAGATTCAGACCGACTTCGAGGACCGAAGCAGGACTGTTTTTCTATTGCACTTCCGAGACCATTACTACGGGATCAAAAACTTGAAGGGTTTTATAGGGGCTCGGGATATTTGCCACTACTGTTTCGATCCTATAGGGCATAAATACAATCATGTATGCAAAGGTTTGTGCGCTGTCTGCAACAATGCGTGTGCTCAGGGGGTTACAAATCCTATTCTTTGTCATGACTGTAACAGATATTGTAAGAACCAGACATGTTACCATAGACATAAAGTACCTGAGCTAAAACCCAGGGCACGTGTGATGGTCAGTCATTGTGATCAGGTGAAGAAATGTCCCAACTGTGGGTTAAACTATAAGTCTCACAACAGGCAAGAAGCATGTGTGTCAAGGGAAGAAGTGTAGGATTTGTGGGGGTAAGCTTGACAAGGACCAGCCAGCATCAGACCATAAATGTTATATCCAGACATGTTCTGTCGATACCGAAATAAGTGAGAAGGTGATTTTTTACGATATTGAAACTTTCCCTGGTGCGCAGGGTGAGCATGTTCCATTTCTGATCTGTTCAAAGTCCACATCTGGTGAGGAGTGGTCAGCCTACGGCAGTGATTGTATTCGCAAGTTTATTCGTGAAATCAGGAGGCCAGGCCGTCGGAATTACACGTGTATAGCCCTTAATGCTAGAGCTTTTGATTCCTACCTTGTTCTGAATGCAATGACAGAGATGGGTTTAAATCCTGATATCATTATGCAAGGGTGTAAAATTCTAAGCATCATCGATCCTGATTACGGTTTGAGATTCATTGACAGCCTATCTTTCCTTGCCATGAAGCTTAGTAAAATGCCTGAAGCCCTCGGTTTTCCTGACCATAGCAAGGACTATTTCCCACACCGTTTCTCATCCTCTGACAATCTGAGCTATGTAGGTTCTTACCCGCTGCCATCATTTTACGGTGTTGAGCGAATGAATCGTGCTGAGCAGGAGGAATTCCATACATGGTACGCTGAGGTTAGCAAGGGTGTGTTTGACTTTAAAAAGGATCTCTTTTACTGTAAGAATGATGTGGAGATACTCCTTCAAGGATGTACAAGGTTTTGTCAGGAATTTTTTAACGACAGTCAGATTGACCCTTTTAACAGGATCACCATCGCAAGTGCTTGTATGAAAGTGTTTCAAAGTAATCATCTGAAGGCGAACACTCTCGCTGTTCCTTCACCGACAGACTACAGCGAAAAGTTTAAAAAGCTTTCCACAGCTTCCATTGAGTGGTTGGAATGTGTTGCACATACAAGGAATGTTGGAATACAGCATGCTCTAAGGGGTGGTGAGAATCATACTTTTTAGACAGTTACCTGGAGGTAGGGGAGCATAAAATAGGGTTTGAGTTCCATGGCTGTGATCATCATGGCTGCAGCACCTGTCGCTATCCGACAGCTGAGAGTCCATTGACCGGTGTGCCTTATGGGCAGCTCTACGCTGCGACCATGGAGAGGGAGCATGTGCTGAGGACTGTGTACGGTAAAGAGCTCGAGGTGATGTGGGAACATGTGTGGGAAGAAATGAAGAAGAGTAACGCTGATGTGAAGCAGTTCATGATGACCTACCAGGCTACTGCACCACTTACCCGCCGTGAAGCGCTTTTTGGAGGGCGTACATGTGCAGTCAGGTTGAGGTACTCTGCAGCCCCCAGTGAGCAGGTTCTTTACCAGGACGTGTGTAGTCTTTACCCATTTATTCAGAAGACAAAAAGCTTTCCTGTAGGGCACCCGATCATAATCAGGGAAAACTTTGATGATCCTAGAAATTATTATGGATTTATCAAAACAGTCATTTCACCACCTCGTGGTCTTTATTTCCCCATTCTACCATTCAGAACAGATTATGGAAAGCTTGTATTCACCCTCTGTCGCACATGTGCATTGGAGAACAATCAGACACATAGTTGCACCCACACTGACACTGAGAGAGCCTTAACAGGTGTATGGGTGTCTGAAGAGGTTAAAGAAGCCCTTTCACATGGCTACAGAATCGATCAGATCATTGAGGTGTGGCACTTTGAGCAGCATAGTGATCAGATCTTTGCAAAGTATGTCAACTCCCTTTTGAAGACCAAGCAGGAAGCTTCAGGTTATCCTGAGGTTGTAGAGAGCGAGGAGGATAGACAGAAATACATTCAGGATTTCATGGCGAATCAGGGTGTAGAGTTAGACCCTGAAAAAATTAAAGTAAACCCGGCAAAACGTCAAGTAGCCAAGGTGTGTTTGAATTCGCTTTGGGGGAAGTTTGCTCAAAAAAATGACCAAACCCAAACCTCAATCATTAAACACCCTGACAAGTTTTTTGAGTTCCTGTTTTCAGGGAAGTTCGTCGTGACATACTTCAGCTTTCTGAACCCCAAGATGGTCATGATTCAATGGAAGTACAACAAAAACTGTGTAACGGCCCCTAACAAAACCACCAATGTGTTTGTTGCCGCATTTACAACAGCTTACGCACGACTAGAGTTATTCAGATACCTACACCAGCTCCAAGAACGTGTACTCTACATTGACACAGACAGTGTGATCTATGTTGTACATGAAGGTGAGAGCTCTTTGCCGACGAGTAGCTATTTGGGTGACTTGACAAACGAGCTCCCACCAGGGGACACCATTCAGGAGTTTGTTGCCGTATTAACGGTAGAGTGGTCTGCTTGACGAATCCCCCCATATCCATCGTCTCAGAGTGAAGATTACGGCTGCCTGGAAGTCCAGGATGTAATGCCGAGGATCAGGAGGTTTATATAGGAACCTAGCATACGGGGCGGGGCCAGTAGACTTGTCTGGACATGTTCGGCATGAGGGGCGTGATAAATACAGCGAATACAAAGCATAGCAGGGGCGTGTCAAACGCAGATTGGTGGACTGTTTTTTATTAGTAACTAATAGTTTGGTAGATTTCTTATTTCCAGCTTAAACCAACCAGGATAAGCTACTAAAAGAGGGTAGGACCTGTTTGTAACAAATTTTGCTGGGAATAAAACATATTTTGTTTTATAGCATCTACACCTAAAAACTGGTCCTCCTGCTGACTGCCTCCCATTTTGCAAGAGTTACATTGTTTCCGCAGTAAAGATTTGCAGGCATAACCCATAAAATGGTTTAGAGCAGTTTTAATAGCACTGTTAAATGCGGTAGGTATCCAGTTCTCAATTTCCTCCATTTGATTCTCTTGATCCAGGAAGGAAATCGGAGTCTCGCTTAAAAGAGGAAAGTCTTCTGCAAAAGCCAATGTCGGATTTTTGTCCAGAGTTGTGGAGGTTGATTTATCGCACATTGAGCGTATCGTCATGGATGGAATGCCATTTGACAACTCTGATAATAGAACAGATGTTTCCTCATCAAGTTCATCATTTTGAAATTCAACTCTTTTTAGGTCCATGGATGGACTTAGAGTAGAAGAGGCTATATGCTAGGAATCAGCTCTGACGCGGTCTGACAATGACGCGGGCTTTTGGGATTCCCCTCGACTGAAGCCGGTGACACTGTCTTCCTGAAACCGCTGTTTTCTTTGTTCGTCGCAGCCACGGCAGCACCGTGCTCCGTGTCCTTAAGGTCGGATTGTTGAATGAGGTCCTTCCAGCATGCTGTAGAGATTAACTGTTTTCCGATATCCTTTTATACACGTAAATGCCGTGCGGTGAGTACTACCCAAACCGGTTTGCTTGACTTGCGGATGTGGGTGAAGTCAGGGGCGTGATAAATACAGCGAATACAAAGCAGAGCAGGAGCGTGTCAAACGCTGATTGGTGGACTGTTTTTTATCAGTAACTTTAGTAGTTTGGTAGATTTCTTATTTCCAGCTTAAAGCAACCAGGTTTAAAGTGATTTTTTAAAAATCCTTATCTGTTTTTTAAGAAGGTGTTTTCAACAAAAGGATGAGCATCTGCTTCAACATAGCTGTGGGTGAATAAATTCTCTTTGTAGTGCTCTTACAAGTTTAATTTATCATGGTTGAATTGTTAGAATCAGATGTAATGGTGTCTCTAGAGTGTTGGAGCTAATGTGGTTGCACATTAAAGTCAGGAAGCTAAAAAGCACCTTTTAACTTTTTAAAATACAATAGAATGCTCAAGGAGCCATGTGGAGACAGAGTACAGACCGTATATTATTAAAGGGACTTGTTCGGACATGTTCTGATGACACTGAGGGGATAGATTCAAACCATTGGGGGCGCTATTTATACTATAGGCTGTAATGTTAATTCTGAACCACTAGAGGGAGGCATTCATACAATAGGCTGTAATACATTTATTGAACCACTAGAGGGAGGCATTTATATGTTTTGGTGTAATACTATTTATTGGGCCACTAGAGGGAGCCATTTTTGCATTTGCATGTAATTTTAATTTTGAACCACTAGAGGGAGGTATTTTCACATTTTGGTGTAATGTTACTATGATCCACTAGAGGGAGCCAATTATACAATAGGCTGTTATATTAATTTTGAACCACTAGAGGGAGGTATTTATATATTTTGGATCCGGAACCGGAAGGTCACCGGAACCGGAAAGGGGTTTTGACAGGGGGCGTGCCAACCGGAAGGGGTGTGGTGTAATGTGACAGCTCATTTGCGTTTTGACAGCTAGTGGTCTATACTTTCTCTGCCGTCCACCTAAACTCACAGGCCGAACAAGGAGAGCGCTGATCAGAAATGCAGCCAAGAGGCCCATGGTGACTCTGGACGAGCTGCAGAGATCTACAGCTCAGGTGGGGGAATCTGTCCATAGGACAACTATTAGTCGTGCACTGCACAAAGTTGGCCTTTATGGAAAAGTGGCAAGAAGAAAGAACATTGTGAAAAGAAAACCATAAGAAATCCCGTTTGCAGTTTGCCACAAGCCATGTGGGGGACACAGCAAACATGTGGAAGAAGGTGCTCTGGTCAGATGAGACCAAAATGGAACTTTTTGGCCAAAATGCAAAACGCTATGTGTGGCAGAAAACTAACACTGCACATCACTCTGAACACACCATCCCCACTATCAAATATGCTGGTGGCAGCATCATGCTCTGGGGGTGCTTCTCTTCAGCAGGGACAGGGAAGCTGGTCAGAGTTGATGGGAAGATGGATGGAGCCAAATACAGGGCAATCTTGGAAGAAAACCTCTTGGAGTCTGCAAAAGACTTGAGACTGGGGCGGAGGTTCACCTTCCAGCAGGACAACGACCCTAAACATAAAGCCAGGGCAACAATGGAATGGTTTAAAACAAAACATATCCATGTGTTAGAATGGCCCAGTCAAAGTCCAGATCTAAATCCAAGAATATGTGGCAAGATCTGAAAACTGCTGTTCACAAATGCTGTCCATCTAATCTGACTGAGCTGGACCTGTTTTGCACATATCAAGATACAGGTGTTGGTTTTCCTGCTGGGCATTGCTGCCTGACGCACCTCCTCCAGTGCCTTTTGAACAGGTGTGTCTTGACACCTCACTGAACACCTCTGTGGGCCTAAGCGGGTCATCAGCTGGGGACCACCACTCATCAACGTTTCGCTCCTTTAACCCCAGTACGTCTCGTGGTGGCGGAGCGATGACAGGGATCTCTCCCTGCCACCCCCTGCTGATCCCCTAGGTGTTTGTCCCCCAACCCTTCTCCTTCCTCCTTAGCCACAGCCAGAAGCTGCCTTTCTCTGCCTCCTCAGCCAGCTCTTTCATGGCTTTCCGATGCCTCGCTCCTGTGAAGAATGGGCAAGAATTTCAGTCTTTAGATGTGCAAAGCTGGTAGAGACATACCCTAAAAGACTGGCAGCTGTAAGTGCAGCAAAAGGTGGTTCTACAAAGTTTTGATTTAGGGGGCTGAATAATTACGCACACCCCACTTTTCAGTTATTTATTTGTAAAAAATGTTTGGAATCATGTATGATTTTTGTTCCACTTCTCACGTGTACACCACTTTGTATTGGCCTTGCGCGTGGAATTCCAATAAAATTGATTCATGCTTGTGGCTGTAATGTGACAAAATGTGGAAAAGTTCAAGGGGGCCGAATACTTTTACAAGCCACTGTACCAAGCCAGTAAGACGTAGAGCAGATAGCAGTATTATTACTCCAAAATATTAAAATGTAGTAGCCTATGATTATAAGCACAAATAGCCCACAAAATACACCGCATTTACTGTACGACTCTAATTAATGGGACTTGTTTACATGCAGTGTAACGATATCACAGAAGTGAAACTAACATAGGCTACAAGGGCTGTCATGTAAACTTGAAACTAGTAGCTTAAGGAAAGTCTTAAAATATTTTGAATAAAAATTAGCCAGTAATAAAATAATTTGAATAAAACTCACTGTAAACTTCAAAGAAATAAAACAGACGAAATGGATCTTCCAGGTAGGAATTCTTGATGACAGATTTGCTGAGTAAGCGAATTGTGACGTAACATCGAAATGTGCATGCGAGTAGCACAGATATTCGGAACACCGGTGTACAGATGAATACAATTTCGGCTCCGTCATGATGACAGTTGTTCAAGCTACCTGCTGCTAGGTATCTTCCATTTATATGTACCTGCTGAGTACGCTCCACCTAGAGAGCCTTGCAGGACGCTGCACCTACCGGCTTTTGTGAAGCCTGCCGTAAAGCAAGTCGCATTTGAACTACAAAACTTACCCGACGACCCAAAGTTACATAGTGCTCTTATGGCCGATAGAGGGCCGCAAAGCCAATGCAGAAGTGCCGTTTCACCCTGTTATGAGTTGATCAACCACTGACACGAGTTCTGAAACATTATTTTAAGGTAAAAAAAACTCTTTAGTGTTGCTTTAACCGGAGTTGTATTTTTAAATTCAAATACATATTTTCCGGAACATTTTCTTGAACATTGCCTTTTGGCTGCTTTCACACAGCAAGAAATGTACCGGAGGATCCTGATGAATGTCTGGGGGGTTGGGGTGAGGGGGAGGGGGGGTTGTATGTGGCTATGACATTAACTTAGTGCGGCGGGCGTACGTCATTTCCCCAAACAAAGGGAATATTGCAAAGATGGTAGACGAAACAGCATATCGACTCACAGTGCTCGTCTTTGTGATGTGTGCAATTTTGCGCACATGGAAACGCTTAAGAAACATTGACGAAGAATCTCAAAGGAAAATTGTGACACTCCAGCTTTCCCAGAACATTACCTGAGAGTCTGATACCGCAAAAAGTCTGCTCCTTTTACTAGGTCTTTATCTGTAAAATTACCGGTAAAGGGTATCCGGACAAAGTCCGGAAGATTGCTTTCTGACTCAAAAGCAAAACAGATGAAGTCTGGAAAATTACAGTTTTTCATGGCCTGTTTGAAAGGGGCTTTAGTCAGTAATGTGTTGCATTGTTATAAGGTATGTTTAGTTAGCATTACGTAGTTTTCACAAATGACTTGTTTTTTATATTATGATCAACTGTTTGTAGTAGACTTGTTTTTTACATTGTGGAACATGTATTTGATAACTCTTTCCTGTCTTATTTGCCTTGGTCATGGTTTCATGTCTGCTCGAGTTCAGCCTTTCTGATAGCTGCAGCCTAGTTTCGAAACTTTTGTTTTTCGAAACTTAAATTTGGGGGGGGGGGGGTAAATATTTGTCTGTCCTTTAGCTTATTTTGCTTTTCGTTTTGTAGGTTGTCAATTTTAGTTGCTCTTTTTTTCCAAGAACATTCAAAAAGCTTCTCTTAGTCTGAGACCATGGATCTCAACAGAAAAAAGGTGAACTTCTCCCTCCAGATTGAGGGATAGTTTCTGTTCAAGGATATTGCATACAATCTCAGATATAGTCACTGATCTTCTGCATCACAGAGTCTATTGAGGCTGTTCGGGCATCTCATCAGGATGCCTTTTTGGCATATCCCTTTGTCCCAGGAAGAAAATCCCAGGGGTAAACCCAGAACCCACTGGAGGGACTACATTTTCCCTTTTGGCCTCGGAATGCCTTATGAATGAGATGGAGAGTATTACTCCTCCTTTCCACCGGACGCGTAAGTGGCGCGTTACAGGAGCAGCACGTTTCACTTACGTATTCTGCTGCTTGGCCCTTTCAACCGGATGCGTATAATGCGCATAGCAGAGGGGAAGCAGCTGTCACAGAGAGAGCACGAAATCACACGAGATTAGCAAAATCACACGTGGTTTTGTCAGTAAACACAACAACAAGCAGGAAAAGACAACAACACGGCTCCAAAAGGTATGTGTTTTATGTTATGTCCGTTTTATATTCGCCAATAAGTTTATGTTATGTCAGGGAATATCACACACATAATAACACACAAATGAGACCCTCCTACGAGGTACTGACTTCTCACCGGGCAGCACAGGTAGTGACCTTTTTTTAAGTAAAGCAACTGCAAAGCAGCACTTTTCTTTTATTTTGAAAATTTCCGGACGCCAAGCCGTTTGATTTCCTGACTTCCCCTCTCCAAAATGTTGAAATTTACAGGTTTCAGAGGCGTACGGCGTAGGAAATAGGACTGCCGCGTATATTTAGAAAAAAGGCTGCAACATGACCCTCCTGAGACGAGGCAGACTCGCGCTGCTTTTGCCTCTGGTGGAAAGGGTTCTATTGACTATAGTGGTGACTATCAGCTGCGCATGTCGTGCTGCTCCTGTAATGCGCTGCTTACGCGTCCGGTGGAAGGGGTTACTGTGTAGAGGAGGGATGTCTAGTTTTCCTTCCTGGACCTGTTGTATCCGCAACCCAAATCACGGAAATATGGAAGATAAAGGATGACTTGTAATGGATATAAGTGTAAAGTCAGAGATAAGTTCCATGAAAAGATTGTCACTGTTGTACTTTAAAGCTTTAACAATAAATTTAAACCATGAAATGCTTTAACTTGAATGCAAACTTACTGAGGCCACCCTTCTCCAGTCGACACAGTAAAAAGCGTGAGCAGTGCCCAGCAGACGTTGTCATAGTGAAACTCGTGTCTTCTCCACTCTCTTCTCTTGACCTCTTTCTTGTCTCTGCTGTAGTCAATGTAGAAGCCCCTGTAGGGAACAGAGCAGACTGGAGGTCATCATTTCACTTTAATCACCTATTAAACCTGCAACTTAATGAACAGTACTAAATCTTTGGTCACATGTGAATGTTAGCTATCATAAACATTGATATGGTAATTTTAATAATACTGTGGACTAATGTTGACCTAAATTATACTTATTTGTAAAAGGACGTGTTGAAGATTATGTTTTCATGCTGGTAATGATAAAAATCTAAAGAGTTAGGCCACCTTTAGAGCTTCTGCTCAGAAATATCTGTAAGGACTAGATTTAGCCCTGGAAAGTTAACATGATGGTCCAGCCCCAAGTAGGAGGTCTGGAGCTAAAGACAGGCAAATGGTACAAAATATTCCTCAACATCATCATATCTGT
Organism: Valencia hispanica; assembly: GCA_963556495.2. NCBI lineage: Eukaryota > Metazoa > Chordata > Actinopteri > Cyprinodontiformes > Valenciidae > Valencia > Valencia hispanica. The sequence continues at coordinate 24,118,296 of OY747712.1, read as the reverse complement.
AGCCAGTTACTGATCCTTTTATTATATGTAAATACTGAAAGATACATTTTTAAATGTTCTTGTAGCCACAATTATTTCAGAGAGCTTTTAATGTTCTGTAAGTGGCTAGCATAGTATAGGATTTTCCACCTTGAAAATGGAATAAGCATTGGTAGCTTTAATTTGTGCCCACAACTGATTTTACGCTGTGATTCTGCATTACAGAAACACACATTACTTGTCAATATTTTCTGTCATAAGCTACCATCAGGTTGTAATCTTAATATTTTAAGACAAGAAAGGTATGACTCCACTTTTAACAGAAATGTGAACAAGCATATTCCCAAAATATCAACAAAAAAAATTCTCAACAGAAACAATTTTTTGTCTCTTTATTTTCAGATTTTATGTCAACAGTTCCCCTATTATACAGCGTGGAAGAACATGCTTATCGAGGTTGACAACATGTAGGAGGATTTTGCTGATGTATACAGTGCATACCTACTCAAAACACTAATAAGAGTCTGAGAGATGTTTATTTACCGACATTCCTTTTCTGTTTTCATGGAGCTGTCAGTGCAAAAGAAGAACTTCCCCTTAAAGAGCTGAACCGCGATGACAGCAAAGATGAACATAAAGAGCTGATACACAATTAGGATGTTGAAGACGTTCTTTAGAGATGTGACCACACAGTCAAAAACAGCCTGTGGAGGAGAAAGACAAGACAAAGGCAAAGTAAATAAAATCTGTCAGAAGCCTGTGGAGCAACTTCAAAATTAAGTTTTTCATATTTTTATCAGACCTTGAGTTTAGGAAGCCTCTTGATAGTTTTAAGAGGCCGTAGAACTCTCAAGACTCGGAGGGACTTTATTGTTTTGATGTCTCGGCCTTTGTTGTTTCTGTGAGGTTTAAAAAAAGCTATTAAAGAATGCACCTCTTGAGTCGGACTCGAACAGAAAGACATGGCATAAGTAGAACACAGTGAGAGCAAAATGTCTGTGGAACTGGGAGAATAAACACAATGTAGTAAATAACCTCACACTTAAGATAAAGCAAGACCCTGGCAGATATTAAGGGAAAAATTTGGATTCTGTGTTTTAATATTTTTATCCAAAAATATAATGTTCATCGTTACTGTTTAAAGTCATTTTTACTTTTCCATTAGTAATATGGCGATGGGTTTTTAGTTCCCAAATGTAAGTAGATGATTTGTATAAAACTAGTTCTTCATAACAGACTCAAATCATGAAAGAATTTTCAACAATGAGTTTTCTTAATAAGTCCATGGAATTTGGAGGTGGATGGATGGAGACGACAATTCAATCAATCCAATTGAAAAAACGAAACAGACCAGTCCAAAATTTAGGTTAAGTGTAATGAATATATATATATATATATATATATATATATATATATATATATATATATATATATATATATATATATATATATATATATATATATATATATATATATATACACAAACACAGACAGACAGACAAATCGATAGTTGGATAAAATCTTATTCCTACTGTATTTTTATTCTTATTTTATGCTCCTAATACATGCCAGACTCTTAAGTTGTGTGATGTGTAAAAATAATAATAAAAGAAACAACTGCGAAAACCAAAAGTCAAGATGTATGAAAACGAGAGAAACATGTAAAAGATTTATGGAAGATGTTCACATTTAGAAAATTTTTACCCCATCACATTCCTGGTAGCCCCAACAGTCATAAAATCCACAGGAACAACAGAGAAAAAAAATTCAGGGATAAAAAAAGGTTACATTACATCCATACTAACAACAGAGAAAATAACATATAGTAAAATTTTTCTCCAACAAATTACACAAGGGGGTTAGTTAGGTAGTAAAATATCTGACAGAAACAAACAGACTAACAGAAATGTTTTTACACCAAAAGCCATCTTTTCCTCTTAAAGCCCTGCCGTGTAACTTTGAGTTACACAGTCCTCAGACACCCAGGTGTCTTGATACATGCAGTTTGTGACTTCAGGAAGGACCATTTATAACAGTACTGCATGCTCACAAAGTTATGAGCTGCCGTGAGTCAGCTGTTAGTCATATGAAAAGGCTGAACTGTGTTGTGACTCACGTTAGAGCAAAGGCGATCAGAGCTCCCACCACTACAATGAAGTCAAGGAGGTTCCACATGTCTCGAAAATAGGAGCCATCGTGTAGAATCAGACCCTGATCTATCATCTGGATGCCAAAAATATATGCAGTGCAAAAGCTTTAACAGAATGCAGGCCCAGAAAACTGTTGTAAAATGTCCTAAATATAAAGTTATTTTTTAATGGGAAAATTCCTTCATTACCTTTATGATCATTTCAAAGGTGAACACTCCAGTGAAGACGTAATCAAAATATCGCAGCACCTGGCGATTTAAAAACACATTTAGTCCAACTCCCCGTAAGTAGATCAAATTTACATTAGACTCATTCACAAAGTACACAGTTGTACTACAGTTGTTTCCTGTTAGCTGAAATGATATCGAGACAAAAACGCCTCAGGACAAGATTTATCAGGATGCAGCAGCTCAGAGGTGAATACTGTCAAAATCAACCAGAATCAACTTAGCTGATACAATTATGGACACAGATGCAAACAAATACAGGTATTTTTAGTTCTATCAGGATCAGGGTCTGTTGAATCATCTCACTCATATAATATTCACCAAAATAAATCACAAAATATCAGTTGTTTGGTGGAATATCAACCACACTGATTACCTAAAGTGCAGCAGTAATGTAGAGTGTCGCTTCCATTAAGCTGTATGACTCATGAGACCAATTTAGAAGAGGAAAATAGGCATTAGAGCAGCAAACTGGTTTTAAAATGCACACCAACTCAGAACGTAACAAAGTTTTTTTTTACTATTTCTAAGAAAAATCCCTCTAAATTCACAATGGATTTGGATGATTGACCTAGCAAACGCTCTATTTGGACACATAAAGAAAGCATTTTTTTTAATCAAAAGTGATGGAATGTCCCTTCAAGACTAGTTCAACAGCTGAATAAAGTGTTCTTCTGTCTCAGACTCAGATTAGTCCCACAGTATGTATGTGTGCTTACTCTGGACACTCTCCATGACACTTTGAAAAGGGAAAAGTTGTGGAAAAACAAACTGCACAGCGATTTGCCAGGCAGAGCTGCTGATTCTCACCTTGGATGTGCGTGAAAGCCAAATGTGTCATGACACATTGTTGCAGACTGTGTTATATCAACTAGAAATCCAACCTGACAGTCGCACTGAGCTGAAACGTCATCTTTGGTAATTTACAATGAGAACGTGCAAGGTTGCCATCATTGTTTAAGGCTGTTCAAAGTATCTCTTTAGTTGATGATGATGCAATGGAAATAGTTATTTTTGTTACTTATCTCATACACAATCAGTCATAGGCCAGAGAAATAAAATGAGTTTTTAGCTGAAATTTTAAATGTTTGTATAGTCTGAGCAATTTGAAGAAAGTCATAAAAATGATCTCTAAAGATGTCACGTGGGTGTGTGGAGAATGGACCCAAACGCACTCGCTGAAGGAAGGTGCAGGATGTTTATTATTGTGAAGTCCTGGTGATGATGGTAGGAACTGAGACACTGGACATCGGGCAGGGAAGGAAGACAGCAGGAAGACGACACACCATGGGGATTGACAATTGCTACTGAAGGAGGACTACTAGGAGGAAGGAGGAAGGATGATCCGGCCGGGAGTGAAAGGAAGTGAGGGGTCTTAAGGGCAGGAGGTGAGTAGGATCAGGTGTGGATGATGAGACAGACAGGTGAAGACAATCAGGCAGGAATAGGGCAGCGTGACAGGACCCCCCCCTTTAAAGGTGGATTCCAGACACCGTGGAAAGAGTGAAAAAGAAAGGGAAGAGAAAAAAAACAAGCACCCTTGCCAGGGTGGGTGGAGGGGGCCCACGGAAGGAGGGCCCCGAGTCTCTTTGGGTACGCCCCTGGAAGTCTGGCGGACGGCCCCGGTGGCGGCCCCTGAGGACCTGGAGGTCGGGCGGACGGCCTCGGCGGCTTCCTCTGGCTGGACGGAGGTCCTGCGGACGGCCTCGGCGGCGTCCTCTGGCTGGACGGAGGTCGGGCGGACGGCCTCGGCGGCGTCCTCTGGCTGGACGGAGGTCGGGCGGACGGCCCCGGCGGCGTCCTCTGGCTGGACGGAGGTCGGGCGGACGACCCTTAGGTCCTCTTCTGAGGGTCAGGTAGTGCCAAAGATGCCTGGCCGGTAAAGGTCGGCCGAGACAAAGAGAGTCTGGAGGCTCGGACGCCTCCTGAGATGGAGAGTCTGGAGGCTCGGACGCCTCCTGAGACGGAGAGTCTGGAGGCTCGGACGCCTCCTCAGACGAAGGTTCTGGAGGCTCGGACGCCTCCTCAGACGAAGGTTCTGGAGGCTCGGACGCCTCCTCAGATGAAGGTTCTGGAGGCTCGGACGCCTCCTGAGACGGAGAGTCTGGAGGCTCGGACGCCTCCTGAGACGGAGAGTCTGGAGGCTCGGACGCCTCCTGAGACGGAGAGTCTGGAGGCTCGGACGCCTCCTCAGACGACCGTTCTGGAGGCTCCAGTGACGGGGACGGGTCCTCCCTGACCCTCCCTGGGAGCTTCAGCGACGGGGACGGGTCCTCCCTGACCCTCCCTGGGAGCTTCAGCGACGCATGGGGAAATGTCCATCGCTGGAGAGCCGCCGCTGTGACCGCCAGAAACACGGCAGCCACAACAACGGCGGGCTCTGGAGCTGGAACGGGCTCATGGACTGGAACGGGCTCATGGACTGGAGCTGGAACGGGCTCATGGACTGGAGCTGGAACGGGCTCATGGACTGGAACGGGCTCATGGACTGGAACGGGCTCATGGACTGGAACTGGAACGGGCTCATGGACTGGAACGGGCTCATGGACTGGAACGGGCTCATGGACCGGAACGGGAACGGGCTCACGGACCGGAGCCGGAACGGGCTCACGGACCGGAGCCGGAACTTCCCCGGCAGCGGCCCCACCTCGGCGGCGTCGCTGTCTGCGGCGAGGCGCTCCCCTGGAGCAGAGGTAGGCCGTCTTGTCCCCATAGAAAAACTCGAAGAGGTCCTCCTCCCTGATGTGAGGAGCCCCCGAAGAGCCAGCTGGAGGAGGGACAAAGACGGCGGGGGAGAGAACCGGCGGTGGGTGCCACGCGGAGATGGAGCCGACGTTGGTGGTCCGTGTGGCCGCGCCGCCCTGCTCCTCGCTCGCTGAAACGCCGGTTCGGCGGGTCCGTCGCCTACGGCCAGATGGTGGAGGCGGAGAGGGCGGACCGATCGTCTGGTCCAACGCCTCCTGGCAAATCCTCTCCGCCTCGCGCCGCAGATCGGCGAGCTCCCGGGCCGAGAAGACACTCTGGAAGTGAGGGAGCACTCCGAGGATCTCCCCGGCTCCGGAGACCCGCACAGGGAGGTGAGGAGAGGCAGCGAGTCTGGCCAGGTTTGCCCAGACGTCCTGGCGCAGGGCGGCGATCTCCCGGGCGAGTGCTGGGTCCATGTTTAGGGCCGGATCATTCTGTCACGTGGGTGTGTGGAGAATGGACCCAAACGCACTCGCTGAAGGAAGGTGCAGGATGTTTATTATTGTGAAGTCCTGGTGATGATGGTAGGAACTGAGACACTGGACATCGGGCAGGGAAGGAAGACAGGAGGAAGACGACACACCATGGGGATTTACAATTGCTACTGAAGGAGGACTACTAGGAGGAAGGAGGAAGGATGATCCGGCCGGGAGTGAAAGGAAGTGAGGGGTCTTAAGGGCAGGAGGTGAGTAGGATCAGGTGTGGATGATGAGACAGACAGGTGAAGACAATCAGGCAGGAATAGGGCAGCGTGACAAAAGATTTTCTCATTATTCTGGCATTTTACATAAAAATTATGTTGGTAATAATGTTTGTATGGTTAACTGACTGAAAACAGAAAAGGTTTAGTTTGATGTCATTTTAGATGAGTAAAAGTTGGTTACGTGTCATTTATACAATGTGTTTAGAATTCTGGTTTCAATTGTAAATCAGAGAAAAAAATATTGTCTTACTATGAATCTGTCTTTGCAACACCATTTTGTTTAGGCCTTCAGCTGAGGTAAGTTTGTTTGAGAACAGGGTAATACCATTCAAAATACATGAGTAAAAAAGTCAGCCATTCGATTTTGCAGTAATAACGTCAGTGTTTTCACAAGGTGTGATGACAAAACTAAGTGGATCCAAGCCCCTGGCCAATCTATTAAAATCCATTCCAGTTCCATAATTGTTAAATCTCCTTACACAAATATTCCACTGACCAGAATTTGCCCATAAATCCAAATTAGTGACAGCCATTAACAGTTTGTATACCTTGTTTCTGTCTGAATTTGTGCACACGGGGTCCTCTGCTGCCAACGCGATACTGCTCGCCACGATCACAAGGAGGATGGTCATTTCAAAGTAGCGGAGAGTGACAAAATAGTGACAGATCCTCCTGATACTGTGGGGCAACAAAATATAGAATGCTGAGTGGGTGCATGAAAAAATGCAAGATGAATGATTTAGAGAATAGCCATTGCATCTTACGGGTTGGAGGCTTTAAAGATAAACATGCTGTCAGGAGCTACGGTTTTAGGAGGCAGTGGGGGTTCCTCGTCCTCTGTTTCCTCTTCTCTTTCCTCGGACTGGTATGCATCCAACTCCTTGCTGTTCTCTAAAATATCCCAACCAGTAAGAGAGGACCATGAGGGGGAAATTAGTTAGTTCTTCATGGACAGCTATGACAAAGAACATCATGAGTAACCAAAAAAAGAATAGTAGCTACTGAATTTAGAATTCAGAAACACCTAAACCTGGTGGTACTATTTTATGATGCCATTTTTAAAGCAGTGTGGCCGCAGAGAGAAGGAAACATTGGTCTACCTGTGACAGGAGTACGCTCCAGAAGGGGCTGTGCAGACATTTCAATGGCCACGCTGCCCTCCGGGTTGGACTTATCGCGTTTGATGGATATCTTGCGTTTCTCCGACTCAATGGTACTCACGATGTACTCTTTGCCTTCTAATGTGGGTTCCACTGAGATGTTCTGGCTAAGGGGTTCATAGTCATCCCTGCAGCCAGCCTCTCCCTGCTTTGACCAGGTGCACTGAGGAGGATCAGGAATATCGCTGCTGGGTGCAGCATCTCTGTTACACCATAGAAAAGAATTACAAAACTTAACAAACGGGAAAAAATTATTTACTGTGACATATTATTAAAAAGGAACTGTTTAAAGGTTCAAGTGAATTAACTTGAAGTTTATGCTTTTCTTGGTGTTATTATCTTAAATGTGAGATGATGTCTGAGAAAATTTATCTTAATCAGAGTTGAATGATGCACTTTAACAGATTTACTCAAACAGTGCTTGGGTGTTGTTGCATCAGACTGTATAACAAGTGCAGAAAAAGATGGTGCAGACATCGATTTAACTGTGAACTGACCCACTATGATGTAATAAACATTTTTCATGTTACATGGTTAGATTTTGCAAAAAAGAATACATTGATTTAGGTTCTCAGTCATCCAGAGCATAGTAGTTTTGAGAGTTTAAGGTAAATACAAGACTACTTTGTCCTGAATGACTGCGAATCTACACCAACATATTGCCGTGCACTTTGGGAAGAATGTATTGTGTGGGAGTATGAGAAGAAGTCCAGCCTGATTAGATCTTATAAGCCTAATCCTCTCACCAAAAGTTTCAGAACTGAAAACGCCTTTTGGATGAGAGGTAAAACTTCTTTAAGACAACAAGAAAAGTCCAGATGCATTCACTTTTAGCTTTCAAGAATGCAAAAAGGAAGGGTCAAAGAGCTCCTCTCTCCGTATGTGCCATTGTGAAATGTAAAATAGTTATACGTGAAGACTAAGTGCCTAATCGCAAAAACAATACCTTTTTATGAAGTGGGCACAACAACACTGGCAAAAATGATGGCACTGATGATTTAAAGATTTGTTTTTCAATGTGGGATTCCCCCCCCGACTGAATAATGTCTTTACCAGAGTTGTTAATAAACATTGCCAACGCATTTCAGACAGAAAAGTAGCAAAAACCTTGAGGAATAATAAAGCTGAAGGACCTTTTAGCTTTTCTATACAATTGAATACACAAAATGCCACAAAATGCAATGAAGGAAAGACGAACATGCTTAGTTTATTGGAACAGCCCTACCTCCCACACTCTTCTCCGACTTCTGCATATGGATTGACAATGCATGTTCCATCATCTTCCTCTAGATGTGTATTGTTCTGTTGTCCTCCATCTCTTTCAGCTCTCTCACTCTCTTCTCTGTCTTCCTTCTCCTCTCTTTCATCAATAATCTTCCTTTCTTGACTGAGCGACCGTCTTATATGGAGAACCTCACGTGGGGTCTGTGTGCAGTCCAAACTCTTGGCTTCAACACGGGCTTCTCGGTGACGGTGGCGCCTGTGGCGAGCCCCTTCTTCTGGTGCCTGACTGGACCTGAACTTCCGGGCCATCCGGTGCCTGCCACCGCCTGCAGTCCGGTGGTTTGCTCCTGCTGTTTTCTCCTCACTCAGGTTGACAAGAGGCTCAGCAGCTGGAGGCTCAGGCATTGGAATAGAGACAGACATTGGAGGCTCTGGTAGGGGCATCTTCACTGACATGGGAGACTCGGGCAGATGACCTGGGCTGGCTTCTGGGGAGATGGTGGGGACATGTTTTGGAATAGTCGGAGTTTCAACATTGTCTTCTGTAGGGCTACTAAACAGCTCCTCTTTGCTTGCCATTTGACGACGTTTGCGTAGCTGGTTTGCTCTCTGCTCCCACACAGACATGTTAACTTTTCTCCTCCTCTCACGACGGTTGGCAAAGGCCCTGGTGCTTTTAAGTGGCTGCTCATCTGGGGCTCCCGCTGCACAGTCCAGGTCTTCTGGGAAATTAGGCCGCCCTCTATGGATTGCACGTTTTCTGTATAGGTAGGGTCTTCTTCTGCCACTAAAAAATTACAGCACAAAACACACCTGAATATGGGGGGCAGTACCCTGTCAACATGTACAGATTTAGTGACAAGAAACAAAAAGACAAATACCCATTTGGCAAATCAACTATCTAACTAGAAAATGTTGGGGGGGGGGAATAAAATATAATTTGGGAGAATAGGTCAAACTATTTCTATAAATTTGTAATGTTTGTTTATTCTTAACAGAAAATATTCCCATGGAAAAATGTGCGGAAAAACATCCAAAAAATGAACCATAATACCTGGGAGGAAGAGACAGATCAAAAGTCGAAAAAAAGGGAGAACAAAACCCACAAGAACAAAAAAGAAAATGTGTGGGATTAAAGTGCAAATCGATTAGGGAAACTAAAGAAAGGTCTGTGTGACAGGGATGCATTCAGTTATACTTACTGGTGTTCGGATTCTTTTGTTGTCCGATGAGTGGTCATTTGAAAACAAGACATTAGTGGTTTACAACATACACTGAACTTCTGATGTGGCACAGAACAAAATGAGAACATGGAAGCAGAAGCTGAAGGGGTCAGCAGATTATTATTGTAAAGATTTTAGTGAACTCCAATTTATTTTACTTTATAATAAACACATGTGCATTCCAATAAACTAGAATATAATCAAAAGGTTGACGCATTTATTTTGCCTCCACACCATGATGCACTAATGCAGTAGTTTATGTAAACCAGCAGTTATTCAGTGCTTATAATCTAAAGTAAATGAACATAATTAGCAGGAAGATGACGTTTCTATATTGAAAAATTATTTTTTTGTTAGTCTTATGAAATGGAAGAAGCAGTTGAATTTTTAGTTTTCATCAGCTTTAAGTCATAATCATCCACATTACCTGAAATAATAAAAGTATACCACTCTGTGGGTAATCAATCAATATAAAATGGTCACTTTTTGTTCTGAATAACAGAAATAATTTTTTCCCAATATTTTTGTTTTTTTAAGACGTACTTGTTAATGCATTAAGAAATGGCACTCTAAAATTGCTGAGCTAGGAAACCTTGTTAATCAAATAGTTTTGTTCAGTGCCACACAACAAGAATATAACAAGACAACAAGATGGAGGCAGAAAAACTCACATCAATAAGCATATTAGTGACTGCAACACATACATGACTTACACTTATATATGTTACACACAAGTGATACGCAGATATTCAAAACAAACATAAAAAGTCACTGGATTTTAAACATCTGTGCTTTTGTGAAGCTGTTATGTCCATACAGCCAAAAATAAAATATCAGATCTATTTAGACTATTGCATTATAAAACATAACAATTTAACAGTGTAATCACATAAAGACAACAATTTATCACTTCTCCTTTATTACTGCTATCTATAATTTAGGTAACAACTCAAGAAAAAAATAAAAACTTTTAGGAGAACAGAACTAAAACTCAGGATTCAGTAACAGAAAACTGCTTTGCTCAAATAACATTATGAATGAATGTTTATTTTTTTTAAAGGAGCATGATTTATGATATTGCATTTGCCAAAAACCTAATTTGATTGCCAAGCATCAGTTTTTATCTTAAATGTGCTAACCTTTAAATGACTGAAGTTTTGAACTTCCAATTTAAATTGAAACATGCAAATTCTGTGTGTGTGTGTGTGTGTTTTAGAAAGCTACATTTTTGAAAAAATAAAAAATAAAAGAAACAACATGCCAGCAGGTTTTCTTGATCTAAGAGCAGCATAAGCTTGGGAAGACATCCTGAAAGTCCACAGTAATACAGTAAAAAAGCCTACATAAGTGTGTCGACACCAGATTCCTTCTGCTAGCTAGTTAGTGAATGAGAATGACATCATAAGATTTAGTTTGGATAATTAAACAGTCATGCATTAAACAACATGAGTTGTTATTAAGATGACACAAAAAAGCCTAGTAATTAAAGGCAGATGGATCAAAAAGTCTCAGAATTACAAAGTCTTTGCTGCTCCTGGTGGTCCTGCTAGGGACAGAGAGCAGAGAAGAGAATGGCAGACATAAAACTGGACAAACAAAAAGGAAGTTGGCACAGATACTAAACACAAAGCAAGTAAAGAGCAACTGATGTGATAAGCTTAATAATGATGATGATGATGATAATGATGACTGGAATTATTTGGCCAGCTTAGATATAATATTACTGCCAAAAGAAGTCACATGAAGCGGAAACTGATATTTTTATTTCATTTAATCAGGAAAAATGTTTTTAAATATGATGTAAAAAATCTTTTAAATACAAAAAACTCCAACTGTGAGTTATGGTAAACACTACAGCTCAGTGCTTTTAACAGTTCTAACACTTTGAAATGTCATCCGTTTTGCCGACAGTGAGCTGTTATACTGAAGTTTTAACAAAAAAGAGGAGCTTCAAAGATATAACAGGGCTCAGGAGGTAGGAGATCGTCTTGTAACCGGATGGTTTGCTGGTTCAAACTGCAGCTCTGTCCGTCTCGGTCGTTGTGTTTTTGGGCAAGACACTTCACTGACAAGATGAACACTGCTGCAGTCAGAGGCGCCAGTGTTTGGCAGCCTCGCTTCTTAGGGCTTACCATCACCAATGTGAGCTTTGTGGCCATCTGGACTAGATAAAGCGCTATACAGGCCATTTACCATCTAGCAGAGACATTTACAGGAGGTGAAAAGCCTGAGGGATGAGTAAGATCTGGATATGTTGTTTAACTTATTTAATGACATCTACGGCCAAAGAGGGGTAGCAGGGAAAACTAGAAAGACATTAGAATAAACAGAAAATCTTTTTAAATAAATGCAAATTAAATTAAAATAAATTTTACAAAATTCTACAAAAATTAAAAATTTTACCAATCAAAGCACGAACAGTGATCAACATCAGGACCGTAACAAAGAGAACACAAAGAAGTAAACTATAGATAAACTACAGATAATCTCTAAGAAATCATATTACTCAAAACTCCATGCAATGTTCTCAGTTATAACAAAACATTTGTAATTCAGAGACGTTTATCACTGCAGATATTTTGATGATTTACAATGTAGGCAAAATGATGGCTCAATTAAAACAGTTTGTATCCCTGTGAGTCGACTAAGTGAGGAGACGATTGGTGAAAACCAGGCATCAATAAATGGATGATGCACCCAGTGTTGACCTAAACATGAATATGTTCCTATGTATACAGACTGCAGACGATAACCTCATGGAATAAACCACTATGGCATTTAGTTTTGAGTATTTAGAAACACACTCACAATCCAGCATCTGTTGAATATTTTTGATGAATATTGATCAGATGAACCCATGCGTTATGATGTTTCTTATGTAATGTGCTAAAATACAAATCAATTGTGACTAATTTTGTAAAGATTGATGTAGTATGTAATTCAAAAACGTACTCTGATATCAAGCCGTCTCTTCCTCTCGCATATCTCTGATTGAAAAACTCCTCTTCTTCCTCTTCATCCTAACAAGCAATATACACAACTATTTGACACTTCAGGTTTTACACATTAACATATTGAAAATGCGTATTTTTTACAAGTTAACACAATATAGATTTTTTCAAAAACAAAGCAAACCTTGGTCAGTTCCTGTGCATTTGCCAAATTATCCACAGCGATGGCCAAGAAGACGTTAAGTAGCGTGTCTGTCATAAAAGTCGTTAGGGACAAATATGGCTAACAAGGATTCACCATCTCTTCTATTTTTTTAACAATATAATTTGAAAAGACTTTAAATTATTACCAGAGCATACCAAGATATGCAGCTTTTGTTTGATTTTCAAGGTAACGAGTTCTAAAAAAGTCAGATAGACTTTAGCATATTTATAAACAATATGTCAGCAATGTGAAAAGAAAATTTCAGGGAGGAAGAGACATTCAAAAGTAAATACAAAGTGAAGTTCATCAGTCAAGATGTTTTTCTCAATATAAAATTAAAACATTTCAGGATTTTGTTATTTAAGAGCATTTACAGCAAGAACAAAATTGTCTGTCAACAGGTGAATGTAGCCAAAACTGCAAACAAGATGCAGCTCCAATGACATCTCAGGCTGGAAATTATTTTGAGCAAGCTAACAGTCTACAAAATCCAGTTATGATGTTTTTTCTTAGCTTGATTTTTGTGCCACATCTACTGATTTCTAAAAAATATAAATAACTGACTACTTGTGCCACAAACAGAAAATCTGTTCAGTAAATCTTTGAGCAAGATTTACTTAAATTTACTCAATGTGAGGGAAGGTTTTACTCATTTTGTTAAGTTAGTGCTGAACCACAGTTTGATTAGATTAGTGAAAATCCACAAAAGAATAAAACATTTTTTCCCAGTTCTTGTAGTCAAAAATCAATTAGTTTATTTTGCGTTATCAGTCCATCCCAGAAAAATAACTATCAATAAGTAATTGAAACCAATGATGGATGAATGTAAACTTCTTACTGCAACTATAACAGCTGTTTATTCCACAGTATAGCTATAGGGGAATATTGTCGTATGTTTCACAGTTAATGCTTTTCTATTTTTATACTGTAGAGCTTCTCTTGTAATTGAATTTTTCAAGAATGCCTTATTGCCGTTTTTATCTGAATACTTTTAAAAGTGATTGTGCACAAGCATCCTGATTACATCAGAGCTCTCTGGCCACTTCTGAGGTCAACAAGGATACAGTTACCAAACAGAGTGAGCACTATAAAATAGATGGATGACCACATGCCGTACTGAACGCCTCCTTGTGAGCGGATTCCGTTATACATCACCTCGTTCCAGTCCTCACCAGTCAGAATCTGCAGGTAATTAAAGGCATGGAACATATAGCAGAAATAATTACACCGCTCAGGTTAGATTCAAGCAAACGCTGGCTTAAAAATACTCCAAACGGCAGACAAACCCCACCTTTCTGATAACAATACAGTATTAAAAAGGGTGACGACATAATAATTACTATGTGTGCTGATCAAAACACTCTTTCACAGTGCAGTTGGTTTGAAGCAGATCTGATGTGGACTTGTTCACATTTCCCTTGTCCAATATTCATGTGTGCATATGTGTGCTTGGATGTGTGGGACGATAGCGGAGGCAGGGGGCGGAGAGCGATTGAGTAGAGTTGTTTAATCTGCGCCTGGGGTGAGAAATATCCCAGGGTGCAATGTGTCATGGAGAGCAGGAAGGATGGGGGAATCTGTGGGAGCCAAACCTGAAACACTGTCATGATGGCAGCTGGAAACGTGTCAAAGTTGGTGGGAGTGTAATCTCCAAAGATGAACCTAGAGGGAAAGCAGATAGAGAGGCAGGGTCAGATATGACCAAGGAGGTAAAAATGGGAGGAAGAAGGAGAAGAGCATGAGGAGGATGCAGAGAGCTATTTTCATCCGGACATGGCGCTTCCTCTCAGTCTTTCTTCAAAGATGCCATTGAGGAAACTGCTGTTGCATTTCTAAGCTAGTAAATACGGTTTCAGAACTCATACTTGATCGGAAGCGTAGGTTAAAATAAACTAAAAAATAGAAACTAGTTTTATAAAAACTCACAATAAAGGATGTAAATACATACCTCCCTCCAAAAAGCTGCATTCCGAGCAGTGCAAACACCACAGTGAAGAGAAAAAGAAGGAAAAGCAGACTGATAATGGACTTCATGGAGCTCATCAGGGAAACAACCAGGTTCCTGAGAGAAGCCCAGTACCTGCGATGAAAAATGAAAATTAGAAACATCAATTTATCTAAAACCAGGGTTTCTACAAGGTCTTACAAAGTCATAAAACGTTTTAAATACCACAATCGTATTATTAGACATTAAAAATTTTGGACATGCAAAAGACTTCTGCCACAAAAACTGGCCTACTGTAATAGTAATAACAATACTAACACTAATAGGAAGAAACATTTTACAATAAAAAAATAATAAAAATAATATAAAATGACGAACCAAACGTCTTTACTGCACCCAAAGCTACACGAGTAATAAATACAGTACAAGTATAGATATATATTTAAAGAAGCTAGGTTGGAAAACAGGGATTGAAATAAAGTAGTTTTCTAAAATCAGTTGTCAATAACTGTTATGAAGCTTTTTACCTACTGTAGGAATGAACTGAAGCTAGGTAACCTATGGGTGTAAAATTACTTGAGTCACACATCAGAGCTAAACAAGAAAAGTTTAAGTTGACAAAACCATATTAAACTTCTCTGTCCTATCAGGTAAATTAAATATAAGTTATTAAGTTATATGGTTAAGGAGGCTTCGGTGACGTCACCGGTACATGGCAGTTTAAACAACTAGCTCCTCCATTCGTGTATAAATTTTACCTTACAAAAGCTTGAAATATTTATGAATTGTAAAGGATTTTCTTAACAGCGAGTAGGGTAAAGATGGGGAAAAGGAAAGGAACCAGGAGGGTGCAGCCGGAAGCCCTCCAACGAGTAAAACTTCAGAGAAAACATCATCAACCAGGCCACATGGTGAAACCATAGACCTGGGCGAAATTAGCAGTCAGGAAGATGTTAGCCTTATCAAAATCATGGAGGAGATATGGGACCTTTGTAAAGAAGTAAAGAAACAACTGGATGATGTCAAACGTGATCTCAGAAATATTAGAGTTTGTAGTACTTTAGATTCTGTTATAAAAGCCCATCTAGGGACAAATGCTGCAAATTAGCTCACGCTATAAGCACCAAGATGCATGCATGGGGCTGTTGTCTATGTAATTGTGCATCTGTCCTTACCAAATCAACTCAATAAAATAAAAAAGAGAGAATTAAGGTGGCGGAAACCAGAATAGATAAAGTAGAAGAAAGTGCTCTAAACATAGAAAAAGTGATGTCAAAGATGATCAAAATCATCAACGAGCAGGAGAACAAACTTCTCGATCATGAGGGAAGATCCAGAAGGAAGAATCTTAGCATCTACAATGTCCTGGAAGGTATGGAGGGCTCGTCTATGACACCATTTGTGGAAAAGTTACTCCAGGACTCGCTTGAACTTCCTCCTACTACTGAGCCCCAGATCGAGAGAGCGCATCGAGCGAGAGAACAATATATTTCGGCCAGGGCTACAGTTCAGCTGTTTTCTCCAAAACAGAAAGGAATTATTTGAGGCAAAACAGGTGCTAAAGGAGAACAAAATGTGTTTTCAAACACCGTTTCCCGCTAAACTCAGGGCGTTCTATACTGGCGAGACTCGACTGTAACACACTGTGGAAGAGGCGACCACTGATGTGAAGGAGAGGGAGCTCCCAATCAAAGTGACCAAGACAAAGGAGAGTTTTGCAGAGCAGCTTGCCCACACTACCTGGGAGATAGCGGACGTATCAGGACCACAGAATTAGGAAGCGAGGATGGTCGACATCAGGAAGAAACTCCAAGGCTTCAGGAGGCAAACACTGCCAGATTCGGAATAATGTTGATGAACAGATTGTCCATTAAATTGGTAAGATATTTACAACCAAAATTGCATGAATATTTTTCAGATTGATGTTAATTTTCCCTATTTAATTAGAAGATATATAGAAGGGACGTTGTCACAACACTGCCATAGCCCATGGACAGAGCTCTGACTGAACTGATTTCTGAGCTGGAGTGGGGGCCCTCAGTTCAGAGGCTTTCGCTCACAGATAGACTTTTTTGTAACTTGTTAAAGGGTCATGTTAGTAAGACCCTTACCTGGGAACTACACTACTCACAATAAGTTAGGGATATTGTTATTTACATAAGTGCAATTCCTATTTGGTCTGAATTTTAATGAAATAAGTAAAAGCACTCTTAATATTACTAATAATAAATGAGAAGAAACACCATTTTAATGAGTGTAATATTTATTACCCCAAAAATGTAGACAATAACAAAGGTAGCCCCAAATAACACAGATTGACAATGTCAGTAGCGCGTGTTTCCACCATTTGCCGCAATGACAGCTTGACAGCGACGTCTCATGCTCCTCACTAGCCTCATGATGTTGTCATGAGGCAATGCATTCCACTCTTCCACAAGTGTTACACGCAGGTCCGCCAGGTCATGTGGGGGTGGGGTACGATCATCCAGCCTCTGCTTCAGCTGGTCCCAAACGTGCTCTATGGGGTTCAGGTCAGGGGACATTGCTGGCCATACCATATGAGGCACTCCGACTTCCTGAAGTTGAGCTGTGACAATTCTGGCACCATGTGGTGGAGCATTATCATCCATGAACAGAAAGTTGGGGGTGTGCTGGCAGAATTGGGGGATGATGATGGGTTCTATGATGTCTCTGAGGTAAAAACATGCAGTGACTGAGCCATCTACAATAACCAAATCAGTTTTGCGCTGACTGGTGATGGCTGTCCAGACTGTTACACCTCCCCCACCAAAGCTAACCCTGGGGACCATGGTGACCTCGGCGTATCACTCACCTCGGCTTCTCCAGCAACTCTGACGACCATCATTTCTGTGCAAGGTGACCCGACACTTGTGAACACAGTGAACAGGAAGGTAGACCACTGCTGCATTGTCCAGGTCACATGGTCTTGTGCCCACTGCAAAAGTTCACGCCGGCGTCTCGGTGTCAGTGGAGTCACCTGCAACGGTCGTCTGGCATTCAAGCCAAAGCGGTGGAGTCGGTTGCAAATGGTTTGTCTGGAAACCCTAGTACTCCTCACATCTCGTAAATGGCCCTGCAGCTTTGTGGCAGTTGCATGACAATGTCTGAGTGCATAGATCCTTAGGTATCATCGTCACGGTCTTTCACTAGTGGGGCTCCACTCCTGGGTCTGTCACGAACTCTGCCAGTAGTTCTGTCTTGATGCAAGTCTGCTGATGACACTTTGAGACCCACCAAGTTCACATGCAACATCTAACTGCCTGCCACCGACCCGAAGGCCCACTATGGCCAGGTGGCGCTCCTCATCCGTTAAGTGACGTCGTGAGTTCATGGCTGTTTAAAGGATGAAGTAGGAATGACTTACTGACAATACCAACTTTTTAAACCCACGGAATGTTGAAATTGAAGCTACATTGAAAAGGGTTGTCTTTAGTATTTTTTGGTTTTGGCCCCATTATGTAAGGCACACTGTAAACAATGAGGTGTGTCTATCACCCCAATACAATTGCCTCCCTATCCCAACAATCTTTGAAGTGAAACAAACACTATATGTGTGACATCCACTGAGTCTCTCACGATGACCCTAACTTATTGTGAGTAGTGTATGTTCTTTTTCTTTTATGTTAAATGTGGTATTGATCAATGGGTGTGATTTTTCAGTTGGCAGAAGTGAACTATTTCTAGTTTTCAATAAGTCTGAACCAACAGTCCTATACCTATAGCTCAGAACATAAATGTAATTTAATTTACTGTCAATGGGCTGTTACATCCAGGGAAACGCAGTAGGGTATTACCAAAAATGACAAAAGAAACAGCAAGTATAGTCTACTTGCAAGAAACTCATCTAATTTAAAAAGAGCATGAAAACTAAAACAAATGGGTTTCAATAAAGAATTCTATTCATCATATGCATCTGGGCATAGGAGGGGAGTTGCCACTTATATCTAATAACATAATTTTGAAAAATCATTTGATATGGCAGATAAAAAATGGCAAATATATATTGGTGCAGGGGAAAATAGATGGAAACCCAGTGACCCTTGAAATGTCTCTCCACCCCCCCTGGGAGTGAGTTTGACTTCTACAGAAAATGTATAAATAGTAAATGAAACGATTGGTATTCTTATCTGTGGGGGTGATCTAAATATACATCTTAACCCAAGGATAGACACATCAGACACAAGAACAGCCTCCAAACCCATTTGCAAAAAATCAGGACACTATTTGAAGAGATGGATTTGATAGATGTATGGAGAGAATTCTATCCAGATAGGAGAGATTATTCACATTACTCTGCCCACATTGTGTTTCTACTAGATTAGATAATTTTTATCACTTTTGGAAAAGACAAAGATGCAATAAGAGAATGTAGAATTGGAACAATTGATATAAGTGATCATGCTCCAATATACCTTTCTATTGATCTGGGACTATGAATGAAGAATTATGTGTGGAAATTCAATTCAAGCCTCCTTAATGATGAGATATTTAAGACACAAATTAGACAAGATAGCCAATCATATTTGCAACTAAATGATACTGGGAAAGTCTTGCCAGTCATCTTGTGGGATGCTTTAAAGGGTGGTTTTAAGAGGGAAAATCATTGGATTTTCTACATATGAATACAAGAAAAGAAATGAATCATTAGAGATGCTACATAAAAGATATGAAAAATGATAAGGTGCACACAAAGTGACATTAGATAAATCATACCTTAGAAGAAATTAAGTCCATTATATCTCAAATTAATAATTTAGAAAAAAAAAAAAAAAGATGTTTGTGTGACAAAGTTATTATAGGTGTGGACCTAAGGCAACTAAGATACTAGCTTGAAAGTAAAAAAAAAAAGATAGCAGTAAATATGATCCAGAAAACTCAGAGAACCTCGTACAAAAACAATTAAAAATAGACTAAGTGAAATCCATGAAGCCTTTGAGAAATTCTACCAAAAACTATGTTCAGAAAATAATGAAGCTTCCCCAGATCAAATAGACACATTTCTATCCACTATTGATTTGCCCTCTTTGGATAACGAACAAAATAAGAGCATTATTAGTAAAATCCCTGAAGAGGAGCTGAGTGCGGCAATCAGCAGACTTGAGTTTAATAAATCTCCAGGTGGCTTTAACGCAGAGTGGTATAGAGTTTTAAAAGGAATCAGTACCTATAATTTTACCCATGCTCAACTACGTATTAACAAAATCAATAACACCACCTAGCTGGAAAGAGGCAGTCATCTCAGCCATATCGAAGGAAGGTAAAGATGTATTGGAGTGTGGGTTCTTCGGGGCCCATATCAGTACCTCCATTATAGCAAGGCGCCTGGAAAGGTTCTTACCAAGTTTGATACATAATAATCAGACAGGGTTTATTCGACATTGACAAACAGAAGATAATGTTAGACCTACCTTACATATCATTATTCACATTCAAAAAAACAAGCTTGAAGCAATAATTATGAGTAATGATGCCGAAAAAGCAGTTGACTCAGTAAGCTGGAATTTCCTCTATAAAGTTTTACAAAAAAAGATTACATAGTTTAATTATTCAAACGATTCAAGCCCTTTATCACAAACCCAAATCTAAGATGAAAGTTAATGGATATTTATTCAGCTCCTTCATTATAGAAAAAGGGACAGGACAAGGATGTCCATGCTCATCACTTTAATTTGTGTTATACCTCAAACCACTGGCCCAGTATAGAGGGCAACATCGAAGTATTACTGGAATTACTAGTCAGGGATGGGAGCATAGATTAGCCTGTTATACAGATGATATTTTGATTTACCTGGGTCAACCATCAAACTTGTTGCCAAAATTAATGGAGTCATTCAAACAATTTGGGCAAATCTCAGGATATTGCATCAACCTTAGTAAAACGCAATCTTTAGCATAACTATCCTCTACCAATTGAAATTAGTAACAAATTCCCTTGAAATGGAACACTCAAAGAAGCTACATAAATTATTTATTTAATAATTATATAATTATTTACCTCTACAGGATACAATCAAAGCGGTCATAGTAAGATGGAGTTTAATCCCCTTTTTAAGTTCAAGTATAAGTATAGAATCAATTAAGATTAACATTTTACCCAGAAAGCTGTATTTATTTCAGACACTACTTGTAGAGCTTTAGATAAAAACATTCAATGAATGGGACAGAACACTGTCCCGCTATATTTGGCAAGGGAAACGGCCCAGAATTCACTTTAGGCTGGTTAAAGAAAAAGGAGGATGGGGCCTTCCATCCCTAAGAGAATATTACAAAGCAGCACAGCTTAGGTACATGCTGAATAGGTGTAACCCTTCTTACGATTCTTCTTATGGAAGAATATTGAAGAAAAACTACTCCCTATACCAATACAAGCGATTATAGAAGACAGAAAACTAGAGAGATGCATAAACATTATAAACAACCCGTGGGTGAAATCAACACTGACAATAAGGAAATCAATTATGACTGAAAATAGACTAGAGGAAGATATTGTAACTCTCAAATGGTGTGCATACTATAGTGAATTCACCCCTAATACAATAGACAACAGATTCAAGGCATGGACAGAAAAGGGAATTACGGTTATATGGATGTTGTTAAAGGATGGGAATGCCTAGTTTTGAAATTTTGAAAGAGACTCTGCATTAGAAAAGGAGGACTTTTTTTTAGATACCTGCAAACTCGGATATCAGAATTAACAGATGCATTCAAAAAAGTGTATAACTCATCAATGAAGGGTTCAATAATTTTGTTGTTATATAGAGAACTGATGAACCTCAAGTCCCATTCCACCTTTTATGTAAAAGAGAAGTGGGAACAAGAAGGAAGATTAGATATTTCAGAGGGGGAATGGTCGGTGATATGCCTGAATCACTGGACATGTACAAGCTCGCAAAGTCGGCACGAGTTTAGCTGGAAAAGTTTAATGAGGTATTTTATCACACCATTTCAAACATCCCATTATAGTAATAATGCAGCTGTTTGTTGGATAAATTGTGGAGATGTAGGATCAAACCAATGTCATATCTTCTGGGGTTGTCCGAATATATAAAGATTTTGGAAGGTGATTCACCAAGAACCGAGTGATTTCCTTTGTATCCCCTTGGGCTTTGATTATTAAAATCATGCTATTTGGACTGATCCCACAGGAATGGATAAGTAAAGACAAATACTTGATTAATATACTGTTGGTGGCTGCAAAAAAGGCCTTGACAAGAAAATGGCTAACATCTGACGTCCCAGATGTGGACTCCTGGATTAGCATTGTCAAGGACATTCACAAAATGGAGGAAATAACAGCGCATGTAACTTTAAGAAAAAAATTGTTTGTTTCTCATTAGGAAGAATTGACCTATTACATAACTTAAAGAAGATCAGATTCTACTTAATAACTTCATACCTATATCCTGGCAAATTTCTGCCATTTTTTTCCTTCCCTTCCCTTCTCACATCTTGTTTTTAATTGTTCTGATTGTTTCATTTTCCTAACCATAAAATGGCATGTACAAGATTATCTTAGTGAAGGTGCAGGTGTCACAATGTTTCATTGCCAATAAAAAAGTAAATTACAAAAACAAGCCATGTAAGTCTTAAATTTAATAAAGGTCTGAAGATGTTATAAATCTAAGTGACTGAAACTTGCAACAACTCACTCTTTTTTTCGCTTTTAAAAGGCCAACAAACTCACTTAGTGATTTTGAATATTCTCAGAAGTCTCAGCGCCCTCAGTACGCTGATGCCAAATGACATGCCGGGCCTAAAAAAGCCCCATACCACCTCAAAGATGCTGCCGATAATGACCTGCAAAACATGTCACACAAAGAAAAAATTGTTATTAAGTTCTTTGCATTTTATCTCAGCTCTGGTTAAGGAAAATGTAGTTGTGGAAGGGATATGTTTAAGTCTTACTAGGTCAAGCAGAAGACATGCAGTGATTATGTATGTTTTTAGGTGGCCTTTATTGGTTCGAGTTACTGTTTAATAATAGTCTATACAAATATTTAATTATTTTTTCCAAGTGATTTATCAAATTTATAATGCCAAGTAGAAGGCCTTAACTCTTTTTTTTGTGGAGCGTGAAATCCAAACATCAAAGTCTATAAAGCTTTTGTTTCTCAACAGTAACATAGAGTCATAGTAAATGATGAAGGATCTCACCCCACAGTCAAAGCAGTTGAACGATGAATGGAAGTAGAGCCGGAAACCCAAACCGTACATTTTCAAAAACATCTCAGCCAGAAACAGTCCCAGGAACACAAACTCTGCATAGTCTGAAGAAGAAAACCAGAGCCAGTCATGTTGAAAGCACAATGACACAACATAAAATCACAAACAGCTCCATCATTAAACATGACCTATTTTTTTTCTTCAAGGTGTTAGTTAAAAAAAACCCTGTCAGATGTTTATGAGTGAAACACACAGAGGATGATGGTCAGCCAGTCAGGCTGGTCATGGTGCACGATGGCCACGCAGATGGTGTTGAGAGCCACCAGACTGAGGACCATCAAGTAGAAAGTGTCTGTCTTCACCATGCGGCGGATGGAAATGCGCAACATGCGCTCTTTACGTCGCAGGTAGGCAGCTGGGCCTCGACGGCCACTGCGAAAGTTCATTCTTGATCTTGACATACCTAATGGTGGGAAAAAAAGGTTACATAGGTGGACAAAATAAAATGATTTAATACCGATTTAAGTCAGAAATTAAAGGGATAGTTTCCCTTAGGGAAATACAAAGTATAGCACCCTCCACAATAAGTGACATTGGTGGTGAAAACATTTGAAATAAAATAAATTCCTCAATTGAAAACAATTTTAAGAAGAAAAAAATGACATCAGTTGTCTGCTTGTCGTCCTTGGATTTCTTTCCCACTCTCTTCCCACCCTGCTCACATTCTGTGTTGGAAAGACAATACTTTTTAATTATCACTTGGATGGCATGCTTTCTTTTCTTTCTCATTTTGAAAATTGGCTAATAGAAATTGACTTTTTTAACCCAGTAAAATATGAACTCATGGATTACTAATTAAGGGCCCCAAGACACTGATAAAAGTTTTAAAAGAAATACTATCAATAAATGTACCACCAGTGATTTTCTAAAAAAAAAAAAAATCAATAGCAAAAACAACCAGTTATAGGTTGGATTTTTCTAATAATTTTTTTTAGATTAACCGACTACAATAAAATACAATTTAAACATCTTTACAACGGGTGCCAAAAAAAGTAGAAAATTCTCTAAGTAGGTAAAGGAATGGCAGACTGGTCTATGCTGTACGTTTTAAAACTTAGCTGCTGATGGATCTTTATTATTGTATAATGTGGTCTGTGTTCATAATACATTGTCAACACATTTTATTATTAAATAACAGTTGAGCAAACATTTTACCTAGGTTCAGGTTTTACAAATCTCACAGGCTATTTGAACTTGTGGCCTCTCAGATGTCCAATAATTTCTGCAGTAAGTTAAAAAGAAATTTCCCTGACTTACTGGCGGTAGACATGTCTGTATACTTGTCACTTCCTGGTGCACCTCTTCGAGCACCTGTCTTTTTACTTGCTCTTTTCAGCACTGTAAAAAAAAATGTACAACACAAAACGAAATAAATACACTTAAAACTCCCTGCGACACAGTAAGTTTAAATAAGGCACATGTCCCAAATCAGCCTCCAGCTCAGATTCAACATGGCTGTGGAACATATAAAACACAACTTGAGTTACAGAAATAAACAGTTTTTTTTTGTTTTTTTAGTTTGTATGTCTAATATTTTTCTCGAATTAAACCAACCAGACACAAAGTACTGTATAAAATCTATTTGGGATATTCATCACAAATGATTATATTTCTCCCTGCAACTCTGCAAGGATAACTGTGTGTATAAACAATAAAATGATGGATAATTATAATCCTTCCATAATTAATTTTATTACATTATTAGCTTATATTGCTAATAGTTGCACCACATAATTAACAAAATAATAAATAATAAATCTGTGGCAGTGACCTTACTCCCAGACATCCGGGGCAAATTAAATGCACCACCATTGAGTTTGAATTGCTACAGACATTAAGTCTGTAATTCATTTTTTAAAGTTAAATCAAATTCAAATTCATTAAATAAAATTAAACATTGATTAGTGTAAGGTAAAATGATGCTTTTCTACAGTATGGGAACTTACCATCTAATGGGGATCTGCCTGAATTTTTATTCTCTTCTGCAAGCATGACTTCCTCTGCAATACAATAAAGCTGGATGTTACACACAAAGTAACAATACAAACCATCAGAAGTAAAGCTGTACAGTTCTCAGGGATGAATAGTTTAGGATGTCTGCAAACATTTGCAGGAACTGATGTAAGCTCTACCTTAAGAGGCTGGTGTGACCTTCTCTGAAGACTGATTTCTCGATCTCTCTTATATTCTGTCTCTCTTTTCTCCTCCTTCTTCCCACACTCTCCCACATTTGTGCACACATAACTATGCACAGCGTCTACATCGCGCACACACTCGGGCATGTAAACAGTGAGATGCGCGTGCACATACGTACATGCACACAAATTTAAGTCAGTGAGTCAGTATCACCTTTTTCTCACCCTCTGCTTGCGTGGGAGACAAGCAATGTAGAATGCCATTACAGCACTGCATGTTTGTGCTTCTCAACTCTGCTACTCTGATGAAGATCCCAAACCCCGGCAGAGCAATCACTTTCCAAATTAGGGCAAGGCTTGGGTAGTTCATGGAGCTTTGAGTAAGGTTTAAAGCCAAAGATACATTTCATGGTATTAAACCTTTTTAGTAACAAGACTCAAATGACTTATTTACCAGAATTAAAGCACCTAAATCTGCTCTGCCTAAATATAGTTATTCATTAAAATTAATTTAAAACATTGAATAACCTGGATCTTATTGGTTAAAGCAGTACCCTTTCCGTAGAAGGTAATACTAGACTAGCCTGTGTTGCCTGTGTTTCTTTATAGGATGGAGTTATTGATGGAGCTTTAGTTGACATTAACCTTGTGTACTTTCTTAGTTTTCTTTCCATAGGAAGTACTCTTGCCCTTTTGCATCTGTGTGGCCTAGTTTTATCTTGGACAACAAGATAAAAGTTTTATCTAGTTTTATCTTTTGATGGACAACAGTATTGCCATTGTTGAATTTGTTTAGTCTTTGTTTTTCCTTAAATCAAAAGTACTCCTGCCAGGCTATTCATGGTTCCATTAGGCAGTCCCTCCAGCATTTTGCGATGTTCTGATCGCAACTATTAACGCAAATTCAGCCAATTCTTGCAAATCCTGCATGTCTTACAATTTTATCCAATTATTGCAACTTTAACACGTTTGACCAATTGCAATTCTCCTTATCATCTTATCAGGGCAGCTGTAGCTCAGTGGTAGAGTTCTCAGCCTGCAACCCAGAAATTGTGGGTTCGATTCCAGCTTCCACCTGCTACATGTCGTCGTGTCCTTGGGCAAGACACTTCACCTACCTTGCCTACTGGTGTTGGCCAGAAGGGCCGATGGCACAATATGGCAGCCTCGCTTCTGTCAGTCTGCCCCAAGGCAGCTGTGGGTCTAATCATAGCTTGCTTCCACCAGTGTGTGAATGTGAATGAATAATGGAGTTGTAAAGCGCTTTGAGAGTCTTGAAAAGTGCTATATAAATGCAAGCCATTATTATATCTGACAACATCACGTACACTTCCTGTTTCTTATGTGAGAGGATGCTGTTAATAATTCACAGAATAGTTTTCCTGTTTCTCTTTATAATTATTATACTGTAGGCATTCACACTCTTGAGATCCTCTTACCTTCTTCTGGTTGCTTCCATACGTTTTTTGAACTTCATCTACTTCTTAACCATTCAACTTTTCAATTATTCTGCTAATTCTGCTCTTTGCTTCTGCTCTTTCCAGCTATATCTTTTGGTTTTCATAACCTTTATACTTTTTATAATAATCAACTTTTTATGCTTTTTTGCTCCCATTGAAATGAATGGAAAACTTCAAAAATTCTGCAAAATCTCGCCTGTTTTGCAAAACTAACTACTTCCACATACTTCCACTTAAAAACACCATTCAAATCTTAAAATGTAGTCATACTCTTCAGCTATTACTGTATGTCTCGGCTTCTTCCTAACTTGTACCGTTTTCATACAATCTTTCCTCAAGTTTTTGGTCACAAAATGATCAGATTTCTGAAAATACATGGATGTCTGTGGGAGCGAAGCAATTAAGCTAGAGTGGCCCACTCTAGCAGAATAACACTTTTCCACAAACAACTTCCGCTCATTCCCTCATATTTCACTCTTTCTGCACATATTATATATCAAACAATAAATTTTTGATTCAGGAAATGTTACCAAAATTAATGTGACAGTTACAGTTTTTTGGCAAATCGACCCGAAGCAAAGTGCCCGCACCCAGGAGGGACCATTGGAATGCATTGGGACTGAGCAAAAATTCAGAGGACAGCTGGATTCTGACTCATATTCGTAAAGTCATATCTCATAAACGATGCGACGTAGAAGCATTAACCTTGTACCAATATAACTTCAGACCTTCTTGACACTCATGATTCAACAACTTTTTTGATACCTGTTACTGTTTCTCCATAAGTTTTGTTTGTTTGAGTGTAACAAATCTGCTCTTCGCTAAAACGGCTCAGATTCAAAAATGGCAAAATCATGCTCATTTTTACAAAATCACTGCTCCTAGACAAATTGAGGTACACACACTTAATGAACCATGATTCTTCATCAAAGCCTGCTGATACTTACAGTGAAAGAATCATTTCGATAGCCCTTATATTTTCCGAGTAAGAGGATGTAGTTCGGGACCAAGGATTGACAGATTCATGTTTCCATCAAATTTATCAACATATTCGAGGTCATTTTATAGCTGTAATATTACATTTTCAACAAATTGAGGGGTTTGAGAGCGTTCCCCTATCCGTTCCGATAAAAACGGTACATTGGTGCCGTCGATAGGCCTTACGGTTCTTAAGTTATTAAGAGTAGTTCAGAAGCTGCGTTGCCTGTTGAAACGGCTGAGAAATTAGGAGCCATTAGTGAGGTGCTGCACTGAGGCTGTCTCCCCCAGTGAGAGCCGGCCTGTGATTGGTCGAAAAATGGCAGGCCTTTTCATGGCTTTAGTTGGAGCTCCCTCTTGTGGTAGAAAATGAATTACTATACAATATGGCTTCCACTGTAAAGCTGACGTTTCAGGGTTATTGTAAAGCCGCGTTCACACCGGTCAGCGCGTCCAGGCAGCAGGGCAGCTAGATTACATGCAAGTCTATGGTATCTACTCATCTAGTGGGCATCAAACTGCCAAGCAGCAAGTCGCGCGCGTCGGCGCAGCTGGCATCTGCTGCTCAAGTTGGGAAAATTGAACTTTCGGGCAGCAGACGCGCGGCGTCAACCAATCAGAGCAACTCGTTGTACTGACGTAGTAACTCCTTCCATGGGGAAATCGGCAAATTTTTTATTCAAGATGGAGGACAAACTGATCGTCGCTGTATGTAATGTCCGTGAACTGTATGACCCGTCTTCGTCTTTTTACAAAGACAGGAAGAGATCGGATCTGATTTGGAGGAAGATATCGGAGGATATTGGAGTGCCAGGTAAGCAGTTAAACATAGAAAAAAATATTTTTTCTTTTATCTTTCTTGTTATGTTAGCTAACGCTACGCTAGCTAACGCACACTTCACACACTTCTCCACAACTTCGGGGTTGACTTCCAGTCTGCGGTGAAACATTCTCCACTGTGCAGACCAGATCCCGAATGCATCTTCCACCACCAGCCGGGCCCGGGAGAGCCGGTAGTTGAAGACGCGCTGCTGATCCGACAAGATCCGCCATGTTGTAAACAACTAGCAACAGACAAATCCACGCCCGCACGCTGACGTAATGACATGACGCGCTGATGCCCCGACGCGCCGACGCAGAGCACAAGTGTGCAAGCAGCTGGGTATTAATTTTAAAGCGTCGACTTTCGTCCGTTTGAGCGATTTGACGCCTGGACGCGCTGACCGGTGTGAACGCGGCTTAAGACATCTCAAACAACTTCTAGATTTGATTACTCTGTAAAATATGATGATCAATGCAGTCTCATAGGCAATAGCGGCCATTTTACTGTTCCAACACCTGGAAAACAGTGATTACTTTTAAATGGCAGTTACACAGACTTGTATGTTTTGACAATCGTAGGCATTATAAATGGAATAAGATATTGTTAGCTAACTTGCTATTGTTATCCGTTATATTAACACTAGCATTTAAGCTAACATTAGCATTTTAGTTAATTTTGACTTAATAGCTAAAGTTAACATACTGAATGGATTGAGATACAGTTAGGCAACATGTTAGTGTTTGCCAACATGCTATCTGTGGCATTTTAGCTAACATTAGCATTTTAGCTAACATTAGCATTTTAGCTAATTTTAGCTATCATTTGGTTTTTAGGTTGATTTTAATATACTGAATGGGTTGAGTTATTGTTAACCAATATGTTTATGTTTGCCAACATGCTATCAATAACTTTTTTACTAACCATAGCAATTTAGCTAATTCAAGCTAACAATGGGATTTTAGATCATTTTGACTTAAAAGCTAAAATTAATATAATTAATGGATTGAGTTACTGTTAACCAACATGTTGGTGTTTAACAACATGCTATCTGTGGTATTTTAGCTAACATTAGCATTTTAGCTAACATTAGCGTTTTAGCTAATTTTGACTTATTAGCTAAAGTTAACATACTGAATGTATTAAGATACAGTTAATCAACATGTTAATGTTTGCCAACATGCTATCTGTGGTATTTTAGCTAACCATAGCATTTTAGCTAATATTAGCATTTTAGCTAATTTTAGCTATCATTTGGTTTTTGGGTTGTTTTTAACAAACTGAATGGGTTGTTATTGTTAACCAATATGTTCAATAAGCCAATGTGACCACCAAGCAGCCATTTCAACTATCATAAGCCATCTTTAGCTATTCTCAGCAGTCTTAAGCTATCTTTAGTCATCTTAAACTATCTTAAGCACGTTACAGTTCAAGTTTCAACATAATTCCTTCAGCTGGGCTTCAACAAAGAGATGCCAGGCATTTTCAACTATTTTAGCTATTTCCACAAGCTGACTTAAGCCATCTTCAAAGATATTCAGCCGTTTTTATAAACATTCAGCAATTTTAGCCTATTTTCAGCCATTTTCAGGTATATTCTGCAGTTTTCAGCAGTTTTCTTCCACTGATGTTTCAACAACATCAGCTGAAGAAAATGTTTAAACCATTTATTTAAACCATTTTCAACAATTTTTATAGCATTTCAGGCCAATAAATTCAGCAATACAGCATTCACACTGCTGTTATGCAAATAACAGCTTTTCTAGTTGTTTTTGTATTCCAAAGTTCTATGAACCTGGAATTGTTGCTCTGTTCTTTTTGTGTTCAAGAATAAACTACAATTGAAGCCGATGGCAGAAAGTCTTTGCAGGAGGATTGTGTGTGAGATGGTGTTGAAGGCTGCATTAAGATCGATAAGGATGGAGAGGGACCCAGAGTCTGCAGCCAGGAGGAGATCATTAATGATTTTAATGAGGGTGGTTTCAGTACTATGACGGGGACAGAAACTGGACTGGAAGGGTTTGTATAAAGAGTTCTGGGTTAGGTGGGAGTGAAGTTGGATGGCCACAACTTTTTCAAGGATTTTGGAGATGAACGGTAAATTGGAGATGGGGCGTTAGTTACTAAAGTTGTTGGGATCAGAACTGGCCTTTTTTAATAATGGAGTGAAAGCTGCTGTTTAAAAAAACTGATGGAACAATTCCAGTAGAATAAGATGAGTGAATAAAAGCTCAGATGAGGGGGAGCAGAGATGAGAGGCACATTTTAACTAGAGCTGATGGGAGAGGGTCGAGCTGACATGTGGTGGGGTTGGATTTACGGATGAGGTCTGAGATTGCAGAAGCATCAGGAAGTACAAGGCTGGAGAAAGGCAGAGAGTGTATAAAAAGAAGTAAAAAAGGAATTATAGTTCAAATCTGTCTTGTTCAGTTTGTCCCTTCTGTCCTCTAAGGCGGCAGATAGTTCACACCATCCTGGTTCTGCTGGAGATCTCTACCTGTTTAACCATTTGCTTGCTCAGGATGGATTGCTGTAAATTCAAAAACATGATGCAGTCACCTGGGGTTCCCTAAATATATAACTTTTTATCTACTGGCATTTTATAATCAGCTGACTTTGACTGTATTATAGTTTGGATTCCGTTGGACTGTAACTTTATCTGAATCTGACTACAGTGGGGCAAAGAAGTATTTGGCAGCCACCTTTTGTGCAAGTTGTCTCACTTAAAATAGATAAGAGAGTTCTGTAATTTTCATCATAGGTAAAATTCAACTGTGAGAGACAGAATGTAAAAAAACATCCAGGAATAGGGCTGAACGATAATTCAATAATATCTATCGATTGATAGATGTGTGGTGGAATAGAAAAATAAAGGGGTTGATATAAAATATAATAAAAAAGTTTACCTTTGTTTTTCATTATAGCCTATCAGGTAGCGTATTACTACAGTAATTACTTACTCCAAACTAAGGCAAGGCAATTTTATTTGTATACCACACTTTCAACAGCAGGGCAACTCAAGGTGCTTTACATGATTTGGTGATTTTAAAAAAACATAAAACAAAAAAAAAACACATGGAATATAACATTGGAAATTAAAAGTAAAAGAAACACACATTACACATGATACACAAATCAAAAAAGCAAGAGAGCATGAACACATTTCATACATACGACATCAATCATTTAATCGAAGGCAATTCTAAACAGATGGGTATTTAGTCTCGATTTAAAGCAGTTCAGAGTTTCAGCAGCTCTACACTCGTCAGGAAGTCTGTTCCAGATAAGGGGAGCATAGAAACTGAAAGCTGCTTCTCCATGTTTAGTTCTGAGTCTAGGGATGTTTAGTAGGCTAGAGTTGGAGGACCTGAGTGGTCTTGGTGGTTGGTACCGTGACAACAGGTCTTCAACATATTTTGGTGCTAAGCCATGTAATGATTTATAAACTAGTAGGAGTATTTTGAAGTCTATTCTCTGAGCTACAGGGAGACAGTGTAAGGACTTTAGAACTGGGGTGATGTGCTCTACTTTCCTGGTTCTAGTGAGGACGCAAGCAGGAGCGTTCTGGATCAGCTGCAGCTGTCTGATTTACTTTTTAGGCAGACCTGTGAAGATGCTGTTGCAGTAATCAATCCGACTAAAGATAAACGCATGGATGAGTTTTTCTAGGTCCTGTTGCGACACCAGTCGTTTAATCCTAGAAATGTTCTTCAGGTGATAGAAGGCTGACCTTGTGATTGCTTTTATGTGACACTGGAGGTTCAGGTCTGAGTCCATTACTACACCTAGGTTTCGTGCCTGATCAGTAGTTTCTAGCTGTATTAACTGAAGCTGTGTGCTGACTCTTGGTCGTTCTTCCTTGGGTCCAAAAATAATTACTTCAGTTTTGTTTCTATTCAGCTGGAGAAAGTTATGGCACATGCATCCATTTATTTGGTCAATGCATTGATTTAGGGTTTGAATGGGTTCAGAGTCACCTGGTGACATTGTAATGTAGAGCTGAGTATCATCCGCGCAGTTATGGTAGGTAATGTTATTGGTTCCTATAATCTTGCCTAGTGGGAGCATGTAGATGTTAAATAAGAGGGGCCCCAGGATGGAGCCCTGGGGCACCCCACATGTGATTTCTGTTCGTTCTGATGAAAAGTTTCCTATTGAAACATAGAAGTCCCTGTTCTTTAGGTAAGACTGGAACCAGCCAAGTAGTGTAACAAAGAGTCCAACCCAGCTCTCCAG
The DNA here is from genome assembly GCA_963556495.2 of Valencia hispanica. Lineage (NCBI taxonomy): Eukaryota > Metazoa > Chordata > Actinopteri > Cyprinodontiformes > Valenciidae > Valencia > Valencia hispanica. Next base: position 24,085,911 of record OY747712.1, on the reverse strand, counting down.
TCGTTCCAATAAAATATCATGATCAAGAGCTGTAATCGGGCCTTAAAAGTTGGGCCTGACCCAGCCCGAGCCTGGGAGAATTCAGCCCGAGCCCGAAGAGTATATTTAGATTGACAGCTTATTAAAGCCCGAACCTGATTACAGCCCGACATTATTCAAAAGTCAAACATCAGGGTTTCCGCTAGAAAAAAATGGCACCGGACAACGTGACCGGCAGGTTTTCAATTTACTGGACAAATGTCTCGCCTGCGTGGGTTCCTGTGTGCGCTCTTGGCCGCTTGCTCTAGATTTCAGGAGATTTTATCAGGGAGCTGCTAAATAAATGCAGGAGACTTCTGCAACTTGAGACTTGGGATGTCTGGTAATAGAGCATTTACACTTCAGCATTTTCTGTCTGAGAGCGCAGTGCAGCAGTCAGAGCATGTTTTCTGTTTTGATTTGAGAGAAGGAGTGGCCTGACGCCTGGGTCTTTCACATCATGACGCATGCGGTGTGCATGCAACATCTTGACAGGTAGATCAGAATATTAGTGGCCCAGTGCAGCGCTTTATTATAAATATTCTTGGTCTGTAAAACTGAGCAAAACTGAGCAAAACCTGGACATTTTATTAACACCCACGGAAACCCATTCACACACAAAGCTTTGTTTTTTTGTCATAAATGAGCCATTAATATCATTTATTCCCTTAGAACTTGGATAAAAAAATACTTTGTTAACAACATAAATCAAGACGAACACTAAACATCTTGTTCCCGCTAATGAGATGATCAGCTGACCGCTAAAACCCGAGCCTGGCCCGAGCCCGTGGACAATGATAGAAATTAAGCCTGAACCCGGCACGACCCGTCAGATCCCGTCGGGTCCCGTCGGGTTCGGGCAAAGATCTTCAGCTCTACTCCAAACCAATCACAAATGTAGACCCAGGCAGCTCCATCACCGAGCCCTCACTCCTCTCAAACCACCAAAAAGAGCAAATTACTTGAACTGCAAAAGATGTCACAGCAAGGAGCGGCGGAAAAAATTGTCCCAAAAAAAGGCTTCAGTAGTTCACCAGCAAGTAAATGTTGTGTCCTGTTTTGAACTGATCCTCGACGCACATCAACACTAAATGTAACAATAATGAATAAAATGAAACACGACGGCCAGCAAAGTTGTTGTTGTCATGTTTGCACAGAGTCAGGCATAACACACCCGGGTCACCCGGTTCTCCACCACACTTGGTAGCAAAAATGCTTTCAAAAATACAAATGTGGTGGAAAGACCTGCTGGTTTCAACATTCAATCACTGGACTGGGTTCGAGTGTTTTGGGCGCTGTCTACACTCAGCCAATGGTTAATAGCTTGTAAGCTTTAGCAGCTGAACTGAGAATCAGCTTTATTGACCCGATTTTTACACAAACTAAACCAAAGGTCTGACCCAAATAATATAATAACGTGTCATAAAATGTTTGAAAGATATAAAAAAGCATTAAGATAAGCTTTCAATTTAAATTCCTAACATAATTCAAAAAAATTATAATACAATTATTAATAACATTGCTTTTCTTTCTATTTACTGATGTCACTCAGGTCTCTTAACCAGATTTGTTGGGGTTTTTTAAACTAACTTTCAGTTACGGTAAAAAAAAGGGTGTTTGAATAAAGGGCATAATTTAATTCTTGATTAAAATTAGTTCATAAAGAAAAGCATAAAATGACCAGGGATGCACTTAAAATAATGTTTTTGATAGTTATCAATAATTATCGATAGACCAATAGGACTATTCCATTTATCGGCATGCTCTTTTTCTATATCATCCAGCCCTCCCCAGGAAATCACATTGTATGACTTTTTAATAATTTATTTGTATAATGGTGCAGAAAATAAGTATTTAGCACAAACAAGCAAGCATTATGGCTCCCACAAACCTGTTACTTCTTCTTTAAGAAGCTTTTCTATCCTCCACTTGTTACCTGTATTAATGGCAGGTATAAAAGTCACCTGTTCACTCAGTCAAACTCCAACCTCCATAATGGATAAGACCAGATAGCTGTCTAAGGACATCGGGGACAAGGTTGTAGGGCAACGAGTGAGTGGCTACGTAAAAACCATTTGGAGGTTCTGGAGTGGCCTAGCCTGTATCCAAAGCTCAATCCAATACAGAAGTACTGTGGAAGTAGTTGAAAGTCTGTGTTGCCCAGCAACAGCCACAAAACATTACAGCTCTAGAGAAGATCTGCATGGAAGAATGGGACAAAATACCAGCAACAGTGTGTCCAAACCTGGTGAAGACGTACGATAACTTCTGTCATTGCCAGCCAAGATTATTTTACAAAGTACTAAAGTGAACTTTTGTCATTGACCAGATACTTAGTTACAATAGTTTCTGCAGTATTATACAAATACATTTATACAATATAATTTCCTGGATTTTTTTATAACATTCTTTCTCTCATAGTTGAAGTGTATCTATGATGAAAATTAGAGGCCTCTCTCATCTTTTAAAGTGGGTGAACTTACACAATCAGGCATATACTTTTTTGTCCTACTGTATATGATTAGATTGTATTTGAATGAACTGGATTGTTCTGAATTCAGTTTGGACCAAATTGGATTCCTATGTAGGTAGGTATGAATTTAACCTACTTCTCTTGTAAAGTGCATTAAGTTGCCTTTTGTTGTGAACTGAGACTATAAACAACATAATTAAACGGAATAAATAAAGTTTTACAGCAAAAGACGTGTAATTTAATAGTGTTAAAATGCTGTGCTATTTCTGCACTGTTGAGTTAAAATAACTAAAGTATTTCTGCTTCCCAGTACCTGCCCTGTCTATCCAGGCTCGGTAGCCATTAAGTTCTCTTTCCACCTGCTGCTGACGACGTAACTTCATGAAGGCTCTCCTGTTCTCCACTCTCTCCCTTTCTTTGGCAAATTCTCTGAGGAGACAGGAAACATCAGTCTTACTCCACAATACCAATACTAAGAGCATTTTTCCTTACAAACACAGGAAGAATCACACTCACCCTGACAGAACTCCCAGCACTAGATTCAAGACAAAGAAGGAGCCAATAATGATGAGAGGAATGAAGTACATCCAGTTCCATGTTGTACCCAGTGCATCATTTGTCTGCAATGTCAGAAATGTTAAAATTATTAAAGATGTAACTGTACTCAGCCTGATGTGCTGTTGTTCTTTAGCTGACGAAATGCTTGGACTCACATTGTAAAGCACAGCTGTCCAGCCCTCCATGGTGATGCACTGGAAGACGGTGAGAACAGCAAACAGGATGTTGTCAAACTGCGTGATACCATCATTGGGTCCAATCCAGGTGTCGTTGCAATCGTACTTTTCCGGACACTTCCTCACCCCACATGCAAATGCCAACTCTGATGAGTCAACAGTCTCATTATCTTGGAAAAAAATAAAGCACAGCTATTGTGTATGCGTCACTGAAAGGCAATTCTACTACATTCAGTAACACTAGCACCAATATGTTAAATGTTCTAATAAACTATAGATCATGATAAAGATGAACTCAAATGATACATACAAAAACGAGCAATAAAACTGAAATAGAAAGGCTGAACTGAGAAAACTCCAAACTGGACACACTGTCTCAATTTAAATTAGCTTTTTTGAAATAGTCTGATAAGAATTTTGGAAACGATGTCAAATCAGTTCACACACACACACAGCTTACTTTTTTTCACATATGGATGTTGGAGGTGAACATTTTTAACAAATAAGATGACAAAGTGTGATGTCATTTACTGTACATCCATGAGAGACAAAGACTAGTTTTAAGCTCAGGTTGTTTTCTAACTAGACACAGTTGCCTACATGTGATATTTTGTTGTCCTCCTCCACAAGTCATGTTTTTTTTTCAACTTCAGAGTGCATCAGTGACCCTAGATCTCAGCCAGCATGTACAAGTAGACCCCATATGGATTTAGCTCAGTCTGGATTGTTACATATTGAGCCAATGGGCATCTTGTATGGAACCCATTTGGGTTGACTAATTATGATATCTGAACTGGGGCAGTAAGGCACTCTATGTAGGTCTTAACTGGATCTGAAACGGGTATTAGGAAACTCCGCTCCTGGACAACACATGTAGGATCCAATTGGGTAAACTTTCGAATTGTCTTGAATCAAACCTATGAAACCAAGTACAATTGGGCCAATATAGACAATCATTTCTGGTGCATACTTTTGAGACACCTTCTTACTCATGGGGCTCATGAGTAAATGTTGATGAGGGTCACTTGACCCCTTTGTCAATTTGTCCAAGCCTATTTCCCTGTTGTTTGGAGCGTTTCCCCCATGAATATTGGTTATAAAATACAACCTGTTTTTTAACTGAGGTTGACCAAGTTGAATTCCGACCTTATAGTCTAAATCCTATAATCCTATGCCGTTACATATACTGCCTATAAGTCAAAGCAAAAATCAAGGTAATGATAGTTAATTATAGTTAAACGCAGGACATAGGAAAAATGTGCATAGTGACTTTTTAGATCAAGAAATTGTAAACTTTTTGGTTAAAAATATATTTTTTTCAAATATCTGTCAAATAATTGAGTGCAAACTGAGAAAGTTGCATTCTTCTGAATTTCTTTCAGGCTTTGCTTCTAAATTCATCTCCAAGCAGAGCAAAGACACTAAATGGTATGGTGTGGCATGTGATTACAGTGCAGTTGTTGACTAATTAAGTGGTAGCTAAATTCACCAGCAGAAACTCTAATAATACCTCTGAGCTTGTTGTTACTGTAATCCATGAAGCCCTCAAACAAAGATATTCACACCCTCTCTTTGAGAAAATTGACTAAACCACATGTTTAGCATACTTGCTGGTAAATTATTCACAGTTGGTCATAAATAATCCAAAAACAGACCCTAGGAACATTAGTTTGTAGCTAGTGGTTTGAAGAAATAGGTGCACTTCAAAAAAGCATGTCAGAAAGAGATTTCAAACCAGGATTCAGCATTTCACACCCAAATGGGTGACTCTCTTACAGCGTTTAAGTCGTTTTTATCCACTCACACAGAATTACAGATTTGAAAAAAAAATTGTTTTGTTTTCAAAGACTTATTTTCACATAGTTTAAAGAACGGTTTGTTATCATTATGTAAGAATTTTACCGAGAATGTCATATGATGGCAGGCAGGTGTGATGAAGTTTCCCACTGTAGAATTCCAGGCCGATGATTGCAAACATGAGAATGGCGAAAAACAAGAGAAGGCCGATCTGCAGCAGCGGGATCATGGCCTTCATAATGGACTTCAGCACAATCTGTAAGCCTGAAAGAATTGATTAAATAATGAAAAAAAACTTCACAAGTAACACAATAACAAAATCCAAAAATATTAGAAAATACAAATGCAGCCGTGGTATTATAAAAAAAAAAGCATTGTAAGGTAAATGAAGAATACATCCTAAAAGACTGGATGGAGTATAGAATAAAAACTTAGCTTTTAGGCAAACACTAGGTACTTTCAGACTTACAGAACTTTTCTTTAACTCCTGGAAGAAGCAACCCCTATTTTTGTGTGTATCACTGGAACTACAAACTGTTTTTAGAACCCTTAGTCAAGGCCAGATTATCCAATGGGCATTACGGGCACAGGCCCAGGGTCCCACACCCACTTGGGGGCCGACCTAAGCAGTTTAAGGAAGAAAAAAAAAATATTCTTCAAATTTCAAATATGGCAGAGATCGGGCTGGCGGAGATAACCAATAAGATCCACACTTTTATTTTACCGTAACAGTTCCTAAAGCACAATTGTGGTAACCTTAGTAACATGACCCGCCCCAACCCCAGCGAGTAGCACTCACGGACTGTGGGACAGTAGTCCTAGGAGAATCGAAATGATAAAAAAAAAGGCCACTGACATGTTCTTTGTAAAACGTAAGGAGTAAAATCAGGAAAAAGAAGACGTGATGAAAAATCGTGGATGATGGCAAGCAGATTGTTAGCTGCACAGCCTGAGTGTAGCCCTATGGTGTAGCCGTAGCAGCGGCAGCACAGACTGGGTTTATCCAGTGTGTAACGCAGCACTGTGGGGGACAGTTAATGAAATTACTTGCGCTGTTATTATCAATGGTGGAGCTGCTGCTTTTCATAATCAGGCAACCAGATATCCAGCTTCATGGCGTGGCGCGGTTCGGGCGGTAATGTGTGCGCTCTTATTAACAATCTGCTGTGCTGTTTTCACTTCCCAAGTAGTATTAGCCTACATCGACAACATGTAGGCTAATATCTTTTGTTTTCCCTGCATCTTATTTGGAGCGAATACAAACCAGTTCATTAGTGGTTTCTCTGACTGGAAACATCCTTAACGCATGTGTGACCATGAGGAAAGCTCTGATCATGGCATCAGTGTGCATCAGGCCCTGGTAGCGGGATAGAAAGCTAAACTGGAACAGCTGGAGGTAGAGACACGGTACTGGCGGGAGGTGCTGCTCAGGTGGGATGTAGCTGTCAGTCACTTTTTAGGTGACAGGCCTGGTTTTCTGTGGTGACGATGAATTACTTGGATCTCCACTCTGCAACTTTCTAGGCATGTTGGAACTTATCTGTCAGTTTGGTCATTTTCTTAGTGAGCACATGAAAAGGTGGAGAAAAAGGCTGGGGCAGCACATCATGGAGGACAGAGTCAAAACTAAGGATGCATCGATATAAAAATTTGCCTTTGAACACTTTGTGCCCAGGAGCCTCTGCTATTATAATCCAACCCTGTTCGTAGATATACATTCTTGGAGAAGGGATTGTTCCAAACTGCAGATATGTGTGGGGAAACCTAGAGAGCTTTGAGGTGATGTGAGGTGTAAAGCTAAAAGAAAATCATTGTCTTTTTTTTCATTTATAAAATGATAATTTACTGTGTAATACAGAAATGTTTAGATTAGACTGTATTTGCTGCATTTACATGTCACACTTGTTTGTGTACAAGTATTTGTGAAGTTAAACTGAATTTTATAAAATAGATATCACTACAATTTATTAACTGTACCAGAGGCAGTTTTGATCAAAACACCAGTCTCTATAGACATATTTACTCTTTATAATAAGAACAATCATGCAGATGTAGCATTTTGAATAAAACATACACTCACTGACCACTTTATTAGGATCCACTCTTTATCAAAACAGCCATCTTTCTTTTTGGTACAGATTCAACAAAACATTGGAAACATTCCTTTGCACATCCATGAAAAACAATCTTTTGTTCCACCACATCTTAAAGGTGCTCCCACAGATTAAGATCTGGTGACTGCAGAGGCAGTTTGAGTGCAAAGGACTCCTATAATGTTCAACAAACCAGTCTGTCATAGTTTTAGCTTTGTGAAAAGGTTAAAAATTCTCCTAGAAGTAGAAGATGGGTACTTAGTAGGGGTGTAAGAGTACATGTATTTGTATTTGTATTTTTCAGTACAGCTGTTTTCTACCTATACACATGCAAAATGTTTATGTGTGGAACTCATCGTTCCGCACTGCAACTATAAACAGTGACACCAAAACAAAGTGGAAAGGACTACCGTCTATCACTAAGCACTGCTATTAGGGATATTAATAGTTTCTTATGAAGCTACAGTAGAAACAAAAAGATGGACCGAACAAGAACTTTGTCAGCAAGCGCATCTTTCCACAGCAATAAGGTAGTCACCTGAAACAATGTTAAGCTAAATGTAAACATCACTGATACTGGGGAAAATCAGCTGACGTCCACATAGATACCTGAAGCATCCACTCAACCCAAACCTCTTATTTTGTATAAAATGCAAGTTGGTAAGATCCAATTGATGAGAAGGGATTTTCCCAACAGCTGCCCATGCTGCATTCAAGTCAGCTGGGAAACTAGGCAGTCGAAGTATCAAAACAACTCCAAAGTGATTTAAGCACATTTTATTTTCAAATATGGGCAAAGTATTATTTAGACATTTCTAAACTTTAACATTGACTGTTTTCAAGTGATTATATTGTTTTTTACTCTGGCTCTGTTTGCTTGTACTATTTTATGTATTTCTTTTAAAAAATCCAATCAAATCTACAGTCAGTTCTAAAATGTCTAATTATTAATTCATAAAATATAATAAAATCTAATTAATTTCAGGAATTGAAAGGGCGGAATTCAGGAAAAAAGGTTATTTGTTTAATGCTGATCAACGTAAAAAAAATAAATTAAAAAATTAAAAATCATATGCACATTTGTATGTATTTTTCTTGATTAAAGTGTACCGAAAACATACCGAACCGTGACTTTAAAACCACAAATACGTACCGCTAGACCACTAGTTCAATGTAGTCATAGAGGGATGGACATGGTCAGCAACAACAAGCAGGTGTTATTTAAGCCATCCTCAGTAGGTACTTTAGGGTCTAAATTATGCCAAGGAAATATCCCCGCACGATTGCACTACCATAACCAGTTTGAACAGTTCTTAAAATGTAGGACAGATCCATGCTTTGATGATTCTGATTCTGTTATGTAATAGTTGCAACTTAAATCAAGACTCACCAGACCAGGCAACAGTTTTCCAATTGTTTAACATCCTGTTTGCTAAACCTGTGAAAAGTGTAGCCTCAGTTTCCTGTTCTTAACTGGTAGCAGTCACACATCATGTGGTCTCCTGCTGTATTTCTTTTATGTGCTTTTCATTCACGGTTAGTCTTTTGCATTATTTGGATGAAACAAGTGGTTATTAGAGTTAATGTTGCCTTTCTATAATTCTGAACCAGAGTGGACATTCTCCTCTGACATCAACCATTTAAACATTTTCTTCAGGATAATAGAATATGTTCATTTTTCAGCATCATTCTCTATACACCCATGTGGTAGTTCTACGTCAAATACCCCCTAGAACAGCAATTTCCAACAAACTCAGACCAACCTGTTTGGCATCAATAACCGTGCAATGTTAAACATCCCTTCAATTCCAGCTGTTGCCCATTGAAGCTATATCTGAACTTCAATGAGTTATCTTTACCACATCTAGATGCCTAAATTACATTGAGTTGTTGGCCTGTTACTGGCTGATTCACTATTTGGGTCAACAAGGAACTGATACAACAAAGGTCGATAGTAACTAACAAAGCAGCTGACAAATGTATGTAAAAATTGGTTTAGCAAGGTTGAAAAATGTTTTCAAACAAGTCAAATTAAAAAGTTTGCAAGATGGATTAATGCATAAATTTATTTTACTGATATTTACAAAGACCAAGTTTATCAGTGAAGATATAAAATGCTGTTGTAATCTTGCATATTCTCAGGCTCACTCAGACTCAAATGCTGAAAAATAAAAACAGGAGAATAATGACAAAAAAAGAGAGTATTATAATGTCAAAGAACAAGCTGATATGCTCAAACTGACTAATTTTATGTTATTCTCTTGCTCACTAAGGGAGAATCAGGCACAACCTGACACTTTTTCTTTTTTCCACTAAATAATTGAAGAAAATATGAAGTCAAATCATTATTGTTTTTAGACAACAATAATGTTAATAAAACGCTGCTTGAAAAATTAAAGGGAACACTTAAACAACACAATGTAACTCCAAGTCAATCACACTTCTGTGAGATCAAACTGTCCACTTAGGAAGCAACACTGATTGACAATCCCATGCTGTTGTGCAAATTGAATAGACAAAAAGTGGAAATTATTGGCAATTAGCAAGACACCCCCAATAAAGGAGTGGTTCTGCAAGTGGTGACCACAGACCACTTCTCAGTTCCTATACTTTCTCACTGATGTTTTGGTCACTTTTGAATGCTGGCGGTGCTTTCACTCTAGTGGTAGCATGAGACAGAGTCTACAACACACACAAGTGGCTCAGGTAGTGCAGCTCATCCAGGATGGCACATCAATGCGAGCTGTGGCAAGAAGGTTTGCTGTGTCTGTCAGCGTAGTGTCCAGAGCATAGGAGTCGTGGAGGAGGCCGTAGGAGGGCAACACCCCTGCTGCTGGGGTGTTGCCCTCTGCCTTTGTGCAAGAAGGAACAAAGAGGAGCCCTGCCAGAGCCCTGCAAATGACCTCCAGCAGGCCACAAATGTGCATGTTTCTACTCAAACGGTCAGAAACAGACTTCAGGAGGGCGGGACACCACCATGCAGGATGTTTGACATTTGCCAGAGAACAACAAGATTGGCAAATTAACCACTGGCGCCCTGTGCTTTTCACAGATGAAAGCAGGTTCACACTGAGCACATGTTACAGACAGGACAGAGTCTGGAGATGCTGTGGAGAACGTTCTGCTGCCTGCAACATCCTCCAGCATGACCGGTTTGGCAGTGGGTCAGTAATGGTGTGGGATGGCATTTCTTTGGGGGGCCGCACAGTCCTCCATGTGCTCGCCAGAGGTAGCCTGACTGTCATTAGGTACCAAGATGAGATCCGCGGACCCCTTGTGAGATCATATACTGGTGTAGTTGGCCCTGGGTTCCTCCAAATGCAAGACAATGATAGACCTCATGTGGCTGGAGTGTGTCAGCAGTTCGTGCAAGAGGAAGGCATTGATGCTATGGACTGGCCTGCCTGTTCCCCAGATCTGAATCCAATTCAGCACATCTGATACATCATGTCTCGCCCCATCCACCACAGACTGTCCAGGAGTTGGCGGATGCTTTAGTCCAGGTCTGGGAGGAGATCCCTCAAGAGAACATAAGCCATCTCATCAGGAGTGTGCCCAGGCATTGTAGGGAGGTCATACAGGCACATTGAGGCCACACACACACTACTGAGTCTCATTTTGACTTGTTTTAAGAACATTACATCAAAGTTGGATCAGTCTGTAGTGTGTTTCTCCTCTTTAATTTTGAGTGTGACTCCAAATCCAGACCTCCATGGGTTGATCAGTTTGATTTCCAATGATAATTTTTGTTTGATTTTGTTGTCAGCACATTCAACTATCTAAAGAACAAAGTATTTAATAAGAACATTTCATTCAATCAGATCTAGGAAGTGTTATTTTAGCGTTCCCTTTATTTTTTGAGTATAAGGGTATAAGACTAGGGGGCTGTTTACATGACAACGTTGCCGTATTTGTTTGAATACGTGGGTGAAAATGCACTGCCTTTACATGACAGGGCGCACGATGGAAAACGATGTAGTACATATGCCCGGCCTTTAGATGGCAGTGTGCCCCGTGTATGCAGTGTTCCAAGGTTTCCCCCTCACAACCCGGAAAAGAAACATTTCATAATAACTAACAATGGCGGTCTCTGCGCGTACAACTGTGGTTGTAGAAGCCTTACAGAGACCGAATAACTTCAGAAGCTGCATTAGCAGTAACAGCATACCTGGATCCGCCATTATTGTTGTTTTTCTATAGAAAGGCGGAGTGCGCAATTCCAACATGGCCGTACGCAGCTGGCAGTGACGTCATCGTTTTCAAAAGTCTCCGGCTTGCGTTTACATGACAAAGAATCACCCAGCATTTTCAGAACTCTCCACTCTGGAAGCTGTTTTCAAAAAGCTGCATTTCTCAATAGGCAGCTCAAGAACTACTTAGCTGTTACTTAAACATATGCTATGTAAGCCTTAAGCTTACTGCTTGAAAAGATAATTGAATAGTTTATTTTTGTGATTTTTTTATCCCACGGTTTTCTCCTATTATTAATCACCCAGTGCTCCTACCTAGTTCCAGTCCTGGGGTTCAACTTTCCCTCTGCCAGCCCCGGGAGGGCCCCCACTGAAATCCAAGCCTCCTTCATGCTTGGGCAGTGAGCAGGCCCTTCTTTTCACCTGATGGGGCGGGGTTTCCCTGGCTGGACGTAGCACGTGGAAGGATCACGTTATTCCAGCCAGATCTTCCCTAACCCTTCAGGTGCCTCGGCTGGCCAGGAGGAGACAGTATACAGCCCCAGGACTAGTGCATGTTTTTGTGGGAGTAGCTCACATTAGCTGCTCAAGGGAACACGGGGAGAACATGCAAACTCCACACCGACAGGCCCTTTCGCCAACCCCACCCAGGGTGTGGGTGCCGATGATGCGGGGTAACAAACACACCCTCAGTACCCACAGCGTCCCCGGCAGTAATTGAACCCAGGACCTTCTAGCTGTGAGCTGCTCCAAAGGCTGCGCCACCGTGCACCCTAAAAAAAGGTAATTGAATAGTTTTAATAGGACATCGTTTGGTATAAATTTAATAATGACTTATCTAAGGCTAAATTTGGAGTATGTTTAATCTAATTATTCGTTTTTTAAGTTCTTTTCTTTAAAAAATAGATAGTAAAAAAGGAATATTTCTCTCAAGAATTCCCACCGGGGGGGGGATTTAGTTTATTCTTAAACTTTTAGAGAATTGGCACGCTGTGATATTCGATTTTACAATCTCAGGTTCAAACTATACCATCTTTTAATTATAGATGTAGGACATTAAAAAATTTCCATGATTTGGGTCACACTATGTGTGTGTTGATATAGCACACACAGTGTTTTTGTGCTGCACAAATGTCCATATGTGCAGCACAAAAACAGATTATTTTTATAGGCACCACTGTAATAACTTAAGGCTGTAATAATGTGTCTTGCATATTTTTGCACATTTGAACAAAACTGTGATAATACTGATAATTGCAGAGTGTGGATGTGAACTTAATGCAGGTGACCCTAGTGAAAAGAAGGGGCGCTTTCAGGTAGCAAAATTCTGAGAAACACTGATTTAAGCAACAGGTCTTGTTATTTTTATATAATTAAAGGAGCTGTATGTAAGAAACGTATTTCAATTAATCATACAATGGCCTTGATATATCACTAGACATTAAGAAATCATGTTCATTTCAAATACTTATATCACTGACAACAGTAGTACGGACAAGATATTGTGATTTAAAAAGTGATGTTGCAGCCCTCAACTGATGTTGATGTTGTCATCTTGTGTTTTGGCCTGAAGCTCCACCCTCCACCTATCTACCAATCACGAAGTCAGTACCGTTTTGGCATCGGAGTTGCCACCTCTGCTCTAGTTACTACAGCTGCAGCTACAAATGTGTTTCGGATAAAAAAATTTCTAACGTTACTACACCTAAAAGACCTCGTTATCATACAGAAATACGTTGTGACAAAGTCCGATATAAAACAAGGATTTGTATAGGAGATGCCTTTGTAAGATGGAGACGGCTGAAAACAGAGAAACATTTGAAGACAGACGCCAACATTGCTAATTTTCTCCTGGACAGGTAATTATTCATCTATGTTTGGCTAACTTGTACTTCATGTATATGGACATTTCAGATTTTCATGACAGTCGAACAAAGTTATGCATGTTTATGCAAAGTAACGTTACCTTAGCGAATATGGAGAAGGAGGGTCATCATATTGAAAAGGTAAGGAATTGTTTGGGAAATAAAAACGGCGATGCATTATCAGAGCCCATTTCCTTGTCATTATAATTAAACATAGTTAACAGAAAAAAAACTTAATGTGTAGGACTCGTCATTTGCCATTGGAAGCTCCTTGTAGCAGCCTAGGTTCCAGCAGCCTATCTGGCAACCTCGAGTCGAGAGGGATACACCGCTCTAGTTATTTGAAAGTGATTGCAGTACCAGTTCTGGCCACAATCTTACATACGGCTCCTTTAAGTTAATCCCAGCTGAATGGACCAAAAGGAAAGTCTGGTTTTTAAAACCATGAGTTTAACAGAGAAATAACGGAGTATTACCGAATCATCCACTAAAGGATATTGCGCTACTTTAGCTTTTTTTTTTCTGCAATAACAATGCAAATAGATAACATTTTGTAAAGTTGTGCTGTTTTTTTCAGTGCTTGGAAGTAAGCTTAAGAATAATTACATCTTAAATGGCTTATGATCATCAAAAACATGTAATTTAGAAATAATCTAACTGCTTTATTTTCCTGCTTAAACATGTTCCTATTTAATGGTAAACAGGAATTTATCAAAAAAGGTAAAATTCTTGTAGATAGTTAAGCAGAAATGTATGCTTTAATATTAGTTTTTTCCTTTCATGTAGGTACTATTTTTACTTTACTGAAGAAAACCTTCTGGCCCAATATCCTGAGGTTAAAAGAAAGTAAGTGACTCACTGGGGATCCCAGAGACGAGTTTGAGGGGTCTTAGGACACGCACAGCCCTTAGGGTCCGAAGATCGACAGGGATGTTCATGTGGGCTCCAGCAGTGGCCAGGATCCTAGAAGATACAAAGGTAATTGGTATGACATGTATTTAAACAAATTGTAATGTCAGGTATTTGAGACTTAGATTATTGTATTTGTGCTAATTAATAAGCCACTTTGAACACAATATGCTACAGAGACATTTAAATCAAACTAACAACGATCTAAATCATCAGAAATCATTAACCAATTAAGCTTCTTCCCTTGCTGTTTTGATATCCTACCCACAGAATGTTTTCCCTGTCATTGAGTCTGATCTGATTCAAAAAGTGAACTCATCCCTCCTGTCAGGTGTCTTCCCCAGGCATTAAAAGCAGCAGTTATTATACCACTGCTAAAGAAGAATTATCTAGAAAACATGTTAATGCACAACTATAGGCCAATCTCCAATCTTCCATTCATCAGTAAGATTATTGAAAAAGCTGTGTTTCAGCAGTTAAATAGCTTCCGAACCATGACAAACCGCTTTGATGTTTTTCAGTCTGGTTTCCGTGCTGACCACAGCACTGACCCTGCCCGCATCAAAGTTTTCAATGACTTTCGCATAAATACAGACTGTGGTAGAACCACAGTGCTGGTTCTGTTGGACCTCAGTGCAGCATTGACACTGTTGATCATGACATACTATTGGAACTGGAATGGAGAGCTGGGTCGGATTCTCTGGTACAGTACTTGGCTGGTTCAAGTCTTACTTAAAGAACAGAGACTTATATGTTTCAATAGGAAACTTTTCATCAGAACAAACAAAAATCACATGTGTGGTGCTCCACCCTGGGGCCCCTCTTATTTAATATCTACATGCTCTCACTAGCCCAGATTATAACAACCGATAAGATTAACTACCATTAACTATGCAGATGATACTCAGCTTTACATTATAATGTCACCAGGTGACTTTGAACCCATCCAAACCCTAAGCACATGCATCGAGCAAATCAATGGATGGATGTGCAATAACTTTCTCCAGCTGAACAGAAACAAAACAGAAGTAATTACTTTTGGAACTAAAGGGGGACGATTAGGAGTCAGCACACAGCTTCAGTTAATACAGCTAGAAAATACTGATCAAGTCTAAACTTTAGATGTAGTAATAGACTCAGACCTGAACCTCCAGGGTCACATAAAGGCAATAACAAGGTCAGCCTTCTATCACCTGAAGGACATTTATAGGATTAAAGGACTCGAAAAACTCATCCATGCGTTTATCTTTAGTCGGATTGATTACTGCAACAGCGTCCTCACAGGTCTGCCTAAAAACTCAATTAGACAGCTGCAGCTGATCCAGAACGCTGCTGCTCGGGTCCTCACTAGAACCGGGAAAGTACAGCACATCACCCCAGTTTTTAAGGCCTTACATTGACTCCCTGTAGCTCCGAGAATAGACTTCAAAATACTTTTACTAATTTATAAATCATTGAATGTCTTAGCACCAAAGTATGTTGAAGATCTACTGCTACTATACCAACCCACCAGAACACTCAGGTCCTCAACTCAACATCCCTAGTATCAGAACCAAACATGGAGAAGTAGCTTTCAGTTTCTATGCTCCTCTAATTTGGAACAGACTTCCAGAAAACTGCAAAGCTGCTGAAACACTGAGTTCCTTTAAATCCCAACTAAAAACGTATCTGTTTAGAGCTGCATTTGAGTAATGCTTTGTTGTATCATGTTTTGTGTATTCTTGTTTTACTGCTGTTTTTACATTATATGCTTTGTAATGCTTTGATGTATCTGTGTGTGCTTCATGCTTTATTGCTGTTTTTACTTTATTTACTTTGTCTGTGTTTTACTGTTATTTTTATTTTACCACTTAATCATGTAAAGCACATTGAATTACCTTGTTGTTGAAAGTGTGCTATACAAATAAAATTGCCTTGCCTTGTCGTGGCTGGAAAAACCTGCTTTTAAAAATTGACAAAATAAAACAAATGTATGTCACTGAAAGTGTTTAGAAACTACCAGTATTTGTTCACTGCAAAAGGGAGAAAAAAAATGAAATGGTAAATTTATTTATTTTTAAAATGGAGACAACTGTGCAGCCGGTGAGTGGTACAGTATTTTCATTAAAATGTTCCAGACTTGCACAGCGAGAGACAAAGAATGCAAAGCCACATACACCTGGCAAGCATTTCTACTCACATCTACCCACGCACACATTGATGTGCTTCCACCTACACACAAACACAGAGCAACTGACTCGCTGTAGCTTACACAAGAAACCACATGTGGATGTTTCCCATAAGATGGCCCAACCAAAATACCTCAAATGCATGTCTTTTACTAGAAGTAACCCAAGAGAACAACTGGTTCAAACCTTAATGCTTTAATGAAAAGAATGTCAGGCATTGCTGTTAATTAGGTTTATAAAGACTTAAAATTTACGTCGGAAATCAGATTTCTTTATCAGATTTGACCATTTTGCTTATTTACACACACAAATATATACAAACAAGCAAATATACACACTTATAAAATCTTTAGACTGTGCTGGGAAGTGTGGGGGAGGCTGTATATATATATATATATATATATATATATATATATATATATATATATATATATATATATATATATATATATATATATATAAATAAATAAATTTACAAAGACTTAAAATTTACGTCGGAAATCAGATTTCTTTATCAGATTTGACCATTTTGCTTATTTACACACACAAAAATATACAAACAAGCAAATATACACACTTATAAAATCTTTAGACTGTGCTGGGAAGTGTGGGGGAGGCTGTATATGTATATATATATATATATATATATATATATATATAAATAAATAAATAAATAAATTTACAAAGACTTAAAATTTACGTCAGAAATCAGATTTCTTTATCAGATTTGACCATTTTGGTTATTTACACACACAAATATATACAAACAAGCAAATATACACACTTATAAAATCTTTAGACTGTGCTGGGAAGTGTGGGGGAGGCTGTATATATATATATATATATATATATATATATATATATATATATATATATATATATATATATATATATATATATATATATATATATATAAATAAATAAATGTGTGTGTGTGTGTGTGAACAGGGAGTAGAAAGCACATGGCAGAAACTCAAGTGTAAACCCACGCAGAATCTCTCCTAAAAGCAGTGGGAGGGAGAGAGGCCAAGCGAGCGAGTGAATGAGTGAGGCCATGCTCACACTAATGCGGAGAAATCTGAAAACGCTCTCACCATGTTCGGAACCTTTTGAAAAACTTCACTGTAGGTGCAGAATGCTGCGCGGGCTGACCGCCCCTGTTACGATCAATCTTAAAAGATTTTTCAGAGTCATAGTGACCAAATTAGGCAACATTCTTATTAGAAAAAAGGTTTTTCCACAATGCAGATAAAAGGCTCTTTAAGCATAAACAAAAAGTGAGACGAAACTGCTTTAAAAAAATTCACAAGTTTTCTACACTGTTAAGAAAACAAAGCAAAAGTTATTTTTGAAGAGGCAGAAAGTGGAATGGGGTCTTCCATCTTGGGTGCCTCACAATTTTGATTAGAGTGCTACGATTCGATTATAAAACGATTATTTGTGTTATTTTTTCCCTATTTAGGGTTTTTTCCTCATTTCTTCGATGGCTACTTTCTACTCTTAAATCCATTCAGTTTCCATTAATTGAAGTATCCAAACCAATTGATGTCCAGTCTTTTGGTCATGTCAAACCACAAATAAAACTAACATATGTCCAAAATATGTTTCGTAATCATATCAAGGTCATATTTGCAATGAGTGCTAAAGGAAATGTTTGCTGGCAATTTAAATATAATATAGGGTGACCCTATTTTGATACGGTGCTCTCCGCCACATATTAATCGCGACCGGGATTGAATGAAGGAAATTTCCTTCATGTTTCATACTTAAAGCTACACCTGGGCTGACGTCTGGTAAACATGAGCTGCCCTGCGTTGCGCTGTGCTCGGGGAGGACAAACCTGACAGCTGCAAAAAAGTGGACATGTCCAGGGTAAAGAAGATTTTGCTACTAACATGATACACAACAACGATTCTTTCACAACTAAAGTGCAAAACTGTTGCTGCATTTTCTAAATTTTACGCTGCATGGCTGAAACACTAGATGCAGCCATACTGTTTCACCGGTCTGTCCCCTAAAAATGTCCGTGCGGTACTCCGGACTTTTATGTTTTTCTCATTTAATTACTATGAAAAATAGTCGATTTTTGAAGACTTTTGAATTGCTATCGATTTCATACGATTCACATTGCAATTAATCGACTTATGGCATGTCCCTAAGGTGGAACGTGTTTTTTTGTTGTTGTTTATTATGTAGACATGGGCTAGTTTGAGATATCAAAGTCTAAAAAAATGGTTTAAACTGTTTTCAGATTTTTTCATTAGACTTCTAAAGTCACTTTGACCAAAGAAACATGACCGAACATGACAGATTTGCCCCTCTCCCACTTGTTACTGTGTACTGTTAACACTCATGAAAAGAGGAAAGTCAATGTGGCTGACTTTCTGCTGCCCCCTGCAAATTTTAAGGCGACTTTAAGGAAAAACAATAAATGCAGAACATATACAAACCAGAGCTTTACAACCCTCCAGCACCCCTGAAACCAGCTGTTTGGGAACATATAGTTTCTCAAAGTGATTATAGTAAAAAAGCATGGTTTAGCAGCTATAAATTGGCTAGCTCTATGTTTACTACTTTTTTCCTGACATCCCCTCAATGTAAACATAATTGGTAGTGAGGGGAAAAGAAGAAGAAAATGCTTAAATTAAAAAATATATATTTTTCATTTCAAAAACTGACATTATGGACTTCTAATGCTAAGAAAAAATAGGTTTAGGATTCTCTTTTTTTATTTTGTGCCAACATCTTTGAAGGAATTTCCATACAGTTGTGTTGTACCAAGGAAGAATAGCTCACATAAAATGGATTGAAATAGTATTTATAGATCAGAACGTCTGTTATCTTTCAACACACTTAATTATACATCAGACAGACTGCTGTGAAGATTGTAGTCTTAGATGGCTTCTATAGTTTCCTTTAGTGTGTGCGTCAGAAGCATTGCTGCAATTGTCAGTAAGACATTGCTGTGTTCATGTAATTACAAACAGCACAGAAGTGAGTGCGGATATTTTATGTCCGATTTTGAAAACTGAAATATTTGGTGGCATAACCGCACACACAAATAATTGCTATTTCTTTGTGCTTTTTATTAGGTTTAGTGAACAGAAATGTAACAAGTGAGAGTGTGTCAGACAAAGAGATGAAACAGCGAGAGACACTGTGACTGAGAGGGAGCACAATAGTGGGAGTCTGTGGAAACGGCCTTCAAACCTCACACACAAAACAAAGGCAGGCAGCTGCAGCAGCTCCTTCAAGGTTGCACTTCCAATGCAAACAACTCAGGGAAGGCTTGCTCAAAATTAAAACAAATATGCTGTTTGTGGTAGTTGATTAATCATCCTTGCACACACACAGAGGTCACTTTATTCCATTTAGTTAGAGGTTTCACACAAACAGTTTTTTCTTAAAACAATATACAACATCAGAGAACAACATGTTTTTTAGCATATTATAATAGGGGCCACTGTGAAGCGTGAGACAAATCAATCCATCTATTTACCTATCTATTGGAGACAGGCACCTCTTGAAAGACATTAAACCAATATCAAAAGAGCTCTTCAGAAAAAAGTTATTTTATCTATTTTTATGAATATTTCAAGTATAAATGTATCTGTTTCATTCCCAAGAATCAGTTGGGAATTCCTTATTGGTGTTATAGCAGTCTAGCCCTTCTCTTATTAACTAACCAGCTTTTTGCAAGCTTTTTTTTCACAATATGGTGACACCTTCAGGTCTCAGATTCAAGTCGGCACTAAAAACTTAAATTCCCTTAATTTAATTTCCCTCTGGGATCAATTAAGTATTTTTGAATTTGAATTTGATCAAATGAATATTTAAAAGAAATATGATCCATTTATTTGAGAGATGATGAGTGACGATCGAGGTCGAATATTTGGTGGGCCAACCCGAGTGTTCAGTTCACTGCTGTGCGCTTTCTTCAAGTTTTTAACTATTTTTAGAAAAGCGAATCATTGCATTTTATCCCAGAAGATAGAATCAATTCTGGAAAACAACATTTGCAAAGGCAAAGCTTTTCAAATCTGTTGAACTTTTTTTATGTTACATCTACAAAATCTAATGAGGATTGGTGTGAACAACAAAGTCAATAGTGAACTGGTGGGAAACTTTATTTTCTTCGAATGAAAATCTGAAAAATATAACATGCATTTGTATTTAAAATTGAATAATCTTTTATTGTTCCACAACGGGGGAATTTGGCTATAACAGCGACAAACTGAAAGATAACAGAAGCATTCACAATCACACGAGAATGGTAGAAAAGGTATGAAAACAGAATTAAGACTTAGCCCCACTGAGACTATACTTCTTTTTTTTTTAAATCTTTCACTGCAAGTGAAAGCTGGAAGTCTTTTGAGGCATGTTTCCAACAGCTTTCCATATCTATAGACTGAAATGTTGCCTATTCTTTGCAAAATAGTTCAACTTCAGTCTGATTGGATGGACCTTACAGTGGGGAAAAGAAGTATTTGGCAGCCACTGATTTGTGCACGTTGCCCCACTTAAAAAGATGAGAGGTCTGTAATTTTCATCATAGGTACACTTCAGCTGTGGGAGACAAAATGTAAAACAAAAATCCAGAATATCACATTATATGATTTTTTAATAATTCATCTGTATAATGGTGCAGAAAATCAGTATTTAGCACCTACAAACAAGAAAGAATTCTTGCCCCCACAGAACTGTTACTTCTTTAAAAACCTCTTTTATCCTCCACTCATTATCTGTATTAATGGTACCGGTTTGAACTCGTGTGTAAAAAAAAAAAAAACAAGTCTTTTCCACACCTTCAAACAGTTAGACTCCAACCTCCACCATGGCCAAGACCAGAGATCTGTCTAAGGACACCAGGGATATGACTATACACTTGCAAAAGACTGAGATGAGCTAGTCTACAATAGGCAAGCAGCTTGGTAAGAATAGATCAACTGTTGGAGCCATTATTAGAAAATGGAATAAATACAAGATCTAGGGCTGGGCGATATGGCCTAAAAATAAAATCTCCGATTTTTTCACACCAAATTTCCGATTTTAATAGTTTTTTTTCTTTCTCCCTTTACTTTATTAAACAGAAATAACAAATGACAGAATACATTTTTTGTACTCTTATTTCAATATCTCATTTGAGAGTCTACCTGAATTCATAGTTGTGTGCAAAGTTGGTAGCACATACCTGGCGTCCAAAGTATAAACAGGCACCATATCTTTGGCAATAAAAATTGTGATGGCATCTGTGATCACTTTCCACTGGACACCCGTCTTATCATAAGGGACATAGTGTGAAAATGATTCCCCTATGGTGGCTTGTCTTTTGGTGGTGTTTTGTGAGCTGCTGCTTGCTTGAGCATCTCGTAGAGAGCAGCACTTCTCCCACTCAATGGAGTGCCTCTGTTTCAGGTGTTGAAACAAATTCGTCGTAGCAACAGCCTCCAAACAGATTTTGCAGCTTGCTGTTTGTTGCTCCAAGTCTGAAGTCGCAAAACCGAACCAGTTCCATATAATTGAAGGAACTGTCCCTTTATTGGGAACAAGCTCCTCTTTGCTATTTGCCATTTTGACGTCTACTCGTTGCGAGCGACGGACTGGCTTCTCAGGTGAAGAGAAGAGAAGAGAAGATTTTCCTTAAACGGCAAATTCAAATTAATCGATAAAATCGATTTATCGCCCAGCCTTAACAAGATCACTAACAATTTCCCTTGACCTGGGGCTCCATGTTAGATCTCACCTCGTGGGATACACATGATGTTGAACAGTGAGGAAACAGTCCAGAACTACATGGGGGGAACTGGTCAATGACCTGAAGATACCTGGGACCACAGTAACAAAGGTTACTATTAATAACACACTACGTAGTCATGGATTAAAATCCTGCAGGACCCTCTGCTTGGGCCAGCACATGTCCAGGCCCGTCTAAAGTTTGCCAGAGACCATCTGGATGACCCAGAGGAGGATTGGGAGATTGTCATGTGGTCAGATGAGACCAAAATAGAACTCTTTGGTAAAAATGGCACTCGCCATGTTTGAAGGGTAAGAATGCTGAGTTGCATTCCAACAACACCATGCCCACTGTGAAGCATGGGGCTACATTTCTACAAAGGGGGCAGGACAACTGATCCGTATTAAGCAAAGGATGAATGGGGCCATGTATTGTGAGATTTTGGGTAAAAACCTTCTTTGATCAGTGAGAGCATTAAAGATGAAACGTGGCTGGATCTTCCAGCATGACAGTGATTCCAAACACACCACCCTGGCAATGGAGTGGCTACGTAAAAAGCATTTCAAGGTTCTGGAGTGGCCTAGCCAGTTTTCACTAGAACCAAGAAAATAGACCACATCACCCCAGTTCTAAAGTCGTTACACTGGCTCCTTGTAGCTCAGACAGTAGACTTCAAAATACTTTTACTAGTTTATAAATGATTGAATGGCTTAGCACCAAAGTATGTTGAAGATCTACTATTACTATACCAACCCCATAGACCACTCTAATTCCAGTCTACTCAACATCCCTAGAATTAGAACCAAACATGGAGAAGCAGCTTTTCTTTTCTAAGCTCCTCTAAGCTGGAACAAACTTCCAGACAACTGCAAAGCTGCTGAAACACTGAGTTCTTTTAAATCACAACTAAAAACGTATCTGTTTAGAGCTGCCTTTGAGTAATATGACAAAGGCAGCATATGATACATATGATACAAAACATATGTATCATATGTTTTGTGTGTGCTTTTTGCTTTATTATTGTTTTTACTTTTCATGGTTTGTGTTTTACAGCTATTTTTATTTTACCCCTTAATCATGTAAAGAAGCTTGAATTGCCTTGTTGTTAAATGTGTGCTATACAAATAAAATTGCCTTGCCTGTAACACAGAGTTCATCAGCTGCACAGTTAGCAGGAGTGAGACTAGAGCAGCAGATCAAGTCCAGCGTGTGGCTTTTATGTGTGTAGGAAAGTCAATAAATTGATTGAGTCGAAATTTCTCCAGACATGACAAAAAATCTATGGTAATTGATAGAATTCTATTGTCTACATGTATATTGAAGTCCCCAAATAGAATAAAAATCTGTGATAGGGTGCAGAGGTGGGTGAGTAAAGTGGAGAGATCATTTATAAAGTCACTGTTTGGCTTAGGGGGGAAGTAAACTGAGGCAACAATAGTGGGAGCAGGACCAGGCAACTGAAACACAATACATTCAAACGAACTGAACTCAGGCTAAGAAACAGGCCGGACTCTCCAATTCTAGTGATGGATTATTGCGAGACCTCCACCCCTGCCGTTGGCACGGGGATAATAGATGTAAACAAAGCCGGGAGGAGCCGAGTCATTTAGCTGAGAGAAGTCATTGGGCTGTTGCCATATTTCAGACAAACATAAACAGTCAAACTTATGGTCAGTGATGAGGTCTTTGATGAGATCCTCCTTGTGCGTAGGTGATCAGATGTTGAGTAGGCCAAAGATGACGGTGGAGTTATCCAGTTTGATGGCAGCAGTACTAGCCGACCTAGTTGGGCAGGCTAACACACGATGATCAACAGTCCAATGACCAGATTTACGGTAGTTGTTGTGAGATGTGGACCAGAAGGATTTTATGGTTAAATGAAAAGTTACTGAAGGGTCGAAGGAGAAGGTCCTGCGGGAGCCTCAGTGAATATAACGTCGGCGTGGAAGAAGGGTGATATCTGGATGATTATGAAGAGCAAAGAGTGGCGGGTCAGACGCAGGCCGGTTCCAGCGTAGCCAGAGGAGCTCAGCGACTGAGTATCAAAGTAGTCCAGCAGCAAGGTGAAAGCAGATGGATAAAATGGTCCAGAGGAGAGTAGACCAGATGAAAAAGCTGCTGGAACACATTGCTGTGGTAAGGAGCAGATCCAAGGACAGGCAGGTAGGTATGAGTCCATTCGCACTTGTAAACAAGTTGTCGAACAGGAAAAATCCACTCCAGATGTGCAGAAAATGATCCAATAGTAGTTCAGGTATACCACAAAACAGGGAAAAACATAAGAAAAATGCTTAAAAACGCCTTAGAATTAAGAGAGTCACCAGTGAACAGCAGCAGAAACTTGCACCAACGTCCACTCAAATACCAAAAAACAAACTAACCAACTAACTAACTAACTGAAGAGGCTTTCGTCTGAACTACTGAATTGTAGTTCTGGCTCTATGTTTAGGGACATCCTGTTAGAGAGTAAAGAGTTATAAAGCTCAGTTGCTTATAACGGGTTTTCTTGTTAGAATTGCAGTGATTTATATTATTAGTTTTCCACCACACATAGCACTTTGCACATAGGACACAAAGTTCAATTTAATGTTATCTACAGCAAATCTAGTCATTTAGATGGACTCCATTTATTACTGGGTGACTTCTATAATTTTTCAATAGCCTACTTTACAGTTGACGTCACAATTTACCTGGAGTGGATGGTGGTAAATCGTATGAAAAATAAAGGACTCTCTAGCCAAACACCTGTTACACCCATTACTGAGACAATGCCTGACAGTGGCTGGACCACAAACTTACCACTGTGAGTAAATCTAAGTGAGAAAAAGGTTAATTTGACATAAAATGTATGTAGTTTGTGTTTGTTGTACCCTGTTGTTAAGAATTATTGCAATTTATACATTTATTATGGTATTTTCTTTGCTCAATATTTTATGATTTGATTCCCCAAACTTTCTCCAACATCCGATCTGGGTATCTAGAGTCCAATATGCACAACCCCGAACAGCAGTGCTTAGTTCATTCCCGCTTAAACATCTTTAGGGGATGAAATTACAACTTTGTGAAGATCGGAGCGTCTCCGACCCATAGGCAACCATGCAAAATGCATGCTTGTTTATACGGCTACCCCCCAAAATGCATTGCAACGTTATGTTACTATCTATTTTTAGCTACTGTGAAAGGAGCAATTACAAGTAGAAGTAACCCTACCATTAAATCCTCTGGAAAAACATTGTTGTACTCTAGAAGTTGCCATTTATCTTTTGTGAAGCACTGCTGTTAGGACCACCTTTGCAGTATAACAGTTGAACAGTTTTTTGAGGAGGGATTGTTTTAAAAGAAACAAAAATGGCTTAATTTGAAAGTAAATACTAACATTTCCATTCTAAGAAAGCCATTAGTAAGTTCATGAAGCTGGTGATATACAGATTACACCAAGGTCAAACTGGAAATTTCAGTAACAACCCCAGGTCCATCATCACACAGAGGCTCATCTCTTCCTCACAGGCTTTCAACAAGAAGCACTTTTGCAGAAATTGCACCAAACCGACTCTGGAGAGACTGAATTCATTACATGCACAGAACAAGCCCTCTCCCACACACCTCCACCTACACGAAGAACGCCACCAAAAACTACAGTAATCAGCTGCAGCATCATTTTGTTGTTGCTCACTGTTTCACCACAGTATTGCAGACACTAACGCACAGATTAATTAACATTAGCATAATGCACCTCCAAGGTAATGGTTTTGAAATTATTCTGGAAAAAACTAAAGTAATGCATTAACAGCAACAGTAATATGCCGTTGTTGAATTGTGATCATGTAAAAATATACGCTTATTCATTGATGGTCATACAAATAATTGCTGAGTGTATGTATAGAAAGTGTCACAGGATACTAATTTGCCTCTTGATTCATGAACTATTGATTGGAACCCGTCAATATACTCTAGTTTAAATATATTATCAATATATTTAAACCATTATTATGTTAGACCATTTATAAGCTTGTATTCAAATGAATCAGTGTGAGAACAGCATGCAAATAAATAATTCTGTTCAAGCAAGGGATATTGTTTGTTGCTTTCCTGCTGGCCTGCAGATTGTTTTTCACTCATAAATAATGCAAATATGTCAAAATACATGCTGTCAATGCAGGAACAGTCATCTTTCATAAAACCCAAAAACAGACGGCTTATTTATCACCACCAAACTGCTGCAAACCAAACAACTGAATTTCCAGAGAATATTCAAGCATTATGCCCTGGCTGCTGTGACTCTATGATGATTAAAAATAGTTTTAAATATTGTGAAAAGAGTTTCTAAGAGTTCTTCTAGGATTTTAAAGATAATCAGGGGATTTTTGGTCTGGCATTAACATCTATCCAGTTGAAATAACCACGCACAGAAGGTGCAAAGCAAAAAAGTGAACACACTCAACATAGTTTGAAGAGGATTTGGCTACGATCAGCTTTGAAGTTTTTCTGCGACATTTTAATCTGCATTAGTTTGGCAGTCTGAAAGCTGTCTGAACCAAGAAACAGTTTCGGGCCACCAACTGACCTGATGTAACTCCCCTCAAGCAGCAGCTATACACACATTTTTGCAAAATTGTCCTTCGGATCCATTGAGCAAAGTTTCGTTTCTTAAAGACTACAAATTTAAAAAAATAAATAAAAAAAAAAGACTACAAATTTGACCATTGAACTCAGAACACTTATGCTATTATTATTATTCTGGTAATTGATGTGAACTTGGAGTAAGGGCGTCGGTTTGTTTTTAAAATTGCTGGGGTCAATAATCATAAACATGAGTGTGGTTTAAAGATTGCTGGGGACAATATATTTATTGTCTAAAACTATTCATATATAGGTATTCATCCTTTTGACGTTTTATTACAATATACACTGTGGAGTAAAAACAAGTGTTAAAAGTTTAAACCCCGTTGTCTTTTATTTTATTTTTCAAACTGCTCTGAAAACCATCATTAGACTGTTATCTGAGAAGGATCAGTGTTGGCCACATTAATAATATATTTTCCCCAGAAGAAGAATGCCCAACAAAACAAACGCATTTCCCTTGCAACCCTGCCGTTCTGTGAGCAGAAACGTCAACTGTAACTTCACCACAGTTCAGTACACTTCTGCATAAAATAGATATCAGTTGTGCAACATTCCAGAGAAATAAAAAGGGAAATAATTCATTGTAATATAAATCAGGGGTCACATTATTTTCCGTCTTTGACTGTTTTTCTTTTTTACACAGACAGAAAAATCTGAAGTGCCTTCATCATTTTGACAGTTTACAATTCACATCTCTGAAAACTTGGTGCAGACGTGCATATATCTTCAACTTTACGCACAGGGTTCAGGTAGCTGAATCAATCAAAATAGGATTTCTATGAGAGCATCTGACTGAGCATCATGTCAGATCTGGACACTGTACTTGCATCGCTATCTCAGAGCTCAGCTGACAGCAACATGGAGAGTTAAGAAGGCATTGGAGCGCGTAGCTGCAGCGGACACAGACCGATGATTTAAATGAATGGCCGGGTTGGATTGGGATTTGATCTGGCGATAACTGCGGGTACTGGGTCGGGTTCAAAAATCATCTAAACGGGTGCGGGTTGGTAAATTGGACCAGTCCAGAGCTCTACAACAATAAACCATGTACTTTTACTGCAATTGTTTTGTATTTAAAACATACCTGAGAGAAATTAGATATGCAAAGAGAAATTGTTGCGGAAACAATATTTATTTTTATGCAGCTTTGAAGACGAACCGATAACAAAAATTGTTGCATGACTGGGAAATGGGCTAAAATATGGCAAAATTCACACAGTGTATGCCCACCTTCCCCCTGGGGGAAGCCCGCACAGACCTGCGCCATCTGTGCATAGATGCATGGAGCAGGTGACGCTGCATAATTAATAATTAAATTGCATTTAAGAGATACGAGTTATTCAGTTACCTGTTAATGCTGTACCTGCTTTTGAATGAGAGTCTGTATTGAACGCAACATCAACATCTGGAAAGGAAGCTGCAGCATCTGCGCATAACATGGCTGTATTTTTATATAGCCATGTATATTTGTGGACTGGAATATCAGTCTGTTCGGAGACTGATTGCACAGAAATTGTGCTGGAAGCACAAGTGGATGTTAGGTCTGCGCTGGTAAGAAATTCCACATCATGCTTATAAAAGTGGTGGGGACGAAACTGCCAATCATAAATATTGCCGGGGCTTCCTCAGCTAAAATGACGCTTATGACCTGGAGTAAAATAGTGCAAATTAGTGGGGTCTCAATCTTATCCCAAGCATCTGACCAGTAAGTAAAGTAAAAATGTATTTATATAGAGCCTTTCACAGACAAAGGTCACAAAGCACTGCACAGCATCAAAATAAAAGGAAATACATTAACAAGAGGCAATTATGAAGATATATATAATATTAAAAGAAAAACAAAGAAACACGACAAAATCACTACACAAACGCTTGAGTAAAGAGGACGATTTTAAGATGTTTTTTTAAAAACCTCAACAGAGTCAGCGGTTCGTAGCTGTAGGGGTAAATTGTTACATAGTCTAGGGGCTACAGACTGGAAGGGGCTGTCCCCCTTGGTTTTTAGACGAGTGCGTGGGACTACAAGGAAGCTCTGCACCTTAGAACGAAGGCTTCGGGTAAGACAGGGTTCAGTTAGGAGCTGGCGCAGGTATATAGGAGCCTGACCATGAAGAGCTCTATAGGTCAGAACGAGAACTTTGAAGCGAATTCTGAAGTCCACAGGGAGCCAGTGAAGAGTGTATAGCACCGGGGTAATATGAGCATATTTGGGAGAATTGGTTAGGAGTCTGGCTGCAGAGTTCCAATCCAGGTATTTTTAACTGATTGGCTTTGAGTTTAACTTACTGTCCTGTCTGTGATTTTATGCCAACTGCACAACTGTATCCGGCTTGCAGTACAACACTGTTTTTCACCGCCAGTTGTTCAGAAATCTCTGAATATTTATTTTTGTGTAAAGCCTGCAAAACTATGACATAGGCTATGCACGTTATTTTGTTTATCTAACCAACAGAGTTTTCCTTAACATTGTCTTTTTTGCCTTTCACACTGATATTTACAGTGAAAGAGAATCTTGATTGGCTCCTGCACCTTCCTGTCTGTCCAACAGTCCTATATCTATACCTGCTTAACCCTTACAGGGTCTCAGAAGGGTTGGAGCCTACCCTAAGTAGTCAATGAGTGAGACACGGAGTACCGCCTGAACAATTCACCAAGCCATTACTGGGCAATGAAGATAAACAGGGAAAATAAACAAACACGCACATACCTAAGGGCAATGTAGAGTGGTAAATTGAGCAAATGTGCACATTTTGGACTGTGAGGGGTAGCTGAGTATCCAAAGAGAACCCAAGCGTGAGGAGAACATGTGAACTCCAGGAAAAAAAGCCCCCATGCAGCCAAAATTTGAACCCAAGACCATTTTCTTGCAAGGCAACAGTGTTAGAAACTACAGTCATGTTCAGTCCAGTTTCGTTTATGTCTATGTTACATTTAATGATAATAAAGCAAACTCTAGGTTTAGTAGGCAGGATTAAAACTTTTCTGTAGGTTTAGTCCCCACATGATAAACTGGGACCACATTAAAATATGGTACATATACAGTGATGTTCAATAAATTAGAATATGTGTTCCAATGAGGCTGGAAAATTATAATAATTAATGAAAAGAAAGGCTTAAAAAAAACATCAGTCTGTGTGGAATGAATCCAAATAATGTGTTTTACAGTAATTTGAAATATATTCAACTTTTCAATAAGATTTTGGTGTAGTGTACTCAGTACCAAATAATGTAAAATAAGTCAAACCTGTATCACGGACAAAAAAAATCTATATCAAGACATCTTTAGCTTATGATAGAACCTTGCAGCCAGATTTACAAAACACATCCACCAGAGGAAGCAAGTGGGTGCTTAAAAAAGTAAGAAAAAAGACCCTTTGGAGTAAGTCCAAATAAAAAACTGCACTGCCGTAACGTCTGCTGATATTTAAATTGGCATGTCTACATGTTTGTAAATGCACTTAACATGGAAACTGTGAATTTAAATTTTCCAATTAGTTAATTCACTCATGCATGTAGCTGTATCA
This sequence comes from Valencia hispanica, assembly GCA_963556495.2. Classification (NCBI taxonomy): domain Eukaryota; kingdom Metazoa; phylum Chordata; class Actinopteri; order Cyprinodontiformes; family Valenciidae; genus Valencia; species Valencia hispanica. Next base: position 24,055,783 of record OY747712.1, on the reverse strand, counting down.
GTCCTGTGTGTCGCTCTTTGTACCAGATGGCCAATGAATCACTCCCAACTCCCACCCAGTTTTATTATTCATCCTGTCTAAAGAGCAACAATTTTAACAGAGTATCACACTCTACAACCTGATATCCTTCACACAGCATAATGGATGGCTAACACAGAGACTCACAGAGGAATGTTTGTGCATACAGCTGGGATCAATAATATTAGGTCTGATGAGAGAGTTACCAGAATTAATCTAGCAACAGGAGGCCAGCAAGTTCACTGGCAACAATCCCTACCTACAACCTCCAAATCAGAGCAACATACACACACAAATCATTAGGGGGCCATTTCACTGCTAATCAAAGCATCATATCCACCTGTGCCAGTCTGTTAGCCACAGGGTATAATCGACCATTTTAACAATCCTACTGATATAAATTGGATTGTGGGTAAGTTGTCACAGCTGAGGTCATTTTTTTGCTACACACTCTTCACTCAGATTAAGGGTTTTAATTGAGCTCTTTGTCCCAACAGATTTGCTTCTAGCAATTTATTAATATGAAACGGAATGAATGCCGCCAGCACTGGCCCAGTGGCCTCGATTTTACTCCCAGCTGGCCTCTACGACACATGTGTGTTTTCTTTTAAGTCTGACTTACTTGTACTGGGCTACTGGAGTAAGAGTCTGTATGTGTGTGTCGAGTGAGTGAGTGTGTGTTTGTTTGAGACAGTGAGTGAGTAGAGGGAAGGAAGAAGCGTATGTGTTACCCCCCCAAAATAAATTGTGTCACATAGGTAGCAGGAAATCAGGTCGTCTGTTGCCAATTCCAGCCACAACTGGAACGACAAAAAGGAAGATGATTTGTGAGGTGCAGAAAGCATACTGACGAGTTTGTGCATTTTATACTGTAAGTGACATGATTTCATTTTCAACCCAGGATTCTAACTTAATAAAAGTCCATACAATTAACTTAGCATAACCATCTTTCATCTTTCAAACGTTTTTCTTTCATCTCACTGCAGTTGTGTTCAGTTTGAAAGGTTAAATGGCATGACAATACCAAATATGGGCTGAGATAGATATTGATAGCAGCAAAAGCTTTATTCAGTAAGTTGGATTTGTTATGGATAAAGGTAAAACAAAAGTGTAAGGAATTTTATTGATGTATGTATTAGATCTACACAAAGTAGCTACCTTAGCAGTGACAGGTGCTTGTCTTTTGGTTATCTCATAGGTCTAGACTAGGACTTGACCATTCAATTAAATGTATGTGCTCGAAACTATTATATTGTAAAACTCTTTTTCAAAACACTAGATTCGTTAAATGCATGTCTAAGAGTTGTCTTGTCAACATATTCTCCAACCTGAGCAGAGGATCTCTGCGGCCCCTCCAGAGCTACCATAAACATTCTCTGATTAACAGTCTCCTGGCATCTCAGTTTAGCTGGTCAGTCAGATCTCTTTCCATTTTTAGATGATAGATTAAATCATGCTCTGTGAGATGTTGAAAGCATGGAATGCTGTTTTAACTCAACCATCTTTTAAACTTCTCCATAACATGACCTGTTTGCTCACTGTTGGAGAACTGCAGCACGTAGTGACATCCTGGGGTCACCGAGTCACTATAACAACCAAAGTGGAAATCTCCTTCCAGAGAGTTTGCAAAACTCTACTGGGATTTAACTAGAACTCTGTACATTGATGAGGAGTGACTAGGATTCAGCGTTTTGGCAACAAATGCTTCAGAAGGATCTGGTGAGAGGACAAACAAAGGATGAATATGTAAAAAATAAAATAAAAATAAAAGAATAAATGAAACTGGTGTACCCTGCAGGACCACCACAGTCCCCAAAAACCTAATCTTATAGAAAATATCTTGGTGTCAGGGAATGAGAAGAGTACAAGAGAGAATTTAAGGCCTCTAGAAAATCTCTCTAGATTTTTTAAAGGGGAATGATTAAATAAATCCCTATTTCTGTATGCACCAACAGTGAGATAGTTATTGAAAAACACCAAAAACTGCTTTAAAAAAAAATCACTTCTAAAAAAATCTAACCCCAACAATGAGATTTTTCAGTGTGGGGTTATGCTATACAATATAAAATACATTTATTTCAAGGTTTTCTGCACATCTTTACCAGAATGATGATGCCCGCACTGTATATGCTTTTTAACTTTGTTATTCACAAAAGGAGTATTGTACTAGTCTCTGCCAGCGAAAGTCTCCAATAAACTCCATCAAACTGTTACATAACTCACTCTATTGGCCTTAAAGTGTTAATCCATGTCAAATCTCTATTTTCAGAGACACTCAATTTTTGTAGGCCTGAAGGGCCTGAAAGAAAGAAAAGTTTCCTCTTTTGGAAACCTGCAGCATTGATTATCCTGCTAGTTACTATAAATTATATGGTTCTCAGGAGATTTAAAGTGTTGAAACATAAAAGCTGAACAGCCATGTACTCCTGCTGAAACAATGAAACGATAAGAGCATGATGAGTGAGCAGAAACAACATGGGTTGTTACATCAAGACTGGTTCTGCAAATCATTGCAAAAGTTGGCCATCTTTATCAAAATGTTACTAATCAAACTTTAAATTTACTGATTTTAAGTTTTTATTAGTAACATATTATAAAAGATGTTTATGCCAAACTGTAAAAAATCACAAGCCGTGTTTTATTAATCCATTGAAAGTCTGTCCTTATGTTAGAAATGTAGGGACTAGTTCATCTCCAGATGTGGCATACAAATGGGATTTCAAATGTAATTGAACAAATAAAGACAAACATGCACCAAGTTTTAAAAGTACCAAGAAAAAGAAATGCCTGCAAATATTCTGATATTTAACAATATAATTCCTGCAAAGCCTCCGAGCCCGAACCAGCAGGTTAAAGAACAGCTTCATACACCATACTGTCAGGAAATTCAGTTCTCTTCCTGCTCTGCCCCCCTAACCCTTCTGGTCTTTGCACACACAAACCCTAATCTAAGTTCCTGTCATCTTCAAGGACCTCCAGAGCACTCTCTCTGTCACAAACTGCACCTTACTGGCCACTTTGTGCTGGTTCGGTTTGCAAGTTTACAATAAACCTGACTTTGACTTCCTTGAATAGGAATTACTTATTGCAAACTTTGACAGATGCCTAATGAGAATTTTCTAAGGTATCAAAGCTCAATATTTTTTAAAGCTCCTGAAGACATCAGTCATGTAAATTCCGTGCAAATCTGTCACCCACCCAGCTGTTCAGCATTCACTGGTCAACAAACGTGCTGCTGGTGTCCTTTTTATGTAAGAGACAGAGAGTGAAAGGGAAAACGAAGGAGAGAGAAATAAGAAACATGGAGAAAAAGAAAGATGTGGGCGTCAGATTGAAATGAGATGTCAAGATGCCAACAGCAATCCTCCCTGAATGTTTGAATACTGCACAATAAGCAGTGTAGCCCAATTATTTCACTTCACCCAGTCCTACATGGAACAAATTAACACTCATGTTTCTATTCCCATTTTCTACCTCTTGAATTCCAAGACCCTTCTTCCTCATCCATCTGCTCTTTCTATGCTTTTGCGAGCCGTCTCCGGCGCCTCTTTCACATTCAATTCACAGAGGTCCTGGGGGCAAATCAGAGCGAGTTTTAGACACAACCGACAATCCGCTTATCCACCCACCTACCTCTGACTCCAGAGCCTGACGGCACCGTACAAACACACTTCTTTCTGCACCTATGTGTCATGTTTTCTTGTAGATGTATGTAGCGTGTTTGAACAAACAAATATATCTACAAGAATGTACAACAGCTAGGTCAACAATTCACAAGCATATCTCAAACATGAGAGATGCCACGTCCACATTAGAGGTTGCTCAGCTGCACCATGAGGACACATGAAAAATATTAATAAACGGCAACACCAGCAGCAGAACACGCATGAACGCTCTGACACAATTTGACAATCAGTGTCTGAAATTAATCCTTTGCTTCACCTGCCACAGCCTGGTAAAATAAAAATGAATTCTGTCTAAATTAATTGCAGAATCAGAAGCTGAGTATTAATTTAAAAACATTTCTAAAAGTTTAAAACTGACTTTGAAGTTTGACATACTTTCAAAAATACTAACACATACAATAACGCATGTAATCAATCTCACTAATTAAATTTGCATCTAAGTGCTGCCTTTTAACAGCTTGTCATGTTAAAATTTATGACATCGAGATTTCTTGTGATAGACCAAGACAAAGTAGCAGATAATTTTGCATCCATCCATGTTCTATACCTGTTTAATATGATGGATAGTTGCAGAGCTTGGTGAGAGGTCACCCGCCTACACAGTTTACACCCTGGAGAGGTCGCCAGTGCAATACTGGGTCAAACATGTGACTTGACTTTTTTGCTGTTGGACAACACCACCGTGCATATTGGGAGACTTTCACATTTGTAAGTCTTTTGGGGTATGTCTCTCCCAGTTTTGTACATCTATAAACGGAAATTATTGACCCCTCTTTGCAAAATACATAAAGTTCAGTCAGATTAATTTTTTTTTTTTTCATTTCACAGACTGAACTTTGACATGGCAATTTTAATATATTAATAGGCTTTAATCTAAACCATTCCATTGTAGTTCTGGCTATTTATTTTGGGCCATGGTTCTGTTGGAAGGTGAATCTCTGCCCCAGTACCAAGTCTTCAACAGCTTCTAACAGGTTTTCTTCTTCTTTATGTGGGATTTTCTCTGTATTTAACTCCATCTATCTTCCCATAAACTCAGAGGAGCTTCCCTGTCCCTGATTAAAAACGCCATCCACACAGCATACTACTGCCACCACCATGCTTCATGGTAGTGTGGTTATATTCAGGGTGATTTGCAGGGTTGGTTTTTTATGAAACACAAGATTATTGAATGCATGGTAAAAAAAAAGTTCAATTCTGGCCAAATCTGAACCATGCTTCTGTAGGAAATGCTCTCATTGTCCAGCCTGTTAGTTGAGGTGGACTATCATGTCTTGTTAGGTTTAAAGTGGTGCTATATTCTTTCCATCTTTGGATGATAGACTGAACAGTGCTCCATAAGATCTTCAAGTTTGGGATATTGTTTCATAACCCAACCATGTTTTAAATTTCTCTACAGCTTTACATCTGACCTGTCTTGTATGCTCCTTTGTCTTCTTGCTGCTATCTGTTCACAAATGTTCTCTAGCAAACCTCTGAGGCCTTCGTAGTAATGCTGAGATTAAATCACTCACAGCTGAACTCGCCTGAAGGCAGTTGATTTATCTGGATATATTTTTGAGATAATCAGAGTAAAAGGAACTAAGCCTAAATACAAGGAACATCTTAAATTATGTATATTTTTTGTCCCACTTTACAACTATCCACTACTTTATGTTGTCTATCAGTTCAATTTCCAATAAAACATGTTGAAATTTGTAGACAAAATGTGATCCAGTTCAAGGGATATGAATACTTTGAATGATCATTGCTCCATGTCATTGTTACTCTCAGTGTGGGTTAGGGTTAAACATATAGATAAATTGTTTTGTTTTTTATTGCTAAGTCCTTCTTAAAAATAAGTAGCCCGACAACTATAATAAAATTGTAATTCATTTTCAAATATTTACAATTCCCTGTTATGAGGACATTAAAAGCATGTCAAATGGATGGAAACAAGGCAGAATCAAAGACATGATTCTAGCCTTTTCATGAGTATTTAACAATCAAAGAAAACAACAGCAATCATTTACACTTAGAGATTACAGATATCTGTCATTAGGCATCGGTAATGTGTGGCAAAGGTTGAATTTAGCTAAGTGGCGCGACTTGGAAGAAAAGGGAGCCACTTGGTATTCAGCAACACTTGCTATTTATTCCCACTTGTTAACTCATTTATTAACCAAATAAAAGGTTACACGGCACATGCTCAGGGGGTTTTAAATTAAATCTGTAACCCTGAGTATAATCCTTATGCACATTTTTGATTAGGCATTTTCACATTAAAAGTCTCATTCACTCGTTTTTTTCAATAAATTTCCTGTGGTCTCAGTATGAATGAATGCCTTGTGAGCCATTTTCGTGGAATAAATGCTCTGCCGCTCTTGTTTTAGGAGGTTGCGGTTTGTCGGAGGAGTGGGTGGGTGGGGTGACACGTCAGGATCACAAGTCTAACTCATTATTATTCACGATATGCAAACGAAGGCAGCATAAGAGTCGCATTGCTGTTAGCCAATCCCTCTGATTGGCTAACAGCAATGCGACTCTTATGCTGCCTTCAAACAAATAATTAACTTACTTTGCTAGCGGTGTTCCAAGACAATTCCAACAGTTACTTCCTCAGTTTCTCTTTCTTGGGTAAAAAAATGCAAAGCTGATGTGCTATGTCCACAAATAAACCAAGCCCGACCCTGTAATGCTGTGCAGTTGATAACAGTTAGCTTCGTTGCTGGCATTAATATAACCTCCTTGGCGGGGGTAGAAATAAGTATTCTTCTTAGTCAAATTACAAGTTATATAGGTTTAAAGATGGGTTGATATATGGGTTGGTCATTCCACTTTATTAGCAGGCTTTTTGACCATTTTATTTTGAACATAGATCATGCCCATTGGCATTTCAAGTAAATTTTCTTCTGAAAACTACTGAGATAATTTAACCAACTTAAATGCACATATGACATAATTTTATTTGGGAGCTAAATAGTGTCCCAAAGATAACATAACTAGATGTGACAACATTTTGAAAAGCATTCTTAAAGTATGAGGTGATGTTTGTTCAGTACATAGCCAATTGTTTTAATATTTTCTACATTTCCTATAGATCTCCTAAATTCAACTTTACTATTAGCTATCAAACCTGAGAAAAGATTTGCAAAGATGTATATTGCAAATATTCTACACAAAGCTGAATGATCTTTATCCATAAAATGTATTTTTTCCCCAATGTGGAGTAATGTACCATTGTACAATTTTTGTTGCTGGATTGGGCCCAATCACAGACAGGGGATAGGCAGAACCATGTAAAAGGTGAAGTTTGACTAAAAACAAAGTCTAAACTTGCAACTGTGTGTAAGAAAACAACAGGGAATCTAAATACCATAGAACATAGAAACATAGTAACATAGAAAACAAAAGGTACCCAGTGTCCCTGTGCTAAAATCCAGAATTATTGGTTTATCAAGGTAACTACTTGTTTAATTCAGGATTTTCAGAGTCACAAAACTGGTTCACTTCTCCGACATGTCTGTTACCATGGTAACCTAATCATAAGGAGATCAAGACCAACAAAGCAACACATTTTAACCAATTATTGCCTCAAAAAGTGGGGGAAAAAATAAAAGTATGATGGTGGGATAATGAGCTCCCATTCAGCTCATTTTATCTCTCCACTGAGGTACACCGTTACATCTTAGTTCATCAGAAAATCTTTGTGACATAAATCCCAGCAGAATTGCTAGATATGTACCTAAAACAGAGACTGGTTACTCTAAAGCAATAGCTATCAATCCAGTCCTAATGATCTACTGTCCTGAATGCTTTGGGAGTTTCCCCGCTGCCCCACACCTGGTTTAAATGAACAAGCATCTGTAGCACTTTATGGCATACTGAGAAGGTAATGCAATAATGTGAATCAGCTGTGCTGGAGACATATCTCAAACATGAAGGACTATTCTTCAGAACCACTGCTCTAAAGTTTGCTTCTTTTAACAAACTGAATATTAACATTATTTATTTCTTAATTTAAAGCTTCTCAGCCAAAAGACATCCTTTTCTCATTTATTCCTAGTCACAAAACAAAACATGCTCTCTAACTGCTCCATATTGTGTTGTTGCATGTACATTTACAGTCACATCACCTAATCACAACACTTTTTAATTTGGACAATTATGATATCTCTACCTGTCGGACTAATTAATTATTCCATTTGTTGATCATTCAGTGCAAAGAGGTGTGACAGGAAAAATGAAACAGACAACAGATGAATATGGGAAGGAGGGAAGGAGAGAGCATAGATACTAAGAGGAGGGATGAGTCGAACAATGAATGGGAGTTTAAAAACTGAACATGCTGCAGCTGAGGTAAAAGCTGAATGGAGGTAACTGGGGGAGGTTGACAGGAGATAAACACAGAAACCTAGTAAACAGAACAATGAAATACATGAGAAATAAAAAATGAATGCAGACACAGGGAAACAGAGGAATAGTTTAAACTATCAGAAAACACAGAAAGCTAAAACACTAAAAACAAACCTAGACTTAAAGTCACATGGAAAATCCCAAGCAAGCCATTGCAATAATGCTCATCACTGTTGACATTACAATACTTTACTAAAAACGTTTTCTAGGTGTAACGGTGTTTTCATCTGCGACTGAGCAGTTTAGATTTCTTTCCTTGTAGAATTTTTGTCTTAAAGCATTTAATTTGACATGAATGTAAATCCAAAGTGTATGTCAGTGAAAAGAATAACTCCACTTATGACACCTAAAATAAAAAAATGTGAGAAAAGTAAACTAATGACTGCTCTTCTGGATTATGCGTCCATTATTTGTCAGTAAAAACCACACATTGTTGCCATAGTTTTCATTTGATTGTAACAGGTGTTGTTCTCAAAGCAGCAACAGCAATGAGCCATTCTTCATTTCTTAGAAAAACAGGATATAAAGTTATTAGTCCTGGCTTAGACATGATCCTGACTTTTCGGTGGATGCATAATATACTGAAAATATTTTGTCAACACCACATCACTGTGTGTATCTTAATATTGCAGATGCCTGTTTGCAATGCAGTATTTGTAGGTCACTATAATCATGCATTGACTTTTGGCATGCCAAGCTGATATTTAGCCTGTAGTATTATGTTGCTCTGCAGTAGGTGCCCACACTTCATAGAATTCATACAGTTGGGCCAATGATGCAAAATGTCACAAGGAGTGCTGGAAGGTCAGAAAAAAAAGGTTTAATTAATCTTTCCAACATTAACCAATATTATCACAGTGGCATAATTTTCGATAGTTCTAAGGCCCTGCTCAACAACTCCCTTCCTTTGCAAGCATGTCTTTTACTTTCTGAGTATAGCGAACCCTACTCCTCTTGAAAGGTCTTTTATCATCACTTTTGGTATTCATGCAAAACCCAAAAGAAATATTTCTCACTACAATTTAGATTAAAATGGCTGATGTCACTTACCCACTGAGAACGACTATAAAGTCCATGACATTCCAGCCATTCCTCAGGTAGGACCCTTTATGGAAAACAAAGCCAAGTGCGACCAGCTTGATCCCCGCCTCGAAGCAGAATATCCCAATAAAGTACGGTTCCGTCTTCTCCTGTGGGGGTAAAGTCAGTACAGAGGTCAGAATGGTCTTCAGACAAAATGAAATATATGGTTATTTCAGTAAAAGAAAATAAACTACAGCAAGTTGATAATGCCATGTAGTCTTAGAAACTGTCTTTTTTTTAGGCTCAGACTAGAATTTTGTCAATGATATGAAGCTTCATCTCGCGTATTGGCAAAAATAATTATGGGATGTCTTTTAATTACATAGAAGTCCATTAGGAGTCTCAGCTGACAAATGTAAACAGTTAACTCATCAACACATGAGTCAACTGTGTCTACAGTTAGTGCCACAAATGTCCTTTCTTGTTTTTTTTTTAAACAGACTTGCGGCAACAAAAGACAAATATTAGCATTTTTACCAGCTACATTTGAATGCTGAAAGATTGGATAAGTGATTTTGGATTATTCAAATTCAAATTCAATTCAAATTCAAAAATACTTTATTGATCCTAGAGGGAAATTAATTGTTGGTATAGCTCATATAATTATTTCTTTAAGGAGTTGTTATAGATGATGATGGCTGTGGTCAGGAAGGATTTTCTGTAGCGGTCTGTATTGCAGCGAAACTGAAGAAGCCTCCGACTGAAGACGCTCTGTTGTTGTGTGACAGTCTCATGAAGAGGATGCTCAGGGTTGTCCATATTTTTTTTGATTTTATGAAGAATCCTTCTTTGCATTATCATCTCCAGATGTTCCACAGTTGTCCCAAGAACAGAACCAGCCTTCTTTATCAGGTTGTTTAGCCTATTTAAGTCCCTGGCTCTGATGCTGCTACCCCAACAGATGACGGCTGAAGAGATTACACTCTCCACAACAGACTTGTAGAAGATCTGCAGCATCTTGCTGCAAACCTTGAAGGACATAAGCTTCCTCAAGAAGTACAGTCTGCTCTGTCCCTTCTTGTAGACGGCTTCACTGTTCAGTCTCCAGTCCAGTCTGTTGTCAAGGTGAACTCCGAGGTATTTATACTCCTCAACCACATCCACTTCTTCTCCCATGATGGAAACAGTGTTTGACTTATCCCTGTTTCTTCTGAAATCTACAACCATCTCCTTTGTTTTGTTCACATTCAAAGTAAGACGATTGTTTCCACACCATGTCACAAAGCGGTCCACCAGCTCTCTGTATTCAGCTTCTTGTCCATCTCTGATACACCCGACAATTGCAGAGTCATCTGAGTATTTCTGCAGATGACATGTCTCTGATTTGTACTGGAAGTCTGAGGTGTACAGAGTGAAAAGGAATGGTGAGAGTACGGTCCCTTGTGGTGCTCCTGTGCTGCTGACCACCTGGTTTGACACACAATTCTTCAGTCTCACAAATTGTGGTCTGTTGGTCAGGTAGTCATTGATCCAGGCAATTGTTGAGGGCTCCACCTGTGTCTTCAGGAGTTTCTGACAAAGTAAATCAGGCTGAATTGTGTTAAATGCACTGGAGAAATCAAAGAACATGATCCTCAAAGTGCTGCCTGCTTTGTCCAGATGACAGTGGGTTGGTTGAAGCAAGCAGGTGGATGATGGCATCTTCAACTCCAACTCCACAACGATAAGCAAACTGCAGCGGGTCCTGATGCGTTTTTGTTTGCTTACTCAGGGGTGCCAACAGGAGTCTCTCCAGGACCTTCATGATGTGGGATGCCAGGACAACAGGTCTATAGTCATTAATGACTGATGGGTGACTTCTCTTTGGTACTGGAACAAGGCAGGACCATTTGGCCTGTGAGTAATAGTTTTTTTCACTTTCACCTTTAGTTTATTTTAAGTTTAAGAATGGTTGGTTCAGGGAACAAAAATCCCTGCAAAATCCAAAATATGTCGTTTATAACCCAGGTAAGAATGTCTAAAAAAACATCAATGTAATAAGTGACAGAGATTTGAAGCCTATCTTATAAAAATGACGAATGCAAACATCCACAGGAGTTTATGGGATATTTTAATACTTGGGTTTTTGCACCACATTATTGTTGCAATAAGTTTTTATTCTAGTCTGAAATGCTTCAATCTGGAATGTGATTCAAATGGTCATTGTTATGGGTTAAACCAATGTCTTCTTTGTAAATGATCACAGATACACATCTAAGCAGCCATCTAATGCTACAATAACAATAGTTTACAGATTTATCAAATAGCCTTTTCATTAATCTCTGACATTTTGAGTTTGGTGTAGTTTTAACTTGGCAAAATTTCTACTTTTGTCTTTGGTGTTTTACACCAAATGACTTATCTACGCCAGGTAAGATATTAGTAGGTCATCATCTCTCAATAGAACTAAACGTCAAAAAGTTAAGAACTATCCCCTTAATCTCATATGAGATACACATTTTTGTCAAATTAAACATGGTTGTTTACCAAATAATAAAAATTCCCATATTCATCTCATTCTAGCATTGAAATATTTTTAATAATAAAGTAACATCCTCAGAAAAACATTGACCCACACCTCACTTTTAGCTGTGAGATGTGTCAGGAATGCACAGCTTGTTCCAAGTCACCTCACATCATCTCTATAATATAGATCTAGGCTTGGACTCCAGGATTTTTCCTTTCTTAGTTTTCAGACATCCCTTAGTGGTTTTACTGGTAAGCTTTAAATCATTGGCATGTTGCAAGGTCTGTTCAGCTTTAATTTTGTTATAGTGGGTCTCACATATTCCTGAAAAGGTCAGTTTGAAACACATTAGAATTTGTGGTGGATTCTATGATTATGAGCTAGACAGGTCCTGTGCAAACAATGCATTCCCAAACCATGACACTTCCAGGTCTATGATTCACAATTGGTATGAGCTCCTGGGTGTCCTATTTTTTCATGAGTCTGTACACAGTAAAATAAATGTAGTCATCTATGCTTCAAAGTGATAATCAAACCTAGAAGGTATATTTAACAACAAAACAATTGCTATGGAAAAACTGTTATATTCTTCCAACAATCTCCATATATTTTATTCATAGATTGCAGCAGGGCATAGCACAGTTAAAATCTATTCATGTTAGCAACTTCCAGAGTTAAACAGGAGCTGAGTTCCAAAAGAGCAATGCAGAAGTTTCACAGCAAAAGTATAAGTAGTAACATAGGCTTTGCTTCTGCAGTTTTGTTATTTTTTACCTGATTAAGTACAGTTTACCCATTTTAACTTGTGACTTTTTTTAAATAAAACTACAAAAATCTCATGCAAAGCAAATTAAGTCTATTCTACCACTGGACACTCTTCACAACACATCTTCGTTCATATGTGCAGATTATAGTACAAAGCAACCCTCAACAGCCACACAGTTGTTTTTAACTCCCTCATGGATCTTCAACCCAGAAAGCATTGTTAAGACAAATTTCATCCTCACCAGTCTCTTTGCCATGGGGGTCTTATCTTCTCCAGGGAGGTGCTGCTCCAAGGCCAGCACAACACAGTTAGCTGTGATGGTTGCCAGGATCATGTACTCGAATGGCGTAAAAGTCAAGAGGTAAAGGAAAGCTTTTATCCCAGGGACAAAAAGAAAAACTGAACATGGAAAACAGTTAAGATAGCAATGACCAGCACATGTATTCAAAACATATTCAGTGGAAAATGGAAAAAAAAATGTGATTGATGATGTACCACCATAGTACATTTTTCCTTGTATTGAAAGCAATCTGTTAGAGAAATTGCAAGTATCCATAGCAACATGCTTTTAAAAGTACTTTTCATGAAGAGAGGACCAGGTTAGGGAGGGAACAAGTGAGCTGTGAAGTCACCTTGGGCCGGTGGTGTAGCTGCACAAAGTACAGCAAAAAAACTCAGGTTCCTTTCTCTGCCAATAGTTGACAGGAATGCAGAATAAAGCTATTATTTGTTCAGTCCACCGTCTCTGCAACACAAGTCTTTAAATATTGTGTATTTACTGGCAAAGACGCTAAGGTTTCAATTAAAACTCCTAAGCTAGAAGCATACTGTGTTAATGTCTGAACAGAGGGGGACCTGCACTCCTTTCCTGTTTAAACCTTTAAATTATAAAAACACTACATTGATCCACCAATGTATCTCTGAGGTAATGCTCAGAAATATGTATGCCGTTATGTCTTCTTGTTTTATGTTGCTGTAAATCTACACTGCTGTGCTTGGTACATAGTCCATTTTGACCCATCTTTGTTTCAGCTAAATAAAAACAAGAAACTAGGATAAACTAGTAACTCAAGGAGTTTGCAAACCTTTGAGTGGTTTCCAAGTCCATCTAGTAAACTTTAATGAAACATTTTACAACAAAGAATAAACCAACACATCTGTTATAATATCACTCCTAAGCAACATATTACTACATTGCACTGTTTCCTGTGTAGCTCCCAAACTTTCCAAAGTTAGGAGACAAATTCAGAGAAAAGTCTTAAAATGTTAGATAATGCAGAATCACTAAAGCAACTGAGTATTCACTGGTCTCAAGAGCGTGACACATGTACATGTGTTAAGTGGCATAAACTATTTAAGCCCCAACATTTGTGACATTCAGTTCACCAGAACTCCCAAGAGGGATGTACTGCTCATTATTAATTTTCCTGCTATGAGCGAAACGGGGTCACTGACTCAAGGAGGAGAGCATAGATGGGGTCCTCCGAGACGCATAACGACTCACATTGACAATGTTAGGTTCAGAAAGTAGTTGGAAATAGATAATACAGCAAACACTTCTCATTCACTTAATTCCATCATTCATCTATTGATAACTATCACTTGTTTTCATATATTTAGTAAGTTTTAGCCCTTTGATCTCAAACTGCATTCCCATTTTTCTAAATTAACACAGGCAGTCTTGCAAAACTATTCATGCTGTTTAACCTTTTTTCACATATTCTCCTATTTTGTGTTTTAGTTGATAGACCAACACAAAGCATAATTGTGAAGTCCACAGAAGGTTTATATATATATATATTTTCTTTCTTTTTTCTTTTATTTAGTTTTTTACAAACAGTACTCTGAAAGACAGAAAGATTTTTAAGTTTTGGGACAAATTAGCAACTGGATCTAGTTTTTGACTGTGCCACTCTGCCACAACCAAAATATGCTTTGATCCATTGTAACTTTTGTTGCATGTTTAGGGCCACTGTTCTTTTGGAAGATAAACCTCCACTAAAAAGGTCTAAAGTTCTTTTGCAGCTTCTAATAGGTTTTCTTCCCAGATAGCCCTTTATTTGGCTCCATCCATCTTGCCATCAACTCTTAAGTTTCCCCATTCCAACTGAAAGCCTTTTGACAGGATAATACTTCAACTACTATTTTTACGGTCAGGATGGTATGTTTGGTTTAATATGTAGTGTTTTTCTTTACCACGTATACCCTCTGGCATGTACACCAGAAAGTCCTTTTCATTTTGGTCTCTCACCGAAGCGCCTTCTTCTTTATGTTTTTGGTGTCCCCTATGGCTCGTGGCAAACAGCAAATGGGACTTCTTATGGCTTTCTTTTAACAATGGCTTTCTTCCTCCCATCCTTTAAAGAAGTCCAGATTTGTAGAGAGCACAACTAATAGTTGTCCTGCCAACAGATTCTCCTGAGCAGTGGATCTCTGCATCACCTGCAGTTTCCACTACCTTTTTTGCTGCTTCATTTTGACTGGTGGACAGCCATTTCTTGGTAGGTTTGCAGCTGTGTTAAATTCTTTGCATTTTACAATAGTTTAAAAGAAGGCAACTGGACTTTTCTTTTTGTCTTGAATAGGGATGAGAGACAAAACGTATTCAAGACAACAAGGAAACTCCACTTGCCTTCATTTAAACTCTCAAGAAGTTCAAAGTTTCAGAAACATTTTTATAACCTGTTTTTATAAACTGTGGTTTCAACTTCCCCACCACATAATGCCTTATGCTGTGTTCCTTGGTCTCAGAGTATAGGGGGCTAAATACAAGCCACCTCTTTCAGATTTTCTTTATTATAATTTCTTTATTATTTAAATAACATTTTAAAAACTATCACCAAACCATCTTTTTCCTTCCACTTCACAACCATACACTACTTTGCCCTAGTCTATCTTGAAAATCTGAGTAAAATACATTAAAGATAGTGCTTATGTCATGACAAAAAAATGTATGAAAAAAGTATAAATATGTCTTATGGTTTTGAATAAGAATCCAAAAATGCTCAGATAACTAGAAAATTAGCTTTGTCTTCCAATAAGTGCAAACAAGACTTTTTCTTTGAGAAAAATACCAATTAATAACAAGAAATAACAATTACAATGAATGTAAACATATTGCTGCCGTATATAATTGAATAAAATATGCTTCCTGGCAAAATTATTCATATTCATTTCAATTTATTTTATTGGGATTTTATGATTGATCACAAAAAACAGGTATGTAATGGTGAAGAAGGAAAATAATATGTTGAATTTATTTATTTCACGTTCTACTTTTTTCTTAGATTCAAGAGAAACGATACAATGAATTTAGAGGGTTTTGTTGCACTTTACTATAAAAGTCCAGAACAACTTTCAGAAGTCACCTAATTAGCAAATAGTCCTTAAGAGTTCTGTAAAGTTCCACAATGGTCTGTTAGATAACATCAGTGACCAAACAGCTTCATGAATGCCAAGCAACACAGCAGAAAGGTCATAGATAAGGTTTTGGAGACGTTTAAAGCACAATGAGTTTTTTTTTTTTAAACAACAATATTTCAAGCTTTGAACATCAAATAGAGCATTGTTCAGTCTATTATATGAAAATGGAAAGAGTATGGAAAAACTCTAAACCTACCAAGGCATTACACTGACAAGCCGGGCAAGGAGAGCAGTAATCAGAGAAGCAACTAAGAGGTCTACAGTTACTTGGGAGGAGCTGCAGAGATCCACAGCTCACTGAATCTCTCAGTAAGACAAGACTTGAGTTGTGTATGGACCAAATCTGGTCTTTAAAGACGACTGGAAACACTAAAAGCAATTGCAAAAAGAAAGCAACCTAGAGTTTGGCACAAGCTATGTAGGGCAAACAGTATTACACAAAAAAGCGTGCTCTGGCTAGATGAGACCAAAACTGATTTTTTATTTAACACATTAAGCCCAAAGTGGTGTTGGAAATTAGCATTGCCTATCATCCAGAACACAATGTCCCTGCTGTAAAACATGGTAGTGGCAGCATTATGCTGTGGGATAGCTTTTCTTCAGAAGGGGCAGCAAAGCTGGTAAGAAAGGAAAATCTAGTAGGCACACAGCCTAAAAGACTTGCAGTCAAAGGTGGTTTAAAGACAAAATGACTCAAATGGTTAAATACAAACTCAAGCTACCCTTTTCAGAATTTTAATTAGAGAAATTTTGAAAACTATTTATCCTTTTCTTTCACTTTACAATTACATGGTACTATGTGATGGTCTACTGTATAGAACTCAGTAGAACACATCATGGTTTTGGCTGTCCAGGGGCCTGGAAACTTTTCAATGTGCTATATTTTACATGTGAGTGTGGCTTTCCTTGCCCAATAAATTTACAATAAACAAGCAACTTGCACAAATTCTCTTGAAGCTCTGGTAGGAGTGTGCAACAACCAGTGTTACTTGACTTGTAAATATTCACAGGCATTTGTTTTGCACCCACACTCTCAGATTTTTGGACATTTCAGGTCTCACCCAGTCAACACTCTGACACGTGCTGTTTTCACAGCCACCAAATTACTACACTGGCCATTTTCTCTCCCACACATGCACTGTACCTCTGCCTCTGCTGATACACACATCAGTGGCCAGCTAGTGTTGACCACTCTCCCGACTCCCACACGCCCACAGAGAGCATGTGGTTAGGTAACTGTAGGAGACTGGCACGGTGTACTGGAGGGGGTGTGAGGCAGGAGGAGAGGTGGGCAGATATGGCAGCAGTGCGGTGCTGCTGAGCTGATGATGCAAGGAACTGAGCTTTAAGAGATGCATGAGAATAAAAAGAAAGCAAGCAAGCTTCTTCTGTCATCTTGTTGTTGCAGAATTGTGCACATGATGATCAATGACAAAACAAATTCCTTGGAAAGCTTTCCGAAGAAAGAGAAACGGCTTGCCAGCACTACAGCAGGGAACCAGAGAAGCGCTGCCTGCTGAATTTGAACTGACTCCTACTCGTGGCCAGGTTCATATTCCAGTGAGCACTAAGGCAGCAGAGATGTGCCTACATGACACCCCCACAGTGAGCAGAGCTGCTTCTAATGATCATCACATGCTTACTTTCTGTTTTCTGCCAGAACCAGCGCCAAGTAAGTTTCACAGCAACATATGAACGTGAACATTTTCACTTAATCAGAGTCATTCTCATGGAGAAGTCAGAAGCTCACCAAATAGGACTAAGAGACTTTGAAAAAAAAAGAAAAAGAAAACTTCGCTTTCCATGGTACTGAACTGACAACCCGCAGCAACAACTTCTTTAAAAGAAAAAAAACATTTTAAAACACAAATCATGATTTTAATGTAAGGATATGGCCACTCTATTATCCGCCTTGCATATTTTCTAATGATGTTGTCCTCTGCAAATATAAAGAGCGACCTGTTGACGGTGAGGCAGTTCTGCCGGTGAGGGACGGGGTTATACAGAGCCATGGTCCGGGCCCGCTGCGCCTTGGCTTGCTTCATGGAAGCCGTCAGGCCACCGGACGCCGCGTCCTGCCCGTCGCCACCGCGCTCCAAGTCCCCATCCCCGGAGTCCACCGTGGCAGGAGCCGACTCGTCTCCGAACCGAGCCATTCTACATAAAGATAAAATACACGAGTCAATAAACTTAGTTTTACTTACAAGGAGGAGTGCAAATAATGCAAAAAATCTCCACCTTCAATCCGCTGTCAGCTTTTCGAGCTGTTAGATTCCTTTACAAGTTGCAGAATCCTGTCACTCCATCTCCACAAGAAAAAAAACCCACTAGTATACCATTAAACTGCTTCAATTTTCTTAAAAATCTTCCATTAATCAAATCAAGCACGGTGTTTCCAAGGAAAGCAATTTCAGAGCGCGCAACAATCAGCTCTAAACGACTTTTAATGTGCGCGCCTCTCTAAAGTAGGGCAGGTTATAGGAAGAAAAAAAAGGGGGAAAAAATTCCCTGAAGTTGTAATTTTCTACCAACATCCAAGCCGGTAGAGAATTGGCAAAGCGCGGGAATCAAAAACTACGATGCGCGCATCAAAAGGAGAGATCCCAGAATCGTTTTTTAAAACTTTACGCATCTTCCCGTTGTGGTTAACCTGTGGAAAATAAGCCGGTGTGCCTCATCTCATGAAACGTCTTTCGAATTTGAACTGATCACCTACTGGAAAGGGGTGGGGAGAAAATCATCAACCAGGAGCGTACAAAGCACCGACTGTCCCCTCCCACAGCGCTGTACTTCGTAGACATTTTCAAAATTCATCTGAATGGAAGCTGCTGGAGAGGAAGGATGTGCATTTAGTTACCATAGCAATTAGTGTTTGTTGAGGATGAACAAAAACATATCCTCACAAACAGCAAAAAAGTGACTATATACAGCAGGCTGTGTGGGTTCAAAACACAGTTATGTAAAGACGCTGGTGGGTGCTGTGGGAAAAGAAAAGATGTGTGAAAGCAAAATAAAACTATATGCAATATAATGCATTGAAAGACGAGGCATCTGGATGGATACGAGGTTTATTCAAAAATAGGAATATTTTTGGCCATCTGACAGTCATAGCCTACAGTGTTGTCATCTTTTCACTGGCAGACTGTTGCAACATGTGGAAATTGGGCCATTGTGCTAATATTGGCTTAAAAGTCAGGGGTAAAAATAGAACATGAAATAGATCTTAGGGCCGCTCCCTTTTTTGAGGGAAAGCAGAAGAAAGCAGGGTCTTTCTCACACTCCCTGCCACAAGTGAGACCTCATTAGGCGACTGGGCGCTCTCACTCCATCTGCTGCTCTCCTCCCCCCTCCCCAACGTTTTACTGAAGATGACCACTTCAGCCCCCACATACAGATTATTCAACTGATGCTGCCTTTTTTCCCTTTTCTTTTGATGATTACAAGCAATGACAGCATTAGTCACCTTGAAATGCCAGCTCAGTGTTTAAGGTTAATTCCCGACTGATTGATCCTACTGTGCAGACAGGCAGCGAGGGAATATGAAAACAAGGGGAAAACGAAAGTGATAAAATCTCGCTTGACAAACAAGTTGAGATCTGGAAGGAGAAAAGATTGAATGGGATGTATGAATAAGTTTCAGAAAAGACTCAGACAAGAGAGTCACTTCATGCAAAGCAGCAAGCAAGACCTGAATGCACAAGCACCTCATCATGCAAGATGGTGATTGACATCCATTTCTACTTTACAGTAGACTTTACAGTACCTACCAAAAGTATTCACACTGTTAAAATGTTGTTACATGAAAAATTTCACATTTTTATGGGTTTTACTGAGATTTTCTGTGATAGACCACCAAAAAATAATGCACTGTGACATGGAAGGAAATTTGTTTTAATTTGTTTGAACATAACAGTCTGAAGTGTGACACTGATGCCCCTAAATGAAATTTCACTGCAATCAACTCCATACAGGAGTTACTTATAAGTAAATAGAGTTCCCTGGGTGCAACTTAATCTGGGAGTTTAAAAAGATGTTCTGTAAAAAGCCTCATAGGTGTATTAGAGAACACTAGTGAACAAACCACAAAATGAAAACAGACAGGATAGGCATATTGTTGTGCAGAAGTTGTTGTCAGGCTACAAAACAATATATTAAGTTTTGAGCATCTTATGAAGCTTAGCAAACCTACCAAGATATCACCAAAGACTTAATGGGACAGGCAGAGCAAGGAGAACGTTAATCAGAAAAGAATCCAAGAGGCTTATGGTTACTCTGATCTGCTGGAATACACAGCTCAGGGAGAAGAATCTGTTGGAAGAGTTCGCAAATCTAGCCATTATAGAAGAACAGCAGGAAAAAAATCCACTGTTGAAAGAAAGACATAAGAAATTCTGTTTAAGGCTTAAAGAAGGTGCTCTGGTCAGAGTGGATCAGAATTCAACTTTTTGTTTATTTTTAAAACATGTGAAGTAAAAAAGTCAGCACAGCACATTGTTTTGAATACACCATCTCCACTGTGAAACATGGAGTTGGCAGCATCATGCTAAAGAGACATCTCTTCTGCAGGAAAATGGACACTTGTCAAAGTTATTGTGATATTGGGGGAGGACAATCCTGGAAGAAAACCTTTTAGAGGTTCAAACAGAGAAACCGATGCACAAAAACTCCCTATGTACAATCGGAAAGTGCTTAATCTGTTTTATGAAGAATGGGCAAAAATGTCAGTCTCAACATGTACAAAACTGGAAAAGACATAACTAAGAAAAATCTTAGAGCTGTTTTCACAGGAGATGGAGGTTCATTGGCTCAGGGAGACAGAAGCATGTAAGATATTTCTAAAGAAATATGAAAACCTTTTATGTTTTTCCTTCCACTTGACAACTATGCCATAATTTGTGCAGATCTATCAAAGACAAATCCCAATAAAACCCATTGAGGCTGTGGATGACAAAATATAAAAGCTTATGGGGTGTGAATACTTTTATAAGCTCTCATTACAAAAAAAACATCTCATGTGTTGCCTTACAAAAATACTTGTCCATCTCTGCCAACAGCACATATCTCTCCCTGCGCTCGTGTTTCCAGCTCTCTCTTTTACTGTTGTTTCCATAGCTACATAGCGCTCTTGAATTCCTGCTTCTTTCTTTTCATTTCTGCCAACAAAAGCCATGTTGCACAATAGAGCAACCTCATCCTACAGAAATCTGTTTCTCCCAACACACAAACATGAGCACACCTCCCAATCAGGGTCACTGGACATCTTGCAGGGAGGAAGCTGACAGACTTGTGCACACCACCGTCACCACACTGATGCTCCAAACAACAGTATGCAGATGACCAGGTGCAGCCTGCTTTAAGACTGTTTGGCTTTTGTTTGCAGCCTACTCAGTGAAGAACAAAAATAGCACTGTTACAAGAGCACAAAAGCTTTAATAAATTTACCAGGGCCTTACCAAACTTTAAGAAAGATTAGGCCAGCTGCTACAGCTGAATTTGACTTATAGTTTTACATTTTGATCAAACGAGCAGTAAAGAGTCACATCTTAAACATGCATGCAGAGAGGAAGACTGAGAAAGTTTGGTGGCAGGTGACATGCAGCGAGAGCCGAAACATTAATGGCACTTGGTGCCAGAGCTCTGAAGGGCATTTGTATAATTGCAGACAGGCTTTCACCCAACATTGACTGGAGTGGTTTTAGCATTTTATTTTTCTCTCTGTTCCCTAGCAACAGACACTCTCTCTTCTGAGTTATGTCAGTTTGATTCGTCTAATAATGGCTTCTTATATCGCCGCAGATTGGCGCAATGCCGTGTTGGTTTATGGTGTATATTTATATAACCAGTTACACATTTCTGAACCGGAGTCCAAATTTGTTTAGCAACACCCAAATTTGGGTCAGAACGTTGGATTAATGTGCAGAAATTTTAATTAAAAGGCCTGTGAGAGGAGAGAAAAAAAAATCTCACACATTCAAAAGTCGGTTCTACAAACATGTCATATTACCCATTAAAGAGTGTTAATAGCCTTTTAACAGTGAGGAAAAGCTCAGCAGCATTCAAAAACTCTACTGCTTACTTCATCACACATCAGCTCTACTTTGATTCCCTAGCATCCCCTAATGGACAAATAACCACAATACATTTATACACCACCTCAAAAATTATATTAATCACATATTTAGTGGTCTATTTTGATACTTTATGATGGGTTGTAACTTGTGGAGGATGCAGACTTAACATGAATGTACAGCAATAAAGTGGAAATCGAGAGGGGGTGCAGCACATTAATAAGAAACCAGCACAGGAGAAGAAGAGAGGGGGGTTGTTAGGGTGGTTGACCGTAGTTTACACTGATACAGTGCATCTTCACATTCAAATGGTGAGAGATAGACAATCAAACCAATCCAGCTCCAGATGTCAAAAACACACAGGTAAGTACGAAGAGTTTCACCATTAATTAGACTATACATAAACTGGTTAGATAAACTACAGAAAAAAAGCAATGAGACCCGATTTAACACAAAAAAAAAATACATCGATAATTGAAGCAAAGACATTTGCATACAGATAATTTATTTTCAAATGTAAAGAGGTCCTCCATCAACAATCTGGATGTTACAGTCATGTATTGCTGGTTGTTTTTCAGATGAAATTAGAGTCAGTTCCCTGTGATATGCCAATTGAGTATGAGTGGGTGTCTTGTTTATTTAAAGAACGACAGACAAAGTATCTTGAATTTTAGCATGGTGCCAGCAAAGATGACAAATAAGGAACTGAGAAATGAAATGCTTGAAGCATCAGACTGAAAACTATTCCCGAATCAACTCTAAAACATGGGATGGATTTTGATTAAAAGGAGAAAACTCAGACAATTGGGAGGTTTATTACAAAGTCACAAAGTTGCAGATTATCAGATCTAATCCATTTGTGGCTGCACAGTGCCTTGCAAAGGTATTCACTCCCATTAAACTCTTGTGTTTGGATTTTATGTGATAGACCAACACAAAGTTGCACATAATAGTAATAATAATAAAAAATAATGCATGGTTTAGGGAAAAAAAACAAGTAAAAAAAATTCTCATTTTCAGATTTTAAATCATGTTAAGGAAAACAAGCAACATGAACAAGATGGTGCGCCAATCACATGAGAACAAAATGTAAGAATCTTTTTCCAGCAAGACAATGGGACCGAGCTGCAAAGGACTGATTTAGATTAAAGTAAATCCATGTGTTAAAATGGCACAGTCAAACCCTTCTATATCCAACAGAAAATTCATGGCAAGATTAAAGAAAACCTTGTACAAAGATGTTCTCAATCCAATTTGACTGAGTTTGTGCTACTTTGCAAAGAAGAATGGGCAAAGTGTCAGTTTAAAGACCTGCAAAGCTGATAGAGGCATACCTCAAAAGACTAACAGCTGTAACAGCAGCAAAAGGTTCTTCAAGGTACTAACTCAGGGGAGCTGAATACCAATGCACACCACACCTTTCAGAATTTTAGTTGCAAAAATCTATAAGAACAATGCATTATCTTTTCTAGCAATTCATAATTGTTCGCTACTTTGTGTTGGTCTATCACATAAACTCTCAATAATATATGTTAAAGTTAGTGGTTGCAATGTGACAAAATGTCAGGGGTAGGAATACTTTTGAAAGTCAGCATAAATACTCATCACTCCCATATTAGGAAAGCATTAACAACGGTTCCAACTGAAAAGCTGCAACTAAAAAACTATTCTATACTAAAATAAAATGGTTGACAATTTGAAGTTTCTTGAATAATATGACATGGTTTAAGGCTTCTGAAAAAATATTTTGTAGGTATTTCTGAACAAAAATAAAAATTGTTATGTTTTATGAAAATGCATCAGTTAATTTCTGAATATCTATAAAAGACTGTAAATGTGTGGTGTGAGTGAGACAATTCAAGGGGCAAAGTAATATCTTTGTTGTACAAGTTAAATCTAAACGAAAATGTCGGGACATTAGCCCCTAAATATGGTCCCCACATAAATAATGATTGTACACATAAAGTTTAAGATAAGAAATGCAAATTCAAACCAAAAGACCTTTTAACTGAAATTTACATATTATGGTTAACTATCTAATCTCCTTTGGATAAAATCTATGTCAAAATTGTATTATTAGCATTTAGTTATAAGTAAATTTTTAATTCTGCCCTCCAACACTATTCCCCTTTCATTTGATTAAAACCACAAAATTTACAGTCTGGCAGCGTGGGTTGCAAGATATTCAAACTTCCTTGGCAATCAGATTACATCAGGAATATTTAAACACATTTATACATTTTATGTAACAGTTACTACTTAGTGTTTTTTTCCTTCCACTATGTTTTCTCCCCCTTTCCTGTTTTACCCTCAGATGTTTGTATTTTAAGTTTCTCTTGTTTTTGGGTCATTCCTTATTTTTTACTTAGGTCTGATCTCCGTTACTCGTACTTTAGTCTTTCTGATCTATGTTAGGTTCTGTAAATACTTCTACTCCTATTTTATTGTTTGATCTTTTATTAGTCATTTCTTTATCTCATCATTTTCTTCTGTTTGCTTTTCTTTACTTTTATCATTAGGGGATATAAATTATTTCCTAAGTTTATACTGGTGTTTCCTTCTGCTCTGTTTTCTACCTACCCTTCCTATTATATTTATTAATGCTTTTACTTTAAGTTTCTCTTAGGTTCCTCTATTCTTATTCTCTTAAATCTCTTTTATCCTAGTTACCTTAGAGTTAATTCTCAGCTTTCTCATTTAGAATTACTCCATCCAATCTTCACTTCTGTTTTTGCCTTTATTTTCCTTCTGTTTTCCCAATGCCATTTTGCTTCCCTGCCCAGCTGCTAATCACCTTCACCTGCCCTCTCCTTCTCACCTGCATCAGTTTGTCACTAATTGGTTCCTAGGCTTTAGTGTCATTCCTCAGTGTATTTAAGCTCACCGGTTTCCTTTGTTCGCTGCTGGATTCTCTGTCTATGGTTCCTTTCTTTCATCCATGCGTTGAACCCCATGAATGCCAATCTGGCTCTGTAAGTTATTTATTTTATCAGTTAATAAATATGCCTCAACCACCTCAGTTTTCTGCATTTGGGTCCTCATTACAACCCCTAATCACACATACAGTGCTCCACACACAGCAGAATCAACTAAATCAATCAGTGGGCTGAAAGCAGCCTGGTCCATTAGTTTTTCTAAGTGTATTTTCATTAATAATAATATAAAAAATTCCTAATCTTAATTATGTGAATGTTATTCCTACTACAGGCAAATGGTGAGGTTAGCTGATTATAAAAAAATCTATTTTTGTTGGAAAATTATTTTTCTTCAGGCACAAGAAGCAATATCATTCATTTAAATTTGGGCTTCTGTCTACTTGATTGCACCCAGTTCTTTTTTTCTACCAGCACTTGAATCACTCCACTTTCCTCCTACTATTTGGTGCTGTAACAGCAACAAAGCTACTCGGACCCAAAACAATTAGATATAAACACATTTAAATTTCAGTCATAAAATAACCAATTAATTGCTATGGTTTTAGTAATGTCTTGGTATGTTAAATATCTGCTGTCACATCTTAAAACTATTTTGATGACAGACAGATATGTCGCAGCAGAAGTTGCAGATGTAATTATTACTGTCAGTACTGGCTTACATTATATTTCCCGCTCAGCCGCCCTGTTATTATTCATGCCTGCTCATATTTAGGACTTTTCAGAAACATCTTCTTCAGCTTTTCGTTGAAAAGTTTCAGATCATATTTTTGACCGAGTCTGTCTCCATACAACAAAAATTTACAGGTTAATAAAACCATGTATTATGCTTGTGCGATTTCTCTTTTTTTTAACACTGGGGCTTTCATCCTACCCCTTGCAGATTTATCATCTTTACATATGCTGTTTAAAAGGAATCCATTGAATCGGAAGCTCTTTTATACTCACTCCCACTCCTTCCTGCGGGCTTGCGGAGTGCTCTGTATTTTGTGAGCCTGGTGGGCCATAATGATGTCCTTCTGCTCCACAAGACCCCCACGCCGCCGCAGTGCGGCATGAGGACTGAGAGACCCTGAGCCCTGATCAGACGAGCCCTCATCCCGACTGTACGGCACGTCAAAACTGGCTGCACGAGGGGGCAGGCCAAGGTTCTCAGGGTCGCCATGAGGGACCTGCAGGGAGCAGGAGCGAGTTCCTTGAGCCAGGCCAGGACGGGCAGACGGGATGGGCCTCCTCCAGTCCTCAGGCTCTGGCAAGGATAGAGAGGACTGGACATGAGCGTGTCCACAGCGTGATGGAGAGTGTCGAGTTGGAGTGAGGGAATGGGAGAGAGACTGGTCTGAACTGGTGAACATATCTGCAGGGATCAGGAGTTTGGCAGGTTCACCATAATTCTACAAATGGGAAGAAAAGAGAAGAAGAACAAGAAGAAGAGGATTAGTGAGAGATGGCAGTGCTAATTACAGAAACAGTGAAGGGACTCATTCAGTTT
Source organism: Valencia hispanica (assembly GCA_963556495.2). Lineage (NCBI taxonomy): Eukaryota > Metazoa > Chordata > Actinopteri > Cyprinodontiformes > Valenciidae > Valencia > Valencia hispanica. The sequence continues at coordinate 24,029,473 of OY747712.1, read as the reverse complement.
TGATCCAGACTAAAATGTTGCAGCAACCTGCAAAGAGACTGCAGTAAATTATAACTTTAGTCTTTTGATCAACAACACAGGGTGACCTGTTAACTGTGTTTTTAAAGAAATTATTAAACCGATTTATAAACATTATTTATAGAAAATTGTTCCCTTTGAGTTTAGAGATCCCCATATTTATTTCATTTAGTGGAAAGGCCATACATTTTCCCAAAGAACAGCTAATGATTGATAAATTAGTAGCCTCCACTGCACTGTCTTTAGCTCTAATTACCTAATGTCACTTAAATGTGTTACACACCATAAATATGTACTGTTGTGCACATGCCAACTTCTTAATTTAGCTGTACAGACTTATTTTCCTGCTGATATGGCTGTTGCATTGATACAGTCTTTTCCCTTTTAAACAGATAAGACTATGACTATCAGCTCTGGCTCAGTGACTCATTCACAGTATTTTCATGTATGTAATGCTTGATGGTTTATACTCTTTGGCTGACTTAAAAAAACAGGTTCTGGAGAGAAAGTAGACTTTTTACTGGATGATACCTTTGAGGTCTGACTTGCGGATTCCAGTTTTGTCTGATTCAGTTGGACTCAATTGAACATAAAGGAATTGTGGTATTGTTAATAAAAGAATAAGATTATTCCCATTTATTTATGGCAAGGCAAGTCAAGGCAAGGCAAGGCAATTTTATTTGTATAGCACACTTTCAACAGCAGGGCAATTCAAGGTGCTTTACATGATTTGGTGATTTAAAAAACAACAAAAAACAATGGAAATTAAAAGTAAAAGAAACACACATTACACATGATACACAATAAAGCAAGAGAGCATGAACACATTTCATACATATGACATCAATCATTTACTCGAAGGTAATTCTAAACAGATGGGTTTTTAGTCTCGATTTAAAGCAGTTTAGAGTTTCAGCAGCTCTACACTCGTCAGGAAGTCTGTTCCAGATAAGGGGAGCATAGAAACTGAAAGCTGCTTCTCCATGTTTAGTTCTGAGTCTAGGGATGTTTAGTAGGCTAGAGTTGGAGGACCTGAGTGGTCTTGGTGGTTGGTACCATGACAACAGGTCTTCAACATATTTTGGTGCTAAGCCATGTAATGATTTATAAACTAGTAGGAGTATTTTGAAGTCTATTATCTGAGCTACAGGGAGCCAGTGTAAGAACTTTAGAACTGGGGTGATGTGCTCTACTTTCCTGGTTCTAGTGAGGAACACGAGCAGCAGCGTTCTGGATCAGCTGCAGCTGTCTGATTGACTTTTTAGGCAGACCTGTGAAGAGGCTGTTGCAGTGATCAATCCGACTAAAGATAAACGCATGGATGAGTTTTTCTAGGTCATGTTGCAACATCAGTCGTTTAATCCTAGAGATGTTGTTCAGGTGATAGAACGCTGACCTTGTTATTGCCTTTATGTGACCCTGGAGGTTCAGGTCTGAGTCCATTACTACACCTAGGTTACGAACCTGATCAGTAGTTTCTAGCTGTATTAATTTAAGCTGTGTGCTGACTCTTGATCGTTCCTCCTTGGGTCCAAAAATAATCACTTCAGTTTTGTTTCTATTCAGCTGGAGAAAGTTATGGCACATCCATCCATTTATTTGGTCAATGCAATGATTTAGGGTTTGAATGGATTCAGAGTCACCTGGTGACATTGTAATGTAGAGCTGAGTGTCATCTGCGTAGTTATGGTAGCTAATGTTATTGGTTGCTATAATCTTGCCTAGTGGGAGCATGTAGATATTAAATAAGAGGGGCCCCAGGATGGAGCCCTGGGGCACCCCACATGTGATTTCTGTTCGTTCTGATGAAAAGTTTCCTATTGAAACATAGAAGTCCCTGTTCTTTAGGTAAGACTCGAACCAGCCAAGTAGTGTACCACAGAGTCCGACCCAGCTCTCCAGTCATTCCAATAAAATATCATGATCAACAGTGTCAAATGCTGCACTGAGGTCCAACAGAACCAGCACTGTGGTTCTTCCACAGTCTGGATTTATGCGGATATTTACTGAGTTTGAGTTGGGAGATGAGGGGGATGCAGTGGAAGGGTAAATAGGTTTAAAAGTTTCAACTGAGATGTCCCCTAGAAAATGCTTTTTTATAGTGGTCTTACTGTGGCTGAATAATTTAGCAGAGATGGTACTTTCAAAGAAAATACAGATATGGTCAGATAACGCAATATTAATTACAGAGATGTTGGAAATATTTAAACCTTTGCTGATAATTAAGTCCAGAGTGTGTCCTCAATTGTGTGTTGGTTGTTTGACATGCTGGATCAGGCCGAAGTTGTGGAGAGTATCATCTATCGTTTTTGCTTGACTATCTTGGGGGTTGTCGGTATGGATGTTAAAATCCCCCACAATGATTAGTTGGTCATAGTCGATACATATTACAGAAAAAAGGTCTTTGAAATCAAGTTAAGTTAAGTTTTGGTGGTTTATATAAACTTAGAAATAAAGCTTTGTTAGGCTCATTTATCTGGGTGGCTAGGTATTCAAAAGAATCAAACGTGCCCAGGGTTACCTTTTTAAAGTTCATTGAGTTGTGAAAAATGGTGGCTACACCTCCACCTCGTCTGTGCTTTCTGCTCTCGCTTAAGAAATTATAATTTGGAGGAGTAGATTCTATTAATGCAGTTGTTTCGTTATTTTCATCTAGCCACGTTTTTGATAAAAAAAAAGGGCGTGTAAATTATGCTCAGTGAAGCATTGATAAGAAAAGACTTCCCGGATAGAGATCTAATGTTTAATAAAGCTAACTTAAGTATTGTGATGATGGGCAGCTGAACCTTCTGACAGGTTATCAATTTGAGATTTTGTTTGATATGAGAGCGTGTGGTTAACGATTTATGTTTCCTGCTGCTGATAATCACTGAAATCTTAGACTCAGGGTGCCGAGCGAGTTCTGGGAGACGGTAGGGGTGGATTTATTGCCCGGTTCCCTCAAATATCAAATATCTGTAATAATCAGTGGGGGAAAGCTCCCAGACTTATTGACACTAGTCCCAGGCGTTCGGTGTAGTCTAAGTTTAGGTGTTAATTGTGTCCCAAATTTGATTTGCTCGTTCAGTCTGTCTGTAAAGTTTCTAAGAGGAGACTCATTTGATGTGGCTGAGTCACAGGAAGATGAAGACTTAATCTTTGATGGTCATTTATCTGTTCGGTCCTGTGGTGTCATCATGACTTGGTGTTTTTGTTCTCTGATATCCATGGGCGCCTCAAGGTCCGCTTTTGGGAGCAAGTGTTTTGCTTTCTGATTTTGATAAGAAAAAATGTTTGCTGCTAACAGCCTTACTCCGGCCTTGTTAAAATAACGGCCTGCTTTGAACAGATGATTAGCACTTCCAAATATTTTGAAATTATTAATAAATGTGAACGACTTCTCAGCTGATTGTTTCTTCAACAATTTATGGAGCATGCGGAGTCTGCTAAATCTTTCATCATTCCCTTCAGGGACTGGTCCACTGATGAGGATGTTTACGTTAAGTCCATCAAGTCTCTGTAGGAGATCAGAAAAGTCTCTCTTCAGAATCTCTGATTGTCTCATCGCGATATCTGCTGATCCAGTGTGAATGACGAGCTTTTCCAAAGAAGGATGTTGGTCCAAGATTTTTGGGATTTTTTCTTATGTTTCTCTCACTTTATTTTTGTAGCAGCTATAAACTCTGGTGTTCTTGCTACAAAAAGTCTCAATTCCATTAATTGATCCGTCTTGTATGATAACAATCTTTGCTGGGGGGGCTCTTACTTTGTTATGTGTCCGTTTGATGCGGCTGGGTTTCTCCTGGTGGCTTTGACTGGTCCCGGGGGCTGCGTCATCTTTCGGGGAACTCAAGGCTGCGAATCTGTTTTTCAGCGGGATTCCAGGTGGAGAAATATCTCTTGTTTTTGGCTGAAACCTCTTTTGTTTACTTTTAGCAGAAGCGGGAGGTCTGGGTTCAGAGCTTTCTCTGTGCCGCAGTTTCTTTTATTTTTTCTTCCTCGGAGAACAGGCTGGGGTTGATGATTCCATGCGTTTTAAAGCTGGCCAGTCTTTATTAGAGTGCGGAGTTCTGCCGCTCAGGCGCCTGTAGGGAGTCTCTGTGACACGGTTAGACCGATGTAACACCGGGCTGTTTGTATTCAAAGGTAAAGTTGTGTCGTTTCCATAATCAGCGTGGAGATCAAAATTAATTTCCAGACGACGTAGCTTCGTTTCAATGCCCTCAATTCTGTGGAGCAGTTTTTCAAAATCCTCAGCTGAGCAAAAAGCCATGTTGATAAGTCCATAAAAAAGTAATCCAAGAAGAGATCCGGTCCAATACAGTAACTCCAGGGGCTGGGTAGATAAAGTAACTAAGAAAAGGTTAAGAAAGAAAACAAGAAAAGCAAACAGAAAAGAAAAGAAGATAAAGTGAACGGATCTGGAGAGAGACAGAGAGCAGCTGCTCCTCCTTCAGCAGACAGGCCAATGCATTACAGCATGGGTCCCTAACCAATACTTTTTGACAAGCTAAAAAAAGTCCATCAAAGTACATGTTGGTTGGTGCATTTGTAGAACAAAAATGAGTTTTTAATACATTCAATGAAAAGGTAAACAACTTCAGATTTTTTTGTGTTTGACCATTAAAATCAGCGGTTTAGTACATGCTTAGTGCTAGTGCTTTACCGTTAAAAATAACTTTTTCTGGCTACAAAGCAATAATGAATCACCTCTTTTAACACTGCCGAAGATGCTTTGTTTTACCTACAGTCTCTTTAAGGTCCACTCAGTCCTGATTGAAAAATACTGCTTCGTTAAAGTTGGAATGAAGGGATAAGAATTATTTTAGGTAGCATTTTGGATACATATATAATATTATGATCTGGCTGACCATTAGACTATAAGAATGCTCAACAAGTGGAATATTTATGTGTTGAACCCTGAAGATATCTTTAAGTCAACATTATGCTGGTTCTATTATTATATTTTGTACAGCAATAAAAGCTGAGATCACTTGAGACAAAAATGTCGGAAAATGTGAGAATAGTTAGAGGTCATTTAGTCGGTGTCTTATTTGGCCAGCACAGAAATCAGGGCTTCCAAAAGCTGATTTGTGAGTTTTATTAGATTTTATATTTATATTATATTTTATATTTTCAACACCAAAGTATAACTTTGATTCAACCACTTTAATATTTTTATTTGTATGATTTCAACATGCACATTTCTCAGTTCTTTTGGACACTTGATCGGACGAGCCCTCATCGTGAATTGTTTGAAATCTGCAATTTGTACACCTTTGAACTGAGTTTAAAAGTTGGCGCATTCTTGATAAACAAAACGAAAACAAAAATTGCGTTTTAAGGTCTGCAATTTGTGTGAAAAGTGAAGCGTTCTTGAGGGCCCCCTGCTGGCTGGTCTGAAGCTGCAGCTCAGTTTACGAATGCCTTGGATTTGCTCTTTGGTTCGTTATTTTCATCTTTTGTAAATAATTTTCTTCACAGCTGAAAATCACAGGCACTATCACCATTGTTTAAAACCTGTAGTTTATAAAATAAATGCTTTGTGTATTTAAAAATGGCACGTTTTTTGTGATAGGCGATACCTTTTATGGCAAGCGTGCTATTTTTAGTGCAGCGGCAGACCACAAGTAAGGCTCACCTCAATATCATGCAGAGAAAAAAAAAAGATTGTAAGACCTTAATTGTTTTGGGTATAATATGTTTAACAGTGAATAGTTATTTTAACATTTACAGTATAATTTCACTTGTTTTACCGTTTTCTGCATCTTAAAACAGTGTGAGAACCACATTTCATGAATAGGCTACTATAAACGCAAACAAACAAATCCATACATTCCAATTTTACATATGTGCAAGTAGACTGATTCCTCATTCCCAACTTTACTGAGTCTGTAATGTAACAGTGTACAACAGACATGACTGCAGCACTATATCAGTAAGTCAGATAATAGTATCCATAATGTTGCATCTCAATAAATTACAGCTCCAAAAAGTTCATTTATTCATTAATTAAATTTGAAAAAGTAAAACTCATACATTGCATAGATTCATTACACACAGAATAATTTCATTTTAATTGTTTATGCAGATTTAGATGATTGTGGCATGCAGAGAATAAAGCTCTAAAATCCAGTTTCTCAAGAAAATAGAATATTATATCAGAATAATTAAAATCTTACACAGAGAAGATTGCTGATTTGACAGTTGTTCACCAGACAGTCATTTACATTCTCCATGGGGTTTTTAAACCCCTAAATGTCATTGCTAAGGAAGCTGCCTGCACAGAGTTCCTTATCAAAGCATATTATTGGAAAGTTGCATGGAAGGAGAAACTGTGAGAGAAAAAGCTGCAGAAGCAACTGGGCCAACTGCAGCCTTGAGAGGATTGTGAAGTAAAGTCCAATTAAAACATCTCGTTAGGTGTAAGAGAGTATCAAAACTAACAGAAATAAATGCTTGAAACACATCACATTAAAATAGAAGGCCTTCTTTGCTCAGGGAGCTAATGTTGCTGGAGGTGGCACAAGTACTTTAACAAATGGTATAAGTTCCACCCTGACAATGTTTCTTGCCTTTACACACGTTTGGTCAGAAAGGAATTCATGCATTTTCATTGTTTTAGTGATTCTTAGGCACTGAAGGAGGGGCTTGCCCAGCGGGGTATTTATGCAAGGACCACCACTGACAGTCAGGCTTGAGTTTTGTCTTTTTTAGCTTTAATCTAGCAATAAAATGAACAATTTGAAGCCTTTTCCTCTCTCTTTTTGCTGCTTGCAAAGTATGTCTTATTGACACAGAGAAATGCAAGGGGTCAGATGGAGTGTCAAAAGGCTGAAAAACAAGAAAGTTCGCACTGAGCCAGTCAGTCAGGAGCCAGACGAAACAAGGCCGCTTCCATTGAGCTGGAAGCTGAAAGGAAGATGACTGAGTGTGGAGGAGCTGAAGCAAAAAAGCGCTCGGTGACTCACTCATCATCAGCAGCAGGGGCTCCTCAGACATGAACTGGACACAGCCTGAGCTGAGCTCTGCCCTCCAACACCGGAGAAGCGCCTCTGTGAAAGCTGGTACAGGCTGCAAGGTCAGCACACACATTTAGAAGGGCAGTCTGATGGCACCTTTATGCTGCTCAGCAGTGGGCTGCCTGTGATGGTAGCACAAAAGATGGTGCTGTAGGTGGTTTTATCAGTCTGCTGTGGAGCCACAGATGAGGGGCAATTAAAGGTCAAGGCTGCTTATATCAACAGGCTATAAACTATACAGGAAGCAGGGTGGATCCTTCACATGTGGCAGACTTATTCAAACAAGAATAAAACCCATCAATTTTCAAATGGATATATGGGCATTATCTGTTAAAGTTAAAACACCTATGTGGAGGAGTTCTTGTTTTTTTTCATTCAAATTTCAGCTCCCATGCTGCGATCTCCTTTAATTAGTGCCCACTAAAACAACAGGCGCCCCCTTCATCCAATTTGTTCACGTCAGCCCTACGTCGGCAATCGCCTTGGCAATGCATTAACTACCCAGTTCGCGGGTATTGTTAATTAGGCTGTTGCTTCTTTATTCCTGTGGAGTTAAGTGTTTGACGCGCTGGAGAGTGGAGGAGGGAGAAACAAAGCAGCACTCAGAAGTATGGAAATAGATTGCTAAAATGCACACTGGAGGAATGAAGCTACTCGCGACAAGGAAGGAAAAAAAAAAAAAAAAAAATCAATGAGCCCATGCACTGATCAATGGATCTGGTCGTCTTACCTCGAGGTGCGGTGGGCTCGTTCATACTGTGCTGGATCCTAAATCCATGTCCCCTCCCTCCTTCTGTCTGTCTGCCACTCAATCAGTCCAAGTTTGATGCTTAGGGGAAGGTTTCTCCTTGAGTGCTGCTGGTCGCCGCTGTATGGCTATAAATACCGTTGGGTGGCTGGGAGCCAGAGCCGTGTGGCACACATGAGCGTAAATACGCGTGGAGACAAGATGTGAGGCGAGGAAATAATCCCGACCATCTTCACGCAAAACGGCTGCCCGCGATATGAGTCACTTGGTGTGTGGATTACGCCGCGCAGGGCTGTGGCTTCAAAACTTCACCAGGAGAGTTTAGTGGATATTCTCAGATCACCGGTGGAGGCAGGGATAATAACGCTAATAATAAAAAAAACGTTAATGGAGAAAATGCAACAGGTATCCATGTGGAACGGTGATGTGGGTGCAAATACTTAGATATGTACCACTAGATGGTGGACTAAAGCCACCCAGCTGAAAACACCAAGGAGGTGCTGCCTATTTCATTCTATCTAAAAAACAAAAAAAAACACAATTTGGAGTAGTTTCAAGCAACCTAATGTAGAAGTATTTTAAGTGACGTTTGTTAAGTCTGAAAGAATAACCTTCTAGAGTCTAGATTAAGTTTGATTGATTAAAAGAGATGATTATATTGTATTTCTAATTTCCATCTTGTAGATTTATAGCATGTTAAAAGAGCACAGAGAGAAAGAATCTGATTAAATAATAAATAAATTGTATTTATCTATCCAGTCATCTATCAGTCCATCCATCCATTGTCTTTCGCTTATCCGGGGTCGGGTCACTGGGACAGCAGTTTAAGTAGAGAGACCCAGACTTTCCTCTCCCCAGCCACTTGGGCCAGCTACTCAGAGGGGATCACCAGGGCACCTGAGAAACAAAGTCCCTCCAGCATGTCCTGGGTCTTCCTCTGGGTCTCCTTCCGGTGGGACGTGCCCAGAACACCTCATCAGGGAGGTGTCCAGGAGACATTAATCAGATGCCCGAGCCACCTCAACTGGCTCCTCTAGATGTGGAGCAGCTGCTGTTCTCTGAGCCCCTCCCAGATGACCGAGCTTCTCACTCTATCTCTAAGGGAGAGCCAAGACACTCTGCAGAGGAAACACATTTCAGCCGGTTGTATCCGTGATCTCATTCCTTTGGTCACTACCCAGAGCTTGTGACCATAGAAAGGTGAGTAGGAACCTAGATCGACCAGTAAATCTCTTCACCACGACAGACCGGTACAGCCCCAGCATAACTGCAGATGTCACACCAATCCAACTATCATTCTCCTGTTCCATTTTTCCCTCTTTTGTGAACAGGACCCCCAGATACTTAAACTACTCCAATTTGGACAAAACCCCTTCCCCGACCCGGCCAATGCACTCAACCGTTTTCCGGCTCAAGACCATGGTCTCGGATTTGGAGGTGCCGATTCCCATCCCAGCCGCTTCACACTCGGCTGCGAACTGCTCCAGCTGGAGCTCACATTTTGATGAAGCCAACAGAACCACATCATCTGCAAAAAGCAGATACCTAATCCTTAGGCCACCCAAATGGATCCCCTCAACACATTGGCTGTGCCTAGAAATCCTGTCCATAAAGGTTATGAACAGAAATGGTGACAAAGAGCAACCTTGGCTGGAGTCCGAGTCTCACCAGATTTAAGCCCGACTTACTGGCGGAAGGGTAGACCAAGATCTGACACCGGTCGTACAGAGGTTTAAAAGTCCGAATCAAGGGTACTGGTACCCCATACTCCCAGAGTATACCTGACAGGAATCCTAGAGGTACACTGTTGAACACCTTCTCCAAACCCACAAAACACATGTGGACTTGTTAAGCAAACTCCCATGCACCCTCCAGGATCCTGCTTAGGGTGTAGAGCTGGTCTAGTGTTCAACAGCCAGGACGAAAACCGCATTGTTCCACCAGTATCTGAGGTTTGACTGTCTGTCAAACGTTCCTCTCCAGAACCTCTGAATAGACCTTAGCAGGGAGGCTCAGAAGTGTAATCCCACTATAGTTGGAACACACTTTGTAGTCCTCCTTTTTAAATATGGGGAGCATTACCCCGGTCTGCCAATCAAAGGAAACTGCCCCTGATGTCTACTCGTTATTGCAGAGCCTCGTTAACCAACACAGCTTTACAACATCCAGAGCCTTAAGTAACTCCTGGCATATCTCGTCCACTCTCTGAGCTTTGTAACCACAGCTTGGTTCAGCCGTCTCAACAAGAACATGACCCATTCAGGTTCGACATGTTCAAAGCTCTGCCAGATGAGAGAGTTTAAGCTCCTTCTGACAGACCTTCACAAAAAGTTTGGGTCTGGCAGGTCTGTCCGGCGTCGGAGCCAACTCACCACCAGGTAGTAGACAGTGGACAGCTCCACCCCTCTCTTCACCCAAGTGTCTTAAACAAGTGGCTGCAGATCCGATGATACAACAAAAAAGTAGATCATCGAGCTGCGGCCTAAGTATCCTAGTGCCAAGATCATATATGGACACCCTTATGTTTGAACATGGTGTTTGTTGTGCACAATCCATGACAAGCACAGAAGTCTAATAACAAAACACCGCTCGGGTTCAGATCGGGGGGGGGGCATTCCTCCCAACCACACCTCTCGAGGTCTCATTATCATTTCCCACATGAGCATTGAAGTCCCCAAGCAGAACATGGGAGTCCCCTGGAAGAGCACTCTCCAGCACCCCCGCTAAGATCTCTAAAAAGGGTGGGTAATCTGAGCTGCTGTTTAGCACATAAGTGCAAACAACAGTCAGGACTCGTCCCCCCATTCATAGGAGGAGGAAGGCTACCCTCTTGTACACTGGGGTAAACCCCAAAGTACAGGCACCAAGATGAGGGACCCACCCCTGCTCGGCGCCTCACAGCAGGTGTAACTCCAGAATGGAAAAGTGTCCAGCTCCTCTTGAGTAGATGGGTTCCAGAGGCAGAGCTGTGCTTCGAGGCAAGTCCAACCATTTCCAGTCGGAACCTCTCAACCTCACACACCAGCTCAGGCTAGTTCCCCACCAGTGAAGCGACATTCCACGTCCCAAAAGCCAGCTTCTGCAGTTGAGTATTGGACCGCCAAGGTCCCCGCCTTCGGCCACCTCCCATCTTGTACTGCACCCAACCCCTTTGGCTCCACCATCAGGCAGTCAACCCATGGGAAAGGGGGCCCATGTCACCTCTTTGGGCTGAGGACAGTCGGTCCCCATGGACAAAGGCACTTGCCAATGTGCCACCTCCAGGGCTGGCTCCAGAGGGGGGCCCTGGTGACCCTCGTTTGGGCAAGGGAACACTAGGTCCAAAAATGTTGTTCATCATAGGGGTCTTCGGGCTGCGCTTTGTCTGATCCCTCACCTAGAACCTGTATGCCATGGGTGACCCTACTGGGAGAAAACCCCCCCGACAACTTGTAGATCATTAGGACACTCAAACCCCTCGATCACGATCAGGTGGCAGCCGAGGGAGAGGAAAATTGTATTTATGAAACTAGTAATGACTCACTACTCCATTTTCTCACCATGGGTGATGAATCATTTTTAATGGCAAAAACTGCTGAGTTATAAACAAGACCTTTTTCAGGATCATTTAATTGGTTATCGTTTTCATCATGAAACAAACCAACAGTGCATAAGTTAATTTTTTAATGTTATCAGTACACTTAAACTCTGATGGATAAAAAGACAGTTTGAGGGTTAAAAGACCAAGCAGAAAGCAAAATCTGACATTAAATGTGAAAATAGTTTGATTATTTTTAGAGTTTGATAATAATTGATTATTTACATTGTGTTTATGTATTAAATAAAAGGTGATTTATATATAAATCTGACAAAAAAAGGTATAAATCTATAAACACATTGATCTGGGATCACTTAAAAAAATTAAGTACAAAATAAGAAGTTACAAAGGTCATTTCACATTTCTTTTGTTGTTGCCTCTTTTTTGTCACTGAAATATTTCATATTACATAAATTATGTTATCATCAAATGTATATAACCTGAAGAAATGCAAAATGCAGTATTTAAATGATTAATTAATTTATCAAGGGAAACAAGCTATTCATATCAACCTGGCCCTAAAACCCTCCAATTTTTCTGAATTAAGAAAATCAGGCAAAACTCCTCCACAGTGAACAATATATTCACTGTCAGATTTCATAAACACTTGATTGTAAGTGTTGCTGCTCAATGGGCTCAGCCAGTTGTTTGGTTTAGATACATTTCTACTTAAGATCATGTTTTGGATATCGATTTTTCTCTCTAGAAATGAAACATTATTTGAAAACTCCTTTTTGTATTTACATAGGTTATCATTATCTTATATCAAAATTAGCTTGATGATCTGATATTAATATGACGAAAAGCAAAAGAAATCAGCAAGGAACCAAAGTTTGTAAATGTTTTTCCCCCTTTTGGTTTTCTTAAGGCTTGAACTGTTATTTGACAAAAGAAAAGGGATTAAGTTCCACTATTCTTCTTTCGGTTTACTTTTTTGTTGTTGCAGCATCAAAGTCTTTAATTGATATACAATTGTTGGTTTTTATTTTGGTTTCTTAGTTTTGAATAATTAGTTTTTAGGTTTTGTTTTCTTGATTCTTAGGTTTTACAATATATTTTGGGTTTTTCTTATGTTGGTCCATTCATGATTTTTTGTGTTTTTTTATGGGGGGGGTGTTACTGTGATCATGCTTTCCCTTCTGTGTTGTTACTATGTCATTTTCTTTTGTTGTCACCCCCAAAGTTTTGATCTTTTGGTGTACTTGTCATCTTGGATGGACTGATGACCCTGCCTCTCACCCGATGAATACTGGAGAAAGGCACCAACCCCGCAACCCTGCAGTGGATGGACATATAGATAACGGATGGATGGATGGTTTGTTTGTAATACAACCAATGTCAAGTTTCCAAAAAAACATCAAACAAACAATCTTATGTGAAGTTTTATAGCCCTGCTTGGCCTAGCTTAGTTTACTTCAGGATTAATCTAGGGAATCGATTTTTTTACTTGAACTACTTCATTATTGGGTTACATTCAAAAAAAGTAGTTACGCTATGGTTCGAATTTCTAATTTTATTTTATTCTTTTACATTCATTCTGTGTCAACACTGCTTCTGGTCTTAACTACCAGGCTTTGGAAAAAGTGTTTTGAAGCTGTATTCTCTGGAAAAGAAAGATGTATCCCTGTTCTTTGGGGGAAAATGTATCTTTATCAACTATAATTATACCAACAGAGCTTATTACAGTGAATAGTTTGTCTTTGATTAAAACAGAGCCAGGGTGATGTATGTAATAATTAAAAGGTCACTCATGTTCTTTTTTAACCAATCCTGTTATTCCCAAGGCTGAGCATGAGTGGGACTTTGAGCAGCGCAGAAGCCATCTGCTGCCACTGATACTGAAGGAGAAATGAAGACTTCAAATCCACACATGCTACATGTTCACTTTAAAGCTGTTGTTACCTGTCTAAATTTCTTAATTTTCCTCAGTGGACAGCTTTGCATGTCTTTGTCTTAATCAAATCAGTGTTGTTCTTCTGTTCCCTCTTTCTCCTGACAGCTGCTGTAGCTATGACCCTTAATCACCACTTAAGCATTTAGCTATCTCTGGACTGTAAGTCTAAGGCTGCTGAATATTTGTACATTTTCAGAAGCCCCTTTGCGAGATATTTGGATTTATGTAATCTGGCAGCATCATCTCTGAGAGAAAGTAACTGCTGTCCTGTCCTCGGTGCACCTCGCCACATGGATGCATGAAATGGAGAGGCCAAGCAAGACTGAGGGAAAAAAAGCAGTGTGTGTCTCTACAGTAACAAATTCATGTTGTTTCATGCATTCAAGAGACAGTAATAAATTGTTCAAAAATTATGAAAAGTAAACAGTAAACAGGTTGGCTTTCTTTGCTTGTTTCTTTACTTTTTACCAAGTCTTCCATCACTCTAAAAGAAAGTGCTTGCTTTATTTATTTATTTATTTATTTATTTATTTATTTATTTATTTATTTATTCATATTCTAAGTGTAATAATAAAATCGAGTAAAGTCTACACTGATATCAGTTAATGTAATAATTTAAATGTCTGAGAAGTGTTGGATATTGAACTACAAAGTGATGTCTAATGCCAAGACCACAACAACTTTACTTAAATCTCAAAGTTTTTTGGGCGGTTTTAAAGAAAACTGGGAAAAACAGAACAGGACATTTCGGATTGAATAACTGTACTTTTCATGATGCCCACATTTCTGTCTAAAAGTTGGGTTTGATGTAATATTTTAATTCTTAATGTTGTGTTTTTACTAGATGTAAGTGGTAAAATCTGCATAAATAACAGAAATAAAGGCTTTAAAACACAACATTGAAAACACTGTTTCACTTAGTGAATTGAGTTACTGAGGAAATGAACTTTTTAATATTATTCTTATCTATTAAATGACTGTATGTTTCTGTATTTGTCATGATATATAATAACATAGCCTTAAATTTATAGCTCTACTTTAAATCCTCCATAATGTAGTTGCCAGAACAACAGATTTCAGTGAATTTGAAGTTCAACAGATGTTATTCTTTTTTTTCTTTCTTTTTTTTCCTTTTTTTTATAAACGTGTCCTGTTTGGCAGTGTGGAGCTCAGAATTGGTGTCTGAGTACCAAATAGAAGCCCAACAGATTTACTTTCACAAGCGGAGCAGTACAGCTTTTGCTATAGTACTCCACTTGATATATATGTGAAAAATCTTTATTATGAATTGCTGGGGTTTTTATTTCCTAATGTTATGGACCCGGAGACGGAAAATTGAGGGGAAGAGAGAAAGAAGATGAAGAAGAGAGGTAGGAAACAAAATGTCATGAGAGAGGGTGAGTTGAAAATACAAGAGAGGAAAGGGAACAAAGAAAACACAGGAAAACATTGAAGTCTGCCTCCATACCCACAGGACGGCAGAGAGAGGGGAAAAAACAAAACAAAACACGAAAAAGGAACATTGACAAAACAAACCTAACATCGTGAACTAAGAACTACACAACCACATCACACAAGAATGGATATAAAAATACAACAACAATGTCACAGAAAAACTCATGGTACCGATTAATCAAGGTCTAGTAATGATAACCTCAGCCCAAGAATATATCTGTAAACACCAGAGACCCCACATCTATGTGTGTGTGTGAGCATCCTGGTGCATATAAGGTTACTCCATAAGAGTGTTCGATAGCTGGTGTGAGCAGGCATCAATCCGTCTCCCAGGAATCGATGCAGACATGAAGGAGATCGGAGCCAAGACGTCCAAAGGACCCCCAGAGCCCCAGGCAGACCCGGGCGGGGCCGACCGCATCCCCCAAGAGAGGAGCAAAGGAGAACCCCAGGGGAACATCCAGCGGCTACTATGCAGGGGCCCGGGGGGCAGCAGTGACGAGCCCACGGGCCCCGCAGGCAACCAGCCATGGACCGGGAGAGCCAGGGCCCCACCCCCCAGCAGAGACCCGACAAGGGACCGCCCGACGAGGGGCCCCCCGCACCGCAGGGGCCGCGGCCGCCCGCCACGCACCACCACCACCCTGGGCCAATCCCCACTGCCAACATCCCAGCACCCCACCCCTGCCCCACGTCGGGGCGCCCCACCGGTAGCCGCAGCGGATGGATAGCATCCCCAGGCCAAGCTCAGCCAGCTCCTGGACACCAAGTTGTACCAGCTCCCGAGTTCTGATCCCGCACAACGTAGAGCGCCGAGACCAGGCATCCAACAAAGGCCAGGGCCGGTCCAACCCGCCAATGAACCGACCACGCACGGTGCGCACAGAACAGGTGATCGAACGAGCAGAGATGCTGGATCCGTGTCCCGCCGAGCCACCGAGCAGGCACCACCCAACAATCCCAAACCTGGCACCCCTAAAAGAGGTGCCCCAACCAACCAAAGGAAGAAATCGGCCCAGCGCATCGGCCGACGGACACACCGGCCCCCCCAGGCCCGGCTAGACACGCACCAGGTCCGAACCGGATTGACCACCAATGCACCAGTAGGCAGGGGCATCCGTCACCGGCGGGGAGGGACGGAGGGGAAATAGGCCCCCCATTAAATGTAAGGCCTGAGGTGCGCCAGGCGAGAGGGCAGCCCAAGACCCAACCTGACAGGCAGACAAAGACATACAGACAGTCATACGTTCCCTCCCTCTTAAACACATACATTCTCACTAACTCACCAAGACACCCAAGAAATGATGCTGTACCCTCACTCATACACCCCATACACACTTCATGCTCCCAGGTCCAGGTACCGATGCCCCAGTAGAGCCACCAGCCCCCGGACCCAGGAGATGGACCCCCTACCTTCTAGGACGGAGACAAGCAGACCGCCAAGGGCCCCACAGTGGCGAGGCAGCCCGACAGCCCAGGACCCCGACCAGACCACCTGTTCCTTCTCCGGACCCCAACCCCTGATGGCCGGTAGCGAACAGGGGTGTAAGAAGACCCCTAGCCTCTATCCTCCCGCTCGAGTGTGGTGTTGATGCGTGTTGTAATAATGTGCATTTAAAATCAAATCAAATCAAATCAAACTTTATTTATAAAGCGCTTTTCATACAAGAAGTTGCATCACAAAGTGCTTTACAGATTAAAATGACCCCACATAAAACCACCTTCCCTTCCCTCCCCCACAGATTTTAAAGCATGGTCACAGTTATACCCCCCTCCCCCCAACCCATCTCCCATACACACACACAGTTAAAAGAAAAAGTTAAAAGGACATTGGGCCGAGTGTAGATGAACCATGCAAGGAAACGCCATCAGAGGAGCCATCTGCCCCGGCAGCAGTAGATTAACAGCAGCAGCCGAGGCACCGACACAGGGCACCCAGTGGAGGCAAGGCCAAGACCCCCACCTCCACCCAAGCTCCACCTGGAGAGCACCCAGGCACCTACAGCCGACCACCGCTCCCGGGGCAGAGGGCTCCCACAGAGGAAACACTGGAACGGGGATTAAGACAAATTAAAGTATAAAAAGAAACAGTAAATTAATGTGCTAAGATTTAATAGTAAAACTGATAAAAAATATAATCATATAAAACATCCAGAGCAATTAAACAAACAGTGATAAATAATAATCAGTTAAAAGCTAAGCTAAAAAGGTGAGTCTTGAGCCTGCTCTTAAAAACATGAACGTTCTCTGCAGCCCTGAGGTCCTCTGGCAGCCTGCTCCAGAGGTGAGGGCCATAAAACTGGAAAGACGCCTCGCCATGCGTGTGTGTCCTGACTTTTGGGGTGACAAGGAGACGGCTGCCAGAGGAGCGCAGAGACCGCGAAGGTTTATATAGTAAAATATAGTTTATATGGTTTATATGGTAAAAGCAGAGGGGTGGGATGTGGGGAAGGCAGCCACACATCCCCCAACCCCCACCCCGAGCCCTCAGTGTCTGTATGTGGTTTAACAGTGGGCACCGGCACCAGAGGTGAAGCTGATTGAACCGCTCCCCCTCTGGATGCCGAAAAGTGTGCCCACCCCAAAGTCCCTACATGTGTGTCGCATGAAAATGTTATAAGTGGGAGTGTCTAAGTTGTATATTAAAATTGGGACGCAGGACGCCACGGGATAGCGAGGAGGGAAGCCCCTCCTCGCACCCCAGTGATGTGCCTATGCCCCAAGATCCTATATGAGTGGTAAAGGGATGGAGTGGGTGGACAGAGGTGTTGGGGGATGGGGAGGGAAGGACTGGGAGACAAAATGTCTTCCCAGGGAGCCAGCTCCCCCACTGACCCCAATAGGCACCGCTGTTCACCGGGACAACAGATGTTATTCTACATAGTAAGCATCTTGGGACTCAATACTGACAATACTGACACAATAATTATAATTGTTTATTTACACTGTGTTGCATTTGGAAGAGATTGATCAGTAGCATTTTTCGAATATATACATTTTATCACTTAGATTGTATCAATGACTTAGTGGACTCAACTGTCCATTGTCACAACACGGTTTTTCTGGAAGAAGGATTATAGTAAATTCAGTGATTTGTTGGCGTTGGCTGGGTTATAGACTCAGACTCTGGAGTCTAGGCTCTAGAGAGACAAAACCCTGGAAGGATAACAGGGTGAAAAAAGTGAATGGATTTACATGAACTGGTTCCGGCTGTTTTGTAAAGTACCTTGAGATGATAGTTGTTGTGAATTGACACAATATTAATGAACTAAGTTGAATTGAAATACCTGTTAAGAACAAATCACATTGTCACAATCATTTCATTTCTTTGAGAGTTGGAAAAAGTAAATTTTTCAAAAGTCCCTGGAGAACTTGTTAGAGTGCATGGGATTGCTTACTCTTTGAAATTGCGGAAAACAGGTAGTTTTTTTGGTCTTTAAGCAGGATAGGTTCAAAACCTACGAAGTTTTTTATTGCTGTTATTTTCTACTTTACGATCACGTCTGTAGTAAACTAATAAACTTAAACTAACATTGATGTCCACAGAAATAGTTTCGCAGACTGTTATGGCAAAAAAAGTATCTCAGGGTTTCCATAATAAAGAAGACTTGAGTCCCAGAAGGCGTTTAAGTATTTAATTCAAACATGTCGGGCCAGACCATGGAGGGGACAGAGTTACTCGTGCATCACCCTAACCAACCTTTCTAACTAACCGCTTAAATAGTATTCAGCAATCATTGTTTATCTCTGTAGATGTCTTCTCCAATGTTCACGCCCCGCCTCCAGAGTAACTGCTTCATGCGAGTCATAGTAACGCATAAAGCAGCTCATCAGAAGGCCAGACTGTTATCTTACTGCCCCGGCATCTGTCTCTCTGGTGACCTGACATATATATCATAAACTTTAAGTTGGAGCAATAACCTTGTCATTTTACCCTAGATGCATTCACTAAACAGAGAATATACATTTAATTCCTAATTACATAACAATTTTCCACCACAAAACAAACCTCCTTTGTTGTCAAGAAACCTAAATACAATAAAAACACAAGGCTTAAATTGAAGATAGCGGACTCCAGATGATCTAAAGAGCTTGTTCAAAGGAGAGTTCTCAAATTTGTTTGGTTTCTAACCTTGTGAAATGCATGTATTTGAAGTTCAACACGTTATTCTACAAAGTAAGCATCTTGGGACCCAATACTGACTCCTGCTGGACACTGCAATAATTTTTTTGTGTTCAGATACTTTCGTTCTTTTATAATTGTTTATTTTCACTGTGTTGTATTTGGAAGAGATTGATTTTAGAGAACAAATAAGTACTGTCAGTATTGTCAGCAGTGGTGCAAATAGGTCTGGATTTTTCTTCTTTTTTTTTAAAAAGGTCTGTGAGATTTTACTGCTGCATAAAAAGCCTGATTTATCTTACAGACGTGCAATATTATGTATTCCAAGTTGTCTTTTATTTACATTGTCACAGACTGAGTCATTTGATCATCAATCATTTTATTAAATTTTTTCTAAAATGCCAAATACATAACAGGATTTGAGAATAAATCCAAAGTTGAGTGCACAAAAATGTTTCACTGCAGGCTGTTTATATACAAGAATGAAATCAAAATTTTTTTTTTTTACAGAATTCAACAGCATCGATATTCAGAGTCAATTTTATTCAACATAACGTCGACAAGACTGGATTCATTTGCACTGAAGATATCTCTTAAACACGGCACATTGATTTAATTTACAAATCAGTGAACTTTGCTGAGTTAAAAGTGCATCAAAGACCACTCACTGTATGCTCTCTTGTTTTTAATTACATTAAACAATTAAACCATGCGGTCCCATAAACAGACCTGCCCCTTTGAATTTAGAGAACAAATAACCAAAATGTCCTCCATATATATTTACCCAGAAAATTATACTGGTTGGCAAATCCAATTTGATTGTACTATCATTGAATAATATTAGTGCTTCATTATAATATTAGTAATCAATAATGATTCTGTTCGTTGTGTCAAGACAAGTTGCCACAAACATCTGGCAAGATTTAACTTATAGAAAACACAAATTCAGTTTGAGTTTACATTATCAAGACAAGTTAAAATGACAACTGAGAGCAGATCTTTAGTTCAGTTTTTATGTGTGCCTACAGTTTTCTGGAAACGTCCCATTTCAGATGCTCAAATATGTACATTTTCCTAAAGAGACAACGTATTTGTTACGTAAGTGAACAAACCGGACAGAGAGCAATGAGTACAAACATAACCTTTGAATATTTATACACTTTTAATTTACCCAGCCTCTTTAAAACTTAATCTGGTGATTATGCCTCTACTGAATACAAGGTACAATGGGTCTGAAATGCTATAATTCAGCTCGACACTATGCGTGCGATGGAAGAGAAGCCAAAAACACTTGCAAATTGTTTAAATAAATTAAATCAAGGATGGAACTGACTATTTCTCAGAACAGATTATTAAATTAAATCCATGAGTAACACCATCCTTTTCCCCCTCTCAATCTATCAATAAGGAATAATGAAAGTGCTCTGGTCAGACCTGTACAAAAATAATTTTAACACCACAACCGGGCTAAAGCTGGAGGGTTTTTTTCACAAAATTCTTGATGAATGTTTTGTTTATTGGTGGTCCTCCCAGTCGCCCTGCTGCTGCTCATCCCCCTCACCACCCATCGGCTGGATTAGTTGTCATTTGTTGAAAGGAAGACAGGCAGGCAGGATGACTGTGGAGCAGGCTGGGCCCGCCAAAGGCTCCGCCACCTCTCCCTCCAGCTCCGTCCACGTTCCCTTCTCTGGGCTGTAGCAGATGGTTGAAGACTTGTAGGCCCCCTGAAGAAAAGGAAAATCAGATCGTTCTCTTTATTCCTCGAGATGTTTTGGTTTTTAACCTCAGTCGTATGTGTTTTATTGAGATTTTATGTGATGGACCAACACAAAGTAGTGTATACTTGAGAGGTGGAAAATGATAAATGGCTACAAAACAAACTGAAAAATACACTTCTGAAAAGTGTGGCATGTATTACTGTTTAATCTCCTTCACTCTAAAAAAATCCAGAGCAACCTATTTCCTTTAGAAGTAATCTAATCAGTAAACGAAGTCCACATGAGTGTAATTTTATCTCTGTATAAAAACGTTGTCAGAGAACAGGGAACAAACTGTATGATGTTCCTTGCTCTTCATTAGGCTGTTTGATCACTAACCAACAGACTTCTCAGACCCTCAGAGAACATATTTGCTTGTGATGAGTTTAAATTACACACAGGTGAATTGCACCACTCATGGTGACAGCATATTGGGGTAGGCCTGTTACTTTAGTTCCAATTTGTTCTTTTTGTCGATCTTTGTTCGCAATTGTTTTAGGATTTTTGCTCCTACTAATTTACTTTGGGACAGTTGTTGTCAAACCATCTCATCCATCAATCATAATGGGCAAGGACCATATCACTGATTGCAACATATCTCTGTCCAGCTTTCAGACTATACACCCAGACAGAGATTTGAAGAGGAGCAGCAAAAACAAACGAGGTGGATCAGCAGTACTTCCCAACAACTGATGCTGTCATCTAGGACGTTACTGCTAGATGTCATGTCTGCTGCCTGTATTTTGAGCCGTTAGTATGTTATGACAGTCATGTATGACATGAAACTGTCATGAAGCAACAATGTCTACTTTGAGAGGTTCCTTAAATTCGTTGAAAGACAATTACAGTTACTGACAGTGGGCAGCATCACATGTAGATCCACAGCAAGTCTTTGAAGATACTCGGATGATATGGGTCACAACGACATTTAATTTCCCTGTGAGATAAATAAAGTATTTTTGAATTGAATAAAACAATTAGATGACTGTTAAAGGTAATAATGTCAGAGTATAATATCAGAGTAAAGAGGGCCTAATTTTCAGAACTGTATTCTTTTTTAAACATGTATAATTTTTCTTCAACCTCACAATGTTCCACTTTGTATCGAGATATCACATAACATTTCAGGTACACACTTTGCTGTTTGTGGATGCAACATGACAAAATGAGAAAATATTTAATAAATAATTTAATTTTATGTGAAAGTTTGTATCCACCCTCACGTACTTTATATTTTGCTTCTGAGAAGCCAGAGTTTGTGTTGGTCCTGATGAATAGTTTTGCTAGCTTTCTGATGGTATTTTAAAGTGTTCTTTAGCTGCTGTTCAGTTTTAGTCTAGTTACTTAGTTAAAAGTATTTGATCATAACACATAGCTTGGAGTATTTGTTCAAATTGAGCAAACTGTACAACTGGAGAACAAATGTATCCATCTTAACAAAATATCTGCAGCATCTTCACAATGTATTTGTCATACTGTGGGATTTTTTCATTGATATAAAAATGGGAGCAAACTTTGTCCTTTCTTCCTTTCTGACTTTCAATCAGTACGTGGTTCTTTGTTGGATCGCAGATTATTTACAGTACTAAATGATCTCTTGAGTTTCTGAGCTTTTTCTATCCCTTTATTAGGTATAAAAGGTAGCATCTGTTAAATGTCATAGCAACAACTAATTTATAAATAGGTAATTGACTAAGAAAGAGTGAAAGAGTAATAAAAGAAAAAAAGTTACAAAGCATGAAAGAACACCTGGAACCTTGAAGGGTCAGGATAAGGGCAGCTTAAAAAACCCTAGCTATCAGTGAGCTAAGCGTGAAGAGATACGAGGACCAAGTGAGAAAGGGAATTTTTCTGTTTTACTGTGTACTCAAAAATGCAGCATGCTCTGCAAAAAGATGGACAAATGTTCTGCTGTGTCTGGGATAAATGAAGAAGTGTGATCACAATTGTGCTGCAGTCTAGAGAATCTGCATTTGTCAGACCATATTACTCTAACAGTGATTTAAAATTAAACTATAAATAGCTTACCAGGTCAGAGCACGGTGTGTTTTTAACCATGATTAGTAATTGAATATATTAGAACGCTTATGTTTTTTATTTACTGTAAAGTACATTTACTACCATGCTCCAGCTGTAGCCACCCACGAGGAAGATACTGTCATCCAAAACGGCACAGCCTGGACCGCTGCGGCCCTCCAGTATAGGCGTCTGGAGGATGTTCCACTGGTCACCTTTTGGGTCGTAACACTCAACTAACATAACATCTAGATGAGAGAAACCTGTCCATGTAAAAGGAGGAACAAAAGTAAAAATGTGTCAACAACCAAGTCATTATATATTTTAAAATCAACCTAATATTCTGAGATTAAAAAAAAAATCTCTTAGTGGTGAAATACATTTTTGTTTCTGTGTCTAATGTTTCCTTTGTTTTCTTTCCGCTGGTTTTATGTGGGCATGTAGTAGGGCTGGGCGATATGGCCTAAAAATAAAATCTCCGATTTTTTCACACCAAATCCGATTTTAATCAGTTTTTTTCTTTCTCCCTTTACCCTCTGAAACAGAAATAACAAATGACAGAATCTATTTTTTAAACTCTTATTTTATTATCTCCTTTGGGAGTCTACCTCAATTCAAAGTTGTGTGAAAAATCTCGATTTTCCCAAAAATAAATCTTCTTAAATGGCAAATTCGAATTAATCGATAAAAATCGATTTATCGCCCAGCCCTAGCATGTAGGAAAGGGCCATGTTAAGTACCTCAGTGCACCAATCAGGATTTAGAGAAACACAAATGAACAAATAGTTCTGGTGTCATTTGCTTGCACTGCCCGGCAACTGGTACAAAAGAATTAACAGAAAATACCAAGTAGTCTTCAAAATCAGATAACTTTTAAGTTATGAACAACTTATCCACAGAGTTAGAACAAATTCAAGTTACCAAGGATTCACTGTAAAACGTGCATTTCTTTGGAAACACACCTTAATTGTCTTTGTCTCTCAGAGCCTGCAAAGGCTGTTACAAAAAACAAAAGCATGCATTTACTTTCTCCCTGCAGAAAGTAAATGCTTTACCTGATTATTGTAAATAGGGTTTTGCTGCTTTAGCCCTAAACTGTAGGTAGCCATTTGTAGAAGTTTAATAAATCCAATGAGCCAAATTTTGTAGGTTTCATTGAAGATTTCTATGTACCATCAGTTCTGTTTCAGGTTTTGCAACATGAATGCTGGAGAGTAAGACCACACAGGGTGATAAAGGCCATCACCTGCTGATAGTAGCCACATTCTTCTTTTACTACTATAAAAAAAGAGCACAAATCGCAACCCTTTGTCATTTCCTGAAAGGCCTGTGTGCTCACCTTTCAAATGGTTGCCACCGATGGCATACAGGCGATCGTTCATCCCAGCCAGGACATGAATGGCTCGCTTTGTGTTCATGTCTTGTTTTCTAGCCCAAACATCCATTACGGGGTCATAGCAATAGAGCCAGGACACATACTCGCCATTGTGCACACCACCTGCAACATATCATCACAACACTGTGTTGTCAATATAGTGTCAAAATATAGTTTGGTTGTAAAAACCCAGTGATTGTGCCTTGCGCTCTATACCAATGGCTCCCAACCTTTTTTCCTTTGCCTGTGTCCAAGACAAGCCAGGACACTCCAACCCCAACGTTAAAGTGATTAATTGCTAACTTTTATTTGCCAAAAATAAACAGCAATTGTAGGTATTTGTTCTTATTCTTCTCGTTTTACATTGTAGGCTATATAGACAATTTTCTTCAGCACAGACAAAATTGTGCAGACCCCCTGGCTGGACCCAGGTTGGGAACAACTGCTCAAAAGAACTCATCATCGATTTTAGAAAAAAACGTGTGAAACCGCAGGCAACTTCAATTAATGGGAGGGAGGTTGAAATACTCTAAACTTACAAATACTTAGGTACGGTGTTTGATTCCCACTAGAAGTTTGATAGAAACAATGAATACATTGTCAAACAATGCTAGCAAAGAACGCACTTGTTAAAAAAGGTGAATTCTTTTAAAGTTTGTAACAAAATTTTATGCATGTTTTATCAGTCTTTTATCGAGAGCATTTTAACTTTCTACCCTTGTCTGCTGGTTTGAGTTTTTTTTTGAAAAGGATAAAAACAGCCTTCAAAGTGTTATAAAGGTCAGTTCTAAAATAATTGGTATCCAGCAAAAGGACCTGAATTCCTTGTGGGAAAGACAGGTGGTCCACAAAGCTAAGGAAATAACGTGCTAATATGTACACATCCTGTCCTCCGAATTCATAATGATGCCCTCAGGATGTTGTTTTGTTGTACCGGCTAGGAAAACAAACAAGTATGCCAAATCTTTTATTCCTTCTGCCGTTAAACTTTTCAACCAGAGTAGAGGTGACATCACTTTAAAGTAAAGATGTACATGGGTTTTATCTATTTATTTCTAGTCTACTTATACATAAACTAATTCCATGCCAGTTTGAATGACACTGTATGACTTGGGACATGTAAAACTGTGTAAGTTTGTTTGTTTTTGTCGTAATGTCATGGTTATTAGTTCTACTTCTACGCTGGAGAACGGTTTAAACTGAATTTCCCCCTGGGGACTAATAAAGTTTTCTTTCTTTCTTTCTTTCTTTCTTTCTTTCTTTCTTTCTTTCTTTCTTTCTTTCTTTCTTTCTTTCTTTCTTTCTTTCTTTCTTTCTTTCTGTCTGTGTCTGTCTGTCTGTCTGTCTGTCTGTCTCTGTCTGTCTGTCTGTCTATCCAACTAGGTAAAATCCCTCTGTGAGTTGCATAGAAATATACATGCTAGTTTAACCCAATATTGACAACATCTAATGATTTTGTAGTATGAAGAAAAATTATTATTTTTCTGATATTTTCCTTTCCAGTTACATTTGGCTCCACAGAAACATATTTGAATCTTTTGCTAAGTAAACCTAGTTTTTTCGTCTGTTTTTCTTTTTTACTCTAGAGCATGATGTGTCACACTTAATGGCTGCTTCTCCCATCTGTTTTGTTCAAACAGGTCGGTGTCTTTGTTTGCATTTTTTAATGTTGCTACTATGACTGGAGTACAGAGATAATTCAGTGCAACTAGGATCTGGGAGAAAAACAGGGTTTCCGTTAGTGACATTCTGATTTTGTATGATGAATCTAATTAAAATGAAAGGCACCTGAAGCATACCTGTTGTTTCAAAAGAAGCCATATTGGGAACCAGGATGGTTGTGAAGATTTTACATTGACACAACTGAGCAGATTTTAGTCTGCCACCTTTTGTGTTCATAAAAGCATCAGAAATTCAAAGAGAGAGTTCATCCTTGCTGATCCTGCACAGTTTAACATTGCATTCTGAACACATGGTCCCCACAATGAAACGTGGTGGTGGCAGCTTTGTGCTGATGGGAGGGGGGGGGGGGTATTCTTTTGCAGGGATGGAGAGGTGACCTAGAGTTCATGAAAATATGGATAAAGCTAAATACAGCGCAATTCGCCATTCAGCAGGAGAAATTAAATAGTTTATAACAAAGAATATTTGTGAGTTAAAATGGCCCCAATACAATCCACACCTAAAACCACCTGAAAATCTTTGGAAAGACTTGAAAATTGCTGGTCAGAGAAACTCTCCATCCAAACTGACTGACCTATTTTGCAAGGAGAATAAGAAAAGATTTTGGCCTCTAGATGTAGACATCTGCTAGAGACATTAACCCCAAAAGACTTGTAGCTATAGTTGCAGAGGAAATCAGTTCCAGAAATGATTGACTCTGGAACTGAACCAAAGTGCTCTCCATACTTTTCAGATGTTTATGATGTTCAAAAGGAAGGCTATAACAACAAAAACCAGTAGAATCAAGTCGTTTTTATTTGTAATGCGACAAACGTGAAAACTTTTAAGGGGTATGAATACAGTATTATTGAAAGAAATTCAGTTTTATTTATATGCGTCGTTTATTTGGACTTTTGAAATAGAAGTATGTTTATTAGTTTAGTTTGCTATTTTTTGTGGTTTATTGCGATTTAACACCGGAGACCTTGTAGCGGCTACTAAATACAGCATAAAGCATCTGTTTGGTAACACTGTTTACGGATAGCCTTTTATTCCTAACCTGATATGTAGATCTTGCCATTGTGCACTGCTCCTGCATGTGCGGCTAAAGGCTGTGGCAGAGATGACACATAGTTCCACTCGTTCGTCTCCAGATTGTAGGACTCCACGCTGGAGAGATAGCCCGCCTCATTCCGACCTCCAATTACATACAGGTGCTTATCCAGGCGACAGGCAAAGAAACTGGCTCTCCTGAGGAGGTGTCAAACATGCAACATAGTTTATAACCTCTGTCACACTGCTACGTTTCTGCATTGCTTTTCAGCTTTATTTGAGGACATGATGTCATTGGAAATTACAACCCTCACATCTCCTTATGCCTTTAAACTTTATCATGCACAATTTGGTCACAAGCCAAGTCAGGTTGTCACAGATTTTTCGGAGATACGAAAAGAATCTGCCACAAGAGCGCCATCCCTATCACACATCTTGTACACCTTTTCCATACATGTGGCCGTTCTATTTTAATACTATATACAAATTTGGTTAAATAAAATCTGTGACACAATTAGGATCCCAACTTAAAATATACTTTTTGTTTAGCAAAACTGCCCAGGCACATGTAGTCTACCGGCTTCTCCATATGGTATGCCTGAAATGCCAAGACATGACTTGTACACTGCACTTGGGTGCCACTGCTATTGAATCAATGCAGCTACAATGATGACTTTAAGTGATGCTTGAAAATAAAGGTGAAACTTAACTTTTGAGCTAATGCATCCTAAAACCCTATTACGGTGAAAAATATTCAATAAATGTTTTAAGGTCTTCAAACTGTGAGCAAACACCTTTGGTAAACATTTTCTAGAGTAAAAGAAGCCGCATGATGAGTAACTGGTAATAGTCAACTAAAAGAATTACTGTTTTTGCTCCGGATATCTTGGTATCGACTTTTTACTGTTTTTCTAGACCTGTCTCTTTTTAGAAAAAAGATACAAACCTTTCCTGCATGGGTGGCAGCTGAATCCAGCTGTTGAATCTGGGATCATAGCGGCTAACAAAATTAGTGCTGTGCTTTCCTGAAAACAAACACACACAAAAAAGGAACAGAAATAAATGATGCAGTTCAAATAATTTTATCATTATACTAGTGTTGCTGTAATGTTTAAGCCATCATCATATCAAGTTCCGTTGTTGCAGTTTGTGGGCATTCCTTCTTATGAATGAAAGGTGCTGGTAAATTGTTTAATCTGACACTTGGTGATACTGCAAAATATCTAGTCACATGACATCCAGAAGAGGGAAGAGGGTTTAGCTGCTCTCTATTGGCTGTATCAGATGGGGACTAACATTACTCTGATTGGCTAAATGTTACTCTTGAATAAATTAGGTCTGAGCCATTTTAATATATCATGATGTATTTTTTGCTACCTTATAGCTCTGAATTGTTAAAACCTCCAACAGCCACTCAGAAAACAAACCAAAAATAGTCAAACGTATTAAGCATTATTTACAGTAAGCTATTTTGTCAGATTTTTAAGCAATAGTTGTTTTTTCTGTTGTTTTATTTCTTTTTTTGCACTGATGTATTTAATTTTGAACTACTTTAAAATCTTACCAGTAAGAGTCTTGCCTAGTTATGACTTTGTCTCCTACAATTATCACCATAAAAGCATGTTTTGAACAGCTGCTTCTTACAACTAATTGAATACCTGAAAGGACAGATTTCACTTTATTGTCAGAACTTCTAAGCATTCCCTCAGGTCAACCACTATGGTGACCAGAGCACACTGCTTTTGCTTAAATAAATACATTCCACCACTTGCAATGCACTTACACTCATGGGCCACTTGTTTAGGTATATACGTCCAAATAGTAAAACAAAGAGTGAATCAACCAATCATATAGCAGCAACTGAATGTATTTGGGCATCTAAATATTTTGAAAACAACTAAGTGAACTTAAAGCTGGGCAACCATATATACTGTAAAAGAAAGGAAATGTAAGTGATTTTTGGAGGTGGCGTGGTTATTGGTGCCACTGGGGCTAATCCGAGTGTTTCAGAATCTACTAATCTACTATGATAAACAGGCTAAACAATCTCTTATATTTACAAAGAACGGTACAAAGAGAAAGTATACAGTGAGCAGCAGTTCAATTAACCACTTGTTAAAACCAAGGCATGTGGAACACTATCTCTGAATGCACAACATGTGGTGGGCTACTCCAGCAGACAACCACATAAACCAAGGCTATAATTCACACAGTTTCACCAAAAAAGGACAATACCAGATTGAGAAAATGTTCTAATGAATCTTGATTTCATGTGGGACTTCAGATAGTTGGGTCAGAATTTGATGTAAGCAACATGAAAGCAAGGGTCCATCCTGGTGTAATACAGTGGGAGATTATCTTTTGGGACCTTCATCCCAATTGAACATTGTTCAAACAGCACAGCCTACCTGAGTATTGAGTTCACACTAACGGCCTCCACAGTCACCATGTCTCAGACCAATAGAAAACCTTTAAAATACGAATGATACCTTGTTGAATCTAAAGTTTAGGCAGTTCTGAAGTCAAAAGGAATCCAATCCACTACTTAAAAGGTGTACCTAATAAAGTGGCTGGTGAGTGTATATAGTAGACTATTATTGAATTATTTTGATTATTAGACAAAAAAGAGTCAAAGCACCAGATTGACACCATACATACAAATTTGCACTAATTCAACTTATATATAGATATATACACATGTTTACAAGAAAGATTACTTTATTTTATTTTCCCTTTTTAATATACTTTAAATGTAAATGCCTTTATTGAAAGCAAAGTAGAACTGAAGTCATATTTCTTGTTTGTATGCACAAACTTGGCGAACAAAGCTACTTCTTACGAAAAAAACGGTATCAGATTTTTGGACAGATCAGATTTAATCTCTAGGTTTTAAACAGTACCACCATTTTACAAAAAGTACTGTTAACACTTTGACACCATAAATATTTCAGTGTTAACTGCAGCTAGTTTACTGTCCCAATTTTTGACAAGTGTTTACTGGAGTGTTGTTTGTCCACTCAGAGCTGATCTAACCCTAGAATGAGTGTTGACAACCATCTGAAAGTACATCACCTCTGATGGATTTTAACCAATGCCAACTGAGGACATTATGTAGAAGAGGGAAAAATTTACTGTGTGACGATAGTTTGTGGAGGCGCTCTACCGTTTGGGTTCCACTGGTCCTCTCCACCCAGCAGCAGCAGGAAGTTCTCCACCTCTACCACGCAGTGATGAGCACTGTTGTAAGGCATTACTAAATGGCAAACAGGAAAAAACAGGTCAGTTACTGTGGTATATGGATATTACAGGTCAGATGTAGAAAAATACCAGGATCAGGGCCAAATTTGGCCTCGGTTTTTGAAGACAAATATTGAACTATTTTCTAACCCAGAAGAGAAAAATACAAATGCAAGGCTGGGCTACATTATAACATCAACAAGCCCAGTCAGTATACATTGATTATTACAGGTACAATAAAGTAAATGGCATTAAACCATTCATGAC
Organism: Valencia hispanica; assembly: GCA_963556495.2. Lineage (NCBI taxonomy): Eukaryota > Metazoa > Chordata > Actinopteri > Cyprinodontiformes > Valenciidae > Valencia > Valencia hispanica. The sequence goes on along the minus strand of OY747712.1, from coordinate 23,999,290 downwards.
GCAACTGACTCTGAAACCATATGAATGGTATGTTGTCATATATGTTGTCTTTTTCAAAGCCATAACTAACAACCTTGGTATTATACATTAGTAACCAGGTCATTCCTAAAGAGCACTTGGGCATAAACAAATATTGCTGTTGTTGCATAACATAATTTTTTTTTTATTTCTTTAATTTAACCACAAGCAAAAGACCCCAACAACAAATAAAAATGCTTTACAATCTGGGCACCAGCTGCATTTACTGTCTTGGGACTGTCGTGGGAGAAACATATATTCTGTCTCTAAACAAAGATGAGGTCGCAGTCCCTTAGGCCTATTAGATATGTTTTAGGTAGATTGGCCAGATTACAAGACAAACTATGCACCCAGAACTGTGCCTCGCTCTAACTCTCCCCCGCACCCTAATATTCTTAATGAAATATGGCACATAGTCCAACATTATCTTCCTCAGGCCCATCCTACGCAGTTGTGATGTCTGGTCCCACAAGGTTAAATCACTTCACACTGTAGTGTGGAGGAAATGAGGTCAGAGGGTGTCCTGCTCAAATCTGCTCCTCACTGATGTCTGTTTAAGTACTCTGATGATCTCTACATTATTCCCTAGATGCATTTACTAACATGTAACTAACCAATTAATTCACATTAATTTGAAATATTCCTATCAAAGGACCTAACAATTGACCCAGTCAGGTAACTAAAAGCTTGTGCTCAGCTAGTTTCAGAAGTGGGTAGTAACTAGTTACATTTACTCAGTTATATTTACTTGAGTAACCTTTAAAAAAAAAAAAAAACTTTTAAGAGTAGTTTTAAGAGTAGCCATACTTTTATACTTTTACTTGAGTAATATTATTATGAAGTAATCGCTACTCCTACTTGACTAAAATTTCTGGATACTCTACCCACTGTGAGTAAATTCACTGGATGAAGAGCAAACACATTTTATCCAAAAATACAGGAGACATAGGCACACACCTAATAAACTTGTTTTCTAATGTAATCTTCTGTCTGTTGAGCTTGTCGTTGCATTTTGAGGTCAAGTGAATATATAGTAAAGACCATAAATTGTCACTGGAAGTACTTTTTACCGTGTTCTAAGATATATTAGTAATTACCTAAAGTAAGAATTTGTGTTATATTGAAAAAAATGACTTGGAAAAGTCTTTCTTCTGCTTAAAATTTATTATGTTATTTATTTGTATCTTTTTTCATTTTAGTCTTTAAAATGCCAGAATTTGCCCATAACTTAGTATTTTTGTCTGTCTAATTTTAAAAATATTAGATCAGAGACTCCAATAGCCTTCTACCAAATACTTTTTACCCTTACTCGAGTCATTTTTTTGGACGGCTACTTTTTACTTTTACTTGAGTAAATATATGTTGAAGTACTGCTACTCGTACTTGAGTACAATTTTTGGGTACTCTACCCACCTCTGGCTAGTTTCTTTTGCTCCTCAGTTCTACAAATACAGCATTTTGACCAAAAGGTGAGATGTTTTGCCCTAAAATGTCTAATGCATAAGCAATTCCATAAAAGTTAACATGTCTTTATTTTATAAGAAGAAAATGTACAATATTATAATTTTGATTATTATCGGGTCTGCATGGCATTAGAAAAACATGCAATTGCAATTTTATTGTAGATTATTATTGTTAATTGTAATGATGATATTTATTGCAATTAAGCCACATTTATCCTACCATTTTTCCCGTCATTTCCATGACATTTAACATCCTGGTCAGGTAAGGAAATCGAGGGTAGGGAAAGGCAGTCCAACAGTTTAAATATACTACTGGGATGCAAGATGTGAATGCTTGGTCCTAGAAATATAACATCCCACCAAGTATTACATCGAAGCAGTTGTTTACAATTGAGATTCTGGACATGTTGATGATGGGATGATGATTAAAATTCAATATAATGTGCTGCTTAATTATTACAGAGTTGGTCTTCTGCTAAAATATACCACAGCAGTGTATCTTCCAGTGATATACTATGTCTCTCCATTAAAGTTCAACTAAGGCATATCATGTTCTTTTTTATATATGTTTGCATAGTTTGACATTAGACATCCACTGCAGCTGCAGGAGGATTTTTCTTCTATGCATGTTTTTGTGCTCCATGTCTCTCCTTCATTTCCTTCTGCTGAAGTGACCCCATTGAGATGTAGAGAAATGGTCTTAGGTGACAGTCATAATGAACATGATCGTGTTCACTCAATAAATCTCGGGCCCGGTGCTTTTTGAGCACAAATCAGTGAAATGTTAAAGCCCACCTGTCTGTCTCCATCAGTCATTTCCACTGTCACCTCCCCACCGCCTGATGGATCACAGTTGCTGCAAAATTAGACAGCCTTGAATCTCATTTCTTTCCAATTGGCCTCTCCCTGCAATCTCACTCAGGCTGGATGACATGTGCTGGTCCTCTACGGGAGGGGAAGTCTCAGATAGGAACTAATGCTACATACGCTAAACACAGCTTTATCTCAGATGAGGGGGATTAGGTTGCCTGCCTTCAGTGCACCTCAAAGAGAGGTTCCATACAACTGCCAAATTCCCTTACATGCTATTTACATTATCATTCAGTCAGCAGTATATAGGACACGGATGGGCGCCTTTTTCTTTAGTATCTAGTGACTTGTACTTGCAAAGAAAGAAATAATAAATGCACCTTGTACTGATGTAGAAGATTATTGGTCTACAATCTCTAAGAGTCAAAGTTTAAGGTACTCTGAGAAGATCTGGATGATTGTGGTGAATAATGAATAATTTGAGGCAAAGATATAATTAAACTACCTTTATAGTCCTTGAGATGTAAGGAGAAAGAGCATATCAATCAGGACTCCGCTATACAAATGTGGCCTCGATTATATATTTTTTCACACCACACTACAGACTTAAAACATTTTTTGGGGGAATTTATATGCTAGACCAACTAAAAATTATAAAATAATTATAAAATGGAAGGAAAATGAATGAATGAATGATACCTTTTATTAGTCCCACGATAGGGAAATTCATTTTCAGTACATCTCGTCCATAGCACATTCTCTTCTTTTTTTTTTTACCAAACAGAAATCTGAAAGTGTGGTGTGCATACTTATTAAGCGCCTTTAAATAAAACAGAGTGCAACCAACCAATAACCGGGTCTATCTGAGGGTAATTTAATCCCAGCATAAATACCACTGTTCTGTGAAGGCCTCAGAGGTTCTTTACAGAGAGATTTTTAAATTACAGAAAATTCTGCATCATGAAGATGAAGAAACAGACCAGACAGGTCAGGGACTAGGTTGTGAAGAAGTTACGTTATAAAACAATATCCCAAGCTTTAAAGGTCCTACAAAGCACAGTTTAATCTATCATCTGAAAATAAAAAGAATATACAGTAGTACATCTGCAAGCCTACCAAAATATGCCAGTCCCTCTAAACTGAAATTCCTGGCAAGGAAACCACAGCACAGGTAGCTGGGATGCAGTTGACAGGAAAACTATGTGCGCACTCCACAAATGTAGCCTTTATAGAATAGGGGTGAGAAGAAAGTCACTGTTATAAGAAAGCCATATAAGAAGCCTCTTTTTAAGTTGCAACTGTGGAAGACAGTTCTCTGGTCAGATGAGACGAAAACTGAACTTTCCAACTAAAATGTTAATCGATACGTGTGCCAAAAAAGTAACACTGCACATCACTTTGAACGCACCATCCCAACCATGAAACATGGTGGTGGCAGCATTATGCTGCAGGAATGGTTTTTTTCGTCAGGGGGAAGCTGGTTGAAGTTGATGGTAAAATGCTTGGAGCTAAATACAGGGTAATTCTAAAGAACAAATCTGTTAGAGGTTGCAGTGAACTTTAGAGTTGAACAGAGGTTCCCCTTCCAGCAGGAAAACAATCCAGGATAAGGACTCAGAGCTGCAATGAACTGCTTTAGATCAAAGCATATTCATGTGTTAGACTGGTCATCTTTCAGTCAAAGACCAGATCTGGATCCAATTGAGATTATTTTGGAAGATGAGAAAACAGGTGTTCATGGATGTTTTCCTTCTAATCTGACTGAACTTGAGTTATTTTGGGAAAAAACTGTTTCAGTCTAAGCAATGGAGACAGTTCCCATAAGACCTGCAGCTGTAATTGTAGTGAAAGGTGGTTCTACAAACTCAGAGAGGCTGGAAATAAAAAGGAAAACCAGCTTTCATTTTTGATACTTTGTTAGTCTATAACATACAATTTCCAGGAAAACACATTGCTGCTTGCAGTTGTAATGTGACAAAATGTGAAAAAGTTCACAGGGTATGAATACTTTTGCAAGGCGCTATCTATATGTATCTGGCCATTTTCTCCCTTCCTTTTACTGACCCTTGGGGGTCAACAGCTTTTCAGAAAGCAGGATAACCAGGTGCCCTACACGATGGGTATCACTGCAGTCTACAATAAGCTCCAGGGCTCACTAGAGGGAGTCAGAAGCCTCTGCATAGAAGGCACACTGTTGGCTGGTTGAATGATTTCACAGCTAATGCACCACTGCTGCTCAAGCTCTTATGTGCCTTTAACACCAACACGATCAAATCCTGCAAAGCAGAATTCCTTTATTCTTCAAGGCAGGATACAACAGTCACAACCCTTGTTTTAGATTTTTATAGCAGGTTGTTTAAAAAAAATAATAATAATATTGCCAAGTAGTGTAGACTGAATCCCTCCCTGCCTTTGTCTTGTGTTGGGCCACGCTGCCGTGGGTACACTAGATGGCAAACTTTCCACTAGAATCGGCGAGCGTCTGGCATCACAGCCGCGGCTGACACAGCGAGGGGAATCAGATTCTGCCTAAATTGTGTTGATGAATGTCTTAATCAAAGGCTGTCCCTCTCAGGTTTCGCCTCATTGAAAAGTTATGATTGAATGTTAATAATCTTCTATTCCACATCCATTGTGAGGAAGCTACATCAGGTGGTCACTGATGTGTTAAGGGGATGATTTTGCAGTTTTGTCCTTCCACTTGGCCACGGACCATTTGAGTGTTAACTTTTTAGTCGTGAGCGACAGAAATCCCTGTTGACCTTTTGCTTGTTGCAGTTTATGCTCATGAGTGTGAGTTTAATGAGAAAATGACAATATAAACACCAGTGGTCTTCATATGCTCGCCTCATCTGGTAAAAATTAACCCTTATAGACCAGAAATTAGCTTCAACTGCAGATTTATTTTGCTATGAAAAGTTAATAATTTAAGCAAGGTGAGGACAAAAATAAAAGCACAAATCCAAGCCGATTCATTTAAGTTTGATCCACAGAGTGAGGATATACACATCCCCAACCTCCATCACCATCTCAAAGAGACAAAACATAGAGTGGTGGATGATTTGTATGAATGGAGAGAAGCAACTGAGATATGACTCCAACAAAAATAAGGGACAAGAACTCAATATGTCCAGCAATGCAAAGTAGGAATACAGTTTCCCTGTAGCTCTGCTCTGACCTTTGCAGTATAGAAACAATATAGTGGTGAGCCTCAAAAGGTCAGAGAAGACAAAGAGGTGGCAGAGATAAGTACACTCCATAGAGGTAGGAGCAGTATGGATGTGTTTGCACATTCTCAAAGGTCTCAAATATGTTCTGTTCAGACTCAACATTCCTTCAAAGGGATGTAAATTATGACAACTTTGTTTCTAAAGATTAAAATAAGTTCATATGTCACTTATTAGTTGGATCCATTCAATTAATGTGTGCATTAACTCTGCAGTAACTCCTTGCAAATGACACAAGGTCAGCAAGTTTACTGCCCCGCCATGCAACAACATGTATAGTGTAATTCAATCTAAGCATTGATCAGTGTAAGTGAAAAATCATGTTACATTTAGAATCTATCGAGGGCAGATGTCATTTCTTGTTGTTCCGTCTCTGCCTGCAATAGATCATTAGATCCAAGCAAATCTCATCATGCATCCCGCCAGCGTATTTCAGCAAAAACAAGGGAACCCGGGCATGAAGCTCCACAATGCTGTGAAGTCACGCTCTGATTAAAAACTTATATTAAAAGTGATGGTGATACATTATTACCTGAAGGATTTAGGGAACTCCTTACTCTCATTTTCTGCGGAAATTAACCCGTGTTAAAGTCATCCACAGGAACAACTATTTCTCATCGTAATAGCCACTGAAACAAGACGCCTGGGGCGCAGAGGAGGCGAGAGCCTTTTGCAAACTCACTTGTGAGGATCTTCCATGTCTTTTTCTCGTCATCGTAGTACTGGACCAAATTGCTTGGAAGACGATCGGGTCCAGGAGGCAAACCACCCACCAGGAGCAGCATTCGCTTATTGGAACGGATTCTGTAATGCCAAAGGTACAGGTTTATGAAAAACTAATTTAACGTACTTAATCTACAAAATAAGCTTTTGGTTTGAGTTTTAATTTCCAGATCACTATAACATGAGATTATAATAAAGATTACATTTATTGTGGTCATTTACCCTAACTTACTTGATAATATGTGAGCAAATTCATTACAATTAGCTAAATTTGCTCAATCGCCTATATATCCTTATGATGTGTTACTGAATGGTTATTGTACACTAAAGATGTGTTTTCAATTAGCTGTGAAGCGAGGATGATCCTGCAGGGTGCCATGCTGGAGGCTAAAAGCACAGCACAGAACATAAACCTGCCTATACACTGTCTCCATTTCATTGGCTACACCCATTCACGTGACTTCTCTAACCCAATTATGAGATGTTTCCTCATTTTCGTACATCAAATATAACCTGAAAGCTGCACACTTTATTGCAGATGAATAACCATTATTGGACTCTAAATTAACGTCAATGCACTTCTAAAAATGTTATCACAATGAAAACAAGAAATGGAGCTAGCCCTTATATCCAGATAAAAATCACTTTTTTTCATTTCTCTATTTTTACTCTTTTATGCTTGGGTAAGTCGCTGTAGTCTCGGTATACAACTACCAATATGGAGGCCCTACAGAAACATTTTGGGGTAATTCATTTGCAAATGAGGTATTGGACATATAAATATATATATATAAATAATAGTGATTAATTGAGAGTAGAGAAACACAGCCATATTAAAGTAATTAAGAGGATTCTTTATTTGTTGCACATTTGGGTGAATATGTGGGAACTGATTCATTATTTGAATAAGGAGGGCGTAGATATATGTTGCATAAAAGCCTCACTAACACTGCTTTCCTAACAAACAAGAAATAGAATAGCTGTAAGGGAAAGAGAGGAGTTATACAATCACTCAAGTTATAATGTCTATCTGTTATAAGCAGCTTACAAAAGTGTCAATCCAGATGAATATGAACATAACGTGTGGATATTTCTAATAGAACAGTAATATAGAACATTAAAAATAGCTGTTCCCAAGCTCAAAAAAGCATATATATATATATGTATATATATCTTATATATATATATATATATATATATATATATATATATATATATATATATATATATATATATATATATATATATATATATATCTTATATATATATATATATATATATATAATGCACATACTTAGAATCAACTTTGTTACAGTTTTTATCATGTAATCTTAGTCCCAGGAAAAGTCTTTCATTTGGATCATAAATGCTATGCAATTACCATGTAATTACCATGGCAACAACTCAATTTCAGCATTTCAGGCTTCGTTTAATAAAGCCGCCTCCAATCAGTTACAGAAAATGTATAAAGATTTTAACACCTCGTCCATATTGATTGAAAATATGTAATACAAATATTACATTTTTAATAATATATATATATATATATATATTAGTTAGACACATGTCAGCTTTGTTATTATAAATGAAGTGTGGTACAGAGTACATTAAGGCTCTTCACAAATGACATGTGTCAGAGGAAACGCCCCACCATCTTCATATTCTGACCATCAACCCTCACAGGTCTAGCTGATCTCTTATGCTGTGGTTTAGTTTGTTGTTACATTTCAACATTCTAATTACTCTCAGATCACTCAGTTGTTCGAATTAATGTTTGTGAGCTTATCTTTTTGCCTCCGTTGACCTCACCTGCTTGCAGTGGTCTGCCTGCAGTGCTGTCTGAATGGCATCAAGTGGTAGTTCATGGCATCCAGCAGTAGTTTCTGGCACACTGGGTCACTCCTCATGAAGTCCACAGATTGCACCCTCTCCACAAGCTCTGGGGCAGGTATGAGTGCAAAGCGTAGCCTCTTCATGAGGTCCGGAGCATAGTGCATGCGAGTCTCCCTGTCATGCTCCAGCCAGAGGACAGACATCTGGAAGAGAGCCAGCTCTGACTCTACAGGCGGAGGCAGAGCGTCCAGCATGGCGCACATCTCCTCAAAGTTCAGCAGCAGCACGTCCTCCACCAGGTACTTGTTGGCCAGCTTCTTGGTCTCATCGAGCCCGTGCAATGCAGCAATCTTGCAGATTTGCTTGTAGTTCTGCACAGAGATCTGATCATTCAGGAACTGCACACTTAGCTTGGTTATCTGGGGGATGTTGAGGATCTTGCTGACTGAAAGCACCTCTTCCACTGTGTCCAGGGAAAGAGTAACATTGGCAGTGTAGAGGTACTCCAGCACTAACCGTAGTCCAATGGAGGAGCAGCCCTGTAGGACCAGGTTGTTGATGGGCCTGGCACTGGTGGTCACCAGCTTGTCATCTGGGGAGGATGAGGGGGTCCCACTGCTGCCCTGATCCCCCTTGCTTCCATCATTGCTAATCACATTATGGGAGGAGAAGAGGGATCTGAAATACTGCGAGCAGGATGCCAACACAGCTTTGTGGCAGTGAAACTGTTGTCCCTGGGCAGTTAGAGTCACATCACAGAAAAGCTGCTTTCTCCACAGGAGGTTGAGCCCATGCAGCAAGGTGTCACTGTGCGTTGGGTCAAAGGTGGATGTTCTATCACCCGATCTGGACATGACTTCCTGACTGTGAACGCCACCTAGGCAACAAATAAACCATGCAAGCCATTTATTTACACATCAAACATCCCAGACACTACAAGCGATTTCTCAGTGAATTATTTTCCATCCAAGCAGCGGGAGAAAAACCTGCCGCCCAGCGCGGTTTCGGGCGCATCCAACTTTGAGATCTGGTCGTAAAGCAGCAAACAGAAACGCAGCAGTACTTCCCACAAAGCGCCGCTCTTATGCATGCTCAACTGAAGTGCAAGGTGCTTTTAAAAACGGGGACGGAGCTGTGCGTGCAGCCGATGAGCCGGAGACGCTGCGGCGCTTTTCCTCTCCTTAGCGCGGCTGAAGTTGTCGAGGGGAGCCGGGGGAAGAAAGAGCCGCAGCCGCCACGTTGGAGCCGAACAACATGCAGCATCCAGCTATCCTTTTTCCAGTCATAGTGCACACACCCCTCACACTGAGGACATTACACTGATTTACGGAGTCAAATACACAAGCAATTAGTTTGTCTCCGAGCCGTCAGGAGCAGCAGCAGCAGTGCGGGCGTGAAACACGGACGTGAGTATTCGGGTAATATTCGCAGAAATGCATCTCTCGGTAAAGTTAGGACACATTACGCGTCGCTTTTTTTGTTTTTGTTTCTAACGCTTGTACACAAGCTGGTTCGATGTGCGTAAACTTGAACCCAAACATGCCATAGCGTTGTCCCTAAAAGCGCCTGTCACAACTAAATGATGTGAGCAGCTTTCCTGAGAAGGGAGACCAAACTTACCTGACTTCAGCTCTTCACGCCCCAAAAAAAAGAGAAAGAAAGTATGCTTCAGGATCCAAAATATCTCCCCAATATTCCTTTGTTCTTCTGTTTTTTAAAGAATATTCCTTTCGTTTAAAGTCTTTGTTCCGAGGTGTCTCCAAATAACCATTGATTCCAACTCACAAAGTCACTATTTCAGGTTATTTGTTTGACGTTGATCATTTGTTCTTCTGAATTAACAAGAAGTGTGTGAGTGTGTGAGAGGGAGCTGTGCTTTCTGCAAGAGAAGAAGAAGAAGAAGAAATATACGTGTGACAAATTATGCTACCAAGAAACAACACATCATTATCCTTGGGCCTGGGGCTCAGTGAGTCGTAACGAGAGTAATAGGAAATCCACGGTTGGGGAGAGAAACGGTCGTGCATGGCCGGTGGAGAGAGACCATGCAGGGGTATGGATGCTGGAGAGACTCGCAAAATTATGGCTCAAGGCTATTGTAAAAACTGTCGAGCGTAAATGACTGCGATTTCAAACATCTTTGGAAGAAAGAAAAGAGAAAAGGGGGGGGGAGAAAAAACCCAACTCTTTCCCTCGCTGTTATAGAGAGAACCGTCAAGTTTTAGTGCGCATTGCTAATTAGTCAATTTCTCTCTGCCTTCACAGCCCGACGACTTTGCTGCTGAGCTGAAACTGCTAATTTCTGGGACCAGCCTTTTTTTGGCTGTGAACTGGATGGATGAATGGCTTGTCTCGCACAAATGACAAAAAGCCCCTGCCTTAATCTCCATCGCCAAAATAACCCCCTCATCTCATTCTGCTCCTGCTAGTCCTTCAAAAGAAGATGCTTTGCACTAACACAAGTTTTGCATCTGTATAATAAATAGCATGCACCATGGTGTCCATACAGTGTTTATATTGTGAAGTGAAAGCATTTAAATTCCTCCTTTCATTCTGTGACAAAGGGATGTCATGCAATGTCACAACACGCATCTCAAAGTGATGCAAAGTTTATAGAAACATGCACATAAAGTGACTTATCATAATGACTATCAAGTTTGATCAACTTGTTTTAAAATAAACTTAAATAAAAATGAATTCAACATCCATCAGTGTGCGGTATTCCATATTAACATATCTTTTAATTTTACAGAAATCTATGGAGCCTAAGATAAAACGTAGGAACACCCCAAAAACCCTATTGTGAATGTAGCTCCAGTGTGAACAATGGTGGTAGCAGCTTAATGCTGTGGGAATGATCAACAGGGACAAAAAAGCTGGTCAAGTTGATTGGAACATGCATGTAGCTAAAAGCAGGGCAATCCTGGAAGATAACCTGTTAACTTACTACTGGAGGTACTTTCATAGAATTATTTTGTTGTTGTGATAAAGACTTTCAGGACTTACTGAATTCTCACACTATGATACTGCCACCACCATGTTTAAACATGAAGACAATGTGCTCAAAGTGAGGTGCAGTGTTTGTTTTACACCACACATTGCATTTTGTATGAAGCCTAAAAAGTTTTGTTTTGGTTTCATCTGACCAGAGCATGTTTTTCCACGTTTGCTGTGTACACTACATGCCTTTTGATCATCTACAAACAGGACTTCCTAGAGTTTACTTTTCACAGTTCACCAATATTTCTGCTATTCAGAAAAGCCAGATTTCTGAAATGCACTAATAGTTGTCCTGTCAACTGATTATTCCCATAAAGCCAAGGATCTCTGCAGAATTACTTGTTTTAAACTTGATTGCTGATGTTTGTTCCCTAATGCTCTCCAACAAACCTTAAAAAAAAAAGGCTTGATTTATTTTAAGATTAAATCACTAACTAGGTGAAATCTGAAAGCAAGTCATTGTAGAGAATTTTATTTTGGGGTATAGGAGTAAATGAGGCTTAATGAATTTGCATACCTTACTTTTTTGATATTTGTAAAAACATAGAATTTATGATTTAAATTTAAGAGTTTTCTGGGACTAAGATTACATGAAAAAACCTGTAACAAAGTTGATGCTAAGTATGTGCATTTTATATATATATGGATCTGTGTCATTCAGTTGCTCAATTATTATTACATTGCATTGCTATATGACATACAATCCCAACAAACCACTTTGACGTTTGCGGTTGTAGCGTCACAACAAATATGGTATAAATATCTTTGTCTACATTTAATCTTAAAGATCAAACTTAAGAAGATAAATAACAAGGAGTCCTCACAGCTTGCATGTGCATCTATTGTGAAAGAAGTTCCAGTGATGTGAAAAATCACCTAAACGTGGCTTCAGACAGCTACAGGGGCTTCCTTCAGCTTGGGGTCTCCATGTCTAGTACAAAGACACCTAATATTCATATATAAATTAGGATTCCGTCTTTAAACTCACACACATGAAAAATCAGGTATAACTTATTAGGACCGCAAACTGTCAATTACACCCAGAGCTCAATTAGAGTAAATAAACTTACATGCGGGACTCCCATGGGACCCGTAGAGACAGTTGCCTCACAAGTTCTGAAAATGACAGATAGGGATAAATGGGTTTGTTCATGTACTATGAAATAGAGAAGCACAATGCTACCGTCAAGCAATAACAGGCCATATATATAGGTAGGATTTATAAGCAATGGAGCCATACCATTGTTTGATGTTTGAGAGCTTGACAAGCACGCAGCCGGCATGTCCCCCACCCCCTTGCAATTCACTCTAGTTGAACTCTATGAGATGACTGATTAGACTGTGCGCAGCATTTTAAAATTTAATTTAAAAAAATCACTATCACAAAAGGAAAAATGAAGCACTGTAATATTAATTGAAGTATGGACAAGTTGACAAGTATGGAGTCAGTTTGTGTTGTTGTTTACACAACCAATATTATGTTGCTTCATTCTAAGAGGTCTCCTCACTGGCATTACATTAATTCACCATACTTCACTTTGCAGCCACATACTGTTATCTTTACTAGCTCTCAGTTAGCAGTACATTACCCGAGTCTCGGGCGAGCTATTCTAATGCAATAAAATGACCATTTCCAACTCTTTCAGCTCTTTGTAGCAACTCAGTCTCCTGAGGCCACTGGTCTTCAGATTGCAGGGCGTTTATGGTTGTAGGTTGTTGCAGTATGCAGGAGAAGGAGGGGGGTCATCAGATAAGAGAGGAATTTCTAGACTAATTAAACCCTTTGAGAATCACACTACAGTGATTTACAACTCTCTGTACCAGTTAACCCGACTCATTTTTATCTGTCATATTACTCAGATACCATATCTACCTCTATTGCTTAAAAGTATTTTTTTGTCTGCAAGAATATGGAAACAAGAGGGGGAGATAATAGAATAAACAACAAATGACTTTTAAAAACAGTTTCTTACTCATAATGAGAGCTTTAAAGGCCATCTAGTGTGTCCAATGAAATAGTAATAAGCTCACAACTTTTTGCATAATACTTACCCTATACTAAGCTTTCTTATTGTTTAAGATGGTATTCCATTATGCTCTTAAAACAGAAAAATAAATAGCATAATCATGTCAGCGTCACCATATCCTTGGGTAACTGAATAAAGAGCGAGCATTTAATCCAATCAGTGCAATGAAACAAAGAAAAGCAAAGTTGTGAATAGCAAAGTCTACCAGGCATAATTCCTTTTGGCTGGCTCCTGCAGAGGGGTATGCTAAGATAGAAAGTATTATTTTCCTAAATGGAAGGTGTCAGATGGTCACGGAATTGTGATCGGCTGTTCAAGATCACTGCTTCCCATCTGCAATTTGTGACGTGTGAAAGATTCAGCCCAAATGTGCTCACCGAGCGTAAATCCTCAGCACTTTCTCTTATCGTGGAAAAGCAAGATAACCAGCTGTTTACAGATCAGAGAACATATCATATTAATATCATGGAGGGTGGGGTGGGGGGGGGGGGGTGATATCATCTTGTTTGTAAAATATTTTGTTAACTAAGTGTGGTGTGCTATGGCAACCTATAAAGTGAAAGTTGTAATTTGTGTTTTTTTAGGGAAGGTGTGAGCCGTTTAAAGGGATTTTTTTTTCCGAATAAGGAAAGTATTAAAGGGGGGTGGGTGGGGTGTTGGGGGACTGAAAATCCTGCAGCTTCCTAAGACAGAGCTGAATAAGGTAAAAGTAACAGAAACTACATGTAACAGCAACACTGCAACTGATCTGTCTATCATCTATCTATTCATCTATCTCTTATGTGGACATTTACCCTTTTGCTAACACATTCCTCTGTTTTTCAGCCAAGTAGATTGCAAACTAACTGACTAATTGATTTTGAATGACAAGCTAAAAGACAAACAGAAAACTGTAAAGAGGGGTTTAATTGGAAGGTTCTGCCTCTACGTCTTTGTACGGGGCGACAGTGGTTTAGAGTCTAGGGGTTCATCCTTTAACTGGTGGGTTGGCGGCTTGAACCCACGCTCCATCCTGTCAGTCCTCTGGGCAGCTGTGACTACAATATACCTTACCTTGAATGGGTGAATGACTGATTTTAGTGTGATTGGAGTCCTCAAACTTGATAAAGCATTATACAATTTGGACCATTTACCATTTGTTACTTTAACATCCCTTAATAAGGCTGAATCCCCTTGCACCTTACTTTTAACGTTATGTTTCTAAGGGGTAGAGTGTCCCATTTTATGTGGCATAGGGAAAGGGCTAAGGTAAATGACACATAAAAGGGAGACATACTGTATCACACTTGAAAACCACAGGGTAGAAGCTGATTTTGCAAATCCTCCGACAAGCGGAATTATTTTTCCAGTTAACACATCTTTAGTGGCAAAATATATAGTGTATAGTAAATATGGTGTTTGATTTATGATTAATTGTAGTTATTTATCATAAAATGTAGCAAAGATCAAATAATTCCTAATTTTAAATATTTCACCATATTACTAATAGAACATGTAGGTTAATCCAAACCTATGTTTTTCTTTAACTACGTTGTAATTCATAGTTTGATGTATCCTGATGTATTATTAACCTAATGAACAATTTTGGTACAAAGTATATATGGTATATAAGGTTTTGACATGCTTCAGTAAATTTACAATCCGAAGAAGAGTCATTTAATTCCAAGGATTTCTCAAGATTAGTATACTTACTAAAGTTCATTTTTATTTATTCATATAGATAACCCTTGGAAATGGGAGTCTGCCTAAGAGTTGCTTTGATCTCTCGTGTTTCTTATAAAATCCTAATATGAAGGAAGCAAATTTGTTAATTATGACCAAATATATTTAAAGAGTTGAAGTGAGGTACTTATAGTTGTAGATTTAGCTCATGTTGATTAACATTGATGCATAAATATAAACTGAATCTTACCATGTTACACCTTGCCCCTTACTCTTATCTGTTAACCCTATGTTCCCCTAAGGGTTGTCCCAGTTGTTTGTTAAAAACAGGGATACATCCTGTGTTTGCAAATCCAATCACACTTGTAAATATTTTCTCAGTTATATACTAAAGTTTACTTTGAAATGTTGTGATATGTATTGTATCATGGATGTGGTTTTTTAACCTTTAAAAGGGAAAATCAAAGAACTAATATTCTTCATTTAAAACATTTTTACCATCACAATAACCACTTGAAATGTGTAGCCCATTGAATTTTACTTTACTAAGGATGTAAACATTTTATTTATTTAAGTACACTTGCAGTTAGAGTAATCATTCACTTAAACTATTGAAAAACTGTGAGCAAATTTTAAATATATTGAAGTAGATTGATTTGCCAATAGGGTGCAATCAACATTCTGTCTTTCTTCCTCCTTAATATGAATAAAAAATATATGCTAACACCTGCTGCAGGTTTGATGATTATTTGCATGACATGTGATTCTTGTTTTGACATATGACATAAGAATCACTGAGAACTGGTGATGTTTCAGTATTTTGAAGAAATGCATCATTTTTCTGTGAAATGTCTCTAACCACTGCTTAAGTAGTGTTAAGGGGAAAGGGGAGTGGTAGGGATAGGGATAACCCTTGAAATGGGATTCAGCCATAGTTAAGTTTTTTTTCACACTGTGTCCATCATGGGTGAAGAAGTGGAGGTGGTATCAATACCTCAGAATTCACCTGGACAATAGACTGAACTGGAGGCGCAACAGTGAAGCCGTCTACAAGAAGGGACAGAGCAGACTCTACTTCTTGAGGAAGCTCAGGTCCTTCAAGGTTTGCAGCAAGATGCTGCAGATATTCTACAAGTCTGTTGTGGAGAGTGTAATCTCTTCAGCCATCATCTGTTGGGGTAGCAGCATTAGAGCCAGGGATTTAAAAAGGCTCAACAACCTGATAAAGAAGCCTGGTTCTATTCTGCGGACAACTGTGGAACATCTGGAGATGATGATGCAAATAAGGATTCTTCAAAAAATCAAGAAAAGTATGGACAACCCTGACCATCCTCTTCATGAGACTATCCTGCAACAACAGTGTCTGCAGTCAGAGGCTCCTTTAGGGCCGCTGCAACACAGACCGCTACAGGAAATCTTTTTTGCCCACAGCCATCATGATCTACAACAACTCCTTAAAGAATTAATTGTATGAGCTACAACAAGACTTAATTTCCCTCTGGGATCAATAAAGTATTTTTGAATTGAATTGAATTAGAATTTTGTTTAACCCACAAGCAATTTGGACATGTAGACCGATTAGCTTTTCCTTGTCATTTCAGATCAAACTTTGTCAGAGATAATACATAAAATATCCATTGTGTAGTAAACTAGAGGCACTTATATTTGCCATTCAGGGAAAATGGGAGGCCTACTGTTTTAAACCCCTAGATCCCCCACACATGGCGTTGCCACCACAGACACGGCTCACAGAGTCAGCCAGCAGCCGGGAGGTGAGCAGAAAGGAACAGGCGGTGTCCCCTCCAGAGTGAGCACAGGAGTGTGTGCGTGTGTGCCAGTGTGTGGCATCCTCAGATGACAAAAGAATACCAGTTGTGCAGTTCAGGTGGGAGGACACATGGAGGTGGTGTGGAGGAGTCACCTGAGGGAGAACCTCGACTTTTGGGACCGGGGGCTGCAGAGGACACCCGGAGTTGCAGAGAAGGCCGTGGAGAAGGCTTGGGGGGCTTGAGGGAGAAGAGGGGGCTGCTGTTGCACAGTCTCCCCAGCGTGATGCATCTACCTTCAGGGTGGCAGCAGGCGTGGAGTGGGGTGCGATGGAGCGAGCACGGGCTCAGTGGCGCGGTCACCAAGGGACGCTGAAGCTGCTGTAGCAGGACTGATAGTTATTCCTTGAGAGGATTGCAGGATGAGCCCCATTGTATTAGCAAACCCCTTTCTACTGAAGTACTATCAATGTTCTCAAGCCTTTAAAGAATCAAGAATACCACAGTTTTATGTTTTCTTATTTCTGAGAAGTAATAATACATTTAATAAAACATAGGGTTTCTCTAACACAGCGTAAGGTTTTACTGGGAATCAGAATTATTGGTACTGTCAGAGTTAAACTTCTGTAAATGCTTTTGGCAATAAAACGGCAGAAAATCATTGCATAGTGATTTAAAATTTGCACACATTAGGCTTTTTAATTTCTGAGCCATACTTTTGTATTGCAACTGTTCGAGTCATATCTTTTAGAAATTCTCTGTGTCTAATATGGTCAGCACTCCCAATTATTCACTCCAGTGACAAGTGAAACAAATGGGACCAACCAGTGCATTCTGTATTATCTACACCCCTTGGATTCCCTGACAATAATTAATACAATAGCAAGCTTCTGTTACCAGCCCTGACGACATGAGCTCGACAACATAAGCTCTCCCTTTTCCAAGCGCTCTTAAGAGCAAATTACATCCGGCAGCAAGGTCGTATATGTTGTGGTCACCGCGGCAGCCTGGTGGTGTCATTTTATTGCTGTTTGGGAGCTCAGATCAAGCTCAGATGAAGATCCCGCTGCATGGTCCTGTTAACATCCCAAGGTCATTATTCACATCATTACTCCATGGATGTAAGGTGCAAGGTATATGTCGGGAATATATGAATGTAGCACTCACCATTGGGATACACACTGCTTTTAACAGCAAAGGGCGCCTCATATATCAGTGAAGTTCATTAACATGCCACATGATTTTACTGATGCACTTGTGCTGATCACCTCACTGGTAAGGCAGAGTCACACACCATTATGTGTTTACTTTATTGTCTGCGGAAACAACTGTTAAAACAAAAAAACCAAGAAAATACCTACAGTTTCTCAAAAAAAGTATTCACACCCTTTGAACTTTTTTCCCACTTTGCAACCAAAAACTGCAATGCAATTGAGATGTAATGAGATGTTCAATGTAAAAGACTGACAACGTAGCGTATAATAGTGCATAAATAAAAAGAACATAATTAATTGTTTTCACCTTTGTATATAAATACAAGTCTTCATAAAATTGTCAACATTGCACAGTCATCGTTCACTTCGGATAATGCTGCAGGTATTTTAGGGTGTGTCTCTTCCAGCTTAACCAGAAGCTAAAATACCTTGTCACAGATTCTCAGTTGAATTGAGGTCTGGACTTTGACTGGGTCATTCAAACACATCAATAGGCTTTGATCAAAACTTTTTTACTGTAGTTCTGGCTGTATCTGTAGGTTCATTATTTTTCAGGAAAGAGGGCCTTTATACGAGTCTCAAGTCTGTTTGTAGCCTCTACCAGATTTACTTCCAGGAATGCCCTCTTTTTCAGCTTTGTCCATCTTTCTATCAACTTTGACCAGCTTCCCAATACCTGCTAAAAAAAACACCCCCATTGTATAATGCTGCTACCACCATCCTTCACAAGTGGGTTCACAGTGATGTGCAGTGTTGGTTTTCCCACATAGCATTTGACCTGTACTCTTTCCATTTTGTTAATGTACTGAACTGTTCTTTGCTAAATGTTCAACGCTGCTAAACCCATTTTAAACTTCACCACAACCATATCACTGTTCTGTCTGGTGTGCTCCTTGGTCTTTGTGATGCTGTTTGTTCACAAATGTTTTCTGACAAATTTCTGATGCCTCCAAAATAAGTATTTACAGTAAAATTGAATTACACATAGGTGGACCCTATATACTAAATAAGTTACTTGTGAAGGCCGTTGGATATATAAGATTTTATTTCACGGTGTCAGGATGAACGAGAAATCCCACCACAGTTTTTAACGTATCATTTGCATTCCACTGCACAATAATGTACAACTTTAACTGTTGCTCTGTCACATAAAATACCAATAGTAATGTGAGAAAATGTGAAAAGATTCAAAGGGTATGAATACTTTTGCAAGGCCTTGGTAGTTGTATTAAAACAGCCAGCTGACCAGTGTGTTTTTCTAAGAGATGCCATGCAGTTATACTAACCCTTCTGATTTTTGCCTATGAGGATATTAACAGGTTTTTTTTTTAATTATAGAGGCACACATTCCCACAACATCCATTAAAGGAATGCCTTGCTAATTTTAAACCCTCACAGCAGGCATTTTGGCACCAACAGGAGAAAAGTGGATGAGTTTCTCTTTAACAGCTGTAATTTGTGTTTTCCAATCACCATGCTGATTTCTGCTCATTATACTCCGGTTTCACACCGGTAAGTGAGCAAAGTTTGGATTGATTGACTCTAATTAACTAAAAAATGTTCCAAGCCACGGATTTATTATCATGCTAGCTAGCCACAAATGTCAGAGACTTTCACAAATTATTATCCTCTTAAGATAAATATCTTTGAAATCAAATGAGTGTGGAAGCACAAGGAGCACGTATTGTTATACTGATGAATTTGTTTGTCATGTTTTCTGCTGAACTCAACATGAAGGGCTCACCTGGGCAAACACACAGTTCCAGAGTATGGTTAAGAGGTGTAGTATGACTGACTGATGGATGCCTTTGTTTGGTAAAGTTTGTTAAATGTCACTATTCAAAGCATACTTTAAAACAGATCAGTAGGATTAAAAATCTTTTAAAAAATCTGGTCACACTAACATAAAGAGAAGCTTATCACTCTCCATATGCAGCTGAGTATTGCCTGGGTCATCTTTTCCCTCTTGTGTGCCCCCCAAACTTGGCAGCATCTCCCCTCATTGATATTTTAGACACAGTGGCACTCCCTCTCAACTCAAATTCTTTTCTTGACTTCTTCAGCTCCAAGGCTCAAGTCTCTACTTTCTCGTGAACAAAGACAAGACGGTTTCAGAGGACACCTCCATTTCCCCCAGTTTTAAAAAGACCTCAGAGCAGAATTTTGTTTAGCCAAAGAAGACAGAACGTTGCTCTGATTCGCTCGGCTTCACCTCGGCGATCAAAACTGATTACTGAAGTGAATCCAAACGAAACGGACCCATCGTCTGCATGGTGGCGCCGGGCTGAAATTGAGAATCACGCTGCCAGTAAATCAGATCCCCCCCCCCTCCCACCAAACATGTTTCTTGCAGAATCTACCTTTATACTAAACTACAAAAATCTGCTATCCCTGCATTGATCCATCACAGAGTGCAACAGCATGGCAAGGAATATACTATACATTTTATCACCAACATAGTGAAACAAGCATCAAATATGGAAGAAAATACGTCTAAGCTGTCAGGCACTCCTCATTAGTACTTTCACAGTCTACCCTGTTTAAAGTAGCAGCTTTTAGGTGTGTGCACCTCAAGGCACGCCTGCAGATAAATGTGATGACATCCAGTCGTGGCTCACTTTCATTTATTTAGGGGATTGATTAGATGCATCGTGAGCAGATAAATGCGTTGGAGATGCACTTTCATATAAGATATTGCTATATAGTCAGTGAAAGATATGAAGAATATAAGATGGACTGAGCATTTTTCTTTTTGAGATGTTTTTGATGACGTAGTTGTACCTTGACTCTGCAAGCTGTCCACCACATTACTTGCTGTGTGTTTTGTGTATGTGTGAATCCACATTAGTTTTGGTCTTCAGGTCCCGCAACCTTTAGAAAAAAAATCCTCAGATTCTGAAAATAAACCCCGAACAATGCTTTTTTTTTCTTTTTTAATACAATTATAATCATTTTAAACTAACAGATTTGAGAGGAAATGCTAATGCCACATGAAACTAAAGAATAGATCAATCTTGCTCAGTCTGGACTGTGGTCCAGGTCCAGACTAAATGGGATTCAGTATATAGCTCCAAAAATGCACATGGATTGTGGAATGTGTTAGATTTTGGTCATTGGTTGATTGGATCTAACAAATCTGAGGTTTCCAAGAATATTAAGTGTCTGTGTACCGTTCCCAGTTCTGTTTACAGGGAAAAAGCAATAAAAGAGAGTCTGTCATGACTGCTGCTTCTCTCTATCAGCCTGTCTGTGTGATGTGACCTGCTCAGAAGTCTCTCAGACCGACAGCCGTCTGGGAGAAACCTGAGAAACAAAGCTGCCTGCTGCTACAACACAAGACATTATTAATTGCAACGTTCGAAGCAAATTGTTTTATGAAGCAGGACAACTCTCTCTTTATGTTTTATGAAAAACAAAACCAACATTTAATTAGAACCGCAAAGATAACATGTTATGAACCAAATGATCAACAAGACATATCAAAACAAGAGACAGTCTTGTGTTTTTACAAACTCATCCCTTAGTGAAGTGTAAAAAGATGCACTTTATTAAAGGGTTTTCATAACAGTTTATTGTTAATGTCTAAAGAGTTTTTCTTGTATTGTTTTTTACAAAAATGAATGTGTTATCCTCTTTTATTAAAAAAAACTCATACAGTACATTTTTAAGAGTACTGTTAAAAGATATTAAGTAAAATAAATATGTGTTATTTT
This sequence comes from Valencia hispanica, assembly GCA_963556495.2. Classification (NCBI taxonomy): domain Eukaryota; kingdom Metazoa; phylum Chordata; class Actinopteri; order Cyprinodontiformes; family Valenciidae; genus Valencia; species Valencia hispanica. Next base: position 23,977,834 of record OY747712.1, on the reverse strand, counting down.
TCTATTATTGTGCAGATATGTTATACATTAGCCATATAATTACTTTTTATTGTACAAGAATATGTTTACTTTTTAAAATGTGGAATTCTGAAAAAATAAAAATGCAATTTAGGAAGAAATAAAAATAATTTTGAAAAAAAGCTTAAAAGCTGAATCCTGCCCGATGTTTAGGCAGCTCAATGAAGGTAAATGGTGCTGTTTTTCAAACTAGATTACTGTGAATTGTAACTATCTCTGAGTATCTAAGTTTTACATCAGTTGTTTTGCTGTTACTATGTCTTGTTTCACTTTAGGTTCAGTTTATTTATTATCCAAATTTTGTGTGGAAAAAAGCATTTTATTTCCCATGGCATAGAGCTAGACAAACACCGCTCATCCGGTTTGAGGTGCTGGATTTAAGGTAAAAGTCCAGAAAAGAAATAAAAATCTGCATACTTTAATCTGCAAAAGTGGTTTATTCTTCTCAAGCTTTCGGTCAGATGCCTTCTTCAGGAATTTGCCATGGAATGGAAATAATTAAGCTTATTAGGTTTGAGTTATTTTATCATAAGTAGTTATTTTATTAGTTATTTAAGTGCTTTTTGTGCTATACTGTCAAGAAAAAAACAGTTTAGGGTCACAAACAAACAGTTTTAAACATAAAGAACCATTTATTTTGCCATAAAGTTTTAAGTAAATGTAATAAAAAGGAATTTGCTTGACACGTCTTGTTTAAAACTGCTGACCTTACTTATAAATCATATTTGGACTGAAGTTTGAACATGAAGTTTGAGAACCCCTGGAATAGATCATGCTTCAGTCAGTTATCTTTCCAGGGTTGTTGTGTCCACACTGCCCCCTTCTGTCCTGACTAGTAGGAGAGGTTACTGATAAAACAACAACAAACCCCCCTAAAATGATCCTATAAGCACAAACAGACATGATAAACAGTATTTGTAAGTCAAGGTGGTGTCACAATGATAGTACAAATAGAGCTTCCATGATTAAAATGAAATGTGTCAATTATGTAGTTATTAATATTTGATCTGTATTGTTATATTTATTACATGTTTTACTATTTATACATCTTTAAAAGCCAAGGTTCACACGTAACTTTTGAAGTCTATGTGAAGCCGTTAATATGTTGTGTAGTAGTGATATGACTGTTTAAACACTATGAAACAAAAATCAATTTCCTACAATAACTAAATGTAATTCAGTTAAGATTCCAAATTGAAAACAGCGTTTCCCCAGGGTTCTTTAGAAAGCTAGTGGATAGTGCGCACACAACATCCTTTTGTGCACACTATTTACCCCTGGATTGCTCCAGGCTAATGTCTCAATAATTTTCACTCCTTTCTCAGGTCCTTCCCACAAAGGACTTAACTAATGATCCATGGACAAAATGAAGCATTTAAATTTATTCATTAATCATTCATCTCCAGCTCATTGAAAATGCTAAACTTCCACAAAATTAAGATTGAATATTGAAAAGTGATTGAGGGAGACAGCTTTCACTGGGTGAAGACGTTGGAGGAGAGCGGGGTGCCGAAACAAAAACAGGGCACTTTCCTCTACACGGTGGTCTTCACATGGATGTGGTCAGACTGGCCAAAGTGTACTAAGTGCTACTTAAGGTCATGGGGTTTCACTAGTTGTAATTAGATCTTGAAATCTGGAGAAGCGTAGAATTTCTGTCAACACTGCCTGTAATTATTCTCTTTTCCAATTAATGGTGACATAGATTAATTATCTGATGAGGCAAAGCCAATTGCAATCATTCACCCAGCTAAAATTAGATCAGTCCTGACAGCAGCATGAAAGTCACCTGTTTCATTGTTATGGATTTGCTGCAAGTGAAGAGGGGGGAGATAGTGAAGCATGCTAGGGTAAGTAAGTTGTCTGGTACAGGTGAATGTCCAATTACACTGCTACTTGAACTGGAGGCAACTACTCATTCACTCCAGCGGCATCTGGACTGGTTTGCTTGTTCTTCTCGGCTTCTCGGTTGTGGTAGAACCGTCTCCAAAGGACTGTAGGAATGCTGAGATGTGATCAATTTCTTCTGACAATGTTTGCTGTTTAAACAAGAGAAAAGAGAATAAACAACAAACAAACCAATTTGTATGAAAGCACTAATATGCTAAGTTCAGTCTGTGCATTCCTCAGACAGCTAATGAGTTTGGTAGAGTGTAGCATGAACCAAGCATTAGACTTTGACCTTTCAACTTCAAATACCATCTCCTCGTACCTTGAACTTCATACCTGAGGCAAAAAGTTTAGACATTTCACTTGACCAGGTGCATGCCATCATGTAACTCTCCCACTGACTAAAACTCCATTCCTCATTGGCTACCTCCCCATGTGGGTTTGTTTGACATTAGAAAGTCTGTTTCTGGAAAAGCTTTCATTCTTCAAAGAAATCAGATTCAACCGAGTCACCAATACCTGGAAGAATTCTGGAGCTGTGGTTGTGCCAAATGTTTGTTTTGACTCGTACACCATGCTAATTTCAGCAGATTTTTGTAAAGTCTTTGCAAAGAGTTTTGTCTGAGCCTTACTCAGGGATTTTTTAAAGGTGCATCAAATCCAAAGCAAAGAACCAACCCCGATGAAAACTTGGAGCAAAAGAGGCCAATAGGGTTGTCTTGTTTAAAAGCTGACAGAAGCAGCACTGGCCTCTGTTTCCAGACGTGTCTGGTAGCCAAATAGACCATCATAAGGGAGCCACATATCTGGTGAAACAGCCAGTTTCACTAGCAACGAATACTACAGAATGTGTCAGACTCAAAAGGCATATTCCTTTTCGATGTATAACATTATCTGAAATGCTAGCAGAGTTTGTTGCATTGGAAGGATTTTTTGTTCTTTCAACACCTCAAAATTACATCAATTATGATTTCGACATTGGAGAGCCAAACATGCAAAGATTTTAATCAGTTTATTTCTTATAGAAACTAAATAAAAAGCTGATTACTATTCCAAAAAAAGCATATAGCTTAGTAGTAGATCTGCTTGTTTTGTAGAAGTAGACTTTGATTAGTATTAGATGTCATATTTTTCACTATAAACTTTAGTAAACTTCAATTTTAACCATAAAATAAAAGGAACTGCTTTCTTTTTTATGAGTACAGTTTTTGAGAATTCAATGAGAAGGAGTAATTAATGATTAAGATTAAATTACTTTTATTGATGAGTCATTAAACTGAAATGATCTTTATAAAACAGGTTTAGTTATGGACATTAAAATCACCGAAGGTGGCTGACATTAGCTACAAGTCTGAGAGTAAAGTTAGTGGCTTGTTCTTATTTTTGTAGGGAGGCAGAATACCGCTCCTGGTGAACCGTGTCCAGGTTCAGTGCTCCTCTGCTTTAAAAACCTCGGCATCCAGTTTTTCTATTAAACCGCCTGGCAGTGTCAACTAGCTTGGGAATGTGAACCAGCCTGGCCATGCAGAAATTCTCTGACTAACAATTATATCAGAAACAGGATCTTGGATTACTGTCCCCTGGGACTGGGGCAGTGGGCGTCTGCTCCAATCATTACTGGCCATTCAACAAAGCTCTGCACTGCTCTCTGCTGTTAGCCATTGTCAATTATGCCATCCCTAGTGTAAACTCGCAGAACACAAAGCTGAACTGCCAGTTCTGGCAGGAATGTAACAGGATGACAGCCCACCAACCCTCCAGTCCCACCCCCACCCACCCCAGGGTTCCTCAGCCTTCCTTCCCTCAAGCTAGTTATGAGAAAACTGCCATTTGGCGTCTGAAAGAGCAAACATGACCTTTCTTATGTGCTGCTTGTGGGGTTAAGTGGACATGATGGATTAGTGTAGGCCTCATCAGGACTCAGCCTGGTTTAACTCCAGCTACAACCAGTATCAGTTGATTTCTGCATTTCTTTAGTTCTTAACAGCCAAATAAAATGTATAATCATGTCAATTTACCTATATCAATTTGTACAACACCAGTGCAACATCTCAAGACCTCATCATCAATGTCTTAATATTTAGGCAGTAGTGCAGAGTGTAAATTTAAGTGTTTTCATAAACTCTCAAAGCACATTCTTTTTAGTTTCTAAGGGTTATCTCTCCTTGTGTATGTTATGGAGGATAGTCCTTCTCCTGCACTCTTCTTTAGGAGCCAGTTTAAAGTGAGTGCTGCCTGCTCTGATGGAACCTGTGCTGAGCTGTGACGGGTGACGGTGTGGTGCGCTTCAGTACACCAGCTCTTTTGTCCTTCACACTCTGCAGCTCGCGGATAGCTCCACCCCCTGTGCCCCACTACTCCCTGCCTTAAGCAGTGATCTGCTGGGGCCTTTTGAGGTTGGGCTGCTGAGAAATAGCTGCTCCCTGTAATGTCTAGACCGGACCCGTCAAAAAACATGTCAGCGGCCATAGAAGAGGAAACAGAGAAGGAGACCTCTTAATAGTATTTTCACTTAACACATTAAATTAGGCATGCCACATTAAAATAACTTACTGTGTTTGCTAAACATGGCTACTTTTGGATGTGGAGGGTGACACTGTTAAGATAAAGATTAAGTAAAAAGAGGATATATATCATAACATGGTTGCATACCACCTGGCTCTGGGGTAATGCTGGACAGGACATTTTTATAAAGATTCATCACTGTCCCTCTGTCCGCTTCGACCTCATCGCACATCACAGCACAGATTAGACACCGATTATCCTCTAATTGAGGATCCCTACTTTCCAACCTTGCAGAATATGCTCCTACTCTGGTGCAAGACAGACAGAAGGTTATCATATTAACAAAGAAGAGAAAGTTGTAAGATATGGATACTCTACATGTGTTGTGAGGAAGTCTATATTACCTCTGACTGAATAAAAATCACAGAACAGAAAACAGGCTCCGACAGTTTATGTGTTGTTAGTGTTCACATGGTTCATGTGCAGGGCCGTGCAAAAGTATTCACATCCCTTGAACTTTTTCACATTTTGCGACATTACAAGAACAAACTTAAAGACGATTTCATGTGACGGACTGACACAAAGCAGTGCATTATTGTTAACTGGAAGAAAAGAGAAACATAATCTTCAGAATATTAAAAATAAATAAATACATAAATATCTGAAATGTGTGGCATGCACTTGCATTCAGTCCCCCTGAGTAAATACGTTTGACCATCTTTAACTGTGATTACAGTTGCAGGGCTTTTGGGGTATGTCTGTACCAGCTTTGCAAAACTAAAGATTGGAGCATTTTGCCCATTCTTTGCAAAAAAACGTTTTTATTATTATTGTTTATTTACATGGGAACAAGTGTTCAGTAAATATAAATACTGAAAACAATTAGGTTCGACTGAGCGATACGCAACCCTGCACCAGGTACAAATAATGGATGGGCTATACTAGCACACAAACAGCCTTTTATCTAAGCATTCCACAGTAATTCTGGCTGCATGTTCAGAGATGGCTTCCATTTCTCCGTTGATGAACAGAATCCTGAGAGCATGATGCTGCCACCCACCATGTTTCACCATGGGGGTGGTGTGTAGACATAGTGTTTTGAATGTAGAACAAAAAGCTACATTTTTTTTTATCTGACGAGAGCAAGTCCCTTTGATCAAATAAAACAAAACAAAAATCAGTTCTTTCTTCTTGCCATTCTCACATTAACACCAGATTTATGCACCGCACAACTAATAGTTGTTGAATCAACAGATTCACCGCCCTTAGTCATTGATCCCTGCAGTTCCTCCAGAGTTACTTTCAGCTCTTTGGCTGCTTCTTATTCATGTTCTCTTTGCCCAGTTTTGTTGAAGGCCATGTCTTTGTAGGTTTAAAGCTGTGTGATACCCTTTCCTTTTTTAACAGGTGGACCGAACAGTGCTTTCTGAGATGTTCCAAGGTTGGATTTCTTTTCAACTTTCTAATCCTGCCTTCAACTTCTCCAGGACTTAATCCCCAACCTGTCTGTTCTATTCCATGGTCTTCATGATGCTATTTGTTCACTAATTTTCTCCAACAAACTTCACAGAGCAGATGTGCAATGAAATTAAATGTTAAACATGTGCACTCTATGCAAATTAGGAAACATCCAAAAACATATGGTTACATTGGATTTTATTTAGGGGTATGAGAGTATGCTATTTTTATTTTATTTCTAAACATTTTGCATTACACTCCACAATAATGTCCTACTTTATGTTGGTCTGTCAAATAAAATCATTCTTAAAGAGCAACTCACCCCCAGATCAACTTTTTGTTGTTGCTGATAAACTGTATAAATGAGGGTCTAATAGTGCTGTAATTTCTGGTTATTATTTTTGGTATTATAGTACATCTTAGTAAAAATATGAAGTTTCTGCCTAAAACCATCAGTGTGGCGCCCTCTTCCGGTTAAAACTTTATACTGCACTTGAACTGAAAGCAGGCATTGAATTCGCTCTGCGGGGATGGCTGACATCAGCCATCCTGCCGGTGTGGAGTATAAAACAAGCCGAGTGTCCGCTCACCCCTCCTCCACAGAATCTTCCTCTCTTTCATCTGATGAATGGGGTAGAGAGAAATCCCTCCACCTCAGAAAGATTGTGATGAGACAAAGGAGCTTATATTCCTCTCCATCTTTCTCGCTGTCTCTGTGTGCCACTGCAGCAGTGCTGCTGTCAACATGTCAATCACAGAGCAGACCACACCCATCCCTCTCCCCCTGAGCGTTCGCTGGTCCCTTAGGCAACACCTCATTTTGGCACACTTTTCAAACAGGAAATGTGGGCGGAGTTAGACTTTGGTAGGGGGGGGAGTTTCTCTTTAAATACATTGGAGTTAAGGATGCAACTTTACAAAATCAAGGGGTGTGAAAACTTTTGCAAAGCACTATATATACTTATTCAGAGAAGCAGACAGACACAAAGTAATTCAACATATCTCTCCAGTCACACACTTAATCCATCAGATCAATCTGTGATTTGATGAGTGAATGTATAGACTGTAATGTAAGAGTAGTGTCTTTACTCCACTCTAGCACTGAGGCAAGACACTTTGGTAGATATTTGCCTGGCTGCTCTTGCTTGGCAAAGAAGACACAAGACAACTGAATAGTTGGATCAGGCTCGAACAATGCAAAGCATAACATGGAGTTACTGTAGTATGCAAAAGAATATGCTACCATCTGTTAGAATACCTACACTGGGATGAATGTTGAATGAAATGGATTTGCTATGTAAATGCATAGTGCAGTTGGTGCAGTTTTCCAGACTGTTTTCTGCATATATGTACAAATACCTGGGCAGCTTTTATTTTCTCGGCGGTTTGTTGGGAAACAGCCTGGCAACGGTCCAGTTCAGCCTGGCTGTGGAGGCTGCGTTGTTCTAAGTATTTTACCAAAACCTTGTGCATCCTCTTCTGCAACAAAGAGAGCTGGGGGGAGAGAAGGCAGAAAAAAGGAATTGGTAAGGCAGGAGAGGAAATTAATGGCAGTGTTCAAGAAGAATGATGGAGGGGAATAGAGAAAGCAGTCAATAGCCCATTCTGCAGTACACGGGCCTGACAGGAATTTCACAGTCTCTTGGTTTCTCTGCCCACTCGTGTGCACTCATCAGAATCCAGTCACATCTGGCTGCCAGGATGGGGGGTTAATTTTCTCTAAATGCTTCAGCAGTTTTGTTCTAGCCGAGGCAAACTCTGTGACTGCAAAGCTGATGAGTAAAATATTTCTACTTCACCCAGTTTAACTTTATACCAATCCCCTCAAGACATATTTTACACATACACACAAAGTCATGAACCCCCCACAGAAACCAGAAATTATTCCCAGTCTCTTGGAAAGACATGCTGCTTGCTTTATTATTTGAACACAGTTTCAAGCAAAGAGGTTTAAATTCTGATAGATGCCGTTGCTTTTCTTCCCCCCTCCATCTCTGCGCTCTCCCTACAAAGCTTATCATTGCTTGGCAATGTGTTCCCCAGTGCATTGAAAACTAAAGCGAATTAGCTCAGTCATCAGCTCCTGAAGAAAAGACAATAACAAGAATGGTCTTTATGGTGTACCCTGTTAAAACGTATGAGCTGAAAGCCTTCACATAAACAAAGCAGTGCTAACATCTACGCTCAATTCTAAAGGGTTTCGGAAGATGCAAATGCAATAATATTCAGGTCTTTTATATATAAAAAAAATGACTGACTAATATCAGAAAAAATGCCTTTTTCATTTGGACATTTATCAAAAACGTGTTTCTTTTTTTCTGTTTCTGTTCTGTGTCTGAAATGAAATATTAAGACAAATAATCTGTATCTAAGATACTTAAACTTGTATTTGTGTTTAAATGAAATGCTGTGCAGTGTCTACCTTTATAACTTTTATGGTCAGGAGTTTCTGCTGCTGAAAATCTTCAGGATAGTTGTTGAGTTGCATTTAGTTTTGCTAATCATGGTGTTGAATGAAATAAATTGAGCATATGTTATTGGTACATTGTTCATTGTGCTTTGCATGTGTACAGGTGAAGTGGATTTGTGAGAAACAACACACTTTTTTTTAGAAGTAGATGTCTTTGGAAATCACACCAAAAATGAAGCACAGTAATTTACGGTCACAATAAATAACAGGACAACTGTAAGAGGAAAACTATTTGTTAACAACAATTGTATGCCAGTAGCTTTTTATTGATGTTTAAGTAACAGTTTTCATGATCAGTTTGGTAGCAAAGGGTTAACTGTAACAATCTTACATGTCATAGATGATGTGTAGACATAGGTCAGTATGAGATCTCACCAGTGGCGGGCCGTAAATTCCCCCCTCTAGGCCTCTAATGATATCCTATTTAGTCCAACCTAAATTAATACACCTCATGATACCATTAATACGACACCACGGCTCTAGAATCCATACAGTATCAAACATACACATAAGATCACCCTTAATATAAGCTGGTCAAGTGACACTTAATTTCCGGATTATTTAAAATCAATAAATGGGCCTTCACAATTAGGAGTAGGGAACTAAGATCACGGATACTGCAAAATCGATTTTAAAATATTAGTTAACAAAGTTTTAATAACTCCACCAAAGTATGATGTGTGCGCTTAAACAAGTTAGTCAAATATGGTGCACATTATCACCATTCCAGACACCAATTAGGCGATAACAAAACCAACAATTCAATGAAAAAAAAAAAAGTAAATCAAACACAGTATTTGCATTTGTCTTGGAGAAAATGCAACAGCTAAATTTAAGCTGCAAGCAAACTCGAACAGCCCTCGCAGGTTAGTACTGCTTCGGCCTGTGCCACGACTGCGAGACTCACAAAATGGGCAAATTAATGTTGGGTATGGACCCTGGCTTGAAAAGACTTTAATAGGTCTTCATAAACTACAAATATGAACTGAATTTCACAATCCTGATTGATAGAATTGCTTGTGGTCGATTATTTTAGAACTTCTAGGGGGTGCTGTTCAGGTATTAGACTACGCCCCACAAGATATTTGCATACATATCCATTATGGTTTGGACTACTATCCACGTCGTTGAATTTGGTGCAGATCAGACGATGTATGTGAAAATTGGAGCCAAACATATTTCCATTGGGGTAATATGAGGATACGCCATGCTGCCACAGCCACGTCCTGTTTCTAAACCTCTCAGTACTAGACAACAAGTTACTCCAACTTGTTTTAATTCACTGACCACAGCTAGATGTTGATCAGGTCAAGGGAGTTAAATATGGACCTTTCTAGGTAAAACATTATACTTCCTGTTCTCAGGGGGCAGGGCTTAGGTGACATGAGCAAATGAGCCTATGAATGTGTTCAGTGCTGGTATGTGATGACACAGAAAGTTTGGTACAGCTGTGTTCTTCTTTGTGGAAGTTAATAAACCGTCTACTTTTTGGGCGAGAAGCCATTCTTTGAGGCTTGGCCACGACCACATGCTTTGACACAACAAAAATCTTTTGATAATTTTTGATCCCCAGGATCCACTCCCCTTTTGAGCTGGAGAGCTGATGAGGGGCTGATTGGAAACACCTGGCGCTGCTGCCTAACACACCCTGTAGAGAAGGTAGGAGGAAAACACAAACACACCCACTCTCCAGCACACAGTCACAGAATCCTATCACCAATGCCTGAAGACCATCCTGGCTAATTTTAAAGCCGATCAGTCAAAATCCCTAGGAGTGTGATCAAATGCGAAGCAGAATTGGCCCAAAAAGGGATAAAAATCCATCAATATCACACGTTTATTTCAAGATGACCAACTTCCTGTACGTTTTAAGGCTTTTAGGTACGTCTACAAGTGTGCCAAATTTCATAGCTCTACGATAAAAAAAGGTAAATGGGGAGGGTGTTTTGAAGGACTCCAGGGGGCGCTGTTGAGCAATTTCTACTACGACTTTTGCAAACCCCCTTAAATACGTAAATTTCACACCCTGACAGCCTACCACTGGATCTCACCATATGATAATCTTGAGTAAAAATGGCACAGTTTCAAAGTATCAACACAAACATTTCAAACAAAATGTCAAACATGAGCTAAATGCTTTTATTAAGGACAGAAAAGCAAAATTATTTATACAACTGAAAATATGTTATAATAAAAGGTTATAATAATATCTATAACTTTTTTTATTATTTATTTAAAAAAATAGCTAAATTAGGAGTAATTTTCAAATGCGTATCAAAGAGAATATTACACTTTGTCACACGGGCCATGTAGGTTTGTGTTGTGTTCCCCGGGTGTTTGTCTTTTGTTAGTGATTTTCCTTATTTAGTTCTATTTTCATGTTTAGTTGTTCTTAGTATTTCTTGTGATTCCTGTACTTTCTGGTTTCCCTGTAGTCTTGTCTTAGTTTCTTAAGATCCTTCTAGTTTCCCAGTTTTCTGTCTCCCAGCCATTTCACCTCCTGTCCCAGCTAATCACTTCCACCTGCTCACTCCCCCTCAGCTGCAACCGCTTCCCTTAATTGGTCCTGCTCCTTCTCTGCTTCACTCTTCACTCTCCTCCCTCAGTATAAATATGGCCCTCTTTCAGTCACAACTCGCTGGTTCGTCCGTCTTTCTTCCCCGCCTGATTCCTGCCTTCCTTGTTGCCCGTCTGGTTCCTGTGTTTCCCTGTTGCTGCCTGTACCCTCCCGAGTTTCTGTAAGTTCCGTGTGGTTTTTCATTAAATCCTTTTTGTTTTCAACTCTGCTGCTTTTGGGTCCAGTTTAAACTTCAAAACATGACAGGTTTGGGGGTTTTCCTCCCTTAATAAAAAAAAAAAAACCTTCACTTAAAAATTGTATTTTGTGTTTTGTCTTTGATTAATATTTACATTTGTTTGTTTATCTGAAACATTTAAGTGTGAGAAACATGCAAAAACAGATAAGAAATTAGGAAGGGGGCAAACACTTTTTCACACCACTGTATAGGGTTGTTATAAAGGTCAAATATGAAGCCAATACGGAAGTGACATAAATTCCAGTTCCCCCCCCATCCGCTAGGGGCTGACTCCATAAAGGAGCAAGTTCCCATTGACTCCCATGTTAAAGGAGCCGTATGTAAGATTGTGGTCAAAACTGGTACTGCAATCACTTTCAAATTACTAGAGAGTGGTGCATCCCCTCCCCTTCCCCCCTGACACAGTAAGTTTTTTTTCTGTTAATTATGTTTAATTATAATAACAGAGAAACAAGCTCTGATAATGCATTGCTATTGTTGGCAATGACGACTCGCCGTTTTTATTTCCCAAACAATTCCTTACCTTTTCAGTTCGATTACCCTCCTCCTCCATATTCGCTAATGTAATGTTACTTTGCATGAACATGCATAACTTTGTTCGACTGTCATGAATGTTTGAAATGTCCATTTACATTAAGTACAAGTTAGCCAAACATAGATGAATCTTATCTGTCCAGGAGGAGATTAGCAATGTTGGCGTCTGTCTTTAAATTCTTCTCTGTTTTCAGCCGTCTCCATCTTGCAAAGGCATCTCCTATACAAATCAATGTTTTATTTCGGACTTTGTAACAGCGTATTTCTGAATGATAACGAGGTATTTTAGGTGTAGTAACGTTAGACATTTTTTATCCGAAACACTTTTGTAGCTGCAGCTGTAGTAACTGGAGCAGAGCTGGCAACCCCGATGCCAAAACACTATTGACTTCGTGATTGGTGGATAGATGGAGGGTGGCGCTTCAGGCCAAAACACAAGATGACAACATCAACATCAATTGAGGGCTGCAACTTCACTTTTTAAATGACAATATCGTGGCCGTACTACTGCTGTCAGTGATATAAGTATTTGAAATGAACATGATTTATTAATGTCTAGTGAGATATCAGGGCCATTTTATGATTAATTGAAATACATTTCTTACATACAGCTCCTTTAAAAATACCAGCTTCACAGCAGAAATAGGCTAAACATGCAAATAGGTCATGTTTATCATCATGACAACTCTGAAGGGGGGACATTTTTTTTATAACTCATTTGTTTAGATTTAATTTAAGTTTGAAATTATTGATAATAAGGGGCGTGTCCTTTTGATTGACAGGTCTCAGATGAGCCGTCAGCGCTAGTGCTGGTGGTTAGCAGCTTGCTCCCCCCTGCTTGCTCAAGGAAAAGCTGCCTGCAGCCTTGGACTCACGTTAACAGTCTAGGCTATTTTGTTTCTCTGAACTTGACCATCAGTTGCTTCTGCAATGTTTATTGGTGTTCAGATGTTAATAGTGAACTTATTGAACAAAGATGGCTTGCTGTGTTAATGATTGCACTCACAGACTGTCCAAGAAGCCTGTGCTCCACTTTTTTCAGTAAGTAAAATTTTATTTCTGCCGTGCATTTAAGATAACGCTGCATGGTCAAAAATAGGTTGAAATTATCACATTTTTCTTTACTTTACAAATTGATTATTAGAACTTGTTTTGATTCAAATTCACAGCTTTAGTAAAAGTTATGGACCAACAAGGTTTAATGATTTTTTGGGAAAAAATGATTCAATCTGCTTAGGAGTCAGAGGTTTTAGAAGAGCTGATCAACCGTGGTTTTCTGGCTAAAAGCACCCACCCTACTCCATTAGCTTTGATTAGCTCCTGGTTAGCTCAGTTAGCTCGTAGCTACATCAACTCAGAGTTTGATGGGTGTCAATCATCCGCCCTACCCTATCAGCCCTACTCTCAGCTCCACCTCTTTGCCCATTTTGTATTTTCCCGGGAGTGACAAGACGGCAGACGACACTGCAAAAATGGCGGTGGTAGGAGCCACCCACTGGGCTTCAATTCAGCTCTTCAGGAATCTACGTCACAGAGGCTCCGTCCATCTTATATATACAGTCTATATGTGTTATTCATCAACTGTAATTGTTTAATAACAGTGTCACTAATTTGTCAGTAGGGATTAGTGTCACTGGCAATGATTAAGAAACAGAGGGAAAAAAGGAGCTCTCAGTGAAATATTGCCTCCAAGATGGTTGTATATGAGCATTGTGTAGCAACTGTATACCTAATCTAAACAGTGCAACATATGTTGTAGGTAAACTGGTAAAATTAGTGAGATAGACTCTGTTACAATATTGAATTATGTGATCAACCGGCATATTAAGTTTTGTATGAGTATGATTTTTAGTTAGCAGCTACTTTTATTTTGCGCACCGCCACTGCCATTAGTGTGCTTACACTCGTAGCTTGCCATTTGTCATTTTATTTTATTTTATGTTATGTTTTTTTTTTTTTTTTACGTCCCCTGTTTGGCAGTGTGGAGCTCAGAATTGGTGTCTGAGTACCAAGTAGAAGCCCAACAAATTTAATTTCCCAAGCGGAGCAGTACAGCTTTTGCTATAGTCCTCCACTTGATATATGTGTGAAAAATCTTTATTATGAATTGCTGGGGGTTTTATTTCCTGATGTTATGGACACGGAGACGGAAAATTAAGGGGAAGAAAGAAAGAAGATGAAGAAGAGAGGTAGGAAACAAAAAGTCAAGAGAGAGGGTGAGTTGAAAATACAAGAGAGGAAAGGGAACAAAGAAAACACAGGAAAACATTGAAGTCTGCCTCCATACCCACAGGACGGCAGAGGGAAAAAACAAAACAAAACACAAAAAAGGAACATCGACAAAACAAACCAAACAACGTGAACTAAGAACTACACAACCACATCACACAAAAATGGATATAAAAATACAACAGCAATCAGTACGTTTACATGCACAGCTAAATCGAGCTTTTTTGAGTAATCTGACTAAAGACTTCCCTTCTGCAGCGAGCCGAATCCCAGTTTACATGTCCATCAGAAAATCAAATTATTAAATGAAGTACGTTCCACTCCCTGACGATAGATGGTGATATGCGCTCCTACGAGTTAGCCTAATAGCCATTAGCTTCCAGCTGCATTCAGGCAGTAAACTGAGGCTGGCGGGAGTGAAGCAGACGGAGTTAAAGCAGGATATTCACAGTAACAACGCATCGCCTCTACGTAAGTCCAAAAATGCACTTATTGGCCGCTTACGTTTGTCTTAGATGCCATATGCCTCTTATAACACCACTGTTGTTAGTACTGGGTCAGATTTCCGGCTCTCCAAACTTCCCCAGGGGGGTGCGCGAGTGCGGGCGGGGCCGGGGGGGCTGGTTGCAGAGTAGTCCGATTTGAATCGCATTATCCAGCAAGAGTAGTCGAGCTTCTGAAACTCCAGTTCGGTTCGATTCCAGCCGGACTAAGGTGTATACAGGCAATAATTCGAATGTCTCTTGCTGCATGTAAACGTACTGAGTGTCACAGAAAAACTCATGGTACCGATTAATTAAGCTCTAGTAATGATAACCTCAGCCCAAGAATATATTTGTAAACACCAGCTCTGTGTGTGTGTGAGCATGCTGGTGCATATAAGGTTTCTCCATAAGAGTGTTCGATAGCTGGTGTGAGCAGGCATCATCCGTCTCCCAGGAATCGATGCAGACATGAAGGAGATCGGAGCCAAGACGTCCAAAGGAGCCCCAGAGCCCCAGGCGGACCCGGGCGGGGCCGACCGCATCCCCCAAGAGAGGAGCAAAGGAGAACCCCAGGGGAACATCCAGCGGCTACTATGCAGGGGCCCGGGGGGCAGCAGTGACGAGCCCACGGGCCCGGCCGGCAACCAGCCGCGCCAGGGCGGGCCGGTCCATGGACCGGGAGAGCCGGGGCCCAGGGGCGCCCCACCCCCCAGCAGGGACCCGACAAGGGACTGGCCGACGAGGGGCCCCCGGCACCGCAGGGGCCGCGGCCGCCATGCGCCGCCACCACGCTAGGCCAATCCCCACCGCCAACATCCCAGCGCTCCACCCCTGCCCCACATCGGGGCGCCCCACCGATAGCTGCAGCGGATGGACAGCATCCCCAGGCCGGGCTCAGCCAGCACCTGGACACCAAGTTGTGCCAGCTCCCGAGTCCTGATCCTGCGCAACGCAGAGCGCCGAGATCAGGCATCCAACAAAGGCCAGGGCCGGTCCAACCTGACAATAAACCGACCACGCATGGTGCACACAGAACAGGTGATTAAACGAGCAGAGACGCTGGATCCGTATCCCGCCGAGCCACCGAGCAGGCACCACCCAACAATCCCAAACCTGGCACCCCTAAAAGAGGTGCTCCAACCAACCAAGGGAAGATATCGGCCCAGCGCATCGGCCGACCGACACACCGGCCCCCCCAGGCCCAGCCAGGCACGCACCAGGTCCGAACCGGATTGACCACGACGCACCAGTAGGCAGGGGCATCCGTCACTGGCGGGGAGTGACGGAGGGGAAATTGGCCCCCCATTAAATGTAAGGCCTGAGGTGCGCCAGGCGAGAGGGCAGCCCAAGACCCAACCTGACAGGTAGACAAAGCCACAGTCAAATGTTCCCTCCCTCTTAAACACATACATTCTCACTGACTCACCAAGACACCCAAGAAATGATGCTGTACCCTCACTCACACATGCCATACACACTTTATGCTCCCAGGTCCAGGTACCGATGCCCCAGTAGAGCCACCAGCCCCCGGACCCGGGAGATGGACCCTCTACCTTCTAGGACGGAGACAAGCAAACCGCCAAGGGCAGCCAGACAGACAGACAGACAGACAGACAGACAGACAGACAGACAGACAGACAAGCAGAAAGGCAAACTCTATGTAACATTTACCTCAGCAGTACTGTAAAACAATAAGTCGCTATGATATTCTATAGAAAATCTGAGGGATTTTATTTTGAAGAGATTGTTTGAGTCGTATTTTGAAAGTCCAGCACGGATGTCAGTTAAAGAGGAACTAAACCCCAAAACAACTTTTTTTTGCTTCTAAACTGTATAAATGGGTCTTTACCAATGCAGTCTTTCAGTTTCTGGGGATTTTTTTACATTTTGGTGTTAACTTGTTTAATTCTACACTTTTTGGTCTAAAAACGTCATAGTGCTGCCCCCTTAGGGTTGAACGGTGGCTATTGCATTTGAATTTTGTGATTGGTGGAGAGCGGTACATCTCCACGTCACAGGCATTGACTGTGTCACAGCAGCCATGGTCTCACAGACACGCCCCGTGGGTTTGGGGATACAACTATCAGACATACCCCCCATGGCGAGTTTGGAGTGGGATTGCGTTTTTCAGGTTACCATTATTATGACATTAGCACTTAGTTAGCATTGCTAACATACTGTTTTGAACGTTAGCCTATGTTAGCATTACCACCCAGTGACTGGACCTTCCTGTCTCTCTCTCCCTCAGCAGCAACGCCAGCCTCGGGCAGCGCTGACTCAGCGCCCCGAGCCAGCGGCTCTAATTGATACGGCTCCCGGACGCTGAGCTCCATAAAGCCTCCCTCTACTCCTCTATCTCCGGTGACAACGGAGGACATCCGCCGTTTCAGGGCGCCGAGCCAGCGCTACCCGACCTCGGTGCTGCTGAGGCAGAGAGAGACAGGAGGAGTCCGGTCTCTGAGTGGTAATGCTAACATAGGCTAACGTTCAAAACAGATGAATGTTGATCAGATCGATCAGTCGCAAAACTGCCAATGTCGCTTTGGTCCCTGTCCATGTTTCAGTGTCAGCCTCTGCTTTTCCTCAACACTTGGCCATACCCCTCCGTTCTTCCTGGCACCGCCCACTTTGTAGAATTTTTTTAAATGTTGTCTGGGGGTGGGGTTATGCTTTTTCAGGGGGTTCAGTTACACTTTAAGGATGATTGAGCATTGTTCCTTCTATGTAGCAATTCTCTCCACTGTTCTATCAGGCCTTAACTCCATGTCAATATAGAGTTAGAATGAACTTAAGTGACCTTTAGTTCTCCTCAGAAGCAGGTGTGCTGTTGCCAAGTAGACTTTGTGGTAGAAGACTTTCCAACGTAGGATAAGAGAGGTTGGCTTTAACAGCACAGGCAGCAAACTGCTTAGGAATGAATGGACAATGTGGGTGATGAAGCAGTATGGGAAATGGAGTTGTTTGTGATGTGTCGCTCTGACTAAGCAAATCCACCCCCTGTTTGAAAAACGTACAAGTATGAGATGTCTTCATTCATCCAAGTTCAGTCTGTCCGCTGCTTCCGCAGCGGATCTAACCACTGAGAGACAGACAGAAAGATGGAGACAAAAAGGGAGACAGACAGAGGAAGACAGAGATGGAGACAAAAAGCAGAGAAAGACAGACAGACAGGGAGACAGAGTCCTTGAGGATCCCTGACAGGCTCTTATTTTGTAGAGCTTATTTGAGTCTTATTTTGAAAGTCCAGCATGGATGTCAGTTGAGGCTGATTCAGTCTATTTATTCATATGCTACGCTACCACCAATGGTAATCAAGTGTTCTATCAGACCTTAAATTCATGTCCAAAGAGTGTTATGATGACCTTTAGTGACCTTTAATGAGCTCTTCCCCACAGAGCCCCAGGTGTGCTTTTGCCTGGCATCAAAGAACTCTAAATTTACACAAGTTAAATCAGACCGCTGCTTTTGCAGCGGATCTACCAGAGACAGAGCTGTCTCTCAGTGGTGTTTTGAGTCTTATTTTGAAAGTCAGACAGAGACATATGGACTGAAAGAGACAGTTCTCTTTCACTTCAACAGCAGTGTAAAACAATATGCCGCTATGATTTTCTATGGGATATCTGAAGGCTTTTATTTTGTAAAGCTTGTTTGAGTCTTATTTTGAAAGTCAGATAGACAGACAGATGGACAGAAAGAGACACGGAGACATACAGACAGACTTTGTCGCTCTAAGGCCATTTCTGAACCAAAAAAGGGGTCCGAACAAATTGCCGCTGTTCGAAAACCGTCCGTGGTATCGAAAAAATTCTTGAAGCGTCAGTGAGAGGTAGGTTTCATCTTCGATCATGGAAAAGCACAACTCTCTACATATTTCACAGTCCAAGAACAAACGAGAGAAAAATGACTTGTCACAAGGACCAGCTTCAAAAAGTCACAGGCATGCTCAATGTTGAAGTATAGGCGGATCTTCTGAGATCTGCTAGGAATTCGTCAGATTCTTTGCAAACTCGAGTACACTGAGAGAAAACGGTGAGACAGAGAAATTTCTAAAAGATCGTGTGAATGTCATCGGACGTGGCTTTCACATGGCCGAAAATCACTTCAGTAGAACAAAATATGTGACCGTGACGGCGAGTTAAAAAATCATTTCGGATCCAGCTCTGAGAAAATCTCACGCTCTAACTTCACGACTGTTACACTCTAAAAATTGAAATTTGGGGCAAACTTTGGGAAATTGTGAAAAAAACGTAACAGATATAAACATCCCGTCTTCACTTCTGAACAGAGCTTGGATATTCCTACAAACTGAACGTTTAATGGGGTTTCTAAGTGAACGTATGATGACACAGTAAATCCTCAAAAAAGTGGATTTTTATGATCGGTCCAACACCTGAATCCATTCATTTCTATGGAATTTTTGGGCGTGGTTTTTGGCTAATTACGTCGCCATGGTAACTCCAATCGCCAAAAAAAATAATAGCACACCTCCCGGGATTGAGCCGCAAATTTTGATATGTATATATTGTGGGGGTGCATGCTACGGTACGACCTGCATTAACGGAGAAAGTTTGAGCGTCCAGTTTCAAGGTGAAGAATAATAGGTGCCTCCCATGCAATTGCATGGGAGGCAGTGCAATGCATTGCTTTAAAATGTTCAAGAACCAATCTTGGATTTTTCTGCATGGAGTTTGCAGATTCTCCCTGTGCATGCGTGGGTTCTCTCAGGGTACTCTGGCTTCCTCCCACAGTCCAAAAACATGAATGCTAGGTTATTTTTTGTTGGCCCATCTGAAACAGCTTTTTACATTTAAAAAAAAAGTACAGAGTACATTACTTTTTGGTGTCTCTGTCTTTCCAGTTTTTATTCCCTTGACCACCTTGGGCTGACAGTTCAATCCACTATACTTAGTTTATAAGTGGCCCCAAGAGATTATGAAATGTTATTATCATCCCATTGCTATGACATTTGTTTAGCACTTACATACATTCTGTAGCTGTGGTGAACATTCAGTGATCTCCACGTTATTGGCACTCCTGGTTAAGATGTGACAGAAAAGCTAATTTCTATTTGCTACTCCCCAAACTGGGAAAGACAAGAGAACATGCCATTCAGAAATGTTGTGTTATGATCTTCTTAAGTCAGGAAACGGCTACAAGAATGTAGCTGCTAACCTAAACTTACATGTCTCATTCACTTAATTTTTCAACAAATTTGCTTTGGTCTCTAACTTAAATGAATGCCTTGTGAGTCAGTTTATCTTGAAATAATTGTATGGCGCTTCTGTTTAAGGAGGCTGAAGTTCGTCAGAGGAGTGGGTTGGGGGACATGTCCGGATTACAAGTCTAACTCAATATTATTCATAGTATACAAACCTCTTGGCTAACAGCAATGCTCTTATGCTGCCCTCGAACAAATCGTTAACTTAACTTACATCACTGATGGTTCCGAGACTAATTCCAACAGTTTCTTTCTCAGTTCTTCTTTCTTGGTTAAAAACGCAATGCTGATGCTATGTCCTCGAACATGTTCCGCTATATTGTGGAATTATTAATGGTTAGCTTCTACTAGTCCAGTTGCTAATGGTTAGCTTCTACTAGCCAAGTTGCTAACGGTTAGCTTCTAATAGCAGATAAGTGCTCTGCTCTCTCCAGGCCGCTGCATATGGAACTCAGAGTGACCGGTCGTATTTCAAAAAGTGTTACACGGTTTCTCAGATAATGAGACCTTTGACATAATAATATTCAGAGCAATTATTCTTTCTAAACAACCAGTAATGTGACCAACAAGCACCAAAGTTTATCTTGTGAACACCCACAGTATGATAAAGGTAAAGGAGATTAATAATATATCTCCAAACTCACAGAAAAAATGCAGGACATTTTAGAATATTGTGCTAATGCAATAAAAGCTAAATCTATTTTAATGCTCCTTGCGCCTCCTAACCAAACAAGGTTGACAATAAATGTGGAGGGCACTGTATGTGTCATCTCTGAGTGGAACAGCGTGTCGGCAGCTAGGCTGAGATGGAGATCATGTATGCTCCAGTATCAGATAAAAAGGGAAACCTGCTACATAAAGCCACATGTCTTCATATCTTCACAAGGCAGATTCAAAATAGTGTGATGGGGATGTAAAGTAACATGTATGGCTTGTAAAACCTAGTAAAAGCCCGTTTACATGAGTGAGATGAGAATATGGTCAAATATTGTTAATAGTACAGTAGCTGTCTAAAAGATTGAGAGTTGGTCAAAGCTTATCTAAAAGATGTGTTCTTTGAATAAAACAGGAGTAAATGGTTATTCAAACACACAAGTATAAAACAAATCCCATACCTGCGTTCTTATGTTTCATCTTACAAATGGCCCTGATGTTGTGCAATGCATGTACCTTGTGGCTTTATTTTCTAAACAAATCAATTAAACAATATCTAATTTACTAAGATTTGTAATAACTGCTATGCATGATGCAAACATTATGAGGATAATCGGATACATAAAACAGGAAAGAAGTGTTTTTAAATGTTCGTGTTTAAATCAGATTAAAAATAATGCGCCATCTACATGTCTGATATGCCGTTGATCATAAGCTTGTTATAAAACTAAAATTAGGCATAAAGCACAAGCCGAGAGGCTATAGAAGAAAAAGTGTAGGGCTGAAACAAACAAAAACGATGAAGGCTGAATCCGGAGTAAAAGAAAATCAGGCTTTGATCATGAGCGTGGAAAATCCTGTCCACAGGATTTTATTTTTGCATGCATTTTTCACTTGATAACATTCATGCAGTTAGATGAGGAATTTCTCAAGTAAAGGTATTAGTCATTTTTGGAACAAATAATATGTGTTTTTTATTGCAAGAGCAGTGTGTCTTCTTCCTGGTGTTATGGCTGTCATATGTAATTCCATTCCAGTTAAAAAGTGTCAAAAACTATGAAGATTAAAAAGTAAAATGCTGTAGAGTTGTCTCCCTTAACTAGTCACATGTGGACTTGAGCTATTTTAATGCTGAAAGCACATTAATTGTCTGATCGTAACCTGTGGTTGCTGTTGATCTCCTCCCAACTGATGCGATGAGGAAATTTGTACCCAACAATAATGAAATGTTTTACCTGTGAGAATCTTATAGAGCTATGATTATAAAACTGTTGGCGTTTTTGCATGTACCATCATCCTCTTCGCTATATTGTAGCCTTAGTAGCAAAAATACTATCATTACATCAACTACCATTACAATATGCCACATCCATCATCCTCCTCCACTTGAATTATCTAATCATTATAAAATTGCGGCAGTGGATGCAAAACTACGTCACCATAGTAATTTCTGTCCATGACCAGAGGATACAGCAAAGAGAGAAAAATAGACTAGAACAGTAAAGATAATAAAACATTATTGAAAAAAGAAAATATGTTATATTTAAGAGTTTCACAGTACCTCTGTGTAATAGTTAAACCTTTCATGTGCACGATTTTTCTCACTCAGTGCAAATACTGAGTTCTCCTTGGCTTCCAAGAGGGCCTTCTGAAGATCTTCATACTTGATTGCTAGTTGTTTGTTTTCAATCAATGCAGCATCCAGGGCTTCCTGCATAGGTGAAGAAAATAGCATTATGTTAACTACACGTTTACACTGACTACCACCACCACCTACTGAAACTATAGTACCTTACAGAAGCATTCCTGTATGCTTTACAACCCAAAATTTCCATGAAACTTTCGATAACTTCATGTGAATAAAGTAACAGATCACTGAGAATTGGAATGAAATGAATACATATTTTAAATAATTTATATAAATATATATATATATATACATAGCCATGGTCATTATATATATATATATATAATATATATAATATATATATATAATATGTTTATTTAGCAGGTATGCCCTGGGTGAAGTCCAACAGCAAAGAGGCTGGGAAAGACTTGAAGTGGAGGTGTGAGGGTTCATCTTCTAAACGGATAATGACTCTAAGCAGACAGCCAGATCTACAATAAAATTATTTAGATCAAAGCATATTAATGTGTAAGAATGTAAAATTCCCTAAGTATATCCAACTGGATTTAAGGATGTTGCTATGTACACGGTCAAAAACAAAAACACAACAATCTCTTACTTGCAAGTGAACATGGTGCGTGTGTCAAGAGTTGATCTTTAGCATGAAAAGCCATGGTGTAGTCGTTTCTTGCAGATCAGTTCAAAACCATGCTTGACCAAGCACATCGCATCCTCCATCTTTCCACTGTCAGCTCCATCAGCTACAATACCTCCATAACAGTTTAATAGGTGGTTTTTCCTCCACAGCAGGTAAAGAGTGATCTTTTTTCACATTGTTGCATGTTATTCTAATGTTCATTTAAAAAATGGGGGGGACTGCATGGTATAGCATGGAGAATAAGCACAAGAGGCCGCTGTGGGAAAGCGCGCAGCCATTATCAGATGGGTGATCGAGATTTACATGATCAAAATGATCAATGCTTCCAAAGTTACAAAAGTTAGATATGATAGATGAAAATACACATTCAGCATACTGTCAAAAAAGGGAAGTACATTACCACATGGCTTTAGTTATGATTCTGACCTATATAATATATTTCATGATGCATACATTCTACATTTGGTCTCCTACATAAGCCAGAATAAATAATAGGAATCCAACAATTGACCGTTTTCTGTGAAATAAAGCAAATAAATCACAGCAAGTATGGCTCTTGGTGTATGTCGCCTTTTCATCAGAACAATGTTTCCTGAGTGCTGGATAAGGGAACGTGAGAATATCTCAACTGTACCTGCAGACATAATGAAGTGTGTCTCTGCAGTAAAACAGAACAGCACTAAAGTGATGAGTTTAACCCAGCAGAAAGAGGGGCTGTAAACATGACAAATGCCTGCTATTGATTTCAGGTTTAATTACTCCATGCAGCACTGACAAAGCCCATCTGATGCTGTTGTGAAGTGTAAATGGAACAAATTACACTTCATTGCCCATAAGAAACTGATAGCGTCGGCAGTTTGCATTGTTTACTTTGTCCTCACCAAACGTCAAGGCCTGATCAAATCAAAACATAGGTATGTACTTGAAAAGGGAAATTCTTTCACCTATTTATGGGTTTAATAGAGAGGAAGAGTGGATCCTCTTAAAAGAAACACATTCTACATGGATATGTGTATTTAAATCTTTAATATTACTAAAGATGACCACACATAAACTTCCTGTAACAGTTAGAAAAGAACAGACAAGCTGTGGTAAGCATATTTATTAGGATTTTCACATTCGAAGGTGTCCAATCATTCTGCTTCATGCACCATGATTTCTGGATGCACACTCTGCTTATTATGTTATGCTAATACAGACATTATGTCTGGTTTATATTGGTCTCAGTGATTAAAGTGACCCATTTCCTTAGAACCTGAGACCCTGATCTTTTTATTTAGTGGGGGGTGTTGTTGTTGTATCGTCTTATTTCTTCAAGTGAAAAAGACTAAACTCCTTTTTGCATGGCTAACTTTTATCCGCCTAATGGGAGTTGTGTCTATGAGAAAGACTTTTAATTCTTAAATTGTCTCACGCCAACAACTTCTTTAAAGTTGCTGCACTTGGATGCATGGCGGCTTAAGCTCCATTGCCTTTTCTTGTTTTGAACTAATGCATTCTTGATCACCGTTTAATGAAACTATATACCACATGGCGATTTCACATTAGATAAGCCATGTGAAACCCCCATCAGCAAAGAGGCTCTGGCTGGGGCTGATAATCCTGCAGATGAAAACCTTACAATAAATAGGGGCTTCTCTTACAAAAAGACTGTTCAAATGAATGTTATTTCTTGGAGAGCAGATTCATGTTTTCGAAGGTTGTTTCATGTAACAAATAAACACAAATCAAGATGATGTGATCCTTTTACATAGCATATAGTGTCTTGTATTAAAATTGCTATTAAAAATGTTGGCCTACAGGTAACAAAAGCAGACACAGCAGCACACCACGACATGCATCATCAAATTCGTCCAGACAAAAAGAATACAACAGCAGCGACTTGTCATTTGTGGCAAAAGCACTTAAACGAGATTGACCATGGCTTGTAATTTTAATTGCAGACTGCTCCGTTTTCTCTGTATCTTAAGGGACGTATTGTAACAAGCAATGTGCTGACACTAATCCAGAAACAAATAAACAATGTGGTGTTTTGGGGGTTTTTTTTTACAGCTCATCTCTGACTTCACAGGATTTGACAGAAAAATTCATGTATTTACAGACAGTTATTGTGACACTGTTTTGTTTTCACTTACCTTATTGTCTTCCATTACTTCTTGCCTTGCCTTAAGATGAGCAGTGCGTGTCGTCATGAATCGCTGTGTTCGTTGCTGGCAGTTATTAATATCAGACTGCAAGGTGCTCATAAAGGAGGCAGCTGATTTGTTTTTGAAGTCCACCACATGGAAATCTTTTCTGCGAGGAAACGATTGAATTACTGCAACTTCTACTCTTAAAAGTATGTTTGGAGGTCAAACTAACAGTGGATAAGCTTGATATCTCTTTGAGGTTGGCAATTATGTGCCATCATGAGAAAAAAATGAGAACCTTTTAAACATAATAATAGTGCTTTTATTATGGTCAGCTTGTATACAAATCATTTATTGGAACTTACTCAAGCTCTGCAATGACTTCTGTAAGGGTTTCAACATTTTTCTCAATTTCATCATAAGACTTCTGGTATTCTTCATTTTCATTTATAAGAAGAGTATACCTAGCAAGAGTATTGTCAATTCTCTGTAAGGTGGCACAGTGTAAATCCTATAAATAAAGAGAACAAAGTCATTTAATAATGAGTGCATCAATCATATTTTGTTTAAATGATTTTGTCCAACAAATTGTATTACTGAATAGTTGTGAGTACGATTGCGCTTTAAAAAATTTAACCTCTTTTAAGTTCTTACCTTAGTAGCTTTAAGCTCCTCCGATTTCAACTTGTTGTCCTTATTTAGGTTGACTAATGTCTTCTTGTGTTCAAACTCCATCTTTTCAACGTTTTCTGTCAGTTCTTTCATTTGCTGTACAAACAATGAAATGTATTAAACTAGTGATCATTCTTACACTACCATACATTATATGCACCACTAGTAAAAACGTTTTTAAAAAGCATTACGACTAAATGGTTATAGAGATATAATAAACCCAAGATGGTCACTCCTTGGCGTAGATTCTCAAACAACAATGTAAAGATGTTTTTTAATTCCCTTACCATCCTCCTCACTGTAAGTGGTAGCAGGATAAACCTCAAATCCTCATCTAGCCATATATACAAAGTTTTAATTGTTTTAATATTTATAATTATAACTAACCTATTACTAATACTTGTTGGCTATTTTATAGTTGTTGACTTATGAAGATGAACACAGATATACCTTGTTTAAATCCCATGTCCCCTTGACTTTCCTGTTCTTAGGACCGTCCGATAGAAATGATCTGTGCCATGTAATATGTATACCCCGGCAAAAAATGAAGTCTTAGATTAATAATTTAATTTATTTTGATGCCCTATACAACTTGGAAAAAAATAATCAAAAACTACTGCAGTTACATTTCCTTCAAAGTAATTGTTAGGGGTGCTATTGTGGCTGTAATTTTCTTTAAGCCAAAGATTTTTTTAAATATGATTTTTTTTCTATTTCATTTCTTTCTTGACATTGTTCTATAAACTAGAAAAGCACTCGGAGAGGGCAGACCTCTGCCAAGGAAACTCAGTTGCCCCCCCCAATGTTGTGATCTAATTCTAAGATTTTTAGATTCCTTGACCATGAAAACATACATTTAGCAGCTGGATTCACACAGATTAAATTATTAGTTGAATAGTTATTAACGAAAATCACTTTTTTGGTAATAGCGGTTTTCCGGTCACACCCAAATTCTAATCACTTGTTCCTGGTCCCATAGCAGACATTGCCTGAAAATATCATCAAAATCCACCAACAACTTTTTGAGTTATGTTGCTAACAGACAGACAGACAAACAAACAAACCTGGCAAAAACATAACCTCCTTTGCGGAGGTAATAATTGAAGGTAGGATTTTCCTAATACTATATTTCGAAAACAAGATTCTGGTATAAAAATGTAATTTATTTTAAGGTTTTCCACACATCTTTAAGAGAGGTGCCAATAAATGTGGAGGGCCCTTTAAGAGAAAAGAAAGAACCATTGTGCCTTGAGATTAATGACAGCTGGCTAGTGATGACTATATGAACAAGCTTGTTGCTGACATGACAAAAAGTAAACTTCAGTCTTCTTCCACCCTTGTTTGTCGCAGTTCCAGTTTTTCAAAATGTTTCAATAATGCTCAGATTGCATTTATATGCAAGTTTAGGCCAGTCGCTATTTTCTGAACCCTTATTGTCTGAATTACATGTATTCTTGTTGTTCCCATTTTGAAGAGGCACAAAGAGAAATAGGCTTCTGAGTTTTGTATTTTTAAAAATTATTCAGTTATATATTTTTTTCAAGGGTACCAGTAACGTCATTATCTTTACATTTTTTTTTCTGTTTAACTGTACTCTTTAATTAAAAGTTGGATTTTTCATAATTTTAGAGTTAGATTATTTTTCTACAATAAAAGATATGTATTTTAAGCCTTTTTTAACAGAAGTGTCATTATATGAGGAGGGTGCTGTAGTTGATAAAATCCATAACACCTTTTTAAGGAATTTATATATTCAGATGTAGAATTTATTTCCCCTGTGTACCTTAACTTTAGTGTCCAGAGCTTGTGTTGCAGAGGATGATTCATCAAATTCTTTCTGCAGTTGTTGGTTGGTTAGCTCTGAACTTGCTCGCTGTTTCTTAAGTTCCTCATTGACATTTGAACTCTGAGCCTGATTGAAGAGGACATTATAAAACAGCCTGTGCTTAGGCTTATAATTTCAAAACATATAACAGATAATGTAACATTTACAAAATGCTAACTGTTTTTATGTATATTCAATCAAGGTGAAAATTCAAACAAATCTCACAAATGTACCTTTAGCACTTCCAGAGCAGTCATCTTGGCAGTCAGGTCTTTTCTCAAATTGTCAATATGTGTCTGCAGAGCACAGTAGGAACACTATATGTCACTGGAGGAAGCAATCAAAACTTGAACATGTTGTAACCTGGGAATTATAGATAGAAAAAAGACATATGTTGTCTCTGACCCTGGCCTTCTGTTCTTCCATGAAGGTGAGCTGCTCCTGCTCTTCCAGCTTAGCCTGGATGACACTATGCTGGGATACAACCTGGGTCACTTCCTCCTTGGCCTTTTCCCACTGCTCGTCATTGTCAGAGATTTTCTGGAGCATCTGCTTCCTCTCCACACGCATCTGCTTCACTGCTTTTTCGCTAACAAAGCACACAGTAAAGTGTACATATGGTATGAACACAAATAAGTGACTCACCATGCAGTGGTAGAACTTAATAGGGAACTTTACACATTTCAACACTAATTTGGTTTTGGTGCTGTACCTCTCACAAATTTTCCTCTTGTAGTCTTCCACCTCCTGTTCATACTCCTGATTTTCTTTACATAGAGCTGCAAAAGCTTCATGCTTTGATTGAAGATGTGCCTCTGTGGAGGAAACTTCTGCTTCCCATGTGGGTTTCTGTGTTTCACATTCAAAATAATATAGAAAAAATGGGTCATAAACAGGTTGAGGGCATTAGTAGTTTTATAGTTACCTCCTATTTTATGGGTGAACCCTTACTGAAAAAAACACATGGACCCCATCTGTTTTTCACATGTGAGAGAAAGATGTGGTCACATGTTCCACTTGAGATTGCAATAAAAAACATCCAGTAGGGGAAAATAACTACAGCACAAATGTAAGGCAAGGCAAGGCAAGGCAATTTTATTTGTATAGCACACTTTCAACAGCAGGGTAATTCAAGGTGCTTTACATGATTTGGTGATTTAAAAAACAAAAAACTATGGAAATTAAAAGTAAAAGAAACACACATTACACATGATACACAATAAAGAAAGCGAAAGATCAATAAAGCAAGAGAGCATGAACACATTCCATACATGACATCAATCATTTAATCGAAGGCCATTCTAAACAAATGGGGTTTTAGTCTCGATTTAAAGCAGTTCAGAGTTTCAGCAGCTCTACACTCGTCAGGAAATCTGTTCCAGATAAGGGGAGCATAGAAACTGAAAGCTGCTTCTCCATATTTAGTTCTGAGTCTAGGGATGTTTAGTAGGCTAGAGTTGGAGGACCTGAGTTGTCTTGGTGGTTGGTACCGTGACAACAGGTCTCCAACATATTTTGGTGCTAAGCCATGTAATGATTTATAAACTAGTAGGAGTATTTTGAAGTCTATTCTCTGAGCTACAGGGAGCCAGTGTAAGGACTTTAGAACTGGGGTGATGTGCTCTACTTTCCTGGTTCTAGTGAGGACGCGAGCGGCAGCGTTCTGGATCAGCTGCAGCTGTCTGATTGACTTTTTAGGCAGACCTGTTGCAGTAATCAATCCGACTAAAGATAAACGCATGGATGAGTTTTTCTAGGTCCTGTTGCAACATCAGTCCTTTAATTCTAGAAATGTTCTTCAGGTGATTGAAGGCTGACCTTGTTATTGCCTTTATGTAACCCTGGAGGTTCAGGTCTGAGTCCATTACTACACCTAGGTTTCGTGCCTGATCAGTAGTTTCTAGCTGTATTAACTGAAGCTGTGTGCTGACTCTTGATCGTTCCTCTTTGGGTCCAAAAATAGATTACTTCAGTTTTGTTTCTATTCAGCTGGAGAAAGTTATGGCACATCCAACCATTTATTTGGTCAATGCATTGATTTAGGGTTTGAATGTGTTCAGAGTCACCTGGTGACATTGTAATGTAAAGCTGAGTGTCATCCGTGTAGTTATGGTAGCTAATGTTATTGGTTGCTATAATCTTGCCTAGTGGGAGCATGTAGATATTAAATAAGAGGGGGCCCAGGATGGAGCCTTGGGGCACCCCACACGTGATTTCTGTTCGTTCTGATGAAAAGTTTCCTATTGAAACATAGAAGTCCCTGTTCTTTAGGTAAGACTCAAACCAGCCAAGTAGTGTACCAGAATGTCCGACCCAGCTCTCGAGTCGTTCCAATAAAATATCATGATCAACAGTGTCAAATGCTGCACTGAGGTCCAACAGAACCAGCACTGTGGTTCTACCACAGTCTGTTTTTATGCGGATGTCATTGAATACTTTGACAAGGGCAGTCTCAGTGCTGTGGTGAGCACGGAAACCGGACTGAAAAACATCAAAACGGTTTGTCATTGTTATGAAGCTATTTAACTGCTGAAACACGGCTTTTTCAATAATCTTACTGATGAATGGAAGATTAGAGATTGGCCTGTAGTTCTGCATTAACGTGTTGTCAATGTAGCAAATTTGAAACTCTACTTTATTACCCAGTGGAAAACGTCAACACGTTAAAACACATGTGGAAGGTTTTCCCACATGATTTTAACATCATACCATGCAAAATAATTTCCATACATAAACCATGTGGAAAATGTTTCACATATGGACATTTTTTGCATGTTACAAAACATAACATCCTCGTGTGAAACACGAAAAGGTTTCCCACATATGGTTACCATACAATAAAATTATAAAAAACATGGTAATATGTTTTACATGTTGCTTTATAATTTCCACATGTGAATGACTTTCATTTCACATGGGCATCACATATAATGCTGAGGCTGTAAGGGGAGCTGGGAGGGTGGGGTGTTGCATGTATATTGCATGTGACCCTATGGGTTTTACATGAGAATTTGAAGGAGTGTTATAGAGTATAACATTAAAACGGTAAAAGCTTTTTTACATGTGATTTTAATGTGAAATTTACATGTGGCTAATATTCACATATAATCCCATGTTCTCCTCTGTGATTTTGCATGTGTATATTCATGTGTTTTCTTTTTTCATAAACAGACTTTTGTAAAACTACTTACCTTTCTATCCACCTGTTCTTGCTTTGAAGCTTGTTTTTCTTTTAGTTTTCGATTCTTTTGCATTTCATTCTCAATTTCAAGATTGAGTTGCAAAATCTGTGATAAAACAGAATACATACAGTAATGCTGCAAAACTGCTTTTTAAAAACTTTTGAAAAATAGGTATAGCAAGACAGAGAGAAATGAGGAGTTACCATATCTTCTTCAAATTTCTCAGACTTAACCATTTCAGGGATTCGCTGAATAATGTGTGTGCACTTATTTTCAGCTAGAGTGATAGTTTCTTCTGTATCCTTGATTTCAGCAAGCAGGCTTTTCTCAAGTAATTTCAACTGGTTTAAATCTTGCCTACAGGACAAAAACATTTCTTAAATCCATGGTTATTTTAAGCATTGCCTGCTTTCAAACATTCCTCGTCGATAACAGTGCATTATTGTCATACAACAAGTCATTTGATTTCAAATCACTTTCGAAGTTCTCTTGAAGCCTTTTAAATAAGCATTCAGATATTAATCGGGTGAACATTTGACACTACTTAGTTCTGGTGGAAAGGGAAATAAGCATTCACTTAAAGCTTGTCTGTAGGAAGTGCTCTAAAATTCCCTTGTATATAAAACACAGTAGACCGACACAAGCACATGACATGGCTTCCCAAATCATCACTGAGAGTGGAAACTTCAGAAGAACCTGGATTCTGTGCCTCTTCTCTCTGACTTCATAGTCTTCGGATTCTGGGACCATGATTTCTAAATGAAAGGCAAACTCAGGTTTCATCTTCAATGAGGATAGACTACAGAGCAACAGTCTATTCCTATTTTTCTTTAGTACAGGTAAGACACTTCTGATGTTGTGTCTGGTTCTGGAGTGACCTAACATAAGGAATAGGAATGTTATAGTCCGCATATTGAATACATCTGTGCGGGGTAGGTCTTAAAGCCCTGACTACAGCCACAATCGGCACCTTGTGCATCTTCCAAAAACTCTTGAATGGGCTTTGTTTTATAATCCTCTAAAGTTCTCCCTTTTGCTAGTGCATCTTTTTCTTCTTCCATTTAACTTTGGAAGAATTGGTGTTCACAGAGTGAACACCAAACATCTTAAGCAATGCCTTTTGCCACTGTCTGCTGGACAACTGTCAAGTCCACAGTCTTCCATACATTGGGCATAACATGATATTTCTGTAATAAAAGTACTTTTTATTGGTTTTATACAATATTCTAATTTTCTAGATACAAAAATTCAGGTTTTCATTAGCTATGAGGCATAATCACCAAAATTAACAGAATAAAGCTTGAAATATAATGTGTGAGCAATACATGCATTTGAGTTTCAGATTTTGAAAAAAATGCTGAATTAAGTCGTTTTTAATTATATGAATTTTTTTCTGTTGAAACTGTATTCTAAACAAACATTGAACAATCTCATAAAAGGTGTTTTTATAAAGCACTGAAGTAATAATCGTTAGAAAAAGGGGCTTCTAAAAGAGCAAGAAGAGCAGCAAAACGGTATTCAGTTGCATCTAACTAGTACTGTAAGTTCAGTAGGAACTGATAGAACAATGGGACCATCGTAGTGTACAATTTGCTTTTGCATAATTTAAAAAATATGCATAAATACTCACATTTTTTCTGATAACTGACTTTTTATTTCCAAATGTTTGTGGTCCAATAATGTCTTTTCTTTCTTGGCTTCATCTTCCATTTCTCTTAACTTTTTTTGAGCCAGGAGGAGATGGCTTTTTTTTTTTGTGTAAACATCATCTGCCTAAACAAAAAATATGGGGTGATGGGGTATTTCAAAAACAGTTTTATGAGGATAATGACATAAACTAAGAAAATGATATTATTCTGGTACCATCCAGATCCTAAAGAATATTCTTAAAAGATCCTAAGGTAAGTTATTACTGAGAAATGGATAGGCCTACAGTTTGAAAAGCAGTAACACTTTACTTATTATTATTATTATTACTACAGACACATAAAAAGATTTGCTCAGGAGTAGCTTTCTCTGATCTGTCAATCTTGCTGGCATGTAAATCAAGCTACAGTGCCTGTAAAAGTATCTTTTCACATTTTGTTATGTTATGATTAAAAGCTTTAATCGATTTTATAAGATCAACCAACATAAAGTAGCACAGAAATGGAAAGTGAATGCAAAAAGATACATGATAACCACAAGTTATTAAAATGTCTAAAAAAGCATGCTGTACATTTCTGTTCAGACACCCCTTTAATCTGATACACCAAAATAAAATGCAGTACCTTCAGGAGTCACCTAATTAGTAAATACCTGTTATAATTTAAATAAACACTAGTCATTTATTCACATTGGTATAACTCAGCGCTGGTGTAAATCTTCAGCATGCATCGTGCGGGAGGCTGGGTACACGTTGAACAGGTTGCCACTCCATAAGAGGGTAACACAGGGACACACAGAACAAGCAGCAATGCACGGACACATTCTTACCTAAGGGCAATTTAGGGAGACCAATTACCCAAACAGTCATGTTTTTGGACTGTGGGAGGAAGCCAGAGTACCCAGAGGGAACCCACGCATGCACAAGGAGAACATGCAAACTCCATGCAGAAAGACCCCAGGACGAGACAGAACCCTTCTTGCTGCAAGGTAACAGGGTTACCACTGTGCAGCCCAGTATTTTTGAACATCTTCTGTATAAATTGCAGGGATGCACTGATATAAACATTTTAGCCGATATCAATATCCGATATTAATATTTTTGTTATGGCCCATTACTGATATTTACCATATTACATATATTTCCCTACCATTTCGACACTGAAAAAACAACATTGCTTCTCTGCTTCAGTTAAAAATCGAACAATCCTGTGTTGCAACACTAGAACTGCCACAAGCGTAAACAAATACCTCATGGCCAACTCCGTTCCAGAAACACTTACACAAATGGCAACAAGAGTGAAATAAACAGCCTAATGACAAAACTAAATAACTAAAAAAAGAGATTTCCTCGTATCATTACAGTCCTGTTGTTGCAATTATATGCAAATATAGCACCAAAAAAACACTAAAACCTTCTTGATATTTAAAAACATTTCTTGCGACTCTAACAGTTTTTGGCAAAACTGACCCGTCTGGATCCAGAGAAGCAGATAACAGACAGCTGGTCTAACACATAAAAATCCAACAAGTTACACTGTAATTTGTAGTTGTAATGTGACAAAATGGGAAACGTTTCAAGGTGTCTGAATACTTTTGAGAAGCACTGTATGTCTACCCAAAGGTTTACTGTTTGCTAAAGTTTCAAAAGTTCAGAAGAAGAACACACCTAAAACCCCTGAGTATCATCTCCACTGTGACTTGGAAAACAGAGTTAGACTAGAGTGCATGAATGACTTGAAGAGAACTAAATTTTAAATAAGAAATGTTGAGAAAACCCATGTGACTCAATCTTGGGTCTCTAAAAAAAGTAATTAAATTAAAAATATATATACTAAACAGAACCCCCAAAAAACAATGAGAGCCTCTGCATAAAATCAGCTCAAAGCAAAAAGATTCACAATAGCTTCTATTTTATTTTACCTGACACTAAAGAGATGCTTGTCCTACCCCTATGTTAACCCTACAATTAACAGCTGTTAAATATTAGCAGGAGCTTTCTATGATATTTGTTTGAAACAGCATCTCCCACCCATGGCCCTGGAAGCAAAAGCGGTTATAAACAATGGCTGGATGGATACATCAAACTAAGGCATACCTCAGCTTGGGCAGTATCAATCTGATGTAAAATGTCTTTCTGGCGCTGCTGATTTTCTCTCACAATAGGGATTTGGTTTCTGGTAAACTCAACATCTTCCTGTAAATTCTGGTTCAGCAACTCAGCCTG
Organism: Valencia hispanica; assembly: GCA_963556495.2. Lineage (NCBI taxonomy): Eukaryota > Metazoa > Chordata > Actinopteri > Cyprinodontiformes > Valenciidae > Valencia > Valencia hispanica. The sequence goes on along the minus strand of OY747712.1, from coordinate 23,943,593 downwards.
TAGCAATTTCTCCTGGACCTGGTCAACTTTTTGGTTTTCCAGTTTAAGGTGCCACTTCAACTCTGCGATGTCTCTGCTGCAAGCCTCGTGTTCTAGTGAAAGCAACAACCAACGATAAATAGCAAGCGTATTAACTGGGTTCGAGAGCAACAGAACAGTACTTCTTCATATGGGATAAACAGATCTCGGATTATGTGATAGCTCACAGGCACTGACCTTTCTGAACAATTGAGGGGTGTTCGATTAGCTTCCGCAGTGAAATACTGTCAACTTTGCTCTCTAATGTTTTTCGTGTTCTCTTCTCTTTCTGCAGAGCTTCCTTTGCACACTGCCGATCAGCCTCCAAACGCTCAACCAAACAAACAACTTCAGAAAGAACATCATTTATTTTCTTCTGGAGGGGCGATCTTTGATAACCTTCTAGAGGAAAAGTTATGATGAGAAGTCGCGACACATTCCTACCTACAGTTCAAACTGGGCAACACTTTTCAAAATTTTCAAATCAACTTAACACAAATACGTATTTCAAAGGTTTAGAAGTTTTTATATCATTACAGAAATAAAATAGAAAGCATGTTCAAAATATTATTCTGGTTCTGTTTACCACTTGGACTGATCGCTATGCCTTCAACATACAACTCCGGATCTGGATCAATCTCCAGTTGATATTTTTTGGGCTGGCAAAAGATTAAAGAAGTAAATAAAACTAAATAAATAGAAGGTAATTTAACTGCTTTTATCCGAATTAAGTTTTTTAAATTACAAGTTGATACATATTTGATCATATATTATATTTTACCTTCTGAAACCATTTTTCTGTTAGACTCCTCAGGTCTTGGATATGGCAAATAGCGCTTCTGGCACATAATGAGGGACTGTTCAGCAAAGCACAAGTCCGACGTCTACCAGAGCAGACAGCTTGAAGGTCTACTTCATCTAATGAAAGACAAAATGTTAGGATATTTAATTCCAACTGAGATTAATCAATTCTGTTTCTCATGTACATTATATAGTCTCTATAAAAAAACAAGCAATTCCATTTACATAATAGCTGAACTCAGAGCTTCAATAAGCAATCATCTGAACAAAAATAGAGAAGAACAGGCTTTAGTTTGAGCAAACATGCACACAACTTTAAAAATGATATTTTGAGAAGTAATTACAGAAATGTATTTGGCTGTGAAAGACATTCTCTGTTTCTCTATTTGCCCGCTGATTCTAGTGGCACAGCCTTTAAACTGAACAAAAAAAAAAAAACCACAAAAAAAACCCAATCTGTCTCAAGACGAACACAAGGGCACAATTCTGCATGGTAAATGGGCGCCATCTGGTGGAACAACGGGTGAAAGACACACAGAGAGTGCAGTTTACAATCCTGAACGTGAACGTCTGAGAAAAAACAATAGTTTAAAGGGGAGCTTTTCTTTGAAAAAGTGTGAACTAACAAAAGACAACAAGCATGCTGGTATTTTGAACCACCATTGTGAGTACTTTATTTATTTCAAAACCAAATATTTTTACTTATAACATATCAGGACTTACAGAAGATCTTTAATATAAATAAATTAACATTTTGAATTTAATTCTAATTTAAAATGAACATAAAATAAATATTTCAAATGGAGAAAACAGCCAATTGTTTTTCATAATTGTAACTACTTTTTTGGTTTTATTATATGAAGAACAAGAGAATACGGTGTTATGTCAACATAACATGATCCCTATAGCTACTATGAATGTTAAGATTTCCATCAATCCTTCAATAATTACTCAATAGCAAATCAACTCAATAACCTTGAATTTACTCCCAGAACCATAAATTACTCTATTGCTGTGGTTCTCAAAATGTGGCATGTTGCCAGGCAGTACCAGGTACAAGAACCTCTAGTTGTACGTGAGCTGCTTTTAGTGAGGAAATCTTGGTTATAAACATTTACTAGACAAATGCAAAGATAATTCACAAAAAGCTGCTGCCTAAGAGTGCCAAAAAAGATGAGTTGTTTAAACCAAAAATTATCTTTCCTTCAAACAGAACCCACCTAAAGAAGAAATAGAGTGGAGAAAACTTCAGAAACTCTAATGTAACATGTTGATTTGGGAAATACATGAAACCCAGTTTAACCAGTGATAAGCAAAACATATAAGCAAATTACAGTGCATTTCTTTAGAGTTGATGTATTCTAACAACAAAGGAACATGTTTATTATCAGATGGTGCACAATACTATGTCTGTGAAAGATTTTACTGTCAGAATTGCAAATAGGCAGCTTTTTACTGCAGTTACCATTATGCTATCACTATCCAGCAGCCATATTGGACCAATACCCATGTTGATGCCAATATAGTATACTGACATTGTCATTCGATAAATCCCACCCTTCAATCTAACTGCTGTACCAATGGATAAAAATGTTTTCGCTTATTTGTTGTTGTACTACTTTTTTTAATTTGTGATGGTGGTTATAAGAAACCTTAGTACTTACTTAGGCACTATTTGTAACATATATTGAGAACCACTGCTATATTGAGTACAGCACACTTTGTACTAAGTGTAAAGCTCCACTTTGAAGGAACTGTCTTAAATCCCAGCACAGTATTTGTATTCAGAATTTTTACTTGTAATGAACTTCCTGTGATATGTTTTCTGAGAAGTTTGCTGCCAGTCGGGGGGGCATATGGGCTTTTTTAAGGATAATGAGCAATCAGTTCACACAGAATCAAGAATCAAACTAGAACATTATATAAGTGTTGTTCTTTGCAGTAAAAAAACTGAAAATACAATCTCGTATCATGGGATTAGTTTGTCTCTAAATTTAGAATGACTGAAATTTCCAAAAATAATTTGTCCATAATAATAATAATAATAAAATGTTTATCAGCATTTGATATCACAGAAAGTTCAATTATAGTGCCTTCCAAAACTGTTCATATAACTCTTGGACCTTTCCACATTTTGCCACATGGCATCCTCAAACCTTACTGTGTTTTATTGGAAGTTAATGGAGAACATCTACACAAATTAATGCAGAACTGTGAAGTGGAAAGAAAAACACAACATGGGTTTCAAAATGAAAGTGTGGAATTTAGCCCACCTTGAAACAACACTTTGAATAAGAGACTGAATTTGTTTACAGATTCATCTTTCCTAAATATCTCAAGTTCAGTCAGACTGGATCCAGGATTTTTAGTAGGCCATTCTAACACATGCTTTAAACTAAACCATTTCACTAGAGCTCTGAGTGTATGTTTAGGTTTCCTTTTGCGTTAGTCGTTTAGAGGATTGTCCTCTATTTAGTTTCAATAACAGTATCGTCCCATCAAATATGGTGAGCTCCCTGTTCCTGCTGAAGAAAAACATTACCACAGCATAATGCTTCCACTAATCACTGTTCGGATTGTGTGTTCAGGGTGATGTGCAGTGTTAGTTTCCCACCACACAAAGCGCTTTCCATGTATGCCCGAAGGCTCTATTTTGCACTCAGAGAAGCTCGAAATATTGTTTTATGACGCAGTGTTTCCCAACCCTGCTCCTCAAGTCACACTGCGGTGCATGTTTTAGGTGTTCTCCTGCTTGAGCACATCTGATTTCAGTTGATGGCTGATTTACATATTTTTAAATCCAGGATTGGGAAAACACTGATATTACCTAACACTGCTCTAAACTTCATCGGAACTTTTTCTCCGACCTATCTGGCATATTTTTTGCTTTTCATTGTGTTGTACGTTCACTACTTCTTTCTTTCAAACATCTGAGGCCTTCCCAGAACAGATTGTGTGTAGACTGAGCCAATCATTTTGGTCAAAGGCTACGTTTTGTTTCCAGTACTGTCATTGTTTAATGAGCTCTGCTGTGTGAGAGAAAAATAGGTCCTGGGCAAAAGAACCAGGTTCATGTGGACATTTATAGCTATTTATAGGTACATCTTCATGCCAACTGTATATCTCACAAAGAAGTGTCTGGTCACAGTGATTGCTGTCTTTCACCAATGAAAATGCAGAAAACCGTAAGATCAGCAACCTTTCATATTTGACAAAGATCCTTCAACTGGCCGAGTGTCTAATGGGTGAGTAGCCTCAGACAAAGCACATAGTAACAGGAACTAAAGGGAAACAAGTATAAAGACCATCTGCTGTTGGATAGCTTAGATGAATAATACACACTGAAATAACCAAATGGAGCAGGAAGGTGGTAACGCAACACGTCAGTTGTTTAAGTTTGCCCTAACTCATACTGGCAGGGTTCTAATGTCCACAAAGCAGCTCTTTGTAAGCCTGAGAATCAATAAACTGCTATGACGCAGAGGAAATAACATTTATAAGTAATGTTATGTTTAGTTATAAGTTTAATATCTCTACGTTCACAGCCAGCATTAGGAGCACCGCACAGAAACCCAACCAATAGACAGGCTAGTTCATTCAGACCTTCTGAACTCACCATATTCATGGAAGTATAAATTGCAAAAATGTTTCTGTGGTATTAAGGAGCTATATGGAGTCACCAGGGATTTTAGGTAAAACTATTATTTTTCTGGTTTGGTTATTTTCCCTCACTGAATAAATGTACTCAAATCTAATTCTTATTTGTGTCAGATTATGCCCACAATTATGTTGGGCAGTGTAAATAAATACAAAGTCACCAATTGGCACCCACAACAAAGATGTGCTAAAAGCCTTGAATAAATTAATATTTTATGCAGTAAAACAATTCCACACTGAAAATAATCAAAACATTATTTTGGACTATTTCTATTTATTCAGTTAGGGAAAAAACATGTTAAGAAAAGTCATTGTTTTTCACAAAATCACCAGTAGCATAGAAAAAAAATTGACAAGAGCTTTGTTTTAAATGATATAGTGTATTGATTACAATGATAATACATGAATGATCTTTATCCTGGTGATGTTCTCCAGAAAATTTATTCAAATTAAAAGTTGAATAAAATATTAAGTATCAGATTATGCTACTATGATTCCTTCTTTTTAACCAAACAATAACTACCTAACTAAATGAATGACTTAATGCCTCTTTCTCATTGGTAGTTTCTTGCAGCCCTTGTTTCTGTATCTAATGTAAAATACACAGTGTTGGATTTACCAAAACAAAATGTGATATAATATAATATAATTTTATCAAGTGCAATTACATCTATTTTATGTTTTCATAAAAAGTATTAGTAGTTTTAATCAGTCATTTCATTCCTTTATACATTAAACAGAAAACATTTTCATTTTTCGTGTACAAAACAATCAAAAGGGTTTAGGCAGAAGTTAATTCTTATTATGGCTAACCCAATATACATACTTATTTGTCAGCTTTATTGGCCATGATTGTGTGCATAAACAAGAAATTGAGATCACTAATCACTCGTACAAAGTGCCAAAAAGACACCTATTCACAATCCACGACCGAAATGGGTAAAGGCTGAAGTTCAACTTATCTATGCCTACCCAATACATTAAACAAAACTGTAAACAAAAACAATAAACAGCATCAATAGCTCATACATACCACATAGATATATTTGCCATTTCTACGAAAAACAAATTTAAAAATTAACTGATCATATCAATGCCACAGGAAGCAAACTTATCCTTCGTAGACTTGGTATTTTTCTAAAGTCATATATTTAAACCACATGTTCCACAAATCCAATACATATTTTAAAGAAACTGCAATCAGTTTTTGCAATGATTAAGTCCAGGTTTAACAAGTATATGTAACATCCTCACTTGCCTCAATATAAGGTTGACTTGGTGCCAAAAACATACAAAATGCATTTTCTTTTGTAATTTTACAAATAAAATAAACGTTTCAATAATCTCAAACTGGATTTTAAAGTAAATATATTAACTGCAGAATTATTTAATATGGGTTTGACCAATCAAGGTATTGTAGATTTTGTACTACAGCTGATAAAACACAGTCCACATTCTTTAAATAAACAAAAGCACCATAGCCTCAACTGCAGGAATCAGTGCTCTGTCGCCCTCTGATGCAATGGCATCCTGGGCGACCAGCCATGTTAAAAAACACATTCCTGTTCTTTCCACTAATTCCACTGAAGATTTTAGAACTCGATTTTTTTACTTAAAACAAGAAGACCTCTAAAATTGGAAAAATATCCACCAAAATAAGGGAGAAAATTATCTGCAGATAGTTCATTATTTGCAGTTTGGCGAGGAGCCAGGAGTTTTACCCAAAAGGGAATCTAAATTCTGCATACACAGCAACACAAATAAAATCTAATAGATATGTATGGCTAAAGAGGCACTGGATGTTTGATACTTTTTAATGAAAGAAAAATACATTTAAATTCTGTATACCACAATTTATTTTACAATGTGGTATAATATTGTTTGAACTGTTTTTATGCACAAATACAAGATACACCTTGTGCATTTTCTTTATCTAAATTACCATACTCAATCTTCAAAAAATGTTGTATGCTGTTTATTATGAGTATGCTATTTTAAATAACTGCATAGTATTATTTTTCTTACGTTGTAAATTTGCCCTACTGTACAGTTTTATTCTTCCTTTAATATTGTTTTTCCTTTGTGTAAAGATGGATGCTCCCACTTACCTTAACATGCTGCTGTGACACCTGAATTATCCCACTGTGGTGCAATAAAGCACATTTCTATTGTATTGTCTTGCAATAACTGCCAACATTTACTGCTCACCTTGTTGATTAGTTAGTCCTTCCCTGGATGGAAATGTGAGGGGTTCAACGTCCAGCATGTCGCAAACTCTTCCCGCTGGGATATTTACTGTAAAATGAATAGAATAAAAGTTGGTAATCGGGAGGAACACTCAGTCAATTCAAGTTAAATTAACATTTAATTGACCAAGATAATGATCTTAAAGATCTTGAAAAGAGATCAAAGGCATTTCCATCGTCAAAACCCGCATGGATGGAGAGAAAAACTTCAAATGATCGAATGATCTCTTCTTTCGCAATAAATCATAGGGTTCCAAACTTACATGGGTACATTTTGTAACAAAGTTGGGAAACGGGAGGTAAACATACCTTCACTCATCTCCGGATGTCGCTCTGTCAGCTTAACGTTAAGTTAACGTTTAATTAACCAAGCTAATGAGAAATTAATGAGCTGAGGGGGGTCGTTGTCATGGGAGAAAGTGAAAGCGAAAAAAAAAAAGAGGCCAGCTATCAACTTACTCAAACTTCTGGCTGCCAGCTCTCCTTGTTGTGTTACTGGCCCTAACCTGTCTGTTTAAAAGTTTTTAAAATGCTGCGAGTTCTCCCCGCAACAAGGTCTGCTCCGAATGAATCAAGTGGCGTCGGGGTCAATCTTCTGTGTGGGTTGCTGTTAGTAACAGGGGGCTGCGCTCGGAGAGGATGAGCTGCGTTCAAGAGCTGTTGTGAAGCATCACAGGTGTATTTCGCAAGCTGAATAGGGGCATTTTTGTGATTAATAACCAATTAGGTCAAATGTGCGCAGAAATAAAATCGGTCAAAACCAATGATGCGTGTGTAATAGAAAAAAGAAATACAACATGGCAAACGTGGATAAAGATCTATGACCGGTTTGTATTCACATGCATCTTTATGGCAGGAATTGTTTTAGAGTCTAGATTGATCTATTCAAGGACTCTACAACCTGTGGCTCCAGAACCCCCATGTGGCTCTTTGGTTCATTCACAGTGGGTTGTAGCAGATAAACAAATGACAGTGGCGCCACCAAAGGTGGGTAAGGGGGGGTAATTTTGGCCACCCCAAACCTATAAAACATTTGCTGGGCACCACTGGCCCCCCAGACACAGTTCTAAATGTTTACTGTTATTTAATAATATACATTTATTTAAGATAGGATAGTATATGTTTTTACAAGTTTCAACTTGTATTTATTTATTCTAGTTAATTATCTTTTTCTACACATGTTGTGTCTGTTTCCTTCATAGCATGCCACTATTAAATATCTGTCACTCAGTCACAGATCTGCCAGAACCCCAGCCCATCATTCCTCCAACTACAAAACTTTATACATGACAACGGCATCATAAAACTCCTGAAATTCTGTTGTAGCCTTTCATTTTTGCTGTGCTACATCAAGCTCGTTACCGGCCCCATCTTCCCCATCTTTTTAAAACCGGAGGAGCCTCTGCAAATTTCCAATGTTTTCTTTTTTGTTTTTTTAGTAGTGAAAGACAGTAGGAAATATTCTCTGCCCATTTTAATGCAATATCTGCGCAGAATTTCACATCACCCTGACCACACCATCTCCCCAATTCAAATAAGGAGGTGGCAGGCAGCATCATGCTGAGGGGATGTTTTTCTCTAGTAGGGGCAGGAAAGCTGGTCAGAGCACATGGGAAGATGAATGGAGCAAAACAAAGAGCAGGTCTTTGAGTTTCAAAACATGTTTAAACAATGTATATTTTTTCTTCCACTTCACAGTCATTAAACTACTTTGAGTTGATGTGTCACACATAATTCCTATAAAATATATGCAGGCTGCCGCTTCACAAAATGTGAAAAACTTCAAGGGCTGGAAATGCTTTTTTTCCACTTCCAAGTCACCACTCATACTGGTGGAATCTAAGCTCAGGATGCATGCCTTTTCAGGAACAAAACAAAGCAGTGTGAACAATAGCCGAGAATAAAATGTGTACTAAATTAATTCGACTATAATCAAACCTAGCAGTAAATTTAGCACCGATGTTTTTGGTAGAAAACCATTTTGTAATTTCATTTATATTCACACCTCCTTTAATTGACTTCAATCAATATGCCAGTTAGGCTGCTTATCTAAATTACGTCATCTACTCAGGACAAAAAGCTTGAGCTGACAACTCGTAGCCTTTCATTTAGATACTGGCTACATATATGTAGCTCGATGGCATAGGCTAATTCTGGTCTTTTATCGACAGTTTGTATTTATATATTTTTTTGTCTTTGCATCAATCGTTAACCCCTGTGCAGCCACACTGGCGCATGTGAAGAGATTCCGCATTACGTCATACCGGAGGCTGCCTTGTTCTGCTCAGCTCAGCCAGAGCGCTGCCTGCTGCACGAAAATTTCCACAACAACACAAGCTTTGCGGGAGAGCGGCGCGACTACAACGGCCGCTTCGCGCCGTGATGCAGCACCCCTCGCCAAAGAAGCCGTGATCGCACCGCAGGACGCGACGGATTTCCCGGGTGGACGCTAGTCACGGTGCAGAACATGCCTCGAAATAAATTCTGGTAAGTCTCGTGCAAAGTGCGCTGCTGCAGCTACCTCTGCTGCTGGAGGCAGGCAGGCAGCGAAACAGAGAGGCGACCTTAACCTACTTTGTTACTCTGGGTGAAATTAGTTTGTCGAGTTTGAGCAATAAAACTGGGGTTTACTTGGTTTAAAAAGATTAGTTTTTTTGTCACAGTTACAAGACCACACAGATTTGCTATATAGTAGGTACAGATGATGCTTGAGTAGAACATGTTCTGTAAGGTGCCTGTTGCCATTCCCCTTGTCCAGGTACATGTTGCATGCATTGATGTCATGGATTTTAGTCATAATTTTACAAAACGAAACACAACATGCCTCGGTCTATTCACAGGAATGACTTTCCTTTGAAGCTTGTGATTGAAATGCAAATTAACATGTATCATATCACATAGTTGGGCAAGAAAACACATGTTTAACCCTTCTGCTTTTTATTCAAGCAATGAACTCTAGCAAACTGAATTACAGCCTCCGTAGCCGTAAATTTGTAGCTGCTCTCTGAGTCCTAAAGTTTTTGCCCTTTTGCCACTGAAACCATGGTGATCTTGGGGAGACGACACCTCCATCACGGCTCCTTCTCTGCCTGGTACCCAGCCTGCAGAGAAAGCTTGTATCTTCAGCCAGTCTTTTGCTGCAGCACTAAAGCACAAGAGCTAATTAACCTCAAGTCCCTGTTGCAACTTCTTTATTCCTGTCAGGGGGGCAGGATTTGGATGCTGGAATAGTTTACAGTCTCGTGATGTAAAAATAACTCCACTCACTCAGTGGTAACAGCTGCCATGTAGTGTCTGGAGCCAGACAGATTGGACTGTAACTTTAGTGTTTGAGTTCTTATATCATTTTTTAAATAAGTTCTCCCTTCTATGTAGGCTATGTGGATAGCCTAGATAGGTTATTTCTCACGGTCATATTTCTCGATATGAAAATCGAGAAATATGTAAAAAAAGCATGTAGTGTAGCACACTGATATGACTGCTGCTAAAAGTGGTAGAAGAATGATGACATTATGTTTGTAGCATCAATCATGATGCAAAGCCTCCAGCTCAAATTTGAGTTCATGAGCTGAAGGTCTGTGTATCAATGTATCCAGTGAGGGTGAGGAAGACTTTAAAAATGTTATTTAAGTACAGTATCTTGGGCACATAACAAACTGGCATCTTATGGAGGGATTTAAAAGCACTTTACAGTGTGTCTAGGCTAGCTGTGATTAGTAATGAACAAAATCTTTAAAATGAAAAGTTGTAACATATTCATATTCCAGGTATTCCTCATAAAACATGTTTGTGACACGAGGCCATTAGCATTTTTTATTTCATAAATTTTAAGAAATTGCAGTTTTTGTTTTACTACCCCACTCATCCACAAGTGGGGTCATTTTTGACCCCAAGCAGTTCCCATGGAATCTTCAATGAACCTTTAATTCCTAGCAACTCTGACTGTCCCGCTTACACATCTGATGTCAGCAGTCTTATCACCCAGGAGGTCATTTTTACACAGCAACATACATGTTAGTATTATCTCCATTTATGAACTTATTTTTAATTGACAGCTTATAATGTGTGATCAAATTAGTGATCAAATGTGTGACATACGTGTGATGAGATTAGCCTACTAAGGGTGAGGAGTTAGTCTTATAACCGGCTCCGTCCATCTCAGTCGTGTCCTTGGGCAAGACACTTCACCCTTCTGCCTACCGGTGGTGGTCAGAGGGCCCGCTGGTGCCAGTGTTCGGCAGCCTCGCATCTGTCAGTGTGCCCCAGGGCAGCTGTGGCTACAGTGTAGCTTGCCATCACCAGTGTGTAAATGTGTGCGTGAATGACTGTGAAGCACTTTGGGGTCCTCAAGGACTAAATACAGTGCTATACAAGTACAGGCCATTTACTTTGTTGTTAGATAACAGTATTATATTTAAGTAGGTACCACAGTATTGTGTTAGCTAACAGTAGACAACAGTATTGTTGGCTAACACACACTCGCGCACACACACACACACACGAGCTTGTGGCACCTCACATGAAAAGTCGACTGGAAGGTACCCCGACCCTACCAACATACATCACTGAAGCAATGGGAAGGTGTGGAGTGACAAAAACTGCTGCAATCCAGCCACAGGAAAGAAGCACACAGGGCCAGCAGAAGAGAAAGAGGTGCCAGTTGTGTCCAAGAAACAAAGATCACAAAGCCACTGATTGCTGTTGGAAATGCAATACCTCTGTGTGCAATGGTCACAGCCAGAAGCAAGTAGTTTGTGACAGCTGCACACAGTGGGAGGAGATACGATGTTTGTGTGTATGTGTATGCATATGCGTGGACAGTGTTATGGACTCCGGACCTGTTGAATGTTCTCTGTTCGTCCTCCAGACACAGGGAAATACAAATATGTTTTGACACTTGATTGACCTGATTGATTGTTAAGTGCTAAAATGTGAATGAAAAGTAAACAATGTACTACTCAAAAATAAAATTACTCTTTTGTTTGAACAAAATATATAATCTTAACCGAAATGAGAGAAATGTCTTTAGTTTATTGGAAAAACGCAATTTCTTAAATTAATGAAAAAAGAAATAAAAATGCAAATGGCCTCATGTCACATACATGTTTTATGAGGAATACCTTGAATATGAAAATATTACAACTCTTCGTTTTAAAAATGTTGAAGAATAACAACCCAGTTTATTGCAAAAACGAATTGATTTTATTTGGGGTAATTTTTGACCCCACTCGTGAGAGAGTGTAGGTGTTGGTAGGTTGTGCATCCGAGGGTTAAGGTAGAAATTGCATTTTATGTTCTAGTTCTGTCTTTCCAGATGACTTTATATTAGGAAGTCATGCAATTGTTGTGCAATTCTCACCTTACTCCACACAATCAGTCTGTGCTTTACTCATGGGTGTTTACCTGACATTTCCTTGTTAAAACTTTATAACTCCCGCTGCTGTTAGTTTTCACTGAACAAGATGTTGTTAGGCACTAAAATATCACTTCAAGCTAATGCTAGACATGTGGTGGTTTAAAGAGAATCTTAAATACAGTCAAACATCTACAGTCAAACATTTTCTCCTTCATTTGGCTCAGAAAGAGAAAAAAAAGATGCTTTACATCTAAATATCTGTTAAAAAAGTATTATCTTACTGATAAATGTTATGCCCTAAAACAAAAACCTAAAGGCCTCAGTGCTCTTGCAGGCACTTTGGGGTCTGTTTTCTCCCTGCTTCTGCTATCTGTACTTCCATGGTGTGAAAAGGGCTCTGTCCAATCACCACTTGCTATATTACCTTGAATAAAACGTTTAAAAAAAATTATAATAATATATAAATATTTCAACATAAATGTGCGTTTGTTTCAGATGTGCAAGATAAATATTTTATAGTTCATGGTGAGTTGAGTTGTTACGCTCATCTGCGTTGTCTGATTGAGGACGTATTTCCGCCTTGGGGCGCAAAAATCTTTGCCCATAGACTCGTTAAAAGTTGTACATGCGCAGTGGCTCCTCTTCAATACAAGAGATAGGACGATTTGGGAACGCTGCGCCCCGAGGGAGCGTGATTTACATATCGCCACCTTCCCGCCGTGGGGCTGACATCAAGCTGACGTCACAGACGTCTTTCATACAGGGCAGCTGACTGCAGTGTTGCCAACTTAGCGACTTTGTCGCTATTTCTAACGACTTTTCAGACCCCCTTAACGACTTTTTTTTTTTTTCCCAAAAAAGCGCCTAGCGACAAATCTGGCGACATTTCTGACCACCCTTAGCTACTTTCTGTGAGACTTTGTCGCCGATATTTCCTGCAGTTTAGAGATCCATCTTGCTCCTTGGGAAGGATCTGCGCATGTGTGTGCTGCATGATCAGACTATGTCCACTGACCAATCATAAACCTTTTTCGGTTCATTTCATCCACTCACAAACGAAGTTGTTTTGTACTTAATATTAATTCAAAAGTAAAAAATAAACCTGCATGTATATAAGACCGATCTTTCAACAGGAATTAAGGCAGAAGCTTGTCTGTATTACGCTGCATCGCACACCTGTGGTGCATTCAAGGAACGTTCGAAATGTATGGTGAGTTCAAAAACGTAGGACATTTAAAATTTATGACAAAAAAACCCACTGAAAATATTACCATAAGCAAAAAACGTGATGCATGCTAAATATGCTCTACTTATTTTTACAAGATACTAAAAAACAAACAACTATATTATTTCTATTAATTTTGTCTTCTTGAGATATCTTAGCAAATGTTTTTTTTTTCAGAACTTTACATTTTGTTTAAAAGGTCTTTGATGTCCAGTTGAAATTTGATATCTTGTAAATTTTGTACCAGTTTTCTCAATAGTTTACTTCAGGAAAAATAATATAACATGTTCCACAGTCTCTTCTTGAAGACAAAATATAACATTGGAAGTAGCAAATTAGCATGAAACACACATTACACATGATGCACAATAAAGCAAGAGAAAGATCAATAGAGTAAGAGAGCATGAACACATTTCATACATATGACATCAATCATTTACTCAAAGGCAGATGGGTTTTTAGTCTCGGTTTAAAGCAGTTCAGAGTTTCAGCAGCTCTACACTCGTCAGGAAGTCTGTTCCAGATAAGGGGAGCATAAAAAGTGAAAGCTGCTTCTCCATGTTTAGTTCTGAGTCTAGGGATGTTTAGTAGGCTAGAGTTGGAGGACCTGAGTGGTCTTGGTGGTTGGTACCATGACAACAGGTCTTCACCACATTTTGGTGCTAAGGCATGTAATGAAGCACTTTTTAGAAAAGGCAAAGAAGCATGAGCAACACTACATTACATTGTAATGTTGCTTTTGTTGTTTTCTTTAATGTAAATAAATACATTGTTGTGATTCCTCAGTACATTTTCACTGACTGCTGGTATCATAGCCATCATAGTCATAGCCCTCCCTGGAGAAAATTCCACCAGCCGCCGCTGGCTCTGTCCATATCCCTCAGCCTTGGGCTGAGACTGTAGTTGCTTAATAATCCAGAGGAAAGAAGGGTGTTTCAACATTGAAGCTGTTTTTGATCCCTACCAATGCTTACTTCCATGCAGCTCACCCATGTTTCCTGCATAGAATATCTTTCAGCAAAAGTGCTCGCTACATTGTTTATCAGTCCACAAATCCATCTTTTACATATGCTTCCATGTCTGTGATATGTCTACAGCAGCAAAGAGCGAAAGGCATCAAAAAGGTGCTGTTGTGGACTCAGTAGGCGCGTTTCCACTGGTGGAACTTCAGGGTAATTTGACCGGACCATCCAGATATGCACGAGTCTCCACGGCCGACGGGGCCGTTTTCAGGGCCATTTCAGGAACCAACGGAGTACCTGAATGGGAGTATGTACTCGGAATGGCTGGATCGAGTTGCTCATTGGGAGCTGTGGTTAGGCCGTGCTGATTGGTTGTAATTCCGAGGGAAATGAGCAGACATCGCCAAACACCGGCTTTTGTAAAAATAAGAAGAGCTGCTGAAGCAGTTTGTAGCAACAGCAAACAGAAACGCAGCAACAAGCCCAGCTTCTTCCATGTTGATCTCTTGGTATTTCTGCTTCTCTGGGTGCCTTTTTGCACTGATCAGTGACGCTACTTGCTGCTGAAGTTCTGATAGTGGAAACGAGCCTTATGTCATAATCCTTATATGTTGGTACTCTCAGTTTCAGAGGGCATGATTCAAAGGACTCTTTGTTTCAGGAAATTGAGTTTTTAAATTTTCATCTGCTTTGAAAACCAATAGAAAGGCCTGTTGTGATTTATTTATGTTTCAGACCTTCAAGATATTTTTGAGATGTTTAGATTTTTTGCTTTTAAAATACTGGGATAGATGCTCTTTAAAAATGCTCCATTGCTGGTGATTCCAAAGTTCACTGAAGAGAACATAACTCATCGGTCCTGTTTACAGTGTTTTACTAAAAGGCAACAGAAAAAGATCTAAACATAGATACCTGACTAATAAGGCTACAATTTTGTTGTTGCCCTGACATTTTGCCATAACAAACATTGTGCACCATTAAAAAATAGCGCAGGTCATTCCTCTGAGAAGGCTCAACCCTAATGCCAATCCCTGCTTTCAAAATAGCATGAGACAACTCGCTTTTTAAGTGCAGTTATTTTCAAATAGTGACAGTGCCACAGAGAAAGAGTAATGTTTGCTGGGCAGATGCCAGGAATGAGGATTGGGCTGTGCAACTAGAGAGCCAGAAAAGCTGTTCAAGAATGCAAGGTCTTCTCATTTGTATTTAAAGATAGAGGCGGCATACACTGTATGCTTGCCCACACCTTCTAATTTCAGATATCTTCAGCGAGGCCCATCCACGTGGTCAAGGTTTTGCTGTGCCACTTGCTCATATTATGGACAGCTGTTGAAGGAAGGAAGACTTGGCTTTGTAATAACCAAGTTAAGGAGAGATAAAGGAAAACGGCCATGGCTAGTTATCTTCCCTCTCACTGACCAAAAAATTGTATTTTCTGTGCTGTTTTTTATTTCTTCTCTTCCATAAGATTGTATCAATCTCAGGTATTTCCAAGGCTGAAAGCAAATGATAGAAGGTTACATAGCTGGCGCTCAGCATGTGATTGAAAAAGGATATTATTGTTCATTGGTAAAATTGTGTAAATTTGTACTCTCTCACTTTTCCTCTTTCTGTTCGTGATAAATAGACATGAATATCTGTTAATGAAATATTGGACAGCTGGCTGCCTGCAGTGGCCTGACATTACTGTACTTATAAAGCTTATAAGAGATGCCCATTTATGATCCTAGATAGTCACAGTTATTTGCAACATGGCTTTATCAATTCAACTTTAAAAAGCAAGTAAGTTATAACAAATTTGGTGTGTAAACTGGTACTCAAGTTTCAACACTCTTGTATAAATCCAGGAGTTTATTTAAATAAAAAAGTTGCTTTGATCAATCAGTTCCTTTTTCCTACAAGGCAAGGCAAAAATTAAGTAAAATAAGCTGGTCAGCTGCCTGAAAAAAAGGGCTATTACACTTATCCCTTACTTACAAGAAGGAATAAAAATATCTCCTAACAGCGTCCTTGTTAATTTTGAGTTCCATGAGCATATGATTTGTTCCACGTCGGCCAACAGTTTTCCGATTATAACCTTCCTGTGGTTTTCAAGGGCTTATAATGCCATAGTAAGTCCTGGTATAACTGGACTTTTCTCTGGCCGTATCAAGCCTAGAGTAGCAGCGTGCAGTGTAGAGTGGAGTTACGCTACTCCATCCCCCCTCATGATACTGTGCACTGCTGGTCAGCTGGTTGAAAGAAGGCTCTTTAAGTTTTCCCTTCCTTACCCAAGGAAAGCCTTAGTGTTGGAAAGCCACTTTATTACAGTAAAGCTGTCAAGCCGACAGCGATCTAGCTTCCCCAGTAGATGGCTCGACTAACTTACCGATAGCGGTTTGTCATACTCCCCCTGTTAATGTATAAATAGCTAAATTACCAAAAGGTGTAATATTCTGCACATTAGGCACTTTAAAGACATTGCTAACTTTAATGAATGTTTATTATTTAATTTGTCCTGCGATGGACTGGCGACCTGTCCAGGGTGCATCCTGCCTCTCGCCCGATGATTTCTGGTGATTGGCACCAGCTTATTTAATTTATCCGCACTCAATCTTGCAATATTTTGGATAATAATATTGCCATTGCATGTATTTTTGTTTTAAAGAAAAGGAATTGGATCATGATGGCATTGTTTTAATACCATGACACCCTGAAATAATGGTATTTCTTCTCAAGGTCATTGATGCCTTAAAATAAGCTGAACCTTAATATCTGATTTCGCTGGGTTTCCTCAGCACAATATTTAAGCTTACCAGTTTCTTTAGTTTAAAACTGCAAGCCTGACAGATTGGCTTGCAGAAAAAGTGTCTCTTCGACTTACTAGCCCAAGACAGTGCAACTGTGCTCTCAGCTTGCTTAGTGATTTTATACAAAAGACGTTTAAAAACTTTTTTCGGTCAACTTTTTTTTGGAGTGCTGTGGGAGGTGTTATCTGTGTGTGTGAATGTGAGTGTGTGTTTATGTACAGGACAACCGGGATCTTTGCTGCTATGGCAACAAACCACATGACTAGGTGTATTAGATTGCCTCGGACAGTGTGCAATGAGCCATGGTGTGAGCACACTCTGCTGCTCTGCTCCTTTTCAAAGTCTTGTTCCTGTCTAAGTTTTAATCATTTCTGATAACCATTATTGTGAGACTTATTTCAGTGGGAGATATAATTAAAATGCTTGTGAGAGTTAGTATGTAAGATCCTGTTTACTTGCTGTAGGACACTAGAGCAGAAGGAGCTGTAGAATCACTTCAGCCCCGGTTAAGGGACAGCTTTATCCTCCCATTTAAACAATTCCTGGTAAAACAAAAAAAAATCAAGTTGTAGAGGGCATTTGTGTAGCTTAGCTTAGTAGAAAAACAGTTTATCACATATGTTATTGAGCATTCAGAACTGTTATATTTAACAGATGAACACGTCAAAAAAATGTTTAAAAAAATTTGCCACCTTTTCTAGGCCTTTACCTGAAAGACAATCCTATACAGTGGTGGTTTTCGATATTAGCCTTATGGGCAGTTGCTCAGGGAGGCATTAGACAGTGGGGGTGTGGGGGCATCTGGAAAAAAACATATTATTTGTCTGTCAGTTGTACTTTGAACAAGTTTTCTATTGCTTTAATCCACGTCAAGTGAATGGGGAGTTGGCGCCCCAGCTTGCTATTGGCTCAAAGACTATTAACATGCTTTGTGCAGGAATGAGCTGCACTTTATCCCATCCCAGAATTTAGTTGGTTTGCTTTTTTATTGGTTGGCGGAGCAGTAGATGGAGTACCTTGTAAGTGGTAGTTCTTGTATGAATTGGAGCCTAAGCGAACTCCTACTTCTGTTGCCATCCCAACTAATCAAAATGCAGGAGGTCGTCAAAATTATGTGGTAAACATATGCAGATGACTTCAAAATTAGGTCTGTTTATGTTTTTTGTTGGATCAAAATAAATAAATTTGTAGTTCACTCCCCGAGCATAATTTTCTTCTAATCATCTATGAATTCTTCTCTTCAGCTTACTATAACCATGTTTTCTTTAACTTTCGTTTTCCTTTTTTTGTTGTCCATTCAGTTTTTCTGTGCTCAAACTTTGACAACTTTCCTGCCTCATTTGGGTTCATATTTGTGGCCTCAGGCTTTGGACAAAACGGTCCAGAAACACCTGTCTTCAAATAACATAAATATCTTTTAACACTCTCTCTGTTGCCCTCCTAATGTTATTTTATAATTCCTTTTCATTTGTTTAGCTGACAACTGATTTGTTGGACCGTGTCTTCCTTTCAATCAACAAAGCCTACAATGACAAACAAGCCTACAGTTTCCTCTGAAGAAAATGCTAAAAATAGTGTTTACAATATTTTTAGCATTTGTAGCCTAAGTGGTTATAGGATTAGATAAATATGAAAGATACTCATCGCTCCTGCATCTAAAAAGTGAAGCTAGTAAAGGGTTGTTTCTCATAACCAGAGGGCAACTATTTATTCACAGAAATACACTGTATGTAGCATGCTACACGTAGTTAAATGTTGTAAAAACATGTAATATTTGTATCTCAGTCAGATTTCCAGGACTTTTCATCATAGTATTTATTCTGTGTATAACATCCTTCAGGTCTTTAAAAGTTGAGTTAAAAGTCAGCACTGTTCAGTGTATTGCATTGTAAAAAAAATAGGTTCAATATGACCTCTGATCCTCTGGTCTCTAAATTTGGTTGCTGTTAGGGTTAATTTTATGGGCTAACCCTGACTGGCTATCAACATTTTTTCTTGTGTTTAGTTTGAGCAAGACATATTAGGGGGGGGAAAGCTACATTTTCAGTGAAGATTCATAGATTAAATAAATGGACAATGGATTTTATATCCCACTTGGCAGTTGTGTCATCTTAGAGATTGGCTTATTGTGCTGACTTTAAGTTTAATTGATTCTACATTGCAATCAACGCCAACCAAGCACAGCATTATGAGTACTAACAGAGAAATCGCATATAAATTACTTCTTTATCATGGCAGCTGTTAGTGGGTGGAAGATATTAGGCAGCAAGTGAACATTTGGTCCTTTTAATGTGTTAGAAGCAGAAACAAATGAGGAAACCTAAGTTAACAAGGGCCATGTTGTCATGACTAGAATGCTGGATCAGAGGATCTCAAAAACTGCTGCTCTTGTGTGGTATCCCAATCTGCAGTGGTCAGTAGACAGTGGTGAAAAGATGGTGATGAGTTTACCATGGGGACTGAAGGCTGGCCCATGTCGTCTGGGTCCAAAGACTACCCTGTGCATTGCAGCTTTTGCAAATGGGGGTCTATAGCCACAGACCAATCAGGGTGCCCGCTGTTCACAATGTTAGTCATAATCTACACTATGTACATCGAAATCCACCAGTAGACTGTTAGAATTAAAGCACTGCTTTTCTTTATTCTGTCTAAAGTCAAGATAGCATAATGTTTTATGTGTCCTCTTGACTTTTTGGACAATGAATTGCCATTATTTTATTACCTCTGCCAAGGAGGTTATGTTTTTCCCAGGGTGTGATGTTTGTTTGCCTTTTAGCAACATAACTCCAAAAGTTATAGACGGATTTTGATTAAATTTTCAGAAAATATCCACAGTGGGATCAGGCACGAGTGATCAGATTTTGGGGGTATTCTGGAGGTCTGTGCACTCCTGAGTGCTTTTCTAGTGTATCAATGCTGTGTTTATTGTTGAGAAAAGCCTAGTTTATATTTCTTTGTCTGCGTAGGTGCGGAGACCAGCAGTGGCATTATCCGTCAACATAGGGGCTGGCCCTCCCTCACGCAAGGACACAGAGTAGAGCCCAATTTTTTTAACTATCAGTCGAACGCAACGGAGAGCGCACGTCTGTGATTGGTCAGCCCAACATCAGCCCCAGATCATTTCGCCAGATCGGTGCTCTATAGTCTATGTAATTAGTAGTTGATGCAGCTTTTGGCCACTAGATGCTTTATATTGCAAGGCCAGTTTGTCTAATAAGGTCTTTTGGTGATTTTGAACACCAGGAGGTGTAGAAAACAACAAAACAGACTGCTGTGTTTGTTTGTTTGCATGTGTTTTTAGAGTATTCAATGAGCTGCACTTCTAGTAAAAAGCTTTCCAGCTCAATCAAAACTCATTCTCTGTCGCCCATTGCTCCTAAAGTAGATGTGCATTTACAAGCTAAAGTAACTTTTGTCCACCAGAAATGTCACTGCAACGGTAGTGTTGTGACACAGGTAGGTAGGGTTTAGCTATGAATAATTATGAATAATTGCTAAGGGCAATGATTAAGAAGATTAATAATTTTATGTAAAAATGGTCTTGTAATGGTCTGTAATGGTCTGGTAAAAACTACCATGTTTGGGGAATCCAGCATATCAATAATAGCCAAATGGTTCAGTCTCAGTTACTGTTTATGATTACCTGTTTGACAAGGCTGAGATAATTAAACAATAGATGGACTAAGTTCTTGGCGGTCTGTGAACAGCAAGTTACTACACATGTAACAAACATTGACAAACAATGACTTTCCAAAATACAAGAGTTTATTGCAAAAATAATTCAACCTTCAGTTAAAATGCTTTAAAGAGGCTATATGCAACTTTTTCCCCAAAATAAACGTAACAATAGCCTTTTTTTGGGACCATTTATGACTCAAACATCTCCTGATGAGCATACCGACACCTTGTCAGCTCACAGTGGGTGCACCTGTAAGCCTGTATCCATTTTTTCTATTTTCTGTCGGGTAGGATTTTCCCGCGCTGTCTGTGGATGTGACGTCAAGCGTGTTCATGTTAAATGTTTTAGATCACTCTGCCACCACCGCTTGTCAGCACTTGCAAGCAGTTCAATGGATTGTGCGAATACACAGAAGAGACCAAGGACAGCTTTGACACCAACAGTATCTCCACATAAGACTTAAAAAGTTAAACCCCTGACATACTACAAAGGCGGCTTATACGATTAGTTTTTGCTGTTTAAACTATCTATTTTATTTTTATTCTTTGTTTATGAAGCCCTGGCAGTCTGCTAGCGCAGGTCGCACTGATCAGATACAGCGTTGTGAAGCAAATTTTTTTATTGCTCATAGCCACCTGGGTTTTAGCTTAGCATCAAAGAACAAAGGAAAAACTCAGATTGGTCATAAACCTTTAAAAACACTGTTCATACCGTACTCAAGCGATCTGAAGAATTAAATCTTACAAATGCAGCAATAACACAGTGAATTTTATTTGTATAGCACACTTTCAACACCAAGATAGTTCAAGGTCCTTTACATGATTAAGGGGTAAAATAAAAATAGCAGTAAAACAGACAAAGTATATAAAGTAAAAACAGCAATAAAGCAAGAAGCAAACACAAAACATATGATACATGAAAACATTACTCAAAGGCAGCTCAACTTATCAACAGAAAAGTTTTTAGTTGTGATTTAAAAGAATTCAGTGTTTCAGCAGCTTTACAGTTCTCTTGAAGTTTGTTCCATATTATAGGAGCATAGAAACTGAAAGCTGCTTCTCCATGTTTGGTTCTAATTCTAGGGATGTTGGGTAGACTGGAATTAGAGGACCAGCGTTTGTCTGAAATAGACAAAAACAAACCTTAAAATTATTGTCCTAATCTAATTAACCTCTGCCCAGAACAACTTTCTGTTGAACGATTCTTAAATCTCCGTTGAAGATTGATGGCGAGGGAAACTCGAGCCATAAGAGGAGAAAACCAGCCGTTAGCAGTTGGGCCAACAGCTGCATGTGCTCATGGTGAGCAGTGAGGCCCCTGGCTCAGATGTCAGGTTGTCTCCTTAGCTTAGCAGCTCCTGGCTCGGCGGCTCCAGGTGTGCAGCCCGGCTCATGTAGCGGCAGCGTGTCCTCGGCTCGTTCAGCTATTGGCTCCTGTAGCAGGCAGGGCAGCAAAGGCGTCAACAAGGGTGGAATCTGTAAGTCAGAGATTCCTTCAGCAGAGTTTGAACAAGTCAGGTTCAAGACTTATTTTATCAGCCGAGTACAGTTCACATGATCGATCGGCAGGCTGTAGTGTCTTCTGGATCCAAGAAGCTCCAAACCTCGCCAGCGAAGTTGGATGGGTGCCCGCTGAAGTTTCCCCCCCCCCCCCTTTTTTTAGCCATAGCCAACGGGTAGTGATAGCGAGAGTGGGGCAGAGCTGGCTTATATAGGGCTAATGATGTCCCATGAAGTTCTTTCCTGTTGAATCTGAAATTGGATAGCACTCCCACTGGCGGGGAGGTCTGTGTTTTGGTCATGGCTGTGGCCCAACAGTTGGCAGACCCGCCAGAAAAGTTCTGTGCCCCCTGCTGTCCTGGCGGAGATTTGCTTTACAACACTGACACACCAACGGAGAAGTATAACAGGAAAATGTCTCCGTCAATATGTGTGCGTGTGGGTGCAAACTTGTTGAAGGAGAAGTATAAACTAGGCTTAAGTATTGACTGTGGTATTTTTAATAACAATATCTTATAGTAAAACAACTTAATCGGGAATAACATTTTTACCAACATGAGCACCCTGATAGTCTGCAGCTGCGTAGCTCCATACACAATAAACTGCAAAGCACTGTGTATTTTGACAACAATATTTCTGAAGCAGCATTACCTTCTTTGGAAGTTTGATTTACATGAGCTCATCTGTTTGATCAGACCACATGAGGAGGCTTTCACTCCCTTAGGGCATGAATGAGCCTTGACCGCCGTTACCCTGTTGTCTGTTGTCCTTTCACTACTATTTCTTCCTTTGAACAGTTGTACCTGATGTTCAATGCAAACGCTGAATTTCAAAGATGCGATGACTCAGTCAGCTGGCTATCACAATTTAGCCCTCATTTAATTCTTTTACATTCTTATGTTTGCCCAATTTTAGTTCCTTTAACACGTCAGCTTTGAGGACACAATGTTCATTTGCTACCTAATATACCCCCCACGAATAGGTGCCTTGAATAAATTATTAGGGTTGTTCAATTCATCTGTCAGTGGTCGTAATGTTGCACCGGATCACTGTATAATGGGCTTTCAAATGCTACAATGTATCTATTTTACAAACTAATAGTAAGTACTTGAAGACTAAGTTATATTCAGAGGTTTTACAAAAGGCTTTTGATGCCTCTGAATGTTGCTGTATTGAGCTGTTTGGTTAAATATTGTAAAACTGAAAACGTAATGACTCTGGTGTTACTTTCTCTTCCTTTGAACAGAATGATCGAAGATTGCGGGAGTAGGGGTGACAACATGGCAGACAGAAGGCAGCTGTATGTCGAGATGAGTAAGTGCTCAGGGCCACAGTTCAGTGTGATGGATGGAGGACTGTTTTATGAACTGACCGCTAAAAACTGCATTTTATTTCTTTTTATATTTTGAGTAAAGCAAAAATCATGGAGATCAACAGTTTATACTGATGTCAATTAGATTGATTCAGCTGCTGAAATTGTTCAATTGACAATTATAGCATGTATGATTTTTTTAAATAGAGCTTGTCATTCTAGGATATGTGTTTTTGACATCTTTTTAAAGGTTCATTGTACCTTTTTGCATGCATTCACTCCTCCTGAACGAACATGTCGCGACAGTAGATACCTGTTTCGAATGTTATCATCCCATCAAATGGCCGTTATTAGCGGTCATCACTCCCATGCAATAGCTCCAGAATGTTCCTCCTCTACCTCCTGCTTGGTAGGTCGTTATCTTGTGACTTTAGGTTTAGGAACTTGTCCTGAGTTTTTAGGATGAGGGTTGGGGGTGGGGTAAGGTTATAAGTAAATATCCATCGTTACCTAAATTGTAAACACAGGTTTTAAATAAAGTTAACAAAAGCGAAACTTACGCTTTTAGACGTGGGCGATGCTGAAAAAAATTCTAATGCATATTATCACCGATAAGAATGGTAGATGCGTACCTTCTAGCCTGCTAGGATGTAGAGGAGGCACATTCTGAAGCTATTGAATGGGAGTGATGACCGCTAATAACGGCCATTTAAAGGTTGATAACTTTCGAATCGGGTGCAGTAGACAGTGGTCTGCATTGTCAGCAATGCCTCATACTGAGCAGACGTAGCGACAGTGGAGAGGAAAAACTACCCTTTAAAAGAAAGAATGGTAAATGGTCTGCATTTGTATAGCGCTTATTCGGTCAGAGGACCACAAAGCGCTTTACACGACATTCAGTCATTCACCAATTCATGCACACATTCACTTGCTGGTGGTGGTGTGTTACATTGTAGCTACAGCTGCCCTGGGGCACAGTGACAGAAGCAACTCTGGCGTACACACAGGTGCTATACCAGGCCCTATGACCACCACCAGAAGGAAGTGTCTTGTCCAAAGTCACAACAACCGAGACAGACGGCGGGGGGGTTCGAACCAGCAACCCACCGGTTACGCGACGAACTCCTACAACCTTATATTAGCCACAGTCGCCCCCTCCAGCAGAACCTGGCTCAGTACGAGCGGCCATCTGGCATGACCGACAGGGGGTTTCTAGAAGACAGAGCAGTGACACAAAAAGAACAAAAATCATAAACTGAATTTAGCTTGTCAAGCAGAAACATATTTCAGGTCTGATTGTGATTTAAACACAAAGAGCTTCTACTCACCCTTACTGGGTTGAACCCTTTGAGATCCACGTTTTTTTATTTATTTGTTCATAATTTCTTTATAACTATATGATCATCTGCTTTTAAGGGGCACAGGATTTGGACTCCATACGATTATCAACATACAGGACAGCCTGCAAACTCCGATTTGTGCAGAAGAAATGCAACCGTGAGTCTGATGCAAAGCACATCTAACTTCACTGTTTCCCCTGCTAACTGCAAAAAAATATGGTTCCTACCTCATGGTTCTGTTTCCAGTGCATTTGGTTGATATTTGGAACGTCATTGAGGCTTTCCGTGAAAATGGTATGAACACCATGGACCTCAATGCTGACCTCACTGTGGCTCGTCTGGAAATGGCACTGTCCACCCTCTTCTACCAGCTTAGCAAACGAATGCCAACCACTCACCAGATCAACGTAGAGCAGTCCGTCAGCCTGCTGCTCAACTTCCTGCTGGCAGCCTACGACCCGTGAGTAACGTGTCACATGACAGTCTGGCTGTCAATGTACGATTTCACATCGGAGTCTTTTGACAGGAGCAAATAAAGTGGATGGAAAATCCTGACTATGTCAACTGGTCTTCACATTTCCGTCTGTTTTGTCACACCATATGATGAAAGCATTATGATTTAAATTTTTGATTTTTTCTTTATTTTAGGGAGGGTCATGGCAAGATATCTGTCTTTGTTGCGAAGATGGCCCTTGCCTCGATCTGTGGGGGGAAAATTCTGGATAAATTAAGATGTAAGAAAATCAATGTACTTGTAATTTTGAAAAATATATTATAATCATCCTTTTTCCCAGTGATAAATTAACATAATGAATTTTTAAATAGTTCATAGTATAGGTAATGTGCTGTTTTAAAATCATTAATACCAGTTTTTTTTTCTGTTTACTCTTTCTAGATCTCTGTCTGTTTAGTGTGTAGTTTTAGCGTTACTTTTCCTTCTCCTCATGTTCAGCAGGAGTCATTATTCGTTTTGTCATAACTTAGACTTATTGCATAATGCACAAAATATGTGGGAGTTGCAGCTTGTAAGAGAAAATGAGGAGGGCGGGTGTATCATTATAAGTGCTTTACTTTGATTTGTTTACAGACCCAAGTGGGATAATTGTATTGTATTATTCTGTAATTAGCCAACTGCAGCGTGAACTGACAATTAGTTGAATTAATTCATATTCTGTTTCCCCCTCATTGTTTGCAGATATATTTTCACAGATATCAGATTCTGCGGGAATAATGGTGCACTCGCAGTTTGACCTGTTTTTGCGAGAGGTTCTCAAATTGCCCATGGCGGTGTTTGAGGGACCTTCTTTTGGCTACACTGAGCAAGCTGCTCGAGCATGTTTCACTCAGCAGGTGAGAGTTCATTCATCACTTAATGTATTGTTTCTTTGCAAATAATATTCATACCCACTGAACTTTGTCACATTTTGTCAATGTATTTGAGACTTTAAGTGCCAACATATTAGAGTATACTTTTTCAGAAGAAGGAAAATGATATGACTTTCAAACATTTTTTACAAAGGAAAATCTGGAGAGTGCTGCATGCATTTGTTATCAGCCTCCCTGAATCAATCTTACTGTTTGTAGAACCACTTTTCACTGCAATTAAGAATGGAAGTGCAAGTCTCTACTAATTTTGCACATCAAAAGACTGTTTTTGCCCAATCCTCTTTCCCAAATAGCTCAAACTTAGATTGGAGGGCATCTGTGATCAACATTCAAGCCTTGCCACAAATTCCCAATTGAACTTATGTCTGGACTTTGACGGGGCCATTTCAATTCATGATTATGATTTGGTCTAATCATTGTATTGTAGCTCTGCCTGTAAATTTAAAATTGTTGTTCTGCAGGAAGTTAGCCTCTGCCTGAGGTTTCAACATCCAACAGGTTTTCTGTTTTCAGTTCCATTCGTCTTCCTGCTGCTTCCCTATCCCTGCTGAAAGAGAGAATTCCCACAGCGTGATTCTTCTTCTGTTTCTTTTATTGTAGCAAATTTGATCTCATCTGATAAGAACACATTCTTCCACATGTTAGATGTGTACCTAACCAGTCTTTTGGCAGACACAAAACATTCTCTTTATTTCTTTCCCTGATTTATGGCATTTCATTTGTCTTTTTTTCCAAGAAGCACAATAAGCAAAAATTTTATTCTACAAGAGTATTGCATCTCTGCAGGTCCTCCAGAATGACCAAGGGCCTCTTGTTTGCTTCTCTGATTATTGTTCTCCTCAGTTTAATAGAATGTACTGTATTTTATTAAGTGGTATCAGAGTAAAGGGAGCTGATTATAAATGGTCGCAACAAAGGACATTTGTGGCAAATATAGAAAAGCTCAAGGCTTATGAATAAATCTGCAGGACACTGCAACATCAGTGGCTGTCTCTGCATTGACACTGTGGATAATTCCTTTGCTTTCCTTTGCACTGAACCTCAACAGAAAAAGGTCTCCCTCAACACATTCCTTGATACACTGATGTCAGACCCGCCCCCTCAGTGTTTGGTGTGGTTACCTCTCATGCATCGGCTCGCCAACGTTGAGAACGGTAAGAAATGTTAGGGAAATCTAGCTGGGAAGGTCTTAGGGCTGGGAAGATTTAAAGTTCAGCTTTGCATCATAGTCGCGTAATTAGTCAAGCAAACACACCGTGAAGCACACGCTGCGGGGACATTACATGCACTGCATGAGTAAGAATGTTTGTCTTCATCTGTGATGGAGTCATCATCACAAGCAACCTCCATGTGAGCAGAAGAAACACTTTGTCATGGGCAGGCACATATACACACCATGCTATGTGTGTAACTGTTTAAGCTGAGCAGATTCAACAAAGTTTGCTATGTGACTTCACGCATCTCTCTTGAAATTGATAAAAATGAATCCTATTTTCTCTGGAGTGTGAAAAATTACTAAGTTATTATCACATTTGCGTGCGTGTGTGTGTGCGTGTCCATGTGTGTGCCTGGCTCCTCCTCTTTTCCCTGCAGTGTTTCACCCGGTCGAGTGTTCCTACTGCCACACTGAGAGTATGATGGGCTTCCGCTACCGCTGCCAGCAATGTCATAATTACCAGCTCTGTCAGGACTGCTTCTGGAGGGGGCATGCCAGCGGTTCCCATAGCAACCAGCACCAAATGAAGGAGTATACGTCATGGGTAAGGAAAGGAAAGGAAAGGGGAGGAGGAGAGGGGAGGGGAGGGAGCTAGCTAAGGAAGGTGTGTCTGCATTGAACCATTCAGTGACGCTATTTTTGTTCTGCTTCACATCTCTGCAAGGACGCAAGTGACAGTATCACCCAACTGATGTCATGTTTTTTGAAAAAGATATCTGTTTTTCAACTAGAAATCCCCAGCTAAGAAGCTATCCCATGTCCTCAGTAAGTCACTGAGCTGTGCATCGAGTAGAGAGCCCCTACACCCC
This sequence comes from Valencia hispanica, assembly GCA_963556495.2. Classification (NCBI taxonomy): domain Eukaryota; kingdom Metazoa; phylum Chordata; class Actinopteri; order Cyprinodontiformes; family Valenciidae; genus Valencia; species Valencia hispanica. Next base: position 23,915,298 of record OY747712.1, on the reverse strand, counting down.
ATGTTCCCCGATATGCCAGAGAAACCTCTCAACCTAGCTCATGTTGTGTAAGTTGAACTTGTCCTGTTTTTGTGGTATTTTTTATTTGCATGAAATCTTAAAACAGAACAATCAATGTCAGAGAGCTTTTCAGTCTTTAACTTCAGTTTTGAAATATTAGATTTGTATCTCTTAACTGATAATGATCCTTTAGCTGCCTTAAAGTCTGAAGTGAATCTAGTCAATCTCCTGGGTCACTTGATCAATAACACTTAGTTGTTCTAGTCTGCAAGAGAGCTTCTACCTTTTTATCTTATTAGTCGACCTCTTAGCACTGAGTTTGACGGTGTCAAAGTAGGAACAAATACAAAGAAATTAAGTAATCAACACTGTATTATCTTAATATTTTTGTGCAAATGCAATTAAAGCATTTGTTCATTTATTTGTTTAGATGTACCAAATGCCACCCCCTTCCCCCTCTCTTTATAGTTTCTAAACTCTTGAAACACGCTAGGAACAAAAGCTGCAAAGTAAATCTTTCTCTCTGAGCTGATACATTTTGCCCACATTTAAATGAAGTGTTCTGCATCATTATGGGGAAAATCCTCCTAGATTAATTCATTTATCTGTAAATTACTTCCAACAAACAGATTTCATCTGCTGAAAGCTGGTGGCGGGTTTCTGTGAGGTCTTCTTCACCAAACTGGTTCCAGTGCTAAACTGTTGCTAGTGTGTGTTTAGCACCAGTACCTTCTGTTTCCACCGCTCCAAGCTCTGGTTCTGGCCTTGATTAACTGGCTCCAGCTCTATGATTGGTTAGAGAAAAGAGCTGTTTTCATCAGAACTTGAGGTGGACTCACAGAGAAAGTTGTGACTGGATTCACTTTACACATATGTCAAGACAAGAAAAGAAAAGAAAAAATCCATATTGCTTGTGGCCCAAATTAATCTTTGCCTAGGTTGTATTTGTACAGAGAGCTAAAGAACTAAATTACTTTGAGAATTATTTTGCGAATAAGGCATAAAGCTAAAACCAATTCTGGATCTTAATTCCCATAAATTTGGAATTGGGGTGAATTCCACCAGATTCCTGTGGTCGCTTATGCATCTGGCAGCCATGTTGGATAAACATCCCTCTTTAGGCAAGTAATCAAGTGTTTTTATTTTAAGATACCAGCAGCCAGAGGATTGCTAAATCTAATATAAATGCTCAGTTTGAACATCCTATGGAAGTTTAAATTCTGAAGTGGGTTTTTTTTTCATTGTACACGTATAACCTTTCAGATCAACAGTAGCAAGACCCTGTTGTAGATCCCATTATAACATTTTAGGATTTTGGCGGGATTTCTTTTAGCATCTTACGGTCTCCATTAAGGATGCACTTTGTTGGACAGCCAGATTGGGGAATGTTGGCAGTTTTTTTAAATGTCTTTCACTTTTAGACCATCTTCCTTACAGAGGATTGGCTGATTTTAACTTAATTTCAGATGTCTTTGAATCACCTATCAGACTGGCCTCAGGGAGCTCTTTCAATCTCACCATTGTGTTCACTCTCGCTTAACAGACAGAAGCACATTAAACTAAATGTCTGAGATTTAAACAAAAAGTAATGATATTCTAATCATGTACACCTGACGTGATATGGCTTTGCATAAGTTTAAGTGAGAATAAATGTCTTGGTGTTCTAATTTGTTCTGCATCCAAAATAGTTTATTGCATACAGAAAATGTTAAAAGGTCTTTTTTTTAGCTTTTATTATATATTTAGTTTACATAAAGATGCATTTTTAAAATAAAATAAATATTTTATATTTTTTCACACAACTGTACATATTTAAATATATATTTGTGTTTAAAAAGTTGTATGCTTGCCAAATAATATATAAAGTGTTCTTCTCTTTGTTCTTTACTTCCCTCAAAATAGAGACACGTGGTGAGTTTGTGTTAATTACATTTTCACTTTGTCTTGTCACACTCAATTTTTCTCAGGTCAATTACTTATATTCACTGTCATGAACTTGTTCCACTTGATGGCTCTTTCATGCATGACACACAACTAATCCCATTTGTTGTCATATTGCTATACATGTATAGTCTATAGTAGTGGAACTCGGAATAATAAAAACACGAGACAAAAAAAGGAGTTTTTTAAAGATCAAACACCCATTCGCTGTTTGTTTTCTTGAGATTGAAATAGAAGTAATATTAATTTCTCATGCAGGCCACCAAGACCAGTGAATATAACCAACGACTACTCACTGTCCCACTCCATGCCTACATCAGGGAACCCTTACTCCACCAAAAAGTGAGTACGGTCCTGCCAACAATGGCTGTCCTGGATTTAACAACAGATCTTTTCAGTGTGCCCTGTTCCCTAAAGGCCCTGTGACCCACACAATCTTTTGTGTTCATTCCTTTATTTGCCACACTGTGTGTGTTTGTGTGTGCAAACATTTGTGCATAGCCATTTGTTGTGGGTCCTAAAGCTGAATGTAAATGGCTTGCCTTACAGCCAGAATAATGATGTTGGCCATAAAAAGTCCCTGTTTGGGGCTGCTCCACAGCTGTTAAAAGGGAAAGGGTAAGTGATGCAGGCCTTACTGCTGAAGATGCATGTGCAAACTAATATAGAGCATAAATATAGAACATAGTCTAAAGTGTCTTTGTCAGCAAAAAACTGTTTGCGGATTTAACACAGAGGGGTTTACACTATTGTTCTCAAGAGAGTGTTTCATGAAAAATAATTTTCTATTGGTCCCTTGCATTCACACAGAAATAAGAAATACTAAATGGTACCCTCTTAATACAGTGATTTATATGTGAATTGTTTAAATCAGAACAGTTGTTTAGATGAAATAGGAATACATTACATTTTCCATAGCTTTTAATTCTGCACTTTGAAAGATAGAAAAAGTGGTTTCTTTTTCAAATAAAAAATATTCGAGCTTTTCTGCATCTGCATCTAAAAGACTGGGATTGTTTTTCCTTCCATAACTCATTCCAAAAAAAACAAAGATCAAGTGTTGAGTGAGTGGTATTGCTTGGGTTATTAGAAGAGCAGCAAATATGATAGTTGACAGTGAATATAGAATTTAGTTGGTGACCATTTGACAGTTAAGATCAAGAAAATTTACCCTTTTTGTGCTAGAAGATGTATTAATGATCAAACATTTAAATGGTTTTGGTAAATACAAATAATAATGGTTATAATTATTGTTATAAATTGGGATATTTGGCACACTTGCTTTTTACATAAAAGTGGGCAACCAGCTAGGCCTTTTGACAGTGCTGCTTATAATTTAAGCCTTTGCTTCTCAACACTATGCCAAAGGAAGTGAGCTCAACAACACCCCAGTGAGTGATTTCAGATACTTTGGCAGAGTTAGAACTCTTAATAGGAGTGGTGTATTGTGGATATACACATGGTGCTTCCTTTAACATTCACTGGATATCACCAACAGGATGCTACTTGTTCAACATCCATTAAAGGTATTCTGTAAATGATATCCAGTTTGAAAGAATGTTTAAAATGAAAATGATTTAGCATTTTTCAAATCTAGTTAGAGAAAAAGATAAAACAGGAAAATGTCATGTTTGATTGTAATGAGGACCGAAATGCAGAGAATTATGCTTAAAGAGTAATGAATTTAATAAGAAAAGGTTTACGACTCACGGATAACGTGATCAAAGCAAACACAGGGGATGATACGGAAGGAGCCAGTGGGGAAGAAAAGTAAGCCAGTGGACTAGTGGAAAGCAGGTGAGAGGGAGAGACAGTAAGGAGATTGGAGATGGAAAGCAGCTGGGCAGGAAGCAGAATGGCAAGGATAAATAACTGTAAACTATAAAATCAACTATAAATAATTCCTAACTGCCAGATTAGTCTTTTTTCTAGTTATGAGGAACGTATCCTACTTTAAGCCAGCTGACCAGCAGTGTGCAGCAACAGTTGGGAAGAGTGGCAGCACTGCATTATTCTATGCACCATAAAGCCTGAGAAAACTGGCCACTCTGGCACATTCTTGTATAACCATCAAGTTGAGTGATTTTTCATTTCTTGAAATGTCAGTCCAGCCTTTTATATACTATGAGCTTTTTATTGTTTGAGGTGTTAAGGAGGCTTTTGAAGCATTCACTGTAATTTAACTTATACATATTTGCACCTAATAATAAAAATGGTTCGAAATTAATTAAAAAACATCTGTATTCCGAGTTTTGGAAGAAATTGGATTTCATAACTTGATCATCTGTGTAAATGCTCAATGTCAAATTTAGACTTCTGTTTTGACTTGTTGACTGTTGCCCGTTTGGATTTTGGAAAGTGTCTAAATTTATGATGTCTTAGAGAGACACAAAGAACTGCTATTATCTCAGTGTTTTTCAAATCAAATGTTTAGGAAATGCCTGTTAAATGCCTTGTTAATTATTATCACCTTGTAATTACCTCATAGAGTAGGCACCATTGTCAGCTCAGTGATAAAAGTTTCCATGATCATGCTAACATCTATTTTGATTAATGATTTTTGTTTTTTAAACCACGATAAAAAAAATTACTGAGAATCATTCCACTTAAACTCAAAGAGGGAAGAGTTTTCTGAATGTAATGGAAAAGTTACAAATATTATTTTTAATGAATAAGATAAGTTAAGTTCTACTACTGACTCAGATGAGGCTTTTTGTTTTCTATGCCATCTACCTCTTTCTCTTGCCTGGAGAGAAATCGGCTTTTCTGCTCCAACAGCCATTCTGTTTGCCTTGGCAAACTGAAGGAGTCCCTGGCCCATGTCTTTTGGATGTCTTGGTGATTCCTTGCGTTTGATTTAGAAGGAAATTATCAATAGGATAAAAATGAATCTTTTCTGGTTAACCCCAAGCTTCTCTCCCCAGTTAAGTCTGTCTTTCTCTCTGTGTTTCTCTGTGTATCTGTTCTTTGTCTGAGTCAGCACACATGGCTACTGGAGATAGCGGTTTCCAGGACACATCAAAATTGGATTAACCAGCCAGATACAGACTTTGGGAAATGTTTAGCCACGTTGCATTATACAACCAAAAAGAAAAATATTTTTTACATTGTGTAGAAAATAGAAACAAACAAATATTACATCAAAATACTTAACATTTTGAAGGGAAATGATGATGAACATTTAGAATATTGTCAGCTGGCATGGTTTCTGTAATAGTTGATAAAGCAATTGAAAAAGCTTTAGTAATTAATTCAAAAAGACTGCATGTTTGACCTATTTCACAAATGTATAGACCCTAAATTTTTATTAATGGATGCAAGATGTAAGCAGTACAGCTTTTATTCTTTTTTTGCTGGGCATGTCTTTAATTGTGCTTGTAGCCTCCATTAGTAGTGGCTCTCCCAAATATAATATGGCCTTGTCTCTCTCTAGTCACCCATGAATAGTTGTTTTTCAGCCTCTCTCCTCCTCTTTTCCTTTGTTGTGTGCTTTCCTCCCTTAGTTTCCTCCTCCCCTCCCGCCCTCTCCCCTGACTCACCCTCTTTTTGTCACCTGTGTAACATAATGTTTTATGTTTTGTGAAACCCTGCACTGTTCTAGGTTAAAGTACAGCCTCGACGTTGCTGATAGACTTGCTGACGAGCATGTTCTCATTGGTCTCTATGTGAATCTGCTCCAAAACAGCCCCAAATCATGGTTAGTTGGAGGACAAAGTGTTGTTCTGCTGAAACCCCACCTCATGGCCTTTGCTTTTAACCTGAAGTGCTTCTGAGTGTGTTACAATCCTAACAATGCATGATGTCAACCATTTTGAAATTTCTGTCATCAGTCAGCTACATCATGACTACACATAAATGTTCATTTCTACCAACTATCAACTTTTTTAAGTTTTACTGAATGAGGTCTGTGAAAGAGAAAGGGGCACATTAAGTTAAGTCAATTCCCTAAGAAAAGCAAGTGGAACTATCAGCCTTACAAAGAAAGCACATTAACAATTCCGATGAGTTTGGTCTGGAAAATGTTTTGTGACTGAAGTAATTAGTAAAAAACAATTATGTGTCAGCTGTTTTTTATTGTATCACTGTAAATATTCTCTCTGCTTTGATGCGTTAATTATGTCATGGTGTTTAAATGTTTTGCCTGTACAGTGCCTTGCAAAATAATTCATACCTCGATGTTTTTTACATTTAGTCAAATAACAACTATAAACACAAAACTTTTGTGATAAATCAACAGAAATTAGGGCACAACTGTGAAGTGACAGGATAAACATCCATAATTTTCAGTTTTACGCTAATAAAAATCTAACTGTATGGAGTAAAAAAACATGTTAAGTGTCCTAGCAGAAAACTCTGTGCTGAAATTTTGGAGATATTTAAAGGATTGTGTGGATATCTCACAGAGTGATGTTCAATTAATCATTGAAAATTAAAAGAAGGTTGCAAAACTGCAAGCTGTCAAGACGTTGCCATCTACCTATAGCAGCAGGCCACACAAACAGAACATTAGTCAAGGAAGCATTTAAGAGGCCTATGGTAACTGCTGAGGAGCTGCAGAAATCCAAGGCTCATGTGGAAGAGTCGGTTGAAATGACAAATGTTAGTCCAGACTCCCAATCCAGCCTCTATTTGAGAGGGGCAAAAGAGAAACCATTGCTGGAAGAAAGCCATTAAAGTTCACATCTTTAGTTTGCCATGGTTACTGTTGTGAAGAAAGCAAATATGTCAAAGGAGATGGTTTGGTCAAATTATAAAAATATTAAACTTTTTATCCTATGTACGTGCACAATGCTATTTAAAAAAATGAGAGATGTCACTCCATATCAATTCAAATCAATTCAAAAATACTTTATTGATCCCAGAGAGAAATTAAGTGTTGGTATAACTCATATAATTAATTCTTTAAGGAGTGTGTGTGTGTGTATATATATATATATATATATATATATATATATATATATATATATATATATATATATATATATATATATATATATAACTCAGCAAAAAAGAAACGTCCCTTTTTAAGGACTGTGTATTTCAACAATAATGTTGTAAAAATCCAAATAACTTTACAGATCTTCATTGTAAAGGGTTTAAACAATGTTTTCCATGCATGTTCAATTAACCACAATCAATTAATTAACATGCACCTGTGGAATGGTCGTTAAGACCTTAACAGCTTACAGAAAGTAGGCATTTAAGGACACTGTTCTAAAAACGCAGGAGACTAAAGAGACTTGTCTACCGACTGTGAAAAACACCCAAAGAAAGAGGCCCAGGGTCCCTGCTCATCTGCGTAAACGTGCATTAGGCATGCTGCAGGGAGGCATGTGGACTGCTGATGTGGCTAGGGCAATAAATTGCCATGTCCGCACTGTGAGACGCCTAAGACAGCGCTACAGGGAGACAGGAAGGACAACTGATCATCCTCGCAGTGGAAGACCACATATAACAACACCTGCACAGGATCGGTACATCTGAATATCACACCTGCGTGACAGGTACAGGATGGCCACAACAACTGCCCGAGTCACACCAGGAACACACAATCCCTCCCATCAGTGCTCAGACTGTCCGCAATAGGCTGAGAGAGGCTGGACTGAGGGATTGTAGGCCTGTTGTAAGGCAGGTCCTTACCAGACATCAGCAGCAACAACGCCGCCTATGGGCACAAACCCACCTTCGCTGGACCAGACAGGAGTGGCAAAAAGTGCTCTTCACTGATGAGTCACGGTTTTGTCTCACCAGGGGTGATGGACAAATTCGTGTTTATCGTCGAAGGAATGGGCGTTACACCGAGGCCTGTACCCTGGAGCGGGATCGATTTGGAGGTGGGGGGTCCGTCATGGTCTGGGGCGGTATATCACATCACCATCGGACTGAGCTTGTTGTCATTGCAGGCAATCTCAATGCCTTGCGGTACAGGGAAGACATCCTCCTCCCTCATGTGGTACCCTTTATGCATGCTTATCCGGACATGATCCTCCAGCCAGACAATGCCACCAGCCATACTGCTCGTTCTGTGCGTGAGTTTCTGCATGACAACAATGTCAGTGTTCTGCCATGGCCAGCGAAGAGCCTGGATCTCAATCCAATTGAGCACGTCTGGGACCTGTTGGATCGCAGGGTGAGGGCTAGGGCCATTCCCCCCAGAAATGTCCAGGAACTAGCAAGTGCCTTGGTGGAAGAGTGGGGTAACATCTCACAGCAAGAACTGACAAATCTGGTCCAGTCCATGAGGAGGAGATGCACTGCAGTACTTCAAGCAGCTGGTGGCCACACCAGATACTGACTGGTACTTTTGATTTTGAGCCTCCCTTCATTCAAGGACACATTATTCTATTTCTGTTAGTCACATGTCTGTGAAACATTTTTAGTTTATGTCTTATGGTGTGGACTCTTTTAGTGTTCATACAAATATTTGCACATATTAAGTTTACTGAAAGTAAAAACCGTTGAAAGTCAGAGGACGTTTCTTTTTTTGCTGAGTTTATATATATATACACCATCCCCATGGTGAAACATGGTGGGGGCAGAATTATTATGTGGGTACGCTTTTATTCAACAGTGACATCGCAGCTGATCAGAACTGGTCAAACATTTGGAACTAAGGAGAGGAGCAAACCCCATTAGAGCTCAAAAAAAAAAAGACTGGGAATTGAAGTTCACCTCCAGCAGGAGAATCACCCAAAATATACAACCATAACTAGAAGCATATTCATATCATAAAATGGCCCAATTAAAGTCTAGACCTAAATCTAATTGAGAATTTGTGGCAGGACTTGAAAACTGATGTTCAGAGACACTGTTTATTCAATCAGGATAAATGGAAAAACATAAATAAATAAAATCTGTGGTTGAGCTATTTTGCAAAGAAGAGAAGAAATTTCAGCCTCCAGATGTACAAAGGTGCTAGAGTCTACACTGTAAGTGTAGCGAAAGGTGGTTCTACAAAGTAATTTCTTAGAGGGACTGAATATAAAAGCACACCACACTTCTCAGATCGGTATTTGTAAAAGAAATAAAAAATAAAAGACCATATAGTAATTTTCTACCTTTAACTTAGCAGTTATGAGCTACTCTATCAATGAAATACATTTTACAGTTTGTGGTTGTAATGTGTCAAAATGTGAAAATCTATAAATACTTTTGCAAGTATTTAAGTATTTGTGTGCGTGTGAATATCAACCCACATTTTTTGTCCTATGGGGGATTCCTAACAGATCAATTGATGTTCTCATCTGCACTTTTAAATAATACTTCAAATGCCTTCTTTTTTCAAACCTTATAATCATTTTGTGGACTGTGTGGAGCTGTCCTAACAAACTAATCAGACTTTTAAAGAAAAGCAAACCCCTTTACTCTTTCTTCAGCATGTTTTTCTGCGTAGAGCTCTGCAATATTAATTGTGTCATGTTGTGACTCTCTATTTTCCTCTTGAGCAGTTTGCTGGAAAGCAGTAACCATCAAGACGAGGAGCACAGTCTCATTGCTCGCTATGCTGCTAGACTGGCTGCTGATGCTGCGGTGAGATATACAGCACATAGGATGTTTATGGCACACAAATATTAGATGATGTTTAATTGCTCTCTGGTGCAAAAAATGTTCTTAATGACATAAAGTTAGAGTTACATATAGGCTACTGCGATCCCATTTTTTAGTTTTCTCGACTGGTATGGGGGTGATCATTTTTTGGCAAACTGAAGTAGTCTTGTTGTATTGCTGATGACTATCTAAAATATGAAATAACCCAACGGATGACATCACCTGTGTAAAAGGTGCCTCATGTGGTGTCTCTTACTTGGTTTCATCAACAGGTTCAACAGCAGAGGGTCCCCATAGACCTCCCCTACTCTCTGGATGCCAACAAACAGCAGAGGCAGCTCATTGCAGAGTTGGAGAGCAAAAACAGGTTAGATATAACTGTCCCTTTGAAATTGTTCAACCCTTTTATAATTCAATTGCCATACATCATCATATTAACAGTTTTTTTGTTCTGATTTTGTAGCTCATCGTGGTTAATTTCCATGACAGAAATAATGACATGGGTAAAAAAAAAAACTGGAAAGAAGAACTGCTAGCATAAGACAGCTAAATGTTACCAACAAGTGGCATGCTGTTATATATACATACATACATACATACATATATATATACATATATATATACACTGATCATGTCATTAGTGCATAAAAGTAGGGATCCTAAACTCTCCAGCTCCAATTTTAGTTCACAAAAAAGAGAAGATAGATGTTGCGATTATATCTTGCAAAGAGAAGGAAGTCAGGAGAAATGTGGTCTGAAAGATCTATTTTGGAGACATTACAATCCAGCACCCTAACTTTATTTAAGTGTTTCACCACAAGCTCAGGCTGTTTACCACAGGGTTGAATGACAACACAAAAATTCAGTATTTATGTGAACACAATTTCTTCTCTGGCAATGATCAGCGCTGGTAGTCTGATGTTAACAAAGAGGCATCAACCCTTTCCTCCTAGCTACTGGGTCAGCAGAAAACACACACAAAAAGCAAAAATTACCATAAAATAAGGTATTTTCTTACATGATCAACTTTATGCTCACAGGCAACAGTTTTGATCACCTCAGTGGTCTGGCTGTATTCTCCCTGCTTGAGATATCGGTCCTAGCCAAGACATGAACTATGATGCATTCTCTTCCCTTATTTTTGAGTTCTTTTTAACCGTGAGTTAAGGACTCATTGTTTATTTATTATTGCTAAGGATAAAATTATGTCCAACATCGAGAAAGTATTTGTTAGTGAGGAGAAATCCATCCTCTTTACCTGCTTACTTCCATGGAAATAACTTCATCATGGATTATCTTCATAGCAAAAATGCTCACTGCACCTTATTCTGTGGCCACATTCTATGGCCATGACATGTTTCTGATAAATTTCTTTTTACCAGAAAAAATTTTGTGTCCTATGTACAGCAATATTTCAAACACTGCAGTCACACATAATCATACAAATATTTTTCTCTTTTCTTGTTTTAAAGATAGATGTGGATTCAAAGGCTTTTTGTTGACATGTCTTTTTTTATTACTTCTTTGAAAACCAATGGAAATTATTTTTATGTTGTTTTATGTTTAACAGTTACAATATTTAGTTTTGTTGCAGGTTTTTTACATTACAAATGAATAACATCCATGGGCCGTGTGAGCTTTTAAAAGAGACTATGGGAAAAAGGTCAGGTATAAATAATAAAACATTTTTTGCTGCTATATGTTTAGGAGACTAATACTTGGCCAGTGAGGCTCTCTAGAACACATTATTCCAAGCCCAACCTTGCCACAATGTCAAATGTTGTTTATAAGTCATAAGCCTGAAATTTTGCTGCTTTGGTCCATGATTAAAATATATTTACTGACATAACTAAATCTTTTGTCTGGAAAACAATAAGAACCCTCTTGATCAACCTGTCCTGCATCCAGATTCAAAGCAAGTAATCAATGAACAAAGTTAAACAGGTCTGTGCAGCTTTTAGATTACCCTAAACACCTAAAATGTTACAATGTTACAGCATGTTTCTGCTGCCCCCTAGTGATGAAAACTAAAACACATTTTTCCAGATTATCATGTAGAGCTTTTAAAGTGTGTTCAGCACAGAAGCAACATGCACTTTTTTCTCCTTCAGAACAGGAAATAAAATGTGATGTGTTTCTACCAACTGCAGAGAAATCCTGCAGGAAATCCAGAGGCTACGTCTTCAGCACGAAGAGGCTTCCCAGCCACCGCCTGACAGGGGTCAGCATAACCCCACCCTGCTCACCGAGTTGCGACTTCTCAGGTAACCTCTTCAATCAAACCAAGGGAAGTACAGTTCTGCTGAGGCTGCTTAAGAAATTATGTACAAGATGTAAATTAAGAGGATGCGTGGGCATCGGCAGATGTTTTTCCATTCCTATTGATAGAACATCATGTTTTTGTCTCATAACTTGTGTCTTTTGTTAGGCAACGCAAAGATGAGCTCGAACAAAGAATGTCTGCTCTGCAGGAGAGTCGCAGGGAGCTCATGGTGCAGCTGGAGCAGCTAATGATGCTTCTCAAGGTACTACAGATGTTGCCTGTCATCTATTTGAGAGCACTGCAGTGTGGCCAAAAACAGAATGCAGTTTAGATGACTTTGTGTTCATTGGAGGAATACAAACTGTATTCTGTGTCTTTTTTTAAAAATCAAGTGCTGAGTTCTTATGCAGCTTATGGTAAAGTATGAGAAAGTATGGAATTCGATAAAAGGGTCTTACATGTCTGGATGAGTTGGGAAGAAGAAAAAAGACATTTGGAATTATTTCCCAAAATGTATTGCTCCATCCATCCATCCATCCATCAATCCATCCACTTTCTTGAAGCATGTGTTGTTTGTAGGTTCTATCATTAAAGCCTGAGCACTGCAGAAATATCTGCTGTAATTTCATTGACAAGTTTTTTTACTGGTTGAATCTAGATGCTAATCTTGTGAAACGTGGATGAGTGGATACTTGCTTTGGTGTTTCATTTATTTATTTTTATTCTTTTGAGACAGGTTGTGAGAACCATCACAAACTATCATTTTACCTTTTATTAAATATTCTCCAGGTTTTAGTTATTAGCTCCACTTACGGCATCCCAAACCTTTGTGTGATAATAAAAGAACCCCTGTTAGACAGCATATACCTTCAACAAATACTATGATATTTTCTTTACAGCTCTACTATTGAGCCATATCTTAACTTTCTGCTCCAAGACAGAAATTTAAACAAGGGTGATAATGAATTATGCATCACAAACTGTTAAACCTTATATGTCAATTTGTGTAACATATTTTATGAGGGACAATCTTTAGTATAAACATCTGTAGTTTGTTTTCTTCCCACAAGAGTGCTGGACCTCTTCAAAGTCCACCTAAACCACTCCCTGTATTGACCTAAGTGGAGAGGATATCAATCTAATTACCCTTAACGGATCAATGTTAATTCATTTAAACTTGCATGAGGAAGTAACATGCTGGCCACAACTTTGGGTTAAAACTGATCAAACTGTTTTTTAAAGATCTAATGACTTCTTTATAAAACATAAAATCTAGTTGTTGTTTTTTAGCTGGAAGAAGAACGAAAAAAGCAAGTGTAAGTGAAAAACGTCAGCCTATATGGACGTGTGTGATGGATATATTTCTGCCCTAACATTTTGATTGGTTTAGTTTTACTGCAAGTAAAGTTTGTTCTGTTATTTGTTTGAATCTAGGAAATCAAGGTTAAACCATCGGGTGGGTTGGGGGGTGGGGGGGTTGAAACTGGAGTATAGTCCCTAGAAACAGGATTTATGCTGATTAAAATTGTATTTGTACTTTTTTATGTTACTAACTTCAGTGTATTTAAATATGATGTTATGTCGTAGAGCAACTTTAAGATGTGCATAATTGTAAAGTAGAAAGAAAGTGATACTTGGTCTTGAACATTTTTACAGATAAAAACCTGAAAGTAAAGCCCCAGGGAGTCAATACTTTGCAGAGCCTCCTTTTACTGCATCTAGAGCTGCAAGTATTTTGTGGAAACTTATCATTATTTAGAGTCTGAAATTTTAACCACTCTTCTGCGCAAATCAGGTCGAGCTCAATCAGGTTAGACAAACATCAATTTTTAACTCTTGCCACAGATTCTCAAATACATTTGGGCCAGGGCTTTGACTGAACAATTTCAGCACATGAATATCCTTATATTCAAACGCTTCTATTGTAACTAAACTATCATCCCAACAGTAACACATGGTATGATGGGGTTCAGGCCGGTGTTAGTTTTGCGCTACACTTAGGGTCTGATTTATCAAAGGTGGTTTGCGCTTGTTCAAACATGCGCAAACATCACAGCAGGCACAAAAACATGCAGCAGGTGATTTACAAATCAGGCGCATGGAACACTGCGCCTGTTAAACCCGCAGCAAGATGCACGCAATCCATTTAGCGCTTTTGCGCTTGATGAATATGCAATGTGAGCATTTCTCTCAGAAGGTGCAAAATATATATGCAAATATGTAGGCATTCCACACGCATTTGATTTATCAAACATGAAACTGTTTGCACCGGCTGTTTTTGTTCCAATTTTTACCACCTCTGAAAAGCATGTCTTAATTGTGTGCCACCATGATTCAACATAAATTTAATACTGACAAACGAAACATATCATTCACATTCTAATCTAATAGTAATTAACACTCTAATGTTCATAAACCTGACAGCTATGTTGATTTCTCCCTTTTTTTCCCCCCAAAGACGCATCATAACTCACTGCCCGCTCAATGTATCTGCACCTGCTGTTTAGTTGTTTCCTTATTTGGATCCCCATTAGTTTCCATCGGAGTGGTTTCTAATTTTCCTGGGGTCCAATTAATAAAATAAAAAAATCATGTACAATACCACAATGACAATTACATATATGAGATTTTACAATCAAAATTCATACATTTCAGTTTACATACAAAAGCCAGATGTAATTAACTTGTAAATTCTCAACCTCCAATGAAATACCTAAAACATTCAGGTAGATCCAAAGCTAAAATGAGATTTTAATACTTTTTAAAAAAGAATACATCCCCTTTAGTTCCCTAATATATTTAGATAATTTATTCCATTCCTGAGATGCTCCGTAGACAGCAGAAATTTGAATGAAGTTTGAATTAGCACATTTCACCATTAATTTGGTATCACAAGCATGTCTAGTACAATGGGTGTGTATCTGATCAGAGTAAATTAACCCCTTGTAAAATGATTCTGGTTGACCTGTTAGAATATTTTTAATGAATATGAATAAGTTGTACTGCATCTTGACATTTAATAGAGGCCATTATAAAGTATGGTGCATTTCAACAACATTAGTATAATTTGGACATCTTAGGACTAAGCAAGTATGACTCTGGAATTTGGTGTCTCCATGGAGCAGAGAGCGGGGTGCATGTACACCGCACACATTAAGTTTTATTAATTTGGTATCCCCCCATTCCTCCTTTCTCTGGCTGTGGTGCAGTGCATGGGGCAGAAAGGCTGGCACACACAGCAGCGCATGCAAAGTCCTCATTTGAATACTGCTCTTTGCGCCTGTTATCATTTGCGCACACAATCTTAGTAGATCACCCACAAATCGGGAACACGCCCTTGCCGCAGATTTTTTGTGGCTCACGCAATTTTGAGTTTTTCATTTGGAATATTTATAAATCAGGCCCTTAGCATTTTCCATGTAGGCTAACATGTTCAGCTTCATACTCATTACCAGAGCACCTTCTCAACAGGTTTGCCGTGACGCCTACATGGCCTGTGGCAAACTTTGGAACCTGCCTTCTTTTTACATTTGTGGACTGCGTGAAAAGTTTCCTGTAAACAGATTTTTCCATCTGAGCTGGGGATCTCTGCAGCACCTCCAGGCATTTTTCAAACAACAGATTAGTCAGAGCTGTGTGAGCTGTTGAAAGCTTGAGATACTGTTTTGTATTCTAACGCTGCTATAAACTTCTCCAAAACTTTTTTCCTGACCCGACTACCAGTTCCTTGGCCCTCATGATGCACTTTGTTCAATAATGTTTTCAAACAAACCTCTTAGGCCTTCACAGAACAGCAATATTTATGACTCCTGAGATTGTAACAGCAGTAATTTTGTAATTTGTAAATGTGTAGTGATTTTACATACTTTGGTCAGGCACTATATCTTTTAGGAAGGGGGATGTGTTGTAATGGCATGCCAATCATTTGTGGAATACTGACATAGTGCTGACACAACAGTAAACACATCTTTACTGCGTCACACATCTTGCATGTATGACTATTATTTTGATTCTAAATGAATGAAACCACAACAAGAAGAATGCTTATGTAATACTTTTCATTGCTATTTTAATAAAGGTTTTCCTCTGACGGTGTTGCAATTAAACCAGTCTCTGAAAATACCGTGTGACCGCTTTGAAACAGCCTGTATGCTCTGCAGACTCAGGGCCCCGGCTCTCCACGCTCTTCTCCCAGCCATACCATCAGCCGGCCAATCCCCACGCCGATCCACTCGGACTCTGCTGGCACCACCCCGACTCACACACCTCAGGACTCACTCATGGGCGTGGGAGGGGATGTTCAGGAGGCCTTCGCTCAGGGTAATATGGCCCTGCCTGCATTTTTTTCCTCTTGAAAGGTCTATATTGTCACATTAAGACACTGACATTTTTCAAAGGTCCAAGAAGAAATTTGAGAAACGACCTTCTCATTGCTGCTGACTCCATAACTAACACAATGTCGTCGCTTGTTAAGGAGCTCAATTCAGGTAAAAATGAATAGAAACCATAAATGGGATAGAAACCATACATTTCCAAACATCGGCTTTTTAAATCTTCTTTTTTCCACAGAAGGCGGCAGCGAGACAGAGAGCCTCTTGGATTCAGACTTCGGACGGTGTGACCTAATGGCTACAACTTCCTCAGATTTTTACTTCACTTATAAACCAAGGTATTTAGCAGATAGCTGTACTGATTGAAAAATATTTGTATTATTGTATGCATTTCATCAGGGCTTTGAAAAGCAGTCATGTATACATTGCAGTTTAGTGTCAAAAGGTGCTCAAGATGAGATTTTTTTTTAAATTAATTTGTTTGTGTTCTTTTATTAGACCAGCTAGAGCTGCAGAAGAAGACGGCTTTGAAAACAATCTGGATGAGCAGCTAGAAGATGAGCTCAAGTTAGAAGAGTTGGTGAAGCACAGACAAGAAACAGACAAAACATGCTTGGTGAGTTCTAGCTTTAGATAATGTGGGTTTGGATTGCCCTAAATAGTTTGGGATGATTTAATCTGCTGTATGTGTTCCGTTGTCCAGGTCACAATGGAGCAGTGACTGTGGAAGTCCAGGTGACTGGTAAGTTATGTGGAAAGACTTAATCAGACTTAAGTGCTAAAACACAGAAATCTGAAAATGTAAAAGGTTTTATTTTGCTAACATTTAACTAACAGAAAAAACTGCATTTTCAGACTGACCCAGAGACTGGAGCATATTTTATCTGAAACAAAGCTCCACCCAAAACTTCTTATTTCTCCCACTTTGAAGAATTCTTGAAACAGCAAACCAATATCTTTTTTTCTGCTTTTTCAATATACAGTGAATAGAAAAAGTCTACACATCCATGTTAAAAATGCCTGCTTTTTGTGACTGGTACCATGATACCACTTTAAACTGTTTCCACATTTAAAGTGAGATACATCCTGTGCTAGTCAACTGAAAATCTAATAAATCTGTAGGGGAGAGAAATATTAAAAAACGACAAAGCATAAACAGAAAAAGAGTAAAACTGAAATAAGACTGTTTGCTTTGAAGCAAGTAGCACAAATACATGAGAAAAAGGATTTTTTTTCTGTATATTGGGCATAAAATTTTTTATAAAATTGAAAACAAATATATATAATCAAAACTAGGAAGCAGCAGCAGAATTCTTTACCCATCTTATAATAATGGCTTGCATTTATATAGCGCTTTTCAAGACTCTCAAAGGGCTTTCACATTTACACACTGGTGGAAGCAAGCTATGATTATAGCCACAGCTGCCCTGGGGCAGACTGACAGAAGCGAGGCTGCCAAATCGCGCCATCGGCTCTTCTGGCCAACACCAGTAGGAAAGGTAGGTGAGGTGTCTTGCCCAACGACACAACGACATGTAGCAGGTGGAAGCTGGAATCGAACCCACAATTTCTGGGTTGCAGGCTTACAACTCTACCACTGAACTGCAGCCGACCTTATCACCCACCCTGAAAAAGATTTGACCATGTGATTTCCTTTTTTTATTCTTTTTTTTTTTGTCAAACTAAGCCAAAGCTAACATAGTACTCTGTGTTGTATTTGAATTAAATTTTTTTTTTGAACATTCTTTATCTTTTTATGTAACCAAAAGCCCAATTTAGGACGGTCTTTGCAAGTTAGCTTATGGAATATATGTTGGCATGTTCGATATTGTTTATACTTGTCTATATCAAATAAATAGAGCAACAATGACAGCAGAGCGTTCCTCTTTCGGTCAAACCATACAACAATACATGCTGCTGTCCAAGTTTTAGCTCATAGTTAAAATAATATTTCTATAATTTATTAATAAATGTTCCTTAAACATATTTGCTGTGCTGGCATGCTGTTCATTTCTGCACCTAAAAAGGTAAGTTAGCAGCAGATGATAAAAGCTTGTGCATTTACATAGAGCTTGGTTTTCCTTCCACAGAAGCAGGAGCAGAAATCTTTTATTTCTTTTTTTTTTTTACATTGCATTTATCATATAGCAATTTCCTCCAATTGACTGGGGATACTTTTTTTTAACATACATCTAAAATATCTTGAATGCCATTAAAATGCTTTGTGTGACATGTTTTAATTTGTCCACAGGTAAGCAATATAGAAAGCAACAACAGCAGAAGACACTGGAAGAAGCAACACTGGACTGAGAAGACGTAGCACTGAAGACATGAAGAAATTAACCTCCGCTAAATCCAACCATAAAAATAATACATTTATGTAAAGATATATTTTTTACCCAAGCACATATTTAAGGTAATGCTGTGAGCTGGTGTGATGAGATTGAATACTGAGCTTTCTATTACACCACAGGTGCCATAAAAACAGTTATTTCTTAACTTTTATTTAGGTTTTTAATTGATTTGTTTAGAAACCGTACACTGTAAGTACAAGGTGGTGAACCACTTTCTTTCAAAATGTCATGTTTTTTGGACACAAAGAACCAAGCTTAAATGTACATCTCTCACCTGATTTTTAAGTCATAAACATGAGTGTGCATTTGAGATAAGGGTACATAATGCTAACATCTTAAATATTTTTATCTATTACTCTGGTCAAGATATGTGAACAAATTTAGCACTATTTCATACATTTCTTACTGTTGCTAATTGTAAATGCCTTTCTGTTTCTTTTTTTAAGTGTAGTTTTATTTTTTAGCAGGTATATTATGTGTATTTGCTTTCAGTTGGTAAATCAGTTACAATAATGTACAATGCCTTAGCTGACTGTTTGACCTCCCTTTGCAATTCATTCTACAGTACTTGACAATGCAGCATCTAGCCTATATGCCAAACCACAACTGCATGAATGCTGGATGTCTTTAATGAGGTTAAAGCTGTTGAAATCCTGTTATGGTTCTGAAAAACAGCCCCTTTTACATTTAATCCTTTGGTAGAGATT
Source organism: Valencia hispanica (assembly GCA_963556495.2). Taxonomy (NCBI): domain Eukaryota; kingdom Metazoa; phylum Chordata; class Actinopteri; order Cyprinodontiformes; family Valenciidae; genus Valencia; species Valencia hispanica. The sequence continues at coordinate 23,896,154 of OY747712.1, read as the reverse complement.
TTATAATGTATTTTAAGAAATTCAGCAAAAACATAATCTCACATTAAAAAACTTAGAAAAATAAGATCTTTAATCTGGATACTTTTATTCAGTGGAGAAGAAATTCCAAGATAGGAAAAAAACTGTTTTGAACATAATTGCTGGGACCATAATTTTGGGATCTGTTTGGAGCAAACAGAGAGATACATCTATTACCATTCCTCTTTGCACAAAATCTCTAGATCATTTAGCATCCTTGGCCTTATCTTGCACTCTTCTGTTCAATTCACTCAGCTGTTTGTTTTTTTCTGAAAGAATTAAGTCTTGGATGGAAATAGACATTTGAAGAAGGTTGATTTGGTTCCGGTGGATTAACCCATATATTTTGGATCATCACACTACTGAAATACCTAAAGATGACCCATCTGGCAAAAGCCAGCATGGCTTTATTTAAACTGTCTTAGTATTTCAAAGGGCTTATGATAGTAGGCTTTCTAACAAGGCTTCCAGGGACTTAAGACAGCCTCACAACATCATAGATCACACAGCAACATAAATCCTCCACCACACCTAACAGGGGGCATGAGACACTTTACCTTATTTCCATGGTCTGTGTCACGCCAGACCTAGACTGAGCAGTACAAAATTACCAAAGCACACATTTACAGTTAAAGTTCTAGTTTTTAGCAAATAGCACACACACAAGGAATTCTAAGGGGTTTCCATTAAGTATCTTCAAACTGGTTAGAATCAAAGATTTATATTAGGTTTTCTTTTGTGGTCAAGGAGTTATTTCAGTTAAAACTGATTTGTACTGTATGCATTCTAAACTGCAATTATGATCAAATATAAATCAGAATGTAAATCAATGAAAGTTTAAAAATCTGATTACTGTTGGAAGGTTGGATATGTCAACGGGACAGATGGGGTTAAAATGCCTTTATGTTTGGAGTTTGACAACAAATTAGATGATTATCCCACAGGGAGTATTGGTATTACCTTCCAGAATAACGCAAATTAACTTTGTGTAGTTGATTAGAACAGAAACGTATCTAATAATCCAATAAATGTGTCCAGAACTGCATAGTTATTTTAAATAAGTACTGTAGTTCTTCCCACTTAAGGCCTGGCGCTCTGCCTACAGTCTTTATTTTACTATAGAGCCTGAACGATGGTTAGAAACACACACTTGCACACTGTGTAAAAAAGGGATTTATCTTCAGCCAGGTCAGAAATGAATGAACACTTAATATTTTCACATTTTTCGCGTGGTCAGTAATTTCCAGGTTAATTTGAAAGGTGCAGGAGGACCAGCTGAAGTAGAAAAAAATTCCAAACCACTTGTTCATCAAATTTTCTTGGTCCTAGATCCACAATTTCTTCCCTTTAACTCGTTGGAGATTTAAGATCTTATGTTTGGTATTAGTTGGGTTTTGGAAAGCTTTAGAAAGGTCAGTCAGCTGACTCCTGCACATGCAAAACAGACTATAAAAAGCACCAGTTGTACCAGCATAATGAAGCAGTCCAAACCAGTTTGAACCAAATTTTTAAAAAAGTTCGTTTTAACAGAGAATCATACTGTAGAAGGAACTACTGCAATAGGCATTCCAAATTAACACAGCAATATAAAAGTAATTAAATTTAGCTACGCATTAATCATAGATTAGCCCCTTTCTCTGAGTTAACTTCATTACTCTCACAAATCTCCATGTGGCTAACACACCAACACACAGTCTTGATGCTTTGTGAGTGTGCGTGTAAAAAACTTTGCCCTGCCACTTTAGAAAAGTGGCAAGCCTATCTAAAATCATAAATGTGTGAAATATATCTAGCTTGATCTCTTTTTTTTTATCTTTCAAGCAAGTTCATAGCAGTGATTTTTGCATGGTGGTGATGCATAATAAAGTGTTGACACAATATCAAAATTTTTGCCTGTGAACTCTCCTTTCTCCTTTTCCATTTCAGAATGGCACACTTCAATTGGCTCGGTTTGACTCTGCACATTTATTATCTGTCATAAATGCATCGTTGGCTGCCCTCAACCTATTGTCTATAATTCATCACCAAAACTCACCATGTGAGGAAACATAAAAGCAGTCAATTGAAACAGAATCTCATAGCTTTGTGAACATACAGTTATTATCTTCTTGACTTGGGCAGTAATACAATATGCAATTAAATATATATATATATATATATATATATATATATATATATATATATATATATATATATATATATATAATTTGCCTTATCATTTGCAGGATTTAAAGATGTTACCACAATAAGTAAAAAAAATTTCCATAGATACTTATACCTAATACTTCATTATCCTTTTCATTGTGTGGTTATTGTTTAACTATTTCACATTGTCTCCACTTTGTCAGTTGTAAATCATCCAAAACAACAATATAATTTTGAAGGTTTCTTTGTTCCTATTCAAGTGCAATACTGCCACCCAGTGCTGACATAGGAGAAGCGGAGTTGTTTCAATGGCCGCTTGAAACTGCTTTTATTTTATTTTTTCATTTTAACTCAAAATATAACTTTTATGCGTTGCAATAATTTACCTAAAATAGAATTGTGTTGCACTAAATTCGACCTTGTAGACTGCACATATAGTATAACTGTAGGAAATCAGTTTACCTTTTTAGTCTGTGATTTAACATTTAATATGACAACAGCCCGATTGAAAAACCACAAAACATCGTTAGGACCTATTTCAGTGTCTTTCACTGGTTATGTTAATGTCTAAATTCTCAGATATTAAATTAAAAACTGATATAGGCATCGGGGAAAATATGTTTTGTGCAAATTACCTTTTATTGCTAGCTTAAGCTTTACTCAAATGTATGTTGAATAGTTTGAGATAAATCTAACAAATGCGTCATTCTTTCAACTCAATTATAGAAAGCAGATTTATCTGTTAAGTTATTACGCATATTATTAGTATCATTAGGCTATTATTAAGCCTGATCTATAGAAATATTTGTAGTTCTACTTATTTTAGATTTTTCTTGCCAATTGGTTGTAGTTGTAGTTTTGTAGTTTTTCAATGTTAAAACGCTGTGGTAATATTGTTCATCAAATAGCCTAAGGAATCAATCATCTTTAAATATTGATATTTATTATTCATTTGAAAATTAGCTCATGATCATTCTTATTTTTATTTATTTTTTTACTTATCAATAAGTAATAACCAATTGGTTGATGTTAATGTTTATTCTTGTTAGCGTCGTGTAATTAGGCTATGCATGTTGTGCTTTATAAATTAAAGAGTAAAATGTATTTATTTATATATTCATACATTGTATTGCTTTTAAAAGTGTGCTTGCAAACGTTTCTGTTGCAAACTGTTCAATAAATATTTATTTATTTAAGAATATTTTTTCATAAGTGAGAGAGCGAGGAGACGTGCCGTAAGTTGTGAATGATCAACGCATCAAGACGCCATTGGTTGATTTAACAACAGATGTTATATGCGGACCAATCAGCTGGATAGCCGATGAAACGATGCCCAATCAGTTTCCAGCTATGCGTTTTAGATTTTACGATCGTTTGAGGGTGGGGCTCTCAGCCGGAAAACTGCTTTCTTTTTTAACACAGTGTGATCTGAGGATCGGAGTTCAGTGGTGAGTAAGATTTGGTGTGTTGAAAAGGATTTAATCAACTCGTTTTGATTTGCAAGGTGAGACGGATTTTGTTTTTATTCACAACGTGGTTATAGGCGGTAGTAGCTGGTGCTTACGGTGATGTTGGAGGGTCAGGGCATATGTCGACTGTCACTGGTTTAACTGTGAATTAGCATACTGTAACTTGATTGTTAGTTGAACAAAATGTCCCACTATCGTTGAAAATTATCCGTGGCTTAATTAAAGACACTCGCTCTCCCGACTGAATTGCTTTGGCTTTTCCATACATAGCTAGTTTGTTACAGTTTACCGAGTTAGCTTCACTCAACAGTGTGGTTTTGGCTGCTCGGTGACACGTTTGCTTTAAAAACCTGTAAATTACCAGAGGTGTTCTGCCTTTCCCCACATGAATAAAAATAGCTGAACGTATGTTATAGCAGGAATGGGACGATCGAATGGGTTTGAGAAGTTTTGCAAGCCTTATTGGCTTTGCAATGATTTCCTCAGATGTGTTTAAAGTGGTACCTCACCAGTCAACACACCAGTGCCCCCTACTCTGTTACTTCTGCATGTTAAAAGAGTGCCTTACATCTACCATATCCACTCTGGGTAACAGGCCTATTTGCCTATGATTTTACTGTGCAAGATAAAGCTCAGACTGAAGTTAACTCAGCCACTATAGAACCCAGTAATGAATGATTACCTCAGCAAAACTTACAGTCCTAATGGTTACTGTAAAGCATCAGCCTTGAACTGAGCACCACCAATCTGTTACCCTACTCTACATTCGTATCTAAATTGACAGCTTGTAACACAAACAGAAACACATCAGCCAGGCTCTCAGCATTGCTTTCAGAGCTTCTGGTGGACTATGCAGTAGCCTACGCCACTCGCAGAAGTATTCATGGCCCTTGAACCTTTTCAAACTTTGCTAAGTTTCTGCCACACTGCAGTGAATTTTAGTGAGATTTTATGTAGTGGAATAGCACAACGTAGGGCAAAACAATGAAGTGGAAGCAAATGTGTACATGGTTTTGAGACTATTTTACATTCAAATTCAAAAATACTTTATTGATCACTGAGGGAAATTAATTGTTGTTGCAGCTCATACAATTAATTCTTTAAGGAGTTGTTGTAGATCATGATAGCCGTGGGCAGGAAAGATTTCCTGCAGCGGTCTCTGTTGCAGCGAAACTGGAGAATCCTCCGACTGAAGACACTCTTTTGTAGTAGGATAGTCTCATGAAGAGGATGCTCAGGGTTGTCCATAATTCTTTTGACTTTATGAAGAATCCTTCTTTGCATCATCATCTCCAGATGTTCCACAGTGGTCCCCAGAACAGAACCAGCCTTCTTTATCAGGTTGTTGAGCCTTTATACATAGACAAATCTGAAAAGTGTTGTGTGCATGTATTCAGCCCTCTTTAATGTAATACCCCTAAATGAAATCCAGTACTGTAAATATATAGAGCTGTTCTGTGAGGGCTTCATAGTTTGCATCCCATTAGAGCAAACAGCATAATGAAGATTAGGGAACACACCCAAGAAGTCAGGAGTGAAGATGTAGAGATTTTTTTAAAGCACATTTTGATTATGAAACAGTATCCTAAGCTTTGAGCATCTCTAATAGAGCTGTTCTATCCATCATGAAAAGCATATGACTCAACTGCCAACCCACCAAGACCCTGGAAACCATCCAAACCTGACAGGCATGACAAGGAGACCATTAATCAGAGAAGCATGGTAACTCTGGAGAAGCTGCAGAGATCCACAGATCAGCTGCAATAGTCTGTCAGTAGGACATGGATTTGTTGCCACAAATGTGGACTTTGAGGATGCTCTGGTCAGATGAGACCTAAATTGAACTTTTTTGGCTACATGCAAAAATGTTTGGTGTGTCAAGGAGCTCACACTCTACATTACCCTGAACGCACCTTCTTTAGCAGGGACACAGAAGCTCGTCCGAGTTGATTGGAAGATGAATGCAAAGTAATCCTGGACCTGAGGCCGGGGTGAAGGTTCACCTTTGAGCAGGATAACAACCATAAACAATACAACCAGAGCTACAATGGGATGGTTAAGATCAAACCATATTAATGTTTTTGAAAGGCCCAGTCAAAGTCTTTAACTAACTCTGATTTACTCTGCAGCAACTAGACCTAAAAATTGATGTTGACAGACATTTTCCATCCAGTCTGAGCTTGAACTATTCCGCAGAGAATGGAGAAGAAATTCAGTACTTAAATTTGTACACATTTTAAAAGACTTGCGGCTGTAATTGCAGTGAAATATGGCTCGACCAAGTATTGACATACATGTACTCCACACTTTAGACATATTTATTTGAAGTAAATTAAAACCAAATACCACGAGAAAAAAAGAGAAAAATGCTGAAGGGGTTTAAATCTTAGCTTGCAAGGCACTGTTTTCCAAGAGCCCAAAATATGTTACATGTGCATCATCCATCCATCCATTATCTATACCCGTCTATCCTATGTGGGGTTGCAGGGGGGCTGGTGCCTACCTCCAGCAGTCACCGGGCGAGAGGCGGGGTACACCCTGGACAGGTCACCAATCCATTGCAGGTTAATAAATGTGCATCATAAGTGTCATTATATTTTGATTTAGTTTTGGTTTTGCCTAAGATTTCAGTGTTCCAACAGTGCTTCTCTTAATACATATTTGCTTAATTTGACAAGAGGTCTAATGATGAATAAGATTATGAATTCTACATACCAAATGCTTATTTAAAGCCACTATGTTTTGGCCTTCATGTTGTTTAATGTTTGCAATACACCCAGTACCTGAAAAATCAGCCCTTCAACTACTCTTATACAACTAGTATAATTTAATGCAGTGCTCTTTCATCTGAAAACTGGTGAGGCAATTAGGAACTTTCCATTTCTACTGGCCTTATTCAGATTTCCTACTGAAGTGTTCTTAAAATAAAGACTTGAATGTTTTTCGCTGTAGTTGTAATATTGCTACAATTATGTCTCTGGTTTAGACCCTGTCCAGTGTCCAATGAACATATAAGAAGTGCTTAAAGTAAGCAAGTAAAGGGCAAAGAGAGTACATGTGGTTCTTTTTAGTTATATTGTCTTATTTCAGTTCTAGGTTTGACCCTTAATTATGTTTTAAAAGGTCATGCATGCTGCACCTCTGTAGTTACTCTTTAGAGCCTGTTAGGTCCACTCCAATCACAGACAGTTTGTCCTAAATTACAGATGTAAATAAATCTGTTGGCACCACTGGTAAAGTTGGGTAAAATCCTAAAATCTAAATTCATCTTTATTGAAATTGCACAATGTCACATTGAAAAGTAAATTCTTTCAGTGTGAGAAAACACATTAAGGAATGCTTGTTTTAAAACGATCACCATTGGTCCAATAATTTCCCCCCTTTTGTCAAAAAGAAAGCACTTCATCCACATCTTTGCAGCTTCACAGGGTTGGGACAGACAGAGACCGAGATCTTTGACCATTCCTCTCTTTATACTATCTCTAGATCAGCCAAAGTCCTGGGTCGTTTCTTCTCTCCAACTCGCCCCATAAATTGTTGTTTCTAAATAGGACAAAGGTATGGAAACTATAATGGGCACGGGTTAAAACTGATTATTTCTGTGGAGATCCATTTCTGTGTTTATTTGGCCAGGATCCATTTTCAGTTTATTGCCAGAGTCAAACAGATTTTCTTTTAAGATCTCCTGGTAATTCAAAAAGTTCATCATGCTATGTCCTCTAACAAGGTTGCCAGGGGGTTTGGATGAGAAATAGGCCCATATTAACACAGATCTTGATGTGCTTTTCCACACATTTATCCTTTCTTTTAAGACAAAACCACCTGATGTGTTTGTTGCCAAAAAGCTCAGTCCTATTCCGAAATAAGCAATGCACGCTTTTCTCGATAAGGTAACTGCAAAGTTGAACAAAACTGACATGTTTAGGCATGTGATGGTAGGACAGTAAAGGCTTTTCCCCCCAGCATGGTAGTGTTTATTGGTTGTTATGGAGTCTCGATGACCCCAAGATGTTACTTTTTGGTGCAGTTCTTCAACAATAAGCTGTGGATATGCATTTTACCCCCCTCACCACCCTGATCACTCTGCGTGTTCTCAAGATGAATATTGTTTTTGCGTGACTGAGAGGCCCGTGGCTAAAAGAAATGGTCTTTTGTGTCATGTCATATTTACACCCTACAAACTCTGCTCAACCAGAGATATAGTGGATTTATTTATAGTGGTCTACATTGTAGTGACTATGGCATTTAGCCACTCAGCTGGGTGAGGGGAGAGATTGTTTATAACGCGCTTCAAAGATCAATCCAAAAGCCGATGTCCATGTTGGGTGATGTTCCCGTTTATTTTCATTGATCCGTGGTGTCTTGCGATAATGACAGATAACTTTTAATCAAAAATAAAAAGTGTAAATATGGAAAAGGTGAAAGCGGAAAAAACTGTGTCATCCTCCTGCACCCAAGCTAATTAATGCCCCACATCACCTGTGGCTGCCATTTAATACACCTGATGCGCCTCTAGACCGCCACCCACTGATAAAACAAAAACAAACAATTCAAGTGACAAAACACAACAAATGGCTCCTACATACATCTTTGTTATTTAATTACATCATGGTTATACTTTTTTTATTCTGCAGGAGCTTGTAAATGTGACTTATCCCAAGCATTCTTTTTATCTTAAAAACAAACTTTCTAAGCTACAGAATGAATACCACGTTTTCTGCTCTGCCTAGACTGCTTGCTTTTTAGATTTCTAAAATATTTAAATTTAGCATGTTGTAGACGAGTAATACTGCAAATTTCAATGATGATGAATTACTAACATAATAGAGATCTGGCACATTCATCCAATGTGGTGACATGTAATCCACTGACTAAATTGAGTAGAATACTTGCATAAAAATAACATCAAAGCCAAAAAAATTAGATTTAAGGCCACATTTTTAATTTAAGACAATCAGAATTTGAAATTTACATCTTAAGAGAAAAATTTAAAAATCCTGCTGTGTCATATTTTAAATGAGAAAGAAAATCCAGATTTATTTAAAAGTGAAGAAAAATACTTTATCTCAGAACAAAGTGGTGAAAGTGAAAAGGTGAATAAAAAGTGAATAAAAAGTGTTGCCATACTTTAAAATGAATTAACTGAATTAGGAAAACCAAAGTAAATCTAAATTATCACATTAAAGTATGTGTTGTAGTTTTGGCTTGTTTTAAATTACATCAGGTATTTAATTGAGACCACTGGTTGGGTTTCTAACCATGACCTGATAGGGGCGCTAGAGCTTTAACCATGGGCAGATACTGCTTGCCAAGAGCTGTTGTGATAATAAAGAGAGGTGATAGGCATGTATGGGTTCGCAATTAGAATAACTATAAAACAATTTTGTGTATTTAATTGTGTGGCAAATCTAATTTGATAAGCAATAAAAAAATACATCACTTTTACACTTTTAGTGTTTTTTTAATTAAAATAAGATGTACTATTTGAGATGGTTACATATCTGATAATGAAGCTAGTATGTGAATCTATTAAATTAAGATGGGAAAAACCTGATGCCTGGAGAGGTTTAGGCTTTTGTATCAGCTGACCTTTAAACTGAGGGCGATGTTTGATGGATTGTTGTATTGATCTCAAGATCTGATTGAAGTGTTTGTTGAAGAACAGTAATGGAAGAAAAAAAGCAGCAAAAAAATCAAGGCAATAAAAACAGATTGGTGGAAAATGCACTTCATGGGTGGTGTTGGAAGTCTTATCAGCAGCTTGAAATATTTGCATTAAAGTTCTGCACCACAAAATAAAAAAGACAGTGTAGTTTGTAGCTACAATGATTCATATATACTGTTTGTGCCTCATATGTTTGGTTACTAGGCTAGCCATAATAGTATGATATTTTCGATTTTCTGGATTATTATAGTAGGTTGTTGTTTAGGGTTTATGATAAGCATCTTATTAACTTTCTCTTAATCATATTCTTCACATTAATTTATTTCTGAAACACTTTATGTTTCCCCCTCAACTGTTGCGTAGTAATGACAAAACAAAAGCAGTGTAACTACATAGGGTATGGGAACCCAAACAAGCAGTTGTACAGCAACCATAGGGCGGTTTTGAACACATTACATAAGATGCATATTATATTAGAAATTGTATCAATGTTACAGCTAAATATATTTGGTTGATTACTGCATGGATTTCTAAATCTAAAGTGAAATTGTTCAAATTGTGAAATTGTTTCCGGGCACGTCCCACAGCGAGGAGGCCTAGAGGAAGACCCAGTACATGCTGGAGAGACAAGCCGCATTCGGACATACCAGTTCTAGGAACACAGTTCTGAGAACTATCCCCCTCGAGTTTAGTTATAGTAACCACTCTTCCCCATGAGGACTTTTCCATTTTGTGTTTTTCACATGAGTGGGGACCTTGATAGGGACCATTTGTGACGCAACCGTCTGTGACAGTGACGTGTTGCTTTAGCGCCACACCCAGCAACAAAACAAACATAACCTGCGAAAAGTGAACAGAAACAGCACAAATTCCAGTCCACACTCCAAGCCAGTTGGTGGCGGTAATGTACCAATTTGTTGTTTGCCAAACGCCATAAAACTACAAAGAAGTAAATTTTTCTGTTATTATTGTTGTTATTGTTGTTGCGATCTCGTAAACATGGCTGTGGGACCTTTTAAGAATGGACGGGCCAGGAGAAGTGCATATCAGGAAAGGGGCGTAACTTGTCAGTTCTACCAAACACCTACGTATTTCAGTTCCTATGGGACTCAGAAAAGACCCTGCCTCGGCGTAGGAGCTAAAAGGGTTATAGGAACTGAGGGCCGTGGTCCCTAGTTCCTATGTGTCCAAACGCGTCAAAAAACAGCCTGGTTCCTGAAAAGGTTATAGGAACTCCAAAAGGTTTCTACAGAGCCAAAGCCACTTATGTTTCTCGGCTGGCCTGGGAACGCCTTGGGATTCCTCCTGAGGAGCTGGCCCAAGTGGCTGAGGAGAGGGAAGCCTGGGTTTCTCTGCTTAAGCTGCTGCCCCCTCATCCTGACCCCAGATTAGCGGAAGAAAATGGATAGATGGATAGACGGAAATTGTAACTGATTCTAAATTTAGACGGGGGGTTCAGAATAATGATTACTTTGTTTGTAAATGAGATGGGATTTTGTTTCCCATTTACATTGTTGTTGGATGTTGTTTTAAAGTACAGACTCTTAACATTTATTGGCACCACAGGTACAAATGTTTCAAATTATAACATTTTCCGTATGTGTTTGTATTTATAAATGTGTATTTACAAAATAATTGGTGACACTTTTAGTTGAACTGACAGTAATTACTATAAAATAAAAAAATACACTTTAGCTTTAAGGTTGAACTTTTAATTAATAATCCATGACTTCCCTTTTTCCTTTAGGTATAAATATGACATGACACAGAAGCACATTTCTATTATCCACTTTTCAAAATGAGAAATACAAGCGAACATGCATGGCAGATGTTAATTTTTATAAATCCAGATTCTGAAAATGGCAACAAGAAAATATCCAGTGACTTAAAGGTGCTCAATTGTACACTTGTACATATGGGCAGCACATTGTGTAATTACACAATCGTACATTCTTAGTGACGATTTTTGAAAATATGTAATTTAGCCTAACCAGATGTAAATAGCCCAACGTCCTATGACTATCATTCAGAAGTAAGAAACCCAAAACACTTAAGTTATGCTCTTTTAATCTTAACTTAAAAGGCAAAATCTTTTGCTGGATTTATTTAAATACCATACAAGGTTCACTTTTACTAAAATAAAATTGTCGATAATATTCAAAATTATTTAGATGTCTCCGTTTGGCAAGTCGTCAACATAAATAACAAAGTTTTGAAACCTCTTTATGACCAGTTATCATCAACACAGACTGGTGCACTGACACAGCAGCCAGCCCTATTTGGTCACGTGGTACACGTTGCGATGTCGTCATCATCAGGGCAGAGATTTGTGAGGAATAGACGGACAGAAGCAGGGAGCTTTGGAGGTGCGCCACTTTTAGAGCTTTTGCATCGTTCCTGCTGCCTCTTCTTTTTTTTTCCTCTCCCACACCCGACCAGAAAGCAAGAACAGAGTATCTGTTCGACATTTTAGAAACCCAAATGCCCGGTCCCACCCAAGCCCTTTCCCCAAATGGAGAGAATAACAACGACATCGTCCAGGACAACGGAACCAACATCATTCCTTACAGGAAAAATACTGTGCGGGGAGAGCGCGCCTACAGGTAAACCAGTGTAATGGCCGCTTTTTAATGTCATGTTACGGTGGAGAAAAACGTCTTAAAACATGCGCGCACTGCTGCACAAACCAGAAACCCATGTTCTGTTCTGACCTCCTCCTCCTCGGCGTCTCTTCTTGCTTTGCAGCAGTCCTCCTCCCGAGTATCAAATCCAGTTAGCTCAGAATGGGACTGTGGCGCAAATCACTCTAAAATCACCCCTATCCCCACTGATCTATGCTACGTAACGCATGTCAAGCTCGTTGCAGGTAGCGGTGGATGGTGAAATGTTTCAGTCCGAAGTGGCACATTTTTTATTCTTTTTTTTTTTTATCAGTGGAAGGTTTGACACGGAGCGGCTTGTTAAACCAAAGTGATACTCTGAGAGGAGCTGCGGCTCGAACATTCCCATCGTGACATGACAGTCTGCTGCGGCCGATCAGTCTCTGCGGCTATAATTACAGGGCATTTGGTGGTTTTCAGTTAAAGTATAGAGTCATATATGGAGAAGTGGCTGCCGCCGCGTTAGGATTCAGGCATCAGTCCAGCCCCAGTTAGCCATGCAAGGCTAACAAAGCATGCTAACAGCAACGCAAACATCCGCTTTGTTGACATGAGATGGGCTGCCCCAGTTTCCTTCCTTCCTTCGACCTCAGAGAATCTCTGAGATGATCCTCTCCTCCTCCAAAGCTTGATATTATGTCGTGTGTCTTGTTCTCTGCTTGTTGGGGATGAATATCAGGGATCAGCACTGTATTAATATGTTTATTACCTCTAATGTTCAGTGATGAGAGGGCTGTGCCTTCTCGCTGCATGAAATGGTTCCTTGCACATGGATTTTGGGAAAGAAAAGAAGGCCCATGTGAGGGATTTCGATGATTGACGTTATGGAACACAAAATATTGTTGTCAGGGGTTTAAAAGCATCGCTTTCAATAGTTGGAGGATACTAAATCTGCATAGCAGCCCTTTCCACTGATTTCTGATCCCCAGTTTTTGCATACTTTTAAGATGCCTGTTCTAATTTTACTTTAAAAGCTATAAATAACAGCAAAATGCTTTTTTTTTCTGTTGTCCAAATCAATTATTTTTAGTCAAATAAAAAAATGATTTCACATGAACAGCCCAAAGTTGGAGAGCTGAATCTCTTAGCATCACTGAAAATCCGCCAGGACACATCATGGAGGTATCCATGAATAATACCCAAATAAAAACAATTACAACTTATGTCATCTTATTTACCCCATTATAGGACAAATTGTAGCTCACGTTTCCTTTTCCACACCTCAAAATGTCGAAGTGTGCCATATCAAAAGCTATTCAATTCCTTCTAAATAATAACATCTGTGTCCAACTTAATATTTTGAATTCAAAAGCCCCTATTTACTGCTGTGTGAGAGATTGCTTAGTCATTGATTGTTTTATCATAACTACAGGAGCTTTATAAAGCCTTTCTATCGTGATCATTCAGAGAGCAGTCGGTGTTACACAGCTCTGCGTTTACAATTGATCATTTCCAGTCACCAGTAGATTTCACAGATACACAGATGTACTGCTTAGGTTAAGTTATGGGCATAATTAAAGTAAAATTTATCAACCATAATTGTATTATTCACTATTTATTGTTTCTGTTTTGTCTTAACTGTAACAGTTTTACATGTTTAACAATCTCAAAACAAACTTAATTTGAAAGGTGAGTTCATTGAAGTTAAAGTAAGAAAATAAACTGATGCACGTGCAAACTTGCAAGGAACAGCAACAGCTTGTGTTGTGTATGACATGAAAAGGATTTCTCTCTGCTTTGGCAAGTCGTCAACAGGTTCTAATGCTTTGCAACATACAATCATGTTCATTGAATTAGAATATGTATTACTTTGAGGCTCGTTTGTCGGATTAAAATGATCTTTAATAAATAACATGTAAACAGGTTTTAAGCATACTTTTCATTAACCCCAAAGGTTTTTTATTGGTTTGATGCAATATTTTAATCTTAAATGTCGTGTTTTATATCAGCTGCAAGCTGCAAATATATACAGTCAATGGCTGCAAGCGGCAAATCCTCATAATTAACAGAAATAAAGCCTTGAAAACATCAGTCTGTAGTGTAATTGTCTTTGTGTTTTACTTAGTGAATTGAGTTGCTGAAATAATGAGCTTTTTCATAATGTTCTGATTTATTAATTGTTGAGATTGTATATCATCATGTTGTTGCCATTCCCTCCTTTTAACACACACATACTGACAAGCAATTGAGGAGATCAGATTGAACAATATCATCCAAACAACAGAATATATTTATGAGATGGGATAACCCTCCTGCAGGTCTGTTTAGACACGTAGAACCGCTGAAGCCCTTTGGAAGACACGTTGTGCATCCAAAACTTCAGCTTGTCATCCATACTTCAGGAGATCAAAGCACATTCCTTCGTTTCTGAGTTGTCTGCTGAATTTCTAAGCACTGATTGGGCATCATTTGGACAGTTTGTTTAACTGCCTAATCTGTAGATTAAGGTCCAAAGTTTGAGTTTGCTGAAATGTTGTTTCATTGTAACCTTTTACCCTCAGGCTTAGACGTGGCCCCATATGGTACATTTTGTAACCAGATTTGTTAATTAGTCTCATGCAAGTAAAAAAAAAAAACTATGGAGTGCTACTAAGATACATGTAGAAAAATAAAAGTCTGCTACTGGTAAGAAAACTTCTCTATTGATTTGTAAAACCTATTTTTACAATAATTCCCAGAAGAGCAACTTTACACTGCATTTGTAAGATTTCACCATGATGTGATGTTTATTGCGTCGACACGAGCTAGAATGAGATTCTCAATGCATGAAAACCTGCTGTAAAAATACCACGGTTACAGTGTTCACACATTAAAAATAAAACATACAATATGATTTATTTGCTTTTATTTATTAAGTAAAGAAAAAGAGTAGGGGCCTTTTTTCAGGTTGCTGACCAGCAGTGCGCAGCAACAGGCTCTGGGGTGGAGTTACTCAACTCTCCATAGAACTGAAAAAAAAACTGCGGTCACTGGCATGTTATTACTTTAACCATTAAGTTTATGTTTAAGGTTTTATTAGATGATATTTTTTTTTTTGCTAGATACACTCACCACGTTTTGTAGTTGTTGTCCCATATAGCCAAAGCTGTCTGTTTTAAGCACGAAGAAAAATAAACTTTTTTTTTTTTTTTTTTTTTAGCTAGTTGATAAGTAGTGTACAGCAACAGGTGGGCACGTTGAAGAGCTGCACAACACTAAGCTGCGTGCATTTGGAGAATACTCAAGTCATTTCTCTGGCATCCCATTAAAAGTTTCAAAAGGAGTTGGAGAGGAATCATTGAGGATTTTTTTTGGGGGGTGGGGTTGAAGGTGTAGCTTTTAAAAAACCTTGGAGCACGTTGATTTTGCTAACCCGGTCATCCTTGATGCATGAATAGAAGCTGGTGCTTGTCTCATCTCACAGCCCCCCCCCAAAAAAATTAGTTTTATTTTTTACATGTAAGAAAAAAGCATGAAAGCACGTTTTTGGTAGCTGATTTTGAACAGGAGGACGTTAACAATTTGCCACTTTGCTGCTGTTATCAAGTGTTGTTCTCCTTTCTGTTTCAGCTGGGGGATGGCGGTCAACGTATATTCTACCTCAATAACCCAGGAGACTATGAGCAGGCATGACATCACTGCCTGGGTTAACGATATTCTCTGCCTAAACTACACAAAAGTAGAGCAGCTCTCCTCAGGTGAGAACAGACAACTTCCTCTTCACCTCCAGACAGATTACATCTTTGCTTTGTAATGCATGGAGGGCTCCAAATCATTTTCTGTTTAAGATAGCAGTTGTATAGCAACCTGTGGAAACATGCTCACCTCTTTCTCGCAGAGAGTTGTCTAAAAATAAACCTGACGCCCGCTGCCTCGTCCCGCTGTGGCCAAGTAATCCAATTTCAATCAGTTGCTGCCGTCACAAACACACATGTGCACTCCAACCCTTTCCTTCGGGTGGAGACTAATTGGTTAATTGCTTCTTATGTACTTCCTAATTAGGCTTGGATGAGATTTGGCCTACATTGTGTGGGATCCCTTCACCCCTCCCCCCCCAAATAGATGATCTTAAAAAAATGTTTGACTGTAGCTTGACCTAAGATGTAGGAATTTACAAAATGTCAAATTTTTATTCCTTTTTCAGGAGCTGCTTATTGCCAGTTCATGGATCTGCTCTTCCCTGGCTGCATCAGTCTTAAAAAGGTCAAATTTCAAGCTAAATTGGAGCACGAGTACATTCACAATTTCAAACTCCTGCAGGCTTCCTTCAAAAGGATGAATGTGGACAAGGTGGGTCTCCTAAACGCTGCTTTAATTAGATCAGATGCTCCCTCGTTCTAACGCATGCTGAACTTTTAATTTCTACCTCTTAGATTATTCCAGTGGAGAAACTGGTTAAAGGCAGATTTCAGGACAACCTGGATTTCATCCAGTGGTTTAAGAAGTTCTTTGATGCCAACTATGATGGTAAAGAGTATGACCCGGTGGAAGCCAGGCAGGGTCAGGACGCCATTCCCCCGCCTGATCCCGGCGAGCAAATCTTCAACTTGCCAAAGAAGTCTCACCATGCAGCCAGCTCTCCTACTGCAGGTAAGCTTCAGGGGCAACATGAAAGCAAATGAACAATTGTTAAAGCAAATTTACCAAACTTGAATAGATCCCTTTGGAAGGCTCATGTTTACTTCATGCCCCGGAGTCCTGTGTTGTTGTTGGCTTTTTTCTTTATTTAAACCAGAACAATGTAAGTCAAAGTCATAATCGCACCCTGTCACAGTTCTGTTTGGCCCAGTTTTATTCTCATCCACCACCAGGGGGCACAGAAGAAATTTGGCTTTAGCTAAAAACTCACCGCCTCTGTAAACTCAGTTTTCTGTCAAAAAGCAACAGATAATTCGATAATTCTGACTGGTCAATCTGACAACGAGCTGGGTTCCTAATTTTATTTCTTCATTCAATGTCTTGCAAAACAATTCATATCCCTTAAATTTATAGATTTGGTCACCTAACAACCACAACCTTCCGTGTATCATATTAGGATTTAATGTGATAGACCAACATATGGTAACATGTACAGTAACTGTGAAGTGGAAGGGAAACGATAGACTGTTTTTGTAGTTTTCTGAGAATGAAGATCTGAAAAGCCCCCCCCCCCCCGAGTCAATGCTTTGTAGTGTTTACATTTACAGCTGCAAGTCTTTCTCTCCCAGCTTGGCACATCTAGAGGCCGAATTGGTTGACCAACCTTCTTTGCAAAAATAACTAAAGCTCAGTTGAATTGGAATGTTTGTGAACAATTTTCAATCTTTGCCACACATTTTCAATTAGACAAAGTTCTGGACTTTGACTGAGTCTTTTTAACACATGAATGTGCTATGATCTAAACCCTTCCATTGTACCTCTGGCTGAATGCTTACAGTTCTTGTCCTGTTTCAAGGAGAACCTCCACCCTGCTCCAAAGTATTTTCTAGCCTGTAGCAGATTTTTGTTCAGGATTACCTTGTATTTACCTCCATCTATCTCCCCATCCAATCTGACCAGCATCCCCGTCCACGCTGAAGCTTTTTCATTTTTTTCTGTCTGTGTTTGACAATGATGAAAACCAGTTTTACAGACCTCAATGATGTAGAATGACTAAAATTCAACTTGAAGTGGCTTAAACCAAAGTAGATCTTCTCTGATTTTCTGTAAGTGTTATAAAAACCTGTTGATGTGCTGCAGGAGCTTCGAGGTTAAGTTCTACAACCCCCAAGGCTTCAACACCAACATCCAGACCGTCTTCTGCCAAAAAGATACCTGCAACTGTATCAACTCCTGCCAAAGGAGAGAAAGAACTGGAAGCGCAGGTCACTCATCTGACTGAGCAGGTAAACGCTCACCTCTACTCCCACTTTTATTTTATTCGTGTTCACCCTTCCAGTTTAGTCAAAAAACGGGGGTGTGCCAATATTTGCCTTTTTAATGACGCAAGGCTTGATGCAGAAATGAAGATTTGTATCCTTTCTGGTATTTTTGAATTCCCGAAATTACCTGAATCCATCTATGTTCTAGTTTAACATATGAGAGTGAGATTTTAAAGCTTATTCAATTTCACTTATGTTACAAAAATAGGACATCTCTGTTCTACAATCTTCTCATCAAAAGCATCATCTTCTCTGAGATTGTGCCAAGCTTTGCCTTTTAGTAATTTTTGTCCTTAATGTACATATTATTCCTAATTCTGTTTTTATACTTTTCTTGTGTGAATAGTTTCTATTACTTGTCACTTTGCTGACTTTGTCACTTTGCACACAGCTGATTTTCTCCATTTTTGGGACAATAATGGATTATTCTATTCTTCTATTCAACATCAAGAGGAGTTTTTTTTGCTGGCTTCAGCAGATGGATATTATTTTATTCATTGTATTTTTTATATGCCAACATGATTTTGACATTTGGTTGTTTAGGAAAAGTCATTCTGTCATACTCTGTCAGTTTGGGAGTTTGTTCATACATTAAGACTACCAGGGACAAACCATTGCTGGCCTGCAGTTAAACTTTAGTCTTTGAGTCTTTGTGGAGAAGCAACACTCACAGCATAATGTTTGGTTTACAAACTATTGATGGAATTTTTGTCATTTTCATATTTAATCTCAGAAATTAGACAGTTTATCCATCAATCATAATCTTCTGCCAATTTAGCACAGCTTTCTCTTTCAGTTCATCTTGTGGTTGCTGTGTTTTTGTTTGCTCATTTCAAAGCTGTGAATGCTTCCTTCAGTAGTTCCGTTTTTGTTTTCAGGTTAACACATTAAAGTTGGCACTGGAAGGGGTGGAGAAGGAGAGGGACTACTACTTTAGCAAGCTGCGGGAAGTGGAGATGCTGTGCCAGGACCAGGGTGAAGAAAACAGCCTGTTTGTTGATCGGCTAATGGAGGTGCTTTATGCTTCGGACGAACAGGTCAGCTTCAATGTCCAGTACTTTTTTTTCCTCTTACATGGGCAAATTTCCTTTGTCCTTTTTTAATGTATTGAGATGCTGTTTGTTGTGAATAGCTGGTAGTTCATTCAGAGTTCATTCAGAGCCTTGAAAAGTCTGGAGAATTATGGGATTTTATTTGGATGCTTTCAAGAGCTGGAAGCATATGGATGAAAGAAAATTAGTTATAGAAAATGTTTTAATTTCCAAACTTTGTCATCTTCAAGTTTTAAAGGCCAAACATGCAATACATACAGTTTTACTTTATTGTTTGTTTATATATAAATGACATTATTTAGCTTTGATTACAGACATCACATCTTGATATTAGCAGTTTAAACAAAAACATTCTGTTTTTTTACTTACTGACTGAATGCAAACTCATTCAAATATCCAAAAGAGCCACTTTACTGCTGTTTGGATGTTAGCTAACTTGAAATTCAGGTTGAGCTGGACCTGTAGTCTTTAAATTGAATCTGGTTAAAATGCTCCATTAAAACTGCTCCTGGTCATAGGGCGCTCCAGACCCTCTGACCATCACCTACAGGCAAGGCGGGTTAAGTGTCTTGCCCAAGGACACAACGACCGAGACAGATGGAGCGGGGGTTCAAACTGGCAACCGACCGGTGAAGGGACGAACCCCTAACTCTTGAACCAAGGCCGCCCCATTTCACCTAAATGTTGAAAATGCAATAAAACCGCTGGGGGGGGGGGGGATCTAGAAGTTTAAGCCTAGATAAGAAAGGAATTTTGAAATGAAAAATGTGTTGAAACTCTGTGCTATATAAATAAAGCTGCACTGAATTTAAATTAATTGAATATTTAGAGGATTTGTACACAGTCTTCAAAAAGTCTTGAAAAGGTAGGAACTTTATTAAAGCATTTCGGACACAGGATATGCAAAAAAAATATTTGTATTTCTAGACTTTATTCCTTATCCCACTGTATAAATTTGTATCAATCCATACATTGCTTTACATTCAGTAGTTTTTGCAGGCTTCATATTTAAAGCCTGACCATAGTAGAAATTTCTTCTCGCATATTTTAAAAAGGACTAAAAAGCATCGAGGACTGAAAATACGAGCTCAGAAAAATATGGAATTAAAAATGATAAATGAGTAGGAATACATTTTTAACATGTTCTTTTTAATACTTAAGAAATCTGGTGAAATTCAATTCAATTCAGTTCAATTTAGTTTATTTATATAGCGCCGATTCACAACAGATGTCATCTCAAGGCACTTAACAAAGAAGTCATTTCAATACATTTATACAAATATTCCAATCAGTTAAAAAGTTTCCTATTTAAGGAATCCCAGCAGATTGCATCAGTCATTGGCGTGAGGTTGGGCCCCGTTGATGCAGACTTGCCAACCACAGCAATCCTTCAGCAATCCCTCATACTGAGCAAGCATGTAGCGACGGTGGAGAGGAAAAACTCCCCTTTAACAGGAAGAAACCTCCAACAGAACCAGACTCAGTAGGAGCGGCCATCTGCCACGACCGTCTGGGGGTTTGAGAAGACAGAGCAGAAACACAGAAGGAACAGAAGATCTGATATAAGAGAACTTTCTATGTTACAGAAAGTAAAAAGTTGATAACAGGACACAGTGGATGTTCAGTTACTGGGAGCATCATCCCAGTTGATGCCCCCCCTCCAACAGGGCATTGCAGCCAAGCAGGATACCAGACCAGGTGTATCTTCTATGGAGAGAAAAACACTGAGAGAAAACAAAGTTAACACTCGAAATAACAGAATGTACTGTAATACAACTGGAGAGTAGTAGGAGAAAAGGAAGTAGCAGAGTGAAGAAAATTGGTATGTCTGTCCTCCAGCAAGCCTATAGAAGCATAACTACAGAGATAGCTCAGGATGATCTAAGCCACTCTAACTATAAGCTTTATCAAAAAGGAAAGTTTTAAGCCTGGTATTAAAAGTAAAAGAGTGTCTACCTCACAGACTAAAACTGGGTGCTGGTTCCACAGGAGAGGAGCCTGATAACTAAAAGATCTGCCTCGCAATCTACTTTTAGAAATCCTAGGAACTACAAGTGAACCTGCAGTCTGAGAGCGAAGTGCTCTGTTGGGAACAATGTTGGGAACTAAATGTATTACTCATTTGGACAAGAGAAAAATTTAGTCTTTGTATGTGTAATCACGTGAGCTTGCCTTAAACCGGTACTCAGCTTCAGCGTCTCCTTTTAGGATCGAGCGGAGCTAGCTGAGGGTGACGGGCAGGAAGCGGACCAGCAAGCCCACGAGGGGACATCACAAGATCCGCAGGAAGAACAAGATGAATACTGACTGCCATCATCCCTCACCGCAGTTAATTCTCCTGTTTTTATTATGTGAGAACTGTCAAGGATTTTTAATTTCTCACAGTTTTTTTTTTTTTCTCGTTCTCCAAGAATGAGCACATGAAGCAACCTTGTGGATAAAAGTACCATCACAGGGGTTTTCATTATTTTATTTTTTGTATCTCAGCTCACTGTTTGGTGTTTTTGTGACTCTTTGGTGAACTGCTGTGGCAGGTTCGTGCCCATGACCTCCACTAGCAGACAAGCTCAGACCATCACAGAAGTTTTCACAGACTGTGTGGGTGAAAAGTAGTTTCAATTCCTGCAGTAGATGTGATTATATGCTGAAGTTTAGGCAGGTAACCTTTACCTGTCATTCCAAGTGTTAAACTCTACACTTTTATTATTTTTATTTTTATTTTTGTCATTCTGCATATCAATATTAACCACAAGAATGCAATAAGCAAAGCCCTGGAAGGGCTCGTAGTAGCTCTTATTATAACCTCCTCCCATATGTTGCACTGATATTGACTCTGTTCTGGACAATCTGTCCATAGATCCTCACCGTATTTATTATTATTAAGCCTTAGAAATAGAGCAAAAATCTGAATTGTATCCTCATGAAGGAGGAATATTCTGTTACGGAGTTATGAATAAAATGTAGTAAAATGACAACTTGTGACTATCTGACAACTGTCCTCACAATTACTAGATTACAGATAATCAGTGTGTTGAACAATGTGTTATTGGAGCAGAAAAGCTAGACCTGACTAGTCTTATGATAAAGCAGCCTTTTTTAGGTTCTCAATCTCAGCGCTCTGTTTGTATTTTTAGATCCTTTCTTTTTTAAACCACAGGTCTTAGAGAGATGAGTTGGTTCACTGAGCAGGTTGCCTCATAATATTCCAGTAAGTACATTGTATACCCTTTCTTAATATTGCATTTACAAATATTGAGCTGAGCAGCGCATCACAATGCTTTAGTTATATAATATTGTGTAAATGAAAAAGGAATGTAAACATGTACTGTCAATAGTTAATGAATGGTAAATGTTTTTGTTTTTTTCGTGTCCATTTCCTAATGCATTCCCCCAAAAATGTGTTGCATGTTTGCATTTTATTTGTGAATAACTTGACCTGCTTTTTACATATTTAATAATAAAAACAGATATGTTAAGTGAGCTTTTGTATGTTTAACTCGCTGTTTGAAAGATATTACAATTCGAGTGGATGTGCTGTAATAAAATTACATTTTGAGTCCACATAAGATGTGTCCTGTAACTGTAAACTAAAAGTGACAGCAGTGATGGTCACAACTGATATAACTTCACTTATTATATTTGTACAATGGAGCATTGGACTTTTCCCTTCACATCACCCTAAATACACCATCCACAGTGAGAAATATGGCGGTGGCAGCATCATACTGTGGGAATGCTTTTCTTCAGTATGAACGAGGAAGATGGATGGGGCTAAATAATGGGGAATACAAGGAGAATACATGAACCCGGTGTGGAGATTCACCTTCCACCAGGACAAATAAACAGAGCTACAATGGAATTGTTTATATCAAAGCATAGTCATGTGTTAGGATGGCCTAGTTAAAGTCCAGACCTAAACCCATTTGAGAATTTAAGGCAAGACTGGATAACTGAGAATGGGCAAAATGTTCTGTTTCCAGGTGAGACAAACTGGTCGAGATTTATCTGAATAGACTTGAAGCTGTAACAAAATAGGGTTCTTCAAAGTATTTGACTTAGTGGGGTTGAATCCAAACCCACACCAGACTTGAGAAATGTTTTAGTTAAAAAAAATGTAATGTCTTTTCAGGGTTCCCACAGAGTTGATTATGAATTCCTGAAAAGTTCCAGTTTATAGTCATAATTGGTGTTGCGTTTACGTTCTCCAGTTTAATGGAGCGATGTTACACGTAGTTTAAGTTTAATACTGCCGAAATATTGAACTAAATCACATACATAGAAATATATAATATCTGATTAATATCGAAGACAGGGAAAAATATTTTTTTTTATTTTCCAGTGTCTAAATACAAATACAATAAAGCACAGTGTACAGAGTACAGTGCGGGGATTTCTAGGACATGGTTGTGCAACCGCCTCAAACGAGGTGCCCGCCCCGCCCGCCTCCGGGACACGCTGATAGAACATTAAACACATCAATTTGCTGTTGAGCTATTTCGATAAGTTTAGCTTTTTCTGCTCACCTGTTTGTCTGCAAACACTGGGAACTTTTTAGAAAATGGTTAATTAACCTCTTTAGACACTCACAGCGGAAACATTATTAGGCTGGACGTTCAGGTTTTTTGATTTCAATGTCTTCTAGGAAGGTAAGAAGGCTGCTAACTAGCTTGTTAGTCAAGTTATGCTACACTTCACTTGCTTTAGCAACCCATGTTATCCGGCCGGCTTCTCTTGACCACTGAGAGGAGTTTACCTACACGCCATGTGGTGACGGGGACAGACTTTTATTATTTTAGTTGTTAATAAAACTGCAGATAATTTACTAAATTCAGTTAAATACTGATAAATAATTTAACTATACTGTTTAATCTCTTTCTCAGCGTAAAAGGTACTCCAAAGACATAAAACGTCTTTTCTTTTCGGATGCTGCTGAAAATGGTCCCCAGAAAAGGGAGAGGGAAATTACATCACTTTTATCCACCAGAAGTTGGGCAACATGCGGGGACAGTTTTTTGGACACCCCGGCGACAAAGGTTCCTACTCTCCATTTATATTAATGTCCCATAACTACATTATACACCTGCATTAATTGTTATCCAGTTGCTCTGGTTGTCCTGGTGATTGTAACAATTGTTTTTTCTTCTTTTTGTTGCAGAATGTTCATTCATCAGGAAAAAAGCTGTCCGTCGTAAGGAAGTTGGCTCAGACATCTGCTTTAGGTAACATAGGAAAGAAAACACATTTTGTTTGTATTATATAGTAGTATGATTTATAACCTTTTTATTATATGTTAATTCAATTCACAAAAATATACCTTGTACAATATCATACTAAACACTTTAAAGCAAAGTGCAACCACAGTAAGATAGTTTAAGAAATGTGTAGAAGCAATCCTACGTCAAGGAGACTAAAAAGAAGCCGTATTGATCAGCCATGATGAAAGCACACCACTTATCACAGGACAGCAGAGCTAAAAAGGATAAGGGCAGTATATAAACGTATGGTGCCTATTTTCTGGATTGTGAGAGTGAGCTGGAGTACCTGGAAAGAACCCATGCAAGCATGGAGAGATTGCGTACACTCTGGGGAAAAGCAGGATTCAAACCCAAGACCCAGCAGCGCTAACTCCTGTTCCACTGTGCAGCCCTACCTTCCACTATTTAACAGAACAACTTAAACTTTAACTTCAAACTGATAAATATTTAATAGCCTACCTTATCATTTATTCCATAGTTAATGTAATTCCGACTTTACTGTTTATTGATTCATGTTTACAGTTCGTATAATAAAATGAGTGAAAGTGACATGGAAAGCAAAGATTGTGCCGTTCATTTTATATTTTGTGGCAGTACCGTTTATAGCAATCACGGCCAACAAGTAACCTTTGTTCTTCACTGTGAAACATCTTCATTTGCCAGCAGTAGGCATGGGTCCTGTATGAGATTCTCATGATGTGACTTCAAGTAAATATGACAAAGTTTCATGGTTTTTAAAACTTTTTAAAAACAGAAATGTATAGCATGATTACTTTTATTTCAAACAGGAACTCAACAATTATTCATACTGCTGTGAGAACATTGGGACATGTTAATTAGAGTTTAAATAATATTGTTATTTTGACCATAAGAAATGGACACCCGGGCCCTCATTTATCAAACATTCGTAGAAACTGTCCTATATTATATCCCAAGAATGAAATTCAGAATGTTCGTACGAATAGTCAATCAGGATTTATCAAATATGCGGCGGCCACTTGTGCGCATGTTCCTCCGCAATCATCTGTTGATAAATCCCATATGTGTGTACCTAGGTGCTCATGCCTGTTCACAGTCATTTGGATACAGAAATACCCTCAATTAACCATATTTGGTCACACTACATCCTCTGACACATCATGCATTAATCCTTGCGTTCTTCCCAAAAATAATGGCCAAGAGGGCAATAAAGAGAATTTCAGTGACACGGAGATCTAGGTGAAGCATAAGTGGGTGAAAGAAAAAAAGTCATGATGAACAGACTTTTTGAAAATTGTCTTAGTTAACACAAATTCATTTTAACACGGACAGTTTTTGGTTTCTGTTATCAGTGGTTTCTCTCCTTCATGTCCTGTCCCCCCTCCAGCATGCAGTGGTTGTAGTCCTGCTGCAGATATAAAAATATGTGACGAAGAATCGTTTCATTTGCTGTTATTCACTTCTGTTGAAATACTTAACTTCTTTGATCAAATAAAATCAGTTAAATTTGTCCCGAACAGTGCTGTTTGGTTGTATCAGCTCAAGGGTAACCAATGAATAAAATTTTTTTTAAAAAGAACACCGTGACAGGAGAACGTGACAGGGGCAGTAAATGCGGTTGGGACAGTGGAGAGGTTCCTGTTGGAAATAAAGGGGAAAAAATGGTTCATTATCAAACTGAATACAATAAAATGTCCCTCAGCACACAGCTGGGTCAGATATTCTACCGGGGTTGCACAGATCACCGCATTCGACACGCGTGTGGCCAGCGCTATTGGAGACACTGCTTTGGCTGGCATCAGTACCCACAAAGACAGCGACAACCTGCTGCACTGATGAGCTGGACCAGGATCCAGTTTCCACTTTACAGTTTGCAACCCTTTTATTTATAAGTGTAACAAGATTCTTTTAAACTGAAGTGCTTGATGTGACAAGGGAAAAAAGTGCAGACGTTCGGAGGATCTCCATGCATGATAACCCCACAATTTAATTATTTATTTCTTGGCAAATTTCTAACACTCCTCCCTGGGCTGCCACCTTATCGTGGTGGAGGGGTTTGAGTGTCCCAATGATCCTAGGAGCTATGTTGTCGGGGGCTTTTGCTCCTGGTAGGGTCACCCATGGCAATTTGGTTCTAGGTGAGGGATCAGACAAAGTGCAGCCCAAAAGACCCCTATGAAGAAAACGACAGATGGACTCAGTGTTCCCTCGCCCGGACGCGGGTCACCGGGGCCCCCCTCTGGAGCCAGGCCTGGAGGTGGGGCACGTTGGCGAGCGCCTGGTGGCCGGGCCTTTACCCATGGGGCCCGGTTGGGCTTAGCCCGAAGAGGTAACATGGGCCCCCCTTCCCATGAGCTCACCACCTGTGGGAGGGGCCATAGGGGTCGGGTGCTGTGCAGGATGGGCGGCGGCCAAAGGCGGGGACCTTGGCGGTCCGATCCTCGGCTGCAGAAGCTGGCTCTCGGGACGTGGAACGTCACCTCTCTGGTGGGGAAGGAGCCGGAGCTGGTGTGCGAGGTTGAGAGGTTCCGACTGGACATCGTCGGACTCACCTCGGCGCACGGCTCTGGCTCTGGAACCCGTCTCCTCGAGAGAGGTTGGACTCTCTTCCACTCTGGGGTTGCCCCCGCTGAGAGGCGCCGAGCTGGGGTGGGCATACTTGTTGCCCCCCATCTCGGCGCCTGTACGTTGGGGTTTACCCCGGTGAACGAGAGGGTAGCCTCCCTCCGCCTTCGGGTGGGGGGACGGGTCCTGACTGTTGTTTGTGCTTACGCGCCAAACAGCAGATTAGATTACCCACCCTTCTTGGAGTCTTTGGAAGGGGTGCTGGAGAGTGCTCCTCCTGGGGACTCCCTTGTTCTGCTGGGGGACTTCAACGCTCACGTGGGCAATGACAGTGAGACCTGGAGGGGTGTGGTTGGGCGGAATGGCCCCCCCGATCTAAACCTGAGTGGTGTCTTGTTATTGGACTTCTGTGCTCGTCATGGATTGTCCATAACAAACACCATGTTCAAGCATAAAGGTGTCCATATGTGCACTTGGCACCAGGACACCTTAGGCCGCAGCTCAATGATCGACTTGGTTGTCGTCTCATCTGATCTGCGGCCGCATGTTTTGGACACTCAGTGGGGATGGTGTGCTGCTGACCTCGACGCGGGACGTTTTGGGTCGGTGGATGGAATACTTCGAAGACCTCCTCAATCCCACCGGCACGCCTTCCAATCTGGAAGCAGGGTTTGGGGACTTGGGGTCGGGCTCTCCAATCTCTGGTGCCGAGGTCACCGAGGTCGTTAAAAAGCTCCTCGGTGGCAAGGCTCCGGGGGTGGATGAGATTCGACCGGAGTTCCTCAAGGCTCTGGATGTTGTGGGGCTGTGTTGGTTAACGCGGCTCTGCAATATTGCGTGGACATCGGGGGCAGTTCCCTTGGATTGGCAGACCGGGGTGGTGGTCCCCCTGTTTAAAAAGGGGGACCACAGGGTGTGTTCCAACTACAGGGGGATCGCACTTCTGAGCCTCCCTGATAAGGTCTATTCAGGGGTTCTGGAGAGGAGGGTCCGACGGATAGTCGAACCTCGGATCCAGGAGGAACAATGCGGTTTTCGTCCTGGCCGTGGAACACTGGACCAGCTCTACACCCTCAGCAGGGTCCTGGAGGGTGCGTGGGAGTTCGCCCAACCGGTCTACATGTGTTTTGTGGACTTGGAGAAGGCGTTCGACCGTGTCCCTCGGGGGGCCCTGTGGGGGGTTCTCCGGGAGTATGGGGTACCGGGCCCCTTGATACGGGCTGTTAGGTCCCTGTACGACCGGTGCCAGAGTTTGGTTCGCATTGCCGGCAGTAAGTCGGGCTTGTTTCCGGTGAGAGTTGGACTCCGCCAAGGTTGCCCTTTGTCACCGATCCTGTTCCTAACTTTTATGGACAGGATTTCTAGGCGCAGCCAAGGCGTTGGGGGGGATCCGTTTTGGTGGCCTCAGGATCGGGTCTCTGCTTTTTGCAGATGATGTGGTCCTGTTGGCTTCATCGGAGCGTGATCTACAGCTTTCGCTGGAGCTGTTCGCAGCCGAGTGTGAAGCGGCTGGGATGAGAATCAGCACCTCCAAATCCGAGGCCATGGTCTTGAGCCGGAAAAGGGTGGGGTGCCTCCTCCGGGTCAGGGATGGGGTCCTTCCCCAAGTGGAGGAGTTTAAGTATCTGGGGGTCTTGTTCACGAATGAGGGAAAAATGGAGCGGGAGATCGATAGACGGATTGGTGGGGCATCTGCAGTTATGCGGG
Source organism: Valencia hispanica (assembly GCA_963556495.2). Taxonomy (NCBI): domain Eukaryota; kingdom Metazoa; phylum Chordata; class Actinopteri; order Cyprinodontiformes; family Valenciidae; genus Valencia; species Valencia hispanica. The sequence continues at coordinate 23,867,760 of OY747712.1, read as the reverse complement.
CGCTCTACCGGTCTGTCGTGGTGAAGAGAGAGCTGAGCCAAAAGGCGAAGCTCTCGATTTACCGGTCGATCTACGTTCCTACCCTCATCTATGGTCACGAACTCTGGGTGGTGACCGAAAGAACGAGATCACGGATACAAGCGGCTGAAATGAGTTTCCTCCGCAGAGTGTCTGGGCTCTCCCTTAGAGATAGGGTGAGAAGCTCAGTCATCCGGAGGGGGCTCAGAGTAGAGCCGCTGCTTCTCCACATCGAGAGGAGTCAGTTGAGGTGGGTCGGGCATCTGGTCAGGATGCCTCCTGGACGCCTCCCTGGTGAGGTGTTTCAGGCACGTCCCACCGGGAGGAGGCCCAGGGGGAGGCCCAGGGGAAGGCCCAGGACACGCTGGAGGGACTATGTTTCTCGGCTGGCCTGGGAGCGCCTTGGGGTTCCTCCCGAGGAGCTGGAACAAGTGGCTGGGGAGAGGGAAGTCTGGGTCTCTTTGCTTAGGCTGCTGCCCCCACGACCCGACCCCGGATAAGTGGAAGAAAATGGATGGATGGATGGAAATTTCTAACATTTCCTGAAAGTTTAATCCAAATCCATCCATAACTTTTGAGTTATTTTGCTAAAAGAGTGACAGACGCCAACACAAGCTCCTTGGGGGAGGTGATAAACAAGATGAGATAATATTCCATTAAAGTAAAACTGTTTCAATGTTGCAGTTCCCCCATTCTACCACTAGATGCTGCGCGTTACAGAGCTGTTCTTATATTTAGGAAAATTTCTATGCTCAAGTACAAGATGATAAATACCACACAATGTATAAAATTGTTCCTACACTCGAAATATGCACAGATCTGTGCATAAGTGCAGTTGATAAATGAGGGCCCTATTGAGTGAATTTAGCTGTGGTTTTCAAGTGCTTATTGTGAGGAATATTATAGCCTACCTTTCCCTCTGCTCTATTCTTTTTAGAATACCACAAGTATGAGAAGTTGGAACTAGCAGATTAATTACTCCAGCTATCTGCTGGGGTAGTCTGACTGCTAGTGGATGGTTAATTGACATGCTTACTCTTTTGAAAGCAATCACTTTAATAGGAGTGATGGGTTGTGCTTTTTTACTCTTCACACCAAAACAGTTCAAAAGTAATTCCTATCAGCTGAAAATGCCTTTTTTTTAAGTAGTAGCTGTTATTCAGCCAGCTGACAAGCAGTGGGGAGTAACTGCTGCACTGTTATAGGCTCCATAGAGCCAAAGACAACTTTTCACCTTGGCACTTCATTTGGCCCGTCATTAAAAGGAGTTTAAATATGTTTTTTACTAAGCAAACTACTTAAGCTGTCTCAGCTTTAATTATTTGTGTCCCCACACTTTGGTGTTCAAATCTTTTCATACACGTCCAATAGAGGTGAGATCTGGAGGGGCATTTAAAGATGGAACATTTGTGGGAGGGAGTTCCTGAGCCATTTCTGATTGTTTTTCACCTGTATGTTTTGGGTTCTTTATCCTGCTGCAGGACTGATGACCGACTGAGCTTTCTGACAATGGGCAGTATGTTTATGCCGGGATGCGTTGGTAGTTTTCCAACTTAATTTTGCTCTGCATTCATTCAAGACTCAATAAGCCAGATATAACAAAGAAGACCTGAGTGCCCTGTTTTTTATTGTGTTCAATCAGACCAAAGTATGGACCCCATGAACACTTTGCTTCTTTTTCTTTTTTTTTTTTAAGAAAATTGCCAACTGTGGTCAAGACACCCTGAAGCTGCTTGGAGATGGCCTTGTAGCCTTGACCTTTTATCATGTGTGAATAACCACATTTCAGAATTCCTCAGACAGTGCTTGGCTTTCCTCTTTGTGGCCCATGTTTAGTATGGTACACAGGAACTCTGACCTACCCAGTGGAATGTTTGCTCATTAAACAAATGTGTTTTCTGAATCCTGACATCATTTTCTTCTTTATCTTTTTGGTTTTTCAGGGCAGAGCAGTGGTCCTAGTCATGACGAGGATCCAGTGGATATCGCCTGGAGTTCGAGTGAAGCTGAACTGTCCGACGATGAGAATCAGGTGCAGCATAAGTCCAAAGTTGTTTCGCAACAGAGACCGCGACCTTCAAGGGCAGGAAGACCTAATGCTCTGATTCAGTCTTACACCGCTGCTCTGAGCATGCTCACTACTGACAAAGGTAAAGCCTAGGCCATTTTAAACATGTATTTTTTATCATTAGTTGTATTTAATATTTTTTGAAACTCAGATGATTTTCTATTATGTTTTTGATAAGTGGTTTTTGGATGTTTAACTCGCTGTGTTTTTGATATGTTGGTTGCAAAGGAAAATGAGACTAGCTGCCATGTGTTTTTACAGTTCTCTCTCTGAAGGAACTTTGCCTATAAAACAGTCCATGTTGGAGTAAATATGGTCATGTCCAGAACATACAGTTTACTGACTCTGAGAGTGCAAGATCAAACCTTTTTGACCTTCAAACTGCACACCGTGCAACAAACGTTGATTGATGAAGATTACGGCCCTAAGTTATGAAAGGTTTGTGCTTGTTTAAAACGTCCACAAACCTCACAGCAGGCGCAAAAACATGCAGCAGGGGATTAACTAAGCAGGCGCAGGGAGGACAGCGCATGTTAAATCCGCAGCAAGATGCCCGCAATCCATTTAGCGCTTTTGCCCTTGCTGAATATTAAATATGGGCATTTCTGTCAGAAGGCGCAAAATATTGGGAGGAAAACAGGCAAAAAAGTAGGCGTTCCACACGCAGTGTGATTTATCAAACATGAAACGGGTTGCGCCGGCTGGTTTTGCGCTTATCTGAAAGACATGTCTTAACCACCACGATTCAACAAACGAAAAATATCACACTCAATGTGTCTGCACCTGCTGTTGTTTTTACCCTCTCTTTTTTTTTTGCCAAAGACACATCATGAATCCACTGCACTTATTCCTCCTCTCTCTGGTTGTGGCGCAGTGCATGGGGCAGAAAGGCTGGCACACACAGCAGAGAGATGCAAAGTCCTCATTTGAATACTGCTCTTTGCATCTGTTATGATTTGTGCACACAATCTTAGTAGATCACCCACAAATCAGGAACACGCCTCTTGTTCAAAACTTTTGCTGCGCACGCAATTGTGCGGTCTTTATTTGGAATATTGATAAATCAGGCCTTATAAGTCATGGTATGTGTAAGTTATGATCTTAAGCAAGCAAATTTGATTAAATCAATTTGATCATGTGAGTCCAAATGCTCACACGAGATGAGGTTTTGGGCTTCAGGAAGTCACTACAAGTACAAAAATTACTTTTGTTTTAAAACATCTGGCTTCTCAGGCAGAATGAGCAAGGAAGTCTTGGCAGTTATCGTTGTTTTGTCAAGCACCCACATATCCATATAAAATGTTTCCACATGCCACGGGATTGTTGGCAAAATAGAGTCTAATTTTTTTCTTAATTGTATCCAGAGGTGAAATATTTTTTCTGAGATTTTGCATCGATGTTGGGAGGCTGTCTAACACCCTGAATATTATTAAGGGGATTAAACCAATCCATCTGTGAAAGGAATGTGTAATGCTTGATAAAACATTCTTTTTTTTATATGTTGAGCCTAATGAATCTTGAAATTATCATCTTTAAAAAAGGGAATAAAACAAGCTGATTCAGCAAGAAATCAGCAGACCTTATTTGTCTGGTCACTTTTTTTCATCCTGACCCAGCTAACTGAAGTAACCCCAGATCACAGCATTGATTCTATAGGTTTTTGTAATGCCTTGCAAAGTATTTACGCCCCTTGAGGTTTGTCACACTTATTCACACTATAGTAGTAGTATAATAGTAGTAGAACTTTTATATTTCATGTGGAAAAAATGGCTCAAACAGAGAAAAATATACGAACGCTGAAACTTGTACAGCTAACGCTGCTCAGCACCTGCATAGTTATTTTTCCTTCATTGAAGTTCTATTTTACAGTTGTTTTTAATTATGTCTCCATGTATTATTAGATTTAAAGGTTACCTTCTCAAAGCCTTATCAGGGACTTAGCCTGTGAATTAGCCTTTGGCTACTGGGCCTGTATTCAGGACAATGGTTAATTTTTGAATGTAACATTGTTTAATGTATTCTCCCTGCCCAAGTATATTTGAAATAAATAGTGAACAGACAGAAAGGTTTTTTGGCTATATGGAAAATTGTTTGTGGGTATGTGGATGGAACCCACCATGCAGATCAATGTGAACATACCATCACCATGGTGACTTAAAGTTGTGGTGACATCAGGCTGTGGGAATGCTTTTCTTCAGCAGGGACAGCGAAGCAGTTGAGATTTGGTTGGAAGATGGGTGGAGCTAAATATAGGGCAGCAGTGGAAGAAACCCTGTTAGACTGCAAAATACCTTCCAGGAAGGCAATGATCCTTAACAGCCAGCCAGAGCTATAAAGGAATGGTATAGATCAAAACATGTTCCTGGTGTAATATTGCCCACTCAAAGTTCAGAACCAGATCCAATTTAGAATATGTGGCAATACTTGAAAATCGCTCTTTAGATGCTCTCCACCCAATCCAAATGACTTTCAGCTATTTTGCAAAAAGGAATGGGGATACATTTTATTTTCTGTTCTGCAAACGTGATACTCAAAAGACATGTGGCTGTCTTTTCTACAAAGTATTGATTCGAGGTGGGCTGCCTGGGCACCACAACACATATTTTAAATTTTTATTTGTAAAAAAATAAATATTAATGTATCATTTCCCTTCAGTCTTTTTTCTGTGGTTGATCTATGTTCGCTTTAACCAGGATTTTAAAATATCTGTTGGGACTGTTCAACCCAGTTATTGTAGTTTGGGAGTCATCTTTGTTTTCATCATTAAAAGTAATAATTTGACTTCCCTATCTCTGTAACATATTCTCATTAATATAAGACATGTCTTAAAAAAACTGCTTGAGAAAACATGCGATCCTTTCCAACATGTAAGGTTCAATAGCTTCTTGAGTGCATAAGCTTTAAAATGTCTCTTCCTTGGTTGAATTATTGTTCAAATCCAATTAATTATCTTTTAATACAGGTAGCACACCACCCTGTTGTTTTCTTGAATTTTCTCAGTTAACTATCTGACTTACTGAGCCGACCTTTGTTCCTTGATAACACCAGAGGTATCAGTGTTTACTGATAAAGATTTAAAGATACTGTTTGCACCATTCAAAATTGCTAGGTCTTTTCTTTTTTGTTTGTCTTAGATGATCTTCCTGCAATAGAAACAGACAGTGATCTGGAGCCGTCCGAGGAAGATGTCGAAAAGGACAGCGGGCAACAAATTTCAGACTGCGGGTCGGACTCTGCTGATGAAAACAGGAAGAGTTGTCCTCTTAATGCTGAACATGTGAGGTTATTATACTTCTGCAAATAATCGTTGAAATGAACATTATAAAAAGATTAAATCTGTTTTCCTGTATGAAAAAGATGTCACATCAGTTCAATGACCACTTTAGGTAAAGTAGAGCTCCATGTTTGATGGGTTCAGACCTGATCATTCTTTAAAATTTTCATTTGTATGAAGGGACACTAGATGGAGCTAGAACTCTACTTTACTTTCATCCAGGTATTTCATTCATGGTGTCATTCCCAACAACAACAACATGACTTAAATTCAGGTTAGTGCATACTGATGCTAAATGAGTATGTTACAGCCAATGAGAGAACTGACAGCCTAGTTTTTGCTATCAACACATAATGAAGGCTTGCAATGAGCTTTAGTGGCACCTAAAAGGTAACAAGAGCCTGTATAGGAGTATAGGAATAATTGTGCTGTTGTGGCTCAGTTTAAGTCTATATCAGTTCTGGATAGGTGGATTTCCTTTGTAGTGATTGTATGTTCATCTGTAACACCACTAGGTGGAGTATTTTACTCTTATTAGAGGACCTGAAATCTGCAGTGTTGATAACCTTCTAGAATCACGTTATGTTGTGTCAAGGTTTATTAGCTGAGGAAGCAAAATAAAAACCCCTAGCTTGAACTGAAGGCTTTTTCTCATGCTAAACCCATTCTAAGCAGTTCCTTATGATGTGAAAGATTTTCTATTTCATAAATGAAACTAGTAAAGTTTACAGATCTGAGTCAAATATTCAAATAATTATTTAATGTGGGGCTGTATCGATTATTTTTAAACTATAAACATTAACTTTGAAAACAGATTTTGAGTAACATTAAGTGTCCCCTTAATATCAGATATAGCGATTTGATTCATTTTTTCCTACTATAAAAAGCCATCATTTTATTTTGACCACATTCTGTATTGATGTCCACAAGTCACCCCAGACTTTTTGATTTCCCTAATTGCTTAGAAAATAATTGACGAGAATAAAATCATGAAAGGTTTTCTCCCTGTGGTCAAACAAACTCTTAACAAGACAACAAAAGTTTAAGTTGTTACCAAAGTCCATCGTATGGTTGAAGATTCGGACTGACTTGTCTTTCTCAGAAATCATTCACAGGAAATGTTTGTTAAGGGCAGGGTTGGCATGGAGAGAATGTACAAGGAGTGGAGAGGGTTTGGGCTCAGGTTCAAGCAAATACTCAGTGTTTTACCTTATTTAAATTTAGCCCAAACTTATATTTAGGTTGGAAGATTTTGTTTAATTTCTTCCCTTTTTTTATAGTTTGCTAAATTTAGGTTTTAAAAATATCTCCACAGTGAATACTAGATTGACTCCTTTCGTTGTGCTGAAAAGCAACAAACTAATGCATGTAACCAATGAGTTGTGCTGAAATGTCTGAGTTTGGAGGCTGCATGTTAAGAGGAAGCATGTTGACAGATTAACATCGCTCCCACAGACCTTAGTTACTTCCTCTAGTCACAATTTTCATTTGCTGCTATCAGCTTTATGGGGTCAAGAAGATTTAAGATAACCTAACAGGAGGTTTGTGGTTAAAACATGGAATCTTTGAGGAGACTTTCAAGTTTATGCTTTCAATAGTGTTAGTAGGTTAAATCAGTGAATACTAGCTAATAGAAACTGTTTATTGTATGTCGAGTAAATATTGACTTCATCTTCTGCAACATTACGTACAAGTTGACGTGTACTTTATAGATGAAACCTCCTTGTGCTTTTCAAAACTGTTAATCGAGCCAGATCTATCAGGATATGAAGGGGTAAGATCCTAACACGGGGCAATGTTTTTACTGCTGATAAATGCCTGGCTGACTCAGTGCTCGCCTGTCAAACTCTGTGATGTTGTATTTGCCGGGGAAAGTGGACAGGCGGAGCCAGGCAGGCGACTTTGCATGTGAAGGGAATTTTTTTACGAGGGAGGCCACTTCCCAGATGAAGCGTGTTGCTCGTTCTGACTCCTAAAACCGCTGCATACAAAGAGGTCAAAATCCTCACAAGAGCAAGACTACAAGTGTAGTTTTACTACTGTTTGTTATGTGGGGAAGGGAAAAAAGCCTGCAAGTGGATGGGGCTGTACAGAGCTGTGCACTTACAATGCTTCAGTGCTGGGTGAAAAATTTCTGAGCCCAGGCCAGGAACATAGTGTTCCTTTTTCCCTGTGGCTGGTTAGAGTGTGACGTCTGCTGGCATTTTGCCAACCAGGGTCAAGTTGATTCAAATAAGAGAACAGATTGGCTGTCATAGCCTGGTATGCTGGTCTTGTCTGCACATGACAGGAACTCAGGTTCTTGTGGATTTTTCCATGTGAACAGATTTACACAGGTGTGCTGAGCAGTGATACAGCAGAAAAAGTTTGTTTTGTTACCTTATCTTGTGGATTTATCAGTCAGTGTGCCATATCCACCTCTTCTTTATTTTAGCATGTTTTCATTTAAGTGCTACTAACTTACTTTAATAGCTGAGTCATGTCCTTATCAACTTCTAAGTTGAGTTTATGTTTATGCTGACTTATTAAAAAATTCACATCCTGCACTCTGTTCTTAGATGAAAGAGCTGGAGATCTCAGGTTATGCATCTGATGGAGATGATCTTGGCAGCACGGTGACATCAAGCAAACTGGACTCTGAGATCTTTCCTCTCCAAACTGGAGAGGGCAACAAACGGTCTGTCCGTGACTGGCTAAGCTCTGCACAGGCAATGCTGCAGACACCTCAAAAAACAATGGACAGGCAGTCCAAGACCCCCGAAGACTCCACCAAAAAGAAAAGAAAATTTAAAAGGTGTGAATTGTGTTACTTATTTTCTAGAGTTATCTAAGATTCAGTCTCATTAAAAAATTAAATTTTCGAGAAATAATAATATTCCTGAAGTTGGCAAATCTTTGTGTGAACTTTTTTACATTTTGACACATTACAACTACAAACTTTAATGTATATTTGTGGGATTTATGTCAGCAACACAAAGTGCAATATTATGAAGTGAAGTGAAAGAAAAGTAACTGCAATGTTTTTTTAGCCAAAAAAAAGCTATAAAAAATGGATCTGCATTTGATTCCATTACATCTTGAATTCTTTGGGTGTGTCACTATCAGCTTTGCACATCTTAAGATTGAACTTTTTATTATTTATTTATTCTTATTTGCATAATATCTCAAGGTCATTCAGATTAGATTAATGACCTCTGTGAATAGCTTGTTTCAAATTTTGCCACAGTTTCTCATTTGGATTAAGATCTGGACTTTGACAGGGCCATACGATTAGATGAAGATGCTTAGATCTCCTCCATTCCGTCTTAGCTGTGGTTGCATTATTAGGGTCGTTGCCAAAGGTCGCACTAGACATGTATTTTTGTCCGTCATTTTGACCGACAGCGTCATAAAAATCCAGTCATAACCCATTTTTACCTGTCAATTTTAAATGTGATAGTATTTTAATACATATTCAGTAGCATTTTTAAAATTTATTTTAGATAATATTCAGTCCAAATAAGCTGAACAGAGAACTACATATAAAAAATAAAATTAAACGATTGTACTTAAAGCTGCTGTCTGGAGTATTTGAAGGAGAGAGTGATTTTTTCAAACCCACTATCAAGGCCCCTCACTAAACATTCCTCTTGCTCCCTCTAGCCTCACCTCAACAATTGTGCATTTGCATCACCTGTGGTGTCACAGTGGGTCAAAGAGGAAAGCAGCTAGCGTTATCGATCATCACCCGATTGTAGTTTGTAATGGACCTTTCAGAGATGTGCGACTTCTCCATGACTGATGCTCTCTTCCAATATGGTGACTGTAAACAGCAGCGGCCTGTTTGCGCAGCCCCATCTTCACAGGTTTATGCGATGCAGATGCAAGTTGATAGACAGCCGGCAAGGTGGAAACCCATTCTATTGGCTAAAACAATTCGTCGGTCAGTGTGTAGTGCATAAGGATCTAGAAGAAGGCGGGACTTAGGAAGGATAACAAATGTTGTGGAGCACTAGCCTTTTTATCATAGTGTTGAACTCCACTATTATTTTAAATATTGATAAAACTTTGATACATAAACATATTCTCTGGACTGCAGCTTTAAAATACGAATACCTGCTATGTCTTTATATTCTGAAGTTTCTCCTGCTCCGCATGGAACTGAAATGCACACCCATTTGTCTGTAATCAAATAGTGGGAGGTTTTTGTCATGAGGTCTTGGATTTTTGCCTCGGACAGCGGACTTCTCATGGGGTTTAGATGTTGTTCTGAAGGCTGAATCCACACAACACTGGGGACTGGAATTAAGTTCCACTTAAGCCACAATTTTGAAATGAGGAAATATTTCTCCAATTGTAGCGATCAGAAATCGAAAAGACTGAGCGAACCGTTTCCTGACCTGTAAAGTATTGCTTCAGCGGAAGGAAAGCCAGCAGCATGCACCAGAGTTTGGCACACATTGGGGTCTCTGGATCGCATCTAACCAGCCGCATTGGCCACAGTCGCGCTCCAAAGCCTCAGTAAATTTTCAACATGCAGTCAGCTCCCGGTTAGCGAGATGCATTGAATACGGTGTCTGGCTCTGAGATGATGCTCAGATGCTCTCATGGGAATCTTTTCTTTAATTGATTTAGTTACCTGTGTGACGTAAAGTTGAAAATGTCTGCGCATTTGCATGAAGAGGTCAGAGGTGTGAATACTAATCTGTCAAAATGAAGGACAGCCTTCAGATTTTTCCGTCACCGTTCTAAAAAACAACGGTCAAATACAGGAACTATTCGGTTAACGCGAGCGACCCCTGGTGGGTGCTCTGCACAAAATTGAACATTTTTAACTGGAAGATTAAGCTTTTTTTTTCACCCAGGACTTACCCTATCAGTTGTGACCGGCTTCGCTATTCCTGTTGAAGGAAAAGCACCCCCATACCACGATGTTGCCACAATTATGTTTCATGGTGGACATGGTGGACACACAGCGCTACACACACATTTTTCCTTGTAGGCCAAAAATATCAGCTGTGGTCTCGACAAAGCAGGTCTCTTTTTTCCACAGGTTTGCTGTGTCATCTGCATGGTTTGTGGTAAACAACAAAATGTCAGGTGTTTTTATTGCTTTTGTCAGCAATGGCTTTCTGCTTACCAATCTTTCATTAAAAAACCCAATCTGGGCCAACTATTCCTCTTTTGAAAGGAGTAGTTGGCTACTTATTCTTTCACCTAAGGTGTGTCTCACTGCATCCCCTCCAGAGTTACTATCGACCTCTTGGCTGCTTCTCTGATTAATGCTCTTCTTGGCAAGTCTGTCGGGTTCAGGTGACCACCCATGCCTTAGTGAGTTTGCAGTTGTGCCTTACGTTTTTGGACCAAACTATTTGAGATGTTCAAAGCTCGGGATATAGTTTTATAACCCAGTGCAGCTTTAATCTACTCTTCATGATGCTGCTTGTTCACTAATGTTCTTGAACAAACCTCTGAGGCCTTCATAGAGCAATTTTATTGATTACTACTTGATATTCTGTTAGACTTCAGAAAGCACTTAGTTGGACTGGTTTTTATTTAGAGGTGTGAGAGTAAAGGGGCCCTAATTCAAACAGATGCCACACATTTTTAAAAAAAAGTTTTAATGTAATGAATAAGATAAACTATGTATCATTTTCCTTCCGCTTCACGATTATGGGCTATTTTGTGTTAATTAGTCTTGCATAATCCCTAATAAAATACATTAAGGTTTTGGGTTTTAACCCTAAAAAAATAATGTAAAGGTTAAATATGTATGAATACATTAATTAGGAATAGAGATTATCTCCTTTAAATTAAGCCATTTGCTGTATAAACTGTTACAGTTCAACAAAGACATGCAACATATTGCTTTCTGCCAGGTGACAGTCAAACTTTGATTGCAATGTTTCCACTGCAGAAGGGATGATGAAAGGGACACCTGGTGTCATCATGTGGGTGCTAAATGTCGTTTAAGCCCAACAATCTGACAGATGGCTATCGGGAGCCTTGTCGCCTGCATCAGAAAGGCTTTTATTTCTTTTTGAAACAAACGGATCTACTCGAGCATTGGTTAGGTCATATGTTCTGTTTGACTTTATCACATTACATCATCTGTGTGTGTGTGTTTGTGTGGGTGTGTGTGTGTGTGTGTGCTTGTTCCACAGTGGAGGTCTGGCAGAGAGGCTGAACCGACTTCAGTGCAGGCAGAGGTCAGCTATCAGTTTCTGGAGGCACAAGTCCATCTGTGACACATCAGCAGCAACAGGTGAACCACATCACACAAACTCGCACTGTAAAGTAAATCACATCAGGATTTGGAATATATATGTAACTGAATCACTGTTTAACTTCAACACGGAACTCGGATTCATGAGTGGGATGAAGCCCCTCTCCAAGCGGATGTTTTTTTTTTTTTGTTAACTCTTCTTTTTTTTCCTTCTTCAAACATGTGATAGTATGGAGGGGCCGCTTAAAGGAAGTGCTGGCTGCAGTTAGATTACTGTGACACTAAGTTGTGAACTCACAATGTAGGTGACAGGAAACTGCTTGCCTAGTTCATTCTTTTTTTCTTTTCTTTTTTTTCCTTTTTCCTTTCCGTGGTATACTAAACCACTAGTGTTTTCAGGGTCTTAAGCACCTCCTCATTTTAGGACACAAGCTTACTCAAAGGTGACAGTTGACTGTGGAAAAACAAGACACCCCTCAAACAGAGCTTAGAGTTTGTGGGCAGTCAAAGGGTTAAACAGAGGATGAAGAATATGCTGGTTTACTTTTACTTGACCTCATTTCGAAGCATTATCGGCATTTGATTTAATCTATTTGTGCCGAGCTTACACACAGTTGAAGTCACTTTGCTAACATCAAGATTTAGAATATAAACTTCTGCATGTATTATTGTACTACTTCTTTTTTTTTTTTTACACCTCGATCCTTTTTATATGACTCACTCTCTGACTCATATTTAACAATAAAAGCAATTTTCCCCAGCTGCACCATGCTGATAGAAGAAACATGTTTGTTGTTGTAAAATACTAATTTAGCATGTATGATATTTTTTCATCATCTGTTGTTTCTCTGTAGGATAAAGACTAAGGTACATTATCTTCCAGAAGTATTTATGCTCCTTAGGCATTTTGACATTTTGTCACATTATAAATCTTCAAAGAAGGATTCACAAAAAAAATCTCTAAATGTGCAAAGCTGGCAGAGACATGTGGCAAAAAGGTAGTTTAAAAAATATATATATTGATTTTGAGGGACTGATTGCAAACGGAGGCCACACTTTTCACAATGTTGCAGAAATGTTTAGAACCCTGGATACTTTCCTTCTAATTCACAAATGGGCACTTTTTTAACATTGCACAATTAAGATAATATCACCTCCTAAAATACATGAAATTTAGTGGGTGCAACATGACAAAATGTCAAAAAATTTGAGGGTTTTAAATATTTTTGCCAAGGCACACTATGTAGCAGTTCTAGCAATTCATTTGAAACCTAAGTTTTCAGAGCTGAAAATAAGTGTTAACATGTACAGTATTTGTCCTGTTTGGACAAAGGCATGTAAAAAATATAATTGCTCTGTAGCAATCTCTCTGATGTGATTTATGACCACTATATTAAAACCTCCCTCTGGCCATTCACATATCCACACAATGAAATGCTGTTATGCTACCCTGTCATGCTTTTTTTTTTTTTACTTGGAGCTGTCAACTTTACAGACCAATTTTAAGAATTGCTGTCTTATCTCAGTTTGAATTACTGCATGTCTGCAGGGCTTTGCCACAATTTGCCCCTCCTGTTTATTTCTTTATGCTCTTGCAGTTCGGGCTAAAAGCACAACTCAGCATTATGGTACAATTCCAAATATTTGCACCGACACCTCCTGGGATTTACTGTTTCATTTCCAATTCAGCTAGTTATGCGGTGCTAATTGTTCTGATTCTAAAAGTGAATAATTCTTGCTACACATAACGAGTCCCACTGAGAGCAGCAGTCTATGAGAGCCTTGGTACACTCTGTACACAAAAACACACAGCACTTAACAGACTCCCAACATCTGTGTTTTTGTTGCTCTGCTCTCCAGTGGACCGGCCTGGCGTGCTGGTGCTGGAGGTGCTGGAGGTCCATGAGGAGTGCAGCATGCAACTGGCGCACTGCAAGCACCGACAGCCCCCCATAGGTGGCCACCAGCAGACTAGTGCCGTCTCCGAGGAAACGACTCGGATGTTGGTGGTATTCAACAGAGACACGGCAGCTCAGCTGATTCCTGCACCCAAAGATGTCATCCTCATATACCCACCCTGGTGAGACTATGTTAAGGACTCAATACTTCAAAGTACCCTTAAACTCACATTTGTCTATTAATTCGGCTGTTAAAAACATCTGCAGTCGGAAATCTTGTGCCATCAGGTTTGGAGGTTTAAATGTGCTGAGTGCCGCAGGTGTGAATGGTCTAGCATACACTGCCTCTCTTTCATTCTTCACTATAGGGCAGACAGCCAAACAAGACAGCTTTCATCTGTGATTTCTTACAGATTTGTATTAAATGGATAGAGAAGAGAAAACATAAAAAGGTAAAAACACAAACAACAGTAAAAGTCCTTCCAAGTGGCCAAATTTAACAACAGAAAGCTGAATCTGAATGCATAACATTTTAAATATTATAGCCTACCAAATATAACGTATACTTATATTCTGATTACCAAACTACACACATCTTTTAACTTTTTAAAAATAGAATATGCCAACATGGGCATAATGACGTTAGTTATAATCATACATTTTGATATTGGTAAATTTCCAGTTCATTGCCCAGCACTACTGTGCAGGGCCTTCCTTTGCAGCTGAAGCACTAGAATGTGGTTTGGATGCAGGTTGGGAACAACGTTTGTTTCAGTTTCCTCACAAATCGCAGTCTCTGTTCGGCCTGTTTCCTGATCCTCGTGGCGTTCTTCATCGGAGATCCTAATCCTATCTGCAATCTGTACTGCACAGTTGCTGATGTGAAGTAATTGGGTTCGGTTTGACTGTAAATTGTCATCTTTTTGTTTTGAGCACATTGGCCTTGTCTTGATCTATTAGCAGGCTAATGTCTCGGGACCAGCCCCCTACCTGTTGGACTCCCTCCCTCTGCACCGATTCATTATTCCTATTAATGACCCCTCTACTTTTGTTTCATTTGCAAATTTACCAATCATGATTTTCCAGCAGTGAATGCACTCCTCCACAAAGAACCCAAGCAACTATCACTTCAATAAATAGGATAATATTTGTGTACATTTTGGTTTGGACCTGCAGATAAAGTTTGTCACTATGGACACAGTCCAGATAAAACTGCCTTAAGACTCAATAAGTTTTAGATTTGGGTGTAAATATAAATACGCAAACAGATAAAGCTATAACCAGTCAGAATGGAAATTACAATAAAGGATTTATTTTTCTCGTCTTAATAGGAGGCCAGAGTAGATTGGCAGTGGTCAAATCTACCACTGAACTGCTTTGCAGCAACGTAGACCAGCTTTAGTTGGTGGAAAAACCATGTAAAACATTTACAAGGAGCCATATAATATCATAGAGTTTATTCCAGCCAAAAGTCACTAAGTGGAGGTATTATATTTTGTAAAGCAATGAAAACACAAACTGAGGCTGAGACTCAGGAAAACACGACTGTGGAAGATTATGTAACATGTGACGGCGATGAGACTAATTATGAGACAAACATTTGAGAAATGTTTGCAATTTTATTGAAAGATATTAGTTTTCTATTTTGTGTAATATCATTATTATCTCAGTATAGGAGGTAAAAATTCTCACCACAGTTGAAAATCCAAATGTGCGATTAAACAACTCAAAATATATACCAAACAGTAATATCTGACAGTAAGGTAAGTATACTCCTGTTGAGAACCTTGGAGCAATAGCTAAAATCATTTCTGGTTTTACTGTTGCTTAACTTATCCTTAAGATAAAATTATTTTTACTTTAGTGTTTCTAAAATAGCAGCAGAATTAGGGTGGGCGATAGATGTTTAGAGTTCAGTTGGTTACAGAATCAGTTTGCTGGCTTTCCCAGTTTTGTGCTCTTTCTTTCTTAATGAGGTCTTGGCTGACAATCAAAAACTACACAGAAAGAAACTCATTGCAGAAAGTTACACAATACAAAACTGAAAATACCTCAGAGAGTCAAGAAACCTCAGAAAATAATCTTACAGAGGCATTCTCCAAGACTGCACAAGTATTTAACTTTATTTTGAACTGCTATTTGGGTGATACTGGTCTAATACTTGACTATTCTCAGCTTATAACAGCAAGAACTCGAAGTGCAGATGTGCGGAACAGTCTCTCAGATGGTGGTGCGGGTGGGGGGGCGGGATGGTGTTTTTGGGGAGTGTTTTGGAGTCGGCGCAAGGCAGCAGTTGACTCCAGCTGTTGGGAGTTTGGGTCTGAGTGTTCTCTGGAATATCCAGGCTGGCGGATACGAAGGGGCCTCCTCAGTGCGCCGACGTCACGCACAGCTCCAGGGAATTCTTCACATTCCTCTTCCTGGCAGTAGTTAGGTCATTTCCAGAAAACTGGGGAAAAAACACTGTTGGATTATTTTCTGGAGCATTTGGGAGTTGCAGAGTGGAGGGAGCCAGAGGGCTGAGATTGAAAACACATGGTGATTTGAAAGTATCTTTGGCTTTAGCGCCTCTCTGTTGCTGCAACATCTCTGTTATAGAGTAATGACTCTAAAAAAATAACTAAACAAATCCAATCACTTTTTTATGCAAATATACACAGTAACATCTGTCAATTTCTCATATTTGTTAAGCATCTGATTTGTGTTTTTATGGATGTTTTTGAATGTCCCAAGTAAAGAAAATTCACTTCAGTACTGTTTAATAGCCAAAAGAATCTGCTGTCACGCTTAAAATATCCAGAGAACACATTGATCAGTCCAACTTTCACAGTCACAGAACAGGTCTAAATGGAAAAAAACAGAGATGAGAGGATCAGAACAGCTAGTGAAATTCCTCCTATCAGTTTCCTGTGTCACATGGAGTTCTAAGCTCCCACATCATTTCTGCAGAGTAGGTTGGCTCCTCCCACCTCCCACGCTCTGTTTTGAGTGGGCAGAGCCCTGAGCGGAAATACCTGCGGGGATTATTCACCTACAAACTGTGACGGCAGCAGCCCGGCCACTCCTTAACCCAGCTACCTGGCTGGTGATGACAGCTGCCCACTCACCTGTTGACAATAGGGTCACACTTCCTGTCTGGTTTGTGCCGGTTTCTCATTAACAGCACGTTCTTCTCCGCAAAGATTAAATTCAACCTTTTATGATTAGCCATCTTTGCCAAGATGTAGACCTGATAAGCATCACATCCCGGGTGTGTTGTACCATGAGTGTTTGTTTTAGAACTTTATGGGAGAAGCAAGCCTATGTAAAGTTTAGCAAAATTTTGGCAGCAGTTAAAGAGTTACTCATCCAATACTTAATAGACCGGAAATTGTTTAACAAATAATTTAGCTAACTTCTTGTAAGTGTATCATTGAAAACGTGAAGCTGCTGAGAAACCAGCATAATTTACAGCACTTTAAATCTACTCTCTTTACACTGTTTTCGTTCTGGTTTTATGATCAAATAAATATGAAAACAGGAGAATGGGATGACTTATTGGCTACTTGTCAAATAGGTATATTTAGTCGCTTTGCTCCAATAACTAAGTTATTTGATGTTTAAAATTGGTCAAGAAATTAACTGAAAATTTGAAAATGTGGATTTTGTGGTTAAACTGCAAAATTATTGTTGCTTTCCACTGCTTGACTGTTCAAGTTTCTTGCTGTAAAAGTCAGAGGTGAAAAATAGTAAATAATATTTTTTTTCATCTTTTTAGTTTTAATTTTCTTTTGGAAATTGTATTATTTTAAACACTGTTTTGGTTCTAATTATGTTTTATATAAGTATTGTTCTGTTGAATTTTAACTTCTGTCTATTAATTAATTGTAAAAAGGAAAAAGTGGAAAGTGGATTAAAAAAGTGATTGGTCAGACTACTATGCATATCTAAAAGAAGATGAGGACCGGGACAGCTGTGGTTTTCGCTCAGAGGATAATCAGCTTCTACTAAAACGTAACAGGAAGTTCAGGAGATAATATTCAATATAAACACAAATCTACATACAGTTAGATTCATATAGTTTAAAAGATTTTGTACTACCTGCTGCTTAGTTGTACTCTTTAAATTATTATTACAGTTAGATGGTGTCCACCAAAACCACTTAATATTACTGTCCTATTGTTTTATTTGTTGTGTTTTGGATTTTCTTCAAATCATATTTATTTGTAAAGGTGTTTCTTCGCTATTAGTTTTTGTAAACTGCTATGGGTCAGTTTTAGATAAGATATAATTCATAATATTGTAATGTGTAAGAAGCCAATACTGTAAAAAAACAAACATCTTGCACTTGTTATTGTTCTATGATCATATGACAAAAATTTGTGTTACAATAACATCAAATGAGTCATCGAAGTGTTCCAGCATGATTAAAATACAGCTTGTACAAAATGTGGCAAGAACATAATATTGTTAGTAGTAATTGCCTTGCTTGAAGGCATAAAGTGCAGGTGATTGTTACAACACCAAGATCTGCTGGCACTATCTTCTATGGTTAAGGGTGTGTCCTGCAAATATTCAAGTACATCTTTTTCACATGATTAAAAAAGTAGTTTATTTAGCTCTATTAAAAAGTTGTAGGTAATCATATTTTTAAAAAGTTATTCTTGGGTTTCTGTATTTTGAAATAATTGAAATTTAACCTAAAATTTACTTATTGGCTCAGCAGATTCCAGGTCGTATTCATTTTTGTATAATAAATGATGACAAAATGGAGAAGCACTTGCTTCAGTAGCGTGTAGGACCTTCCCTACCACCTAGTTTAACTTCAATAATTTGTTTTCTGTTTGACTTTTTTTTTTTCACCCTTATCCTGGAGGAGTTTTAGCCCACTCTTCTTTGCAACATTTCTTACTTGACCCCATTTCAGCCTCATTTGTGTGTGGAATACATTGGTATACAGAGGGAGGTCATTATTACTGACTCAGTTACTATATGGTGCACACATCATTAACGTTCCACCACCGTGCTTCATTGTTGATATGTGTTATGTTCATTTTTTTTCCTGTGGGTGGCAAGGCGTATTCCATGTTGACATCTCTGCCCAGGTCCCATCTCCCCAAAAGACATTGTTCCTGAAGTCCTGTGGTTCATTTATATGCAGTTTTGCAAACCTCATGTCATGCTGCTGTGTTCTTTTTAGAAAGAAAATACTTTCTCCTAGCAAACTTTCCAATCAAGCCATGCTTGTTTAGTGTTTTTTTTTGTAATTGTACTTTCATGAATATCAACATTTAATATACCACGAGGTCTTTAGAATATGAAATTGATCTTTTAAGTATTTGCTGGAAAATCCATCCTTCAGGATTAGCAACTGTCTCAGTTGTTTTGCACTTGTGATTTACTTGGCTCCCTGTAGAATCATGGCCTTTAAATGCTTTGAAAAAGTATTTTAAACCCTTCCCAGATTGCAATTGCTTCTCTGAGGTCATTGCTGATGTCTTTCTGTTTCAGCATTGTGTTAACATAAACTGCCAACAGATGCTCACACTTGCTGATGGATCAGTTAATCAAGTGCCTTCGACTAGCTTCACCTGTCTGCTACTAATCCTCGTAAAACCCTTTGTGGAGGGAGAAAGGATGTGCTTGGCTCAGCATTTCCATTTTGGCTTCATCTTTGATTAATAAATGCTGATAGTGTGCAACCTGTTTTATTTTTTTGTACATTTGAGGTTTAAATCATGTTATAGCCTAGTTAGGATCTGTTCTACAAGACGCTACATTTGAAAGAGAGGAGTTTCTTTTTAATGTGACTCAATAGTCAATACCAAGTATTTTCATTTTTTGTATCTTTTTACTGTATTTGTTTAAAAAAGTCCTGTGTGTTCCCCTTTTACAGTTCAGTTACAGCATCACCTATTTAATTCATTTAAAGTGTTGTACTTTAAAAGGAGTTCTGTCAAAAACACTGAAGGCGAATAAATCGTTTACCTGTCTGTTGGCGGGAGGAAAAAAAAGTTCCCACGAAGAGTCGATTCATTTTTCCCACTCATCTACGTGTCTAATTCTCATCACTTACAATCAGCATTTGTCTAAAACACGCTGAAACATGCCCTGCAGTTCCAGTCACAAAGTGCTCTCTTGGCTCTGAGTCAATGGTAAGCCATCATCCCACCATTATCCGTGTAACATGTGGGAGAAATGAATGGCCGTTATTCACCTTGTTTGATTCCCGGTTAAGCGTCACTTGGATATGGGATTTTTACCCTGACTGGTTATATCACTGACATTACTTGCATCTTTTATCATTCGAAGACTTGCACAAAATGTGTCATTTGACTTGTTTTTTTCCATCAACAACTTTTTGCCTGTGTGTTTTTTTTTTCTTTGGTTTTTAAACTTTCTTTTAAAAAGCAAAGGTGTTTTTTTTCCACAGACACCATCACATTGACTGTTTTTGTTGTGTTGGAGAAGGTTAACATATTTGAAGTTGCACTTGTGCTGAGTGGCACGCAGTTCTGTGGAGGTGGCTGGTAGCTAATCTGAGTTTGACATTCAATCTGTCTCAAGCTGTCAGACCCTACAATCATGGAACATTCTATTCTTTTTATTTCAGGGATTTCATTTTCTTTTTTCCTCAAGCTATCGATATAATTAAATCATAATCTGTTTTCTTTTTGTTTTTTGCTCAACATGATAAAGATGTTTCCATCCATCCATCCATTTTCAATTATTCAATTAGAGAACCACTAGAGTTGAGGCTTAAAACACATCTGCTACTTATACCACTTATACCCTTTGAAATTTCTAAGTTTGCAGCTGTAATGTATGTTATTGGGATTTCATTTAATAGAATGGTGCCATTTTGTGGGTAATTGTAAAGTGCAAAAAAAATGCAGCTTTTTTGACTAAAAATCTGAAATGTGACATGCATTTGTTTTTTATCCCCTTTACTCTGACTCTCTTAAATATAATCCAGTGCCACAGTCTGCCTTCGGACGTTTCCTAAGATGTAAGCAGAGTGCAGCCGTGTATAGTCTAATCTTGGTATACATACAGTAGCTCTTTGAAAACCTCTGAGCTTTGTTGGTGAACATTAGAGAACAAACCAGACAGGTCAGTGGTAAAGTTGTAGAGACGTTTAAAGAAGCATCACATTGCAATATGTCAAACTTTGGACAGTTGATGTAGAGCTATTAAATCCATCATCCAAATACTGACTGTGACAGAACTAAACACCTAGTAAGCTATAACAATTTGTTGAAAGTATTCATATTAAACATTTGGGATGAGGTGCTCTGGTTACATGAGATGAAACGTGACATTTGTGGCAGAATACTAACACTGCATATCATTCTGAGCACTTGGTAGTAGCAGCATCATGCTGTGGGGATGCATTTCTCCAGCAGGGACGGGGAAGCTGATCAGAGCTGATGAGGAGATGAATGGTTCTAAATACAGAAGAATCTTAAAATAAAAGCCAGAGCTACAATAGGAAAGCATAGAGTGGCTCTGTCAAAGTCGAGATGTAAATCCAACTTGGAATTTGTTGCAAGTCTTGAAAATTGATGTTCAGACATTTTCCATTGACTCTGGATAAGCTTAAGCTAATTTTGCAAAGCAAAAGGGGTAAGAAAATCAGCTAAAGCTGAATTCATAGAGAAAAGTAGTTATAGAACTTATTGACTTTTGGGACTGAATAGAAATGCAAAGATTTTAAAATTTTACTTGCAAAAATGTTGAAGACTAATGTTTTACAATCATTCCTTGTTCTCTGTACAAGAGCCTTAAAGAATACTGAGAATAAAATGTGGATAAGCTCAATACTTTGACAAAGCATTGTATTTTAACTGGTCATCTTCTTTTTACAGGCAGAGTCTGTCTATGGAGAGCTTCAGCTGTCCTGTTATCCTGAACACTCACTTCAGCCAGAAAGTCTCACCTGCTTCCAAACCAGATATTTCCTTACCAAAGATCTGGCTGTCTGCAGAGAGGTGCTTGCCTTATTTTTTGGGTGAAATATTTGGACTGCTGGGTGAATGCAAGACCAAAAGTGAAGGCAGAGCAAAGCAGGTATGTATACATAAACACTGCCACAAAATGTATTTTTAAATTTGCAAATTGACATTGTGTTGTAAAGAAACTGAATTACTCAGCTTCAAGTGAGAGAGCAAACTTTAATCAGACATAGACATCAGCACTTAAGCACATAATGACAGCACCAAGAAAATGCATGCAGAGTGGTTTGGCAACAAGCCTTGAGGTTCTGCTCAGGTTTACTTATCGTGCAAAAGAACAAGAATTCAGGAGGTTCAAGTCAATATTATTTATGAACTCATATTTACAAAATCACACCTGCACTTTTTCAGATTGTGGTTGCTTGCCGCAGGGTTCATCACGGTGTCTTGGAAATAATCCTGAGCATAAAGAATAATAAATAGTCGTGGTGGAGGACTTATCCCAACACAATTAGTTATGCTCACAGTGTGTACTCTAGAAGTGTCACAAGTAATGGAATTGCTCATATGTTTATTTACTTAAAATATTCAAGAAATTACAAGCGTATGGCCAGATTTTTATTTTGTTTTAACTGTTTTAATGTTTATTTTATTAAATTACTGAAATAAGTCTATAAGGTTGTTGTACTTGAGAGGCTGAAACAAATAAAACTTTTTATGTTGGTTTGATAGTTTATCAGTTGTCAGAAAACAAAAATCCTTCATGATAACACTTATTTTTGATCATTTTGTCTTCTAGTGGTCAATACTGATAAATAAATGTATCCCCCACAAGCCACACATCTTTTTTGTTTGGTCAAATTGTTCTGGTTCTTTTCTCTTATAGGTTGCAGCATCTGATGTTCTCTGCAGCTTTGGGACGAGACACCGTCTCTCTCTCCTGGAAGCCATTGAAGGACTTGGCCAGGCAGGCTATGTGGATCAGGATGTGGATGTGGTTGTCCAAAGAGTTTACTCAATCCCAATGGCGGACTGTTCTCCTGTGTCCTTTTTTAAACAAAGAGCATCCCTTTGGTCCTCCACCGCTCCTCCTCCTGCACAGAAAGGAAAAACCAGGTACGGTTAAACAGCCTGATAATTGGTGGCCCAGAGGGGGCTATTGGTTTATTACTTGATGCCAAAAGAAACAGAAGGAATGAAATCATGGTCATCTACTTTGTGTCATTTGGTACAATTGAATTTCTTCCTTTTGTTGGAATTGCATTCTGACTTTTTTCAGACCCCATATGTTTCTCCTACGTGACATGATGTGTCTCAGTGGTCGAGCTATTGTTCACGGAGCAGCGGGCCCCACAGAGTGCTCATGCTGTCTCCAGCCATATGGCATTCCTTGACAAAGGACACAAACATTTTTAATTGAATCCAGTCTCTCTGTTATTGTTTCTGGCCAATTCTCAGGAAATACAGCAGTATGTTCGTAAAATCTTGTGCACCAACAAGCCAGCATTGAATCAGTATCCACTTGCAGTGCACTAAATGGAGTACATTGTTTTATTTATTCAATTCAATTTTTCAGACTTTCTTTATAGAACACTTCTCATAAAGTCAAATGTAACAGAAAGTGCTTTTAAAAAAGTTACATGCAAAGTATGCAACATCAAAGAACACATCAAAAAATGCTAAAATAATCAAAATATACATTTTTATACAATTACAATAAATTGTCATAACATGCAGAACTGAGGGAAAGTAAATGTGTGGAAACACCCGAAATGGTTAATAATAAAAGAGCATAACATTTTCAATTTCCAAAACATATAAGAATACTTTAATCATAACACAAGTAAAGATGAATTATTCAACTACATTTATAATGAAATCCCAAGCAGTGTATGGTCAGATTAAGGGATTATAGTCAAATTAAAAATAGATAGAGACAAAAATAAATGTGCTCAGAATTTGACAGATAAAGTAAAATTGAAATTAACTTATACGTTTGGATGTAGTGTGTGTGTGTGCATATATATATATATATATATATAGACTAAACATAAGATTTTAATTTACGTCAGCTGCCTTCGGTTGGTCGTGAGAAATACAGGCTAGAGCCTGAATAGATGAATGACTCTCCGTGACCGTGACTTTTAACTTTAAATATCTGCAGAAGACTTTTTTTTTAGATAAAAGTAAATCAGATAAGTAGGTTTGACTAAAACCAAATATACTTTAAAAAACCCTGATTCTTTTAAGAACCAATTCTTAAACAGACAGGCTGCCTACCCACAGACATTCTAATCGGTGTTAATTAATTCTTCATGTTATCAAAGCTTGTATTGGTGTCTCTGCCAGACTGAAAGGAAAGGATCAAACTCTGACAACATTTTTTGGATCACATTTTTAAAAGGATTTAAGGAATTTTGTTTACACACTGTTAACCTTTATGTATAAAATTTTAATAAATTACCTTCGAAATGATACATACACTCTGTACAGTTTGATTAAAGGACACATTTATTACAAGAAAAACGATTTTAAAAAATCTGCAATAACCTGGTTACAAAAAATGTGCTCAACCTGCGATTAACGCTGTGTAGAAACATCTTCTGATTCAGTTTCCACATTCATTCTTTTTCAGTTCCAATCCACCATCAGTTATAGGGAATTTTCCTCCGCATTTTCATCCTTTAGCTAAAGTTATAGTTTGTGAAAAAGGTTATCAGTCAGGACAAAACTACAAAACGAATTTCACAGACTTGGATATGCACCTTGCCACAATAAGGGAAGTCACCAATAATTGGAGGAAATATGCAGTAACAAGGATGTTACAAAAACTAGATGTTTCTTTTAAACTAATTAAAAGGCATGACTGAAACTGACTGAAATCAGGGAGGCTGCCAAGAGGCTGACAGCAACACTGAAGGACCTGCAGTAATGTCCAACAGGTGCCAGTTATGTTCTACATGTGTCAACAGTTTCCTGTTTTCTCCATATGTCTGGACTGAAGAGTGGGGATGCAATCTCCTAAAACCTTGTGGAAAATGTGTTGTGTAACCAGACTTTCAGGCCGTAATTACAAATATTCATTTTGGCACAAATGCAACACTGTTCAGGTGGAACTGAGGCATTTGTCAAGGTGAAAGCAGTTAAAGGAGCATGGGGCAGAATTAAGAAGCAAAACTCACGAGCGACGCGCCCGGCGCTGCAAGTAACTGCAGCCAGCCGCACGGGAGCGCGCACAAACGCTTCACAAAAAAACATACCTCTTCACAGTGACATACTCATTTTTCTTAATGCCACTTTTTAGTGGGCTGTGAGTCGTCCTTGGTCATTTCCCAGTTGCAGAAGAATCCATTCTCACAATTAGGCATGGGCCGGTTACCGGTTTCAAGGTATACCGCGGTATGAAAAAGTCATGGTTTCAAAACCACAAAAAATTTCCGTCATACCGTCCCTGTGGTATAAGCGTTTTTTTTTTTGTTTTTTTTTTTCATTTGCGTCCCATCGGGGAGAAAGTAAAGATCCCTCATGAAGCTGCAGCGTAACACCCCCGCCATCTCCCGCCCTCTCCCGCACACCTGCGTTTCTTGTGAGTGACAAGCGACCAGCGCTGCAGGCTGTGTGATGACTGAACTTTTCCCACAGTCTCTAAGCGGCTGTTTGGGAATACTTCGGCTACCGTAAAAAGCCAGACGTTCGCGGCCTGGAAGAAGAAGTTCGCCCGACGTGCAAAACATGCTTGAGAACAGTGGCAGCCCGAGGACACAATACATCGAAAATGATTGCGCATGTTCGGGAGCATCACCCATCGTTGTATGCTAAATTAAAGGTAAAGTTAATGCTGTTTTAAAATGAACGAGTGTATTAGCGTCTGACATTATTCAAGTGAGCTTGTTACCTTGGCAGATATGGTAACTACCTTATCTTTTCTTTTCTTCATCTCTATCCTTATTAACTTTTTTTAATTGAGGCAGATAATGGTAACTAGCATGCTAATGATGATTTATCTTAGCATGCTAGTTAGTTACCATATCTGCCTCACTAAAAAGTGTTTTTTCCTTTAAAAAAAAATACAGACATTCAAAATACACATTTTAGAGCTCTAATCATAATACAGTGAAACCGTGATATTTTTGCTTAAGGTTATCATACTGTCAGAATCTCATACCGGCCCATGCCTACTCACAATTGAATCAATGGAGGTCTGCGACCATTTTTCTTTCTCTTTTAAAGCTGTCGAGAACACACACGCAGTGTCAATTGACGTCACACCCGTAAGACAGCGCGGGAAATTCGGGCCCCGAACTGCAGCACATTTTGCACCACACAGCCAGTTTAAGTAAATGGAACGATACGTGGTTGGGCTCATTCTTTTTGGTTTATAACGCTTCATCACCCAAAAGCATTAAAAAGCTGGACATGGATGTTTACTTTATTTACAAATCCTGCCCCTTGTTCCTTTAAGAATAGTTCCTAACCAGTCGGTTTGGGCCCAAAATGTTAAGGTGTTAAAGCGGTTGATGAAGAGGAATTTTATTTGTCAGTATCACACATTAATAATAATAATAATAATTCTTATTATTATTATTATTATTATTATTATTATTATTATTAGAATCAAATCAACAGAAGTAATACTTCAGAAGAGGAAAGCTAAAATCTTGGAATGGCAAAACCTGGGAAAAAGCCAGACGGTGGACAAGAGATGTCTTCGTTGTCTGATAGATATGGAGACGTTTTTGTGAGGTGGAGTGGACTCCTACAGAAGGCAACAGTGACTCAGTGGGTAGAATGTTTGTCTTGGAATTGAAAGGTTGTACCACAAAGTTCCCTACCGATCTGCCTGTCTGTGTATAAATGTGAGCTTGTTTGTGACTGTGAATGGGGGAATGTGCTTCTAGTGTCAAGCACTTTGAGTGGTCAGTATGACTGGAAAGGCTTTTTTTAGGTTCAGTCCATTTACCATTTACTAAGTATTGAAATTGCATCAAAAAATTAATTTAGCAAAGTATTAGTTTAAAAGTGTGCACAAGTACCAACCATGGTTTTGGAACCCTATAAAAAATTTTTTTTACATCTACAAGATTTACAGATAACATGTATGTGGAGATAAAGGTTGTTTAATGATTCATTGTTGCATAATTGTGCCCATATAGTGCACTTTTAACAGGACTGTGTAAAATTTTAGAGCTGCTGTAAAACCTAGATTTTTTTTATTTATTTAAAGGGTTCATTGGCATTTTTAAAACTTGCATAGTGAGTTTCTCTCTCTGAAAGTCTCTCCATTAGCTAAAACTTTAGTCCTGATTTGAACTGAAAGAAATTCTGACATCCATGACTTAAAGAGGCTATATGCAACTTTTCCCCCAAAATAAACATAACAATAGCCTTTTTATTTGACCATTTATGACTCAAACATCTCCTGATGAGCATACTGACACCTTGTCAGGTCACAGTGGGTGCACCTATAAGCCTGTATCCAATTTTTTCTATTTTCTGTCGGGTCCGATTTTCCCGCGCTTTCTGCGGATGTGACGTCAAGCGCGTTCATGTTAAATGTTTCAGATCACTCTGCCACTACCGGCAGTCAGCACTCGCAAGCAGTTCAATGGATTGTGCGAATACACAGAAGAGACCAAGGACAACTTTGACACCAACAGTAACTCCACATAGGACTAAAAAAGTTAAATCCCTGACAAGTGCCCGAAAAAGATCGAAGATTGAGAGCGACCGGCGAACGAGCGCGCGCTGCGAGAGCGAGCAGAAAGGAAGAGCAGCGCCGTTTTTTGGCCACAGGTGTCAGTCGCGAGTTTAAGTTTCAGAAAATTGCATACAGCCCCTTTAATATCTAAAATAGAATTATAAAGTGCATAAACTGGTCTTGGTTCTTCAGAGATACAGCAAGAAAGACCTGTGAGTCACCATTATTGCTATAAAGACTAGAAAAATTGCATTTCCTGCAAAAAAAGGCAGTGTGAATGCTGTAAGCTGAATTTACTTGCAGAAAATGGCTGAAGTATTTCAAGTCAACTATAAAAGACTTGCTGAAGTCTAATAAACAGAAACAGCAGAAAAAAGAAAAGGGGTGTGCCAACCCTAACACAAAGAAAAACTGTCACAATTAGCTAAAATAAAAAGTTGAATATTATGAAAAGTATAAAGGTTATGAATACCAAAAGATATACCCGGAAAAAGCAGAATGAGCAGAATAGTTGAAAAGTAGAATGGTTAAAATAGCACAAAGTATGCAGAAGTAGTTGAAGTTCAAAAAACATACGGAAGCGTATGGTAGCATGTTGCCAAACACAAACATGTTGGTTAACAATAATTCAATCCATTCAGTATAATAAAAATAAGCTTAAAGGGAAGTGTTAGCTAAAATTAGATGAAATGCAAATGTTAGCTAAAATGCTAGTGGTAGTAAGTTGGCAAACACTAACATGGCGCTAAACATTAACAAAATCTATTTAACAAGGTAATCTTAGCTGTTAAATCAAAATTAGCTTACATTTTGATACTAACTGTAATACTAGTGTTAGCTTAAATACTAGTGGTTGTATCTTGGCAAACAGTATCATGTTCATTACCTAACTTAATCCTTTCAGTAAGTTAACATCTTCCCAAAATGCAATATTAGCGAACATTAGCTAAAATACTAATGTTAGCTTAAATGTTGATTTTTAGCTTAAATGCTAGAGATAGCTTGTTGGTAAGTACCAACATGTTGGTTAACAGTATCTCAATCCATTCATTATGTTACTTCTAGCTGTTAAGTCAAAATGAGCTAAAATTCCGTTGTTAGCTTGAATGAGTTCAATTGCTATTGTTAGTTTTTTTTTAAACGATTCGCAGCATGGTAGCAAACATGAACATATAGGTTAACAATAACTCAACCCATTCAGTATGTTAAAATCAACCCAAAAACCAAATGCTAGCTAATATTAGCTAAATTCCTAATGTTAGCTAAAATGCTAATGTTAGCTTAAATAACACAGAAAGCATGTTGGCAAACACTAACATAATCGTTACCATGAACTTAATCCTTTCAGTATGATAAAATCTTCCTCAAATGCAAATATTAGCTGAAATGCTAATGTTAGCTTAAATGTTATTTTTAGCTTAAATGCTAGAGATAGCATGTTGGTAAGTACCAACATGTTGGTTAACATTTACTCAATCCATTCTTTATGTTAATTTTGGTTGTTAAGTCAAAATTAGATAAAATTCCATTGTTAGCTTGAAAGACTTAAATTGCTATGGTTAGAAAAAAAGCTATTGCTAGCATGTTTGCATACATGAACATATTGGTTAACAGTAACAACCCATTCAGTTTGTTATAATCTACCCAAAAACCAAATGATAGCCAAAATTAGCTAACATGCCGATGTTAGCTAAAATGCCACAGATATCTTGTTGGCAAACACTAACATGTTGGTTAACTTTATCTTAATCCATTCAGTTTGTTAACTTTAGCTATTAAGTCAAAATTACCTAAAACGCTAATATTAGCTAAAATGCTAATGTTAGCTAACATGCCACAGATAGCATGTTGTCAAACACTAACATGTTGGTTAACTGTATCTCAATCCATTCAGTAGGTTAACTTTAGCTATTACGTCAAAATTAGCTAAAATGCTAATGTTAGCTTAAATGCTAGTGTTAGTATAATGGATAACAATAGTAAGTTAGCTAACAATATCTTAGTTCATTTATGTCTAAGATTGCCTAAACACACAAGTCTGTGTAACTGCCATTTAAAAGTAATCACTGTTTTCCAGGTGTTGGAACAGTAAAATGGCAACTTTTGCCTGCCTAGTACCTGAAGTATTTGAAGTCAACTGTAGAAGACTTGCTGAAGTGTATTGCACAGAATCAGCAGAAAAAATAAAAGTAGTCTACCAACCCTACTGCATAGAAAATCTCACAATTAGCTAAAATGCTGGTGTTACCTTAAATCAGCTAAATTCCAATTATTACCCAAAACGCTAAAAGTAGCATGTTGGGAAAGACAACTATGTTGGTTAATAGAAGATTTATCAGCTAAGTTCCAAATATTACCCAAAACGCTAGAAGTAGCATGTTGGGAAACACAACTATGTTGGTTAAAAGAAGACTTATTATATTCAGTAAATTGACAACAAGCTATAACACTTAATATTATTGAAAATTAGCTAACATGCTAATGTTAGCTAAAATGTTAGCCATGTTGACAAACACAAACATGTTGGTTAACAATAATTCAATCCATTCAGTATAATAAAAATATGCTTAAAGGGAAGTGTTAGCTAAAATTAGCTGAATTAGCTTAAATTTTGATACTAACTGATATACTAGTGTTAGCTTAAATGCTAGTGGTAGCATGTTGGCAAACAGTATCATGTTTGTTACCATAAACTTAATCCTTTCAGTGTGTTAAAATATTCTAAATAATTAAATGATTATCTAAACTCCCATTGTTAGCTTAAATGAGCTAAATTGCTATGGTTAGCAAAAAAGCTATTTGTCGTATGTTGGCAACAATGAATACATTGGTTAACAATAACTTAACTCATTCAGTTTGTTCAAATCAACCCAAAAAACAAATAATAGCTAATGTTAGCTAAAATGCCACAGATAGCATGTTGGCACACACTAACATGTTCGTTGCCATGAACTTAATCCTTTGAGTATGTTAAAATCTTCCTAAAATACTAATATTAGTGAACATTAGCTAAAATGCTCATGTTAGCTTAAATGCTAGAGATAAAATGTTGGTGTTTACCAACATATTGGTTAACAGTAACTCAATCCATCCATTATGTTAATTTTAGCAGAAGTCAAAATTAGCTAAAATGTTATTGTTAGCTTAAATGAGCTACATTGCAATGGTTAGTAAAAAAGCTATTGGTAGCATTTTGGCAAACATGGACATATTGGTTAACAATAATTCAAACCATTCAGTACATTACAATCAACCAAAAAACCAAATGATAGCTAAAATTAGCTAAAATGCTAATGTTAGCTTAAATGCCACAGATAGCATGTTGGCAAACACTAACATGTTGGTTAACTGTAGCTCAATCCATTCTGTATGTTAACTTTAGCTATTAAGTCAAAATGAGCTAAAATGCTAATGTTAGCTTAAACGCTAGTGTTAGTATAATGGATAACAATACCAAGTTAGCTAACAATAGGTGTTTCTCAATGTCAAGGCGCCTCGCCTACCGAGGCATTGCCTTGGTAGGCGAGGCGCCTTGCTTACGAGGACACTGTCCTTCCTTGGTTGAAGAAAACTGTTAAATGGAACAGACTTGCATCACGTGACACCGGCTGCCTAGGGCCCGCCTTTTGCTTACGCGCTCTGTTTACGTCCCGCCTATCGTTATATTTTATATGTATAAGTTTCCATATAGATGTATAAAGAGAGTTTTACTTTTTTATTTGTGTATATATTGGTTCAATCATATGTGAAAGCGAGTTAGCACCTGCTAGCAACCGAAGCTGCAACTTCGAAAATACCGCGATGTATTCTGGGAAATTTTTGACCGAGGGAAGGCATCAAGGAACCTCCCATGTATCCTCGGTCAGTTGGCTAAACGACAGACAAACGGAGGACAGACGTCTCGGTAGCACATGAACATTGGAACACGCCTTGGCGGTCCCTGATGAAGTGTCTCCTAGGCAACCGGGGCGGGACCAAGGTATCAAGGTGAGGTTCCTTGGCATTGAGAAACACCCACAATCTTACTCCATTTATAATGCCTACAATCGCCTAAACATACAAGTCTGTGTAACTGCCCTAAAAAGTAATCACTGTTTTCCAGGTGTTGGAACAGTAAAATTTCTCACTGTTGCCTGCCTAGTACCTATGAGACTGTATTGATCATCATATTTTACAGAGTAATCAAAAGTACTGATGAACTGATTTGTATTAAATCTACAATTTGTTTGAGATATCTTACAATAACCCTGAAACGTCAGTTTTACAGTGGAGGCCATAATGTATAGTAATTCTCTTTTCTAACACAAGATGGAGCTCCACCTAAAGCCATGAAAAGGCCTGCAATTTTTCGACCAATCACACGCCGGCTCTCACTGGGGCAGACAGCCAGAGTGCAACACCTCACTTATGTCTCCTAATTTCTCAGCCGTTTTAACAGGTAACGCAGCTTCCGAACTACTCTTAATAACTTAAGAACCGTAAGGCGTATCAACATCACCAAGGTACCGTTTTTATCGGAACGGATAGGGGAACGCTCTCAAACCACTCAATTTGTTGAAAATATAATATTACAGCCGTAAAAATGACGTCGAATACGTTGATAAATTTTATGGAAACATTAATCTGTCCTTCCTTGGTCCCGAACTACATCCTCTTACTCTGAAAATATAAGGTCTATCAAAATTATTCTTTCACTGTGAGTATCAGCAGGCTTTAATGAAGAATCATGGTTCGTTTCATGTGTGTACCTCAATTTGTCTAGGAGCAGTGATTTTGTAAAAATTAGCATGATTTTGGCATTTTTCAATCTGAGCCGTTTTAGCGAAGAGCAGATTTGTTACACTCGAACAAACAAAACTTATGGAGAAACGGTAACAGGTATCAAAAAAATTGTTGAATCATGAGTGTCAGGAAGGTCTGAAGTTATATTGGCACAAGGCTCATGTTTCTACGTCGCATCATTTATGAGGTATGACTTTACGAATATGAGTCAGAATCCAGCTGTCCTCTGAATTTTTGCTCTGTCCCAATGCATTCCAATGGTCCCTCCTGGGTGCGGGCACTTTGCTTCGGGTCGATTTGCCAAAAAACTGTAACTGTCACATTAATTTTGGTGACATTTCCTGAATCAAAAATTGATAACCTACGTTTTGATATATAATATGTGCAGAAAGAGTGAAATATAAGCGAGTGAGCTGAAGTTGTTCGTGGAAAATCAGGAAAGTGGAAAAGTGTAATTAAGCTAGAGTGGGCCACTCTAGCTTAAGTGCCATGCGCCCATAGACATCCATGTATTTTCAGAAATCTGATCATTTCGGGACCAGAAACTTGAGGAAGGATTGAATGAAAACTGTACAAGTTAGGAAGAAGCCGAGACATACAGTAATAGCTGAAGAGTATGACTACCTTTTAAGATTTGAATGGTGTTTCTAAGTGGAAGTATGTGGAAGTAGTTAGTTTTGCAAAACAGGCGAGATTTAGTGGAATTTTTGAGGTTTTCCATTCATTTCAATGGGAGCAAAAAAAGCATAAAAAGTTGAATATTATAAAAAGTATAAAGGTTATGAATACCAAAAGATATAGCCGGAAAGAGCAGAATAAGCTGAATAATTGAAAAGTTGAATGGTTAAAATAGCACAAAATATGCAGAAGTAGATGAAGTTCAAAAAACGTATGGAAGCAACCAGAAGAAGGTAAGAGGATCTCAACTACATGTCTATTGTTGACACAACTCAGTAAAAGCAGATAAAGAGTGTTGGCCTTAAAATTTAACCTTGTGGAACACCATAGTTTGAATCTTTTTACCTACATCAAGTACTACATATATTTAACAACACTAGTTGAAAAATTGATTGTTTTTAGTATTAGTCTTTACAGTAGCTTTGTGGGAATGTAAAAATACATGTATTTTTACAAACTGTACAGATGATTGTTCTTTTTTTCTTGTTCTCAAAGGTTCCTCGCCTCTAAGCTCGTTTGTTTAGCATGCATCACAAGAGTGTTTCTTAGTCAGTACAGTAACGCTTTTTTATTTATTCTAAAAATAAATTATTTGAATATGTTATTCACTTCATCTGCAGCCAGTTCCCTGATATCAGACTATAGGTGCAACAGCCTAGATTTGCCTACGTAATTTTCCTTGAACTGGGTTTGGATATAAAGAATATTTAGTAAGGAGTTTGTACAAGAAATAAATAAACTAGCACATTGTAAGAACAGTCCAAACATCACATGTATGAACTTAAACATGAACTGGAATATTTAGAGATTGAACTACAGTTTCCCAAATGTTTTTCTACCCTGTTTGTTTTGAAACAACATGATAAATGTGCATGATTGTAGGGGCTTACTTTATAACAATGTTTTCTTTCTTTTTGTAAAGACTGAACAAGTACTGTATATCCTGTGGTTGCATAATAGAGTCAGAGTTGAACCCCCTTTCTTTGGTGTTTAAGCAATACAAACAGCTTTTATCATTCTTGCTAGTTTGTATTCATTTTTGAACACTTCCATGCAAGAAAAAAGTAAACAAAAAAAAATCTTCATCCAAGAGTCCAATTACATAAACTTCCCGTTAGTCTTCCTTTCTCAATGTGTTAGCAGATCAGAGGGGATACAACTTCATCTGTTGTCTTTTATTAGGTAAGGGACAGTGTTTGTAATCTGAGCTCTATTTTTACTGTTTGAGCTACCTGTAACTGACAGTCTACTGATCTTTTTACCAGCATGTTTCTACAATTTAATTGAATCAATTAAATGATGCAGAACGCTGTAGCTTTTGAATTGTACTTTCATCAAATGGCACTTTTAACTCATGAAAAAATAACAGCATTACCCTGTCTAGGGCTGAATGATTTTGAAAAATAATCTAATTGCGATGTTTTGGTTCAATATTGCAACTCCGATTTAATTTGCAATTATTTTCTCAAGGAGCTTTTAAGTAATGCAAGCAAAAAATCTATGTATTATTGTAAAAAATATCAGATTTATTATAAATTAATTATTCTCATAGGCTAGACTTAAGTTAAGGGCAAACGAAGCATGACTGAATTTAAAGGAGTTAATTTATTTACTAAAATCTGCTAAACAAAAGCAAAACAGTAATCACATACTACAGTACAGATGAAAATAATAACGTAAAACAAATCTGAGGCTTTACCACTTCAACAACTCTAACTTTTCATGCTGCT
The DNA here is from genome assembly GCA_963556495.2 of Valencia hispanica. NCBI lineage: Eukaryota > Metazoa > Chordata > Actinopteri > Cyprinodontiformes > Valenciidae > Valencia > Valencia hispanica. Next base: position 23,833,475 of record OY747712.1, on the reverse strand, counting down.
CAAACGTCACGTGACTCTCCCTGCCCTTGTGACCAGTCAAATTGCAGCCTTTGCAATTAGAAAATCTTATTTTGCCATATTGCGATATTATGGCTTTACCAATTAATTGTTCATCCCTAACCCTGTCACATTAAATATCAGTTATTACTATGTGATTAGTCACTTATCACATGTGAATCCTCACAAGCCTCACTTAAATATTTTTTTAACACCTTTCCTTTGCTATAATGGCGTGCGCTTTATGAGGACACCATGATGGGAAGAAATTAGACCGTCCTATTGATTTTCTTTCTATCTTTTTTCTAAAGGTTTATTTATTGGGCCAATTGTCAATATAGTTGTCGTTGTTGTAATTCGAATTAAATTATTTTTCCTCAATTAGTTTTTATTTAGTTACTTTTAGAGGCCCAAGTTGCTTCAATTGTGGCCTTCAGCTCCTCTGCGGTTCTGATTCTAGTGTCTCTCTTGTTCCTCCTCACAATACTCCATAGATTCTCTGTGGAGTTTAGGTCAGGAGAATTTTCTGGTCCTCAAACCATAGTGAAGCTATTAGGTGCCAAATAGCCTTAGGCTGGTATGAGATGCTCAACTCTGGACTTTAAAGAACCATGAAATCTGTTCTTCTCAGCTCCTCTTCCAGACTCTGGGATCTTAATTTCATAATAGACTGCAGAGTTTACTTTATAAGAACAGTAAATTTTAAACCACCAAACAAAAGTCCAGTCTTTTTTTTCCTTAGCTGGGATAGAATGCTTTTGACAAAAATGGTTAACATATGCTGGCAGCAGTGAAGCAGACGGAGTAAAAGCAAGATCTGCACAATGAGCGAAAAAATGGACGACAACAACGCTTCAGCACAGTACATTTTGTATGTACTGTATCGTTTGATCGTGTTACACCCGTTGTTGCTGCTCATTCTGGTGTTTTTATTCCCGCTTTCACAATCTCGTCACTTCCCGAAGGGGGAGTGCCCAGGCTGCTAATAGGTTGGCCTAGCTATGCTGACATTTAAATGCAGAGAAATTCGGTTTACTTACCGCATTATCTGGGTGTGTTAGTGCGATTAAGAGAAGACCAGTTCTATTTGACTTCAGCAGGACTAGGGTATAAACATGCCTTTTAAAAGTCCGAATTCAGTTGGACTACGGCAGTAATTTGGTTTTCTCTTACTGTATGTGAAAGCACTGATTCATTCTAGTTCAGGAGGGGCTTAACACAAAGACTTTGACAGCTGTAACCCAAAGTACATGTGCGCTGGCTCTTAAAGCACTAACTTCAGCTGCTGTTCCATCCTTGATTCTCAATCCTCTCAGGGGTGCACTTATCCCCCCGGTTGTGCACCTTATTCTGTCAAACATTTTCCTTCCACTGAACTCTCCATTGTTTATGCTGAGATACAGTACTCTGTGAAGGTTAACATTTGGATTATTATTAGCTGCAAGCCAAAATAATCAAATTAAACTGAAATAAAATATTCAGAATGTTTTTTCGTCTTGAATGATAATACTAGTAATATTCATTTAATGACTTCATTAAATTATTTATTAAATACACTTTTCAATTATATTTTATTTTATTGAGATACATCTGTTTGCTGTGTTTAAAATTTTTTGTTCACAGGCCTAATAGTGTCGGCACTTATTTTTTACCCGTGCGCCGATCTTCGATTCTGCAGCGTTAGGAAGTTTGAATCGTCATACCTGAACAGCAAATTCATATGACTTTCTTAAAAGCTATGTAGAGCCTGTGAGTTAGTGATGAATCAGTGTTGGTCATTCTGAAATGCCCCACTAAAAGGAATTATTTTTAGATTATCGACAAAAATAGTTAAACTTTAAATTACTTAAGACGATTATTGATATTAGGTTATAACCATTTTTACACTTCCTTTTTAGCATAAGTAGCTTGAAGGTATATGTGAGAGGCTCCTTTTGTAGTTAATGAATCAGTGAATGAGGAGCTTGAAGCAAATCTGTCAAATATGACCTTCGGTTGGCTGGCCCTCCCTCTAGCCTGTTGTTTGTGTTCTTTGCTGAGTAATAAAAGTATTGGTTTCTCTATAAGTAGAGGGGACCTGAGGGGGCAGTGGTGTGGTGTGGGGAGTAAAGCTCTGGTCAGCTGGCAAACTTAACTGACTAAACCAAACGCAGTTGTAACGTGACTGTATTGCCATGCTGCTCTTGTGGCTGGTAAACAAAAAACACCCTGTGACCGGAAACGGAGCCTCTATTTTTCTCGAAATCTTGTTTGGAGTGAAAGGTTGAGAGACAGAGGTGGGGCAGAGGTTAGGAGGTGACTGTGTTTGCATGTTAAAAATATCTGGATGAATCCTTCTGCTTATTGTGACAAATTGGGTCATTGTTCAGAGAGAGCATTTATATTAAAGTTCAGATTGTTTTCAAAACTACTTTTTTAGTAGGAAAAAGCCCAAAATCCATGGTACTTTTCCAGGATTTCTGCCTGCTCTGCATGGTAGTTTATTCTGCAACCCACTGGCCTCGTTTTCTGTAAAGACAAGGACACTTTGTACCTCTCATGTTGTGTCCCCAGTGTCTGACTCACTCCCCTGGTCAGTGATTCTTTTTTGATCCCTTTGTTTTTTTTAAGCCTCTGCATTTAAAACTCAAGGGAGATGTGTACGATAGGAGATGGTAAGTTCCCGTAAATTTTGAAAAGAATAAACAAAAAGATTAACTGTTTGCAGGAAGCAAGGGGAGGCAAGTTGTTGTTTTTTTTCTTCTTCTTGGTTTAGAAGGAACACAATGTGCTGCAGGGATCCTGTTACAACCATGTTTATTGCTCTGCCTTCCCCGATTGGTGGACAAAATGTAGGAAGGAATCCCGCCTGTCCTTCCCCCTCCAATGAAATCTCTGCTGTGTTCTCAGTGTGTGGCTCGCTTACTTATAGTGTGTTGCCAAGTAATGTGCTTGTGCACTGGCCTTTCATGCACTCAAAGTGTGACTGTGTGTGCGTCTTAAAAGGGGTTATATGTTTGTGGGTGTTTGCTCAGACTCTCAGTGTCGAACTTCCTGGAATAAAACCTGAGTTGCTGAGAATTCTGCGATCTCTCACAATAACAAATTCCTGAAAATGGTCTGTGACTGAGTGCAGCAAGTGGTTGAGGATTTTTTGGGAGTAAAGGGTCATCATTTAAGGAAAAAAATGCAATAAATGGCACTAGAAATGTGCCTTTTAGTAGGGAGGGGGAGTTGTTTATGCCAAATCACCCCTTTTTTCCTGCCAAGTATGATATCCTTTCAGATATCAGGCTACAGTTTTCAAGTTTTAACATGCTGCGACAGTAGTGAAAGTGTATATACTTCCCCAACTGAGAAAACCTCAGCAGCTGTTTTCATATTTCGGGAAACAATAAAACATCACTCATTAAGCCTTACACAAATGTATTTTTTCCAGAAAATGTTTGGTTTTGCTTATATGCACAAGCAGTAAGCTACAGCATCTTCAACATTTATTGGTAACCCATGTAAAGATGTGTAAAAATCCTTTATTATTGCCGGTGTGAATTTTCAGAGCACTTTTTATTTGTTTAAATTATAATTTACAGTGAACCCCTGGTATTCATAGGGGTTGGGGACCACAGCCACCCACAAATAGCTAAAATCCGCACATACTGGAGACGCCCTCTAAAATTGCTTATAACTTTCTATTTTAAAAGGTCAAATTCTGACTATGCTTTAATGTGCATTAAAACGCACAGTCTTAGCAGTACTACAGAAGCTAAAATCTATAGTCTTCCTTAATGTCTACAGTCTTGCTTATCTTCCCTCTTGGGATACAGCCAATCTGTGCCAAGGAGAACAAATGCTGCTCCTGGATTGGGTACTTTGCAAATGCTAATAGGCAAGGCAAGGCAAGGCAATTTTATTTGTATAGCACACTTTGAACAGCAGGGTAATTCAAGGTGCTTTACATGATTTGGTGATTTAAAAGAAACACATAAAAGAAACACACATTACACATGATACACAATAAAGCAAGAGAAAAGTAAAAAAAAGCAAGAGAGCATGAACACATTTCATACATATAACATCAAGCATTTACTCCAAGGCAATTCTAAACAGATGGGTTTTTAGTCTCGATTTAAAGCAGTTCAGAGTTTCAGCAGCGCTACACTCGTCAGGAAGTCCGTTCCAGATAAGGGGAGCATAGAAACTGAAAGCTGCTTCTCCATGTTTAGTTCTGAGTCTAGGGATGTTTAGTAGGCTAGAGTTGGAGGATAGAATAGAATGGAATAATCTTTTATTATCCCAGAGGGGAAATTCAGCTGTAACAGCAGCAAAGTGACAGGTAATTGAACCATTTAAATTGACACGACAAAAATATTTTTTTAAAGAATTAGGAATAATATATGTACAGTAAGGACAAAATTACAAAGCTAAAATACTGTTCAGTTATTTATAGTTATTAATAGTGTGTCAAGTAGAATTTTTTTAAAATAGATTTTAGATATGCTCTTAAAAAATTCGCGAATAGGCATATTTTGCACAAATTATTTGGAGTCTGGTTTCAAACAAAAATCTGCGAAAAGATGAATTCTTGAATACTGAACCGCTAATAGGTGGTGGTTTACTTTAGTTGTTTTAGTTTTAGTGTACTAAATATTACCAAATTTTAGAAGACTAAGTTCAAAGTAAATTGAATCAGTTAGTTAGTTGCTATACTTTATACAGTAGAAACTAATTTTTATGCCGTTTTACATCTTAAAGTAAAATAATTTCCTTGTACCAAGTCAATGTTAGAATGGAATTACAGTTGTACAGAGAGACAGATTTACTTTTGTCATATGAAATGATTTTAAATAAATTTTCTTTTTTGAGTTTCAAAAAACAAAAAAATCCCTAAATGAGATATACATCTGTACAAAACACAGATCACATTCTTTGTTACATTTATGGTTGTGAAAGCAATGGCAGTCATGCAACAACCTGAAGCTTTGCATTGGCATTTATCTTTTCAAAATTTACATTAATCAGATTAAAAACATCTATGTGCAACATCTCCATTGGTCCTGTTTGACCTAAACAAGAAATGCATACACGTAACATGTAATTCCTTTCCTTCCTACTGTTAAAGATTAAGTTTCATTTGCTATTATTCAAACTCATCCCACATGCTGAAAAGTACCTTTGATTGATACAGTTTTAGCTGTTCAGGATTAGTTTTTAACTTTTTTCCACTTTTCAGCAAGGAAAAGGTGTTCATGAAGACACTGTCCAAAATTTTTTGTCAAAAAAATTTACACTAATGGTAGCATAATCTCAGATTAAAATAAATAGACATCCACTTTTTAATTGTCAGCACTTTTTATCAGAATGTAAAAATCCCACACCAAGACATAGTTGTTTTTTGTGAGACAGTGAGGAACATAAGTATTTGAACAGCCTGCGATTTTGCAAGTTCTCCCACTTAGAAATTATGGAGGGATCTTAAATTCACATTGTAGGTGCGTTTCCACTGTGAGAGACAACTTTTTCTTTTAGCAGGAATTCTGGTTCTCAAAGACCTGTTACTCTGCCTTTAAAAAGTCCACCTCTACTCGACTTAATAATCTAAATTAGTAGCACCTGTCTGAGCTCGTTAAAGACAGCTGTCCACCCCACAGTCAGTCAGATTCCTGCTTCGTCCACACGTAGCTGGGTATCTTGCAAAATGAAGAAAAGTTTCTGCAATTTGGCCTGTCATCCACACGAAAACGCAGATTTACGGCACCAAAAATTAATCTTTCTAAAACCTCTGGCCAAAGTGAAGATATGCGTTTTCTCCGTTTTAAGCGTTTAGAAGTTAGAACATAGAAAGTTACTTTGAGTGGATAGGATTTGGGGGAACTACTGCCCCCTACAGGATTGGCATGTCTATGAATATTCTTAACAACGCACTTATACGGTTAGGTGTGGACAGAGATTTCTTTTTTAAATAAGATGGTGAGGATATTTGTTTTTTAAAAATTCACTACGTGTGTACATGGCCTCCAACTACTACCATTGGCAAGACCAAAGAACTGTCAAAAGACATCAGAGACAAAACTGTAGACCTCCACAAGGCTGGACAGGGCTAAGCAGCAATTGCCAAGCAGCTTGGTTAAAATAGATCAACTGTTGCAGCAGTTGTTAGTAAATGTAAGGTCTAAAGATGACTGTCAGCCTCCCTCAGACTGGGGCTCCATGCAAGATCTCATCTCATGGGGTATCACTGATGATAAGAAAGGTGAGGAATCAGCCCAGAACTACATGGGAGGAGCTGGTCAGTGATAAAGAGAGCTGAGACCACAGCTTACTGTAGGTAGGACACTACGCCGTCATCGTTTAAAATCATGCATTGCACGGAAGGTTCCCCTGCTCAAGTCATCACATGTCCAGGCCCGTCTGAAGTTTGCCAATGACCATCTGAATGATCCAGAGGAGGCATGGGAGAAAGTCATGTGGTCAGATGAGACCAAAATAGAACTTTTTGGTCTAAACTTCACTTGCCGTGTTTGGAGGAAAAAGAAGGATGAGTTGCATCCCAAAAACACTCATCCCTAATTTGAAGCATGGGGTGGAAGCATTATGCTTTGGGGGTGCTTTTCTGCGAAGGGGACACAACGACTGCACTGTATTAAGGAGAGGATGAATGGGTCTATGTATTGTGAGATTTTGAGCAACAATCTCCTTCCCTCAGTCAGAGCATTGAAGATGGGTCGTGGCTGGCTCTTCCAACATGACAATGACCCGAAGCGCACAACCAGGATAACCAAGGAGTGGCTCCGTAACAACCATTTCAAAGTTCTGGAGTGGCCTAGCCAGTCTCCACACCAAAACCCAATAGAAAATCTTTGGAGAGAGCTAAAACTCTGTGTTGCTCAGCGACAGCCCTGAAACCTGACTGACCTAGAGAAGATCTGTGTGGAGGAGTGGGCCAAAATCCCTGTTGCAGTGTTTGCAAACCTGGTCAAGAACTACAGGAGACGTTTGACCTCTGTAATTGCAAACAAAGGCTTCTGTACTAAATATTGACACTTATTTTCTCAGGTGTTCAAATAATTATGTGTAGCAATAAAATACAAAGAAATTCTTTAAAAATCAGACAATGTGATTTCCTGAATAAGGCTGTGCCGGTTTGGATTTTTTCTTACCGCGGTGGGTAATCAACAAATTCCCGCGGTTTTGCGATATACCCATAAACATATATAAACTCAGCAAAACAAGAAACGTCCCTTTTTTAGGACTGTGTATTTCAACAATAATGTTATAAAAATCCAAATAACTTTACAGATCTTCATTGTAAAGGGTTTAAACAATGTTTTCCATGCATGTTCAATTAACCATAATCAATTAACATGCACCTGTGGAATGGTCAAGACCATAACAGCTTACAGAAAGTAGGCATTTAAGGTCACAGTTCTAAAAACGCAGGACACTAAAGAGACTTGTCTACCGACTGTGAAAAACACCCAAAGAAAGATACCCAGGGTCCCTGCTCATCTGTGTGAACGTGCATGCTGCAGGGAGGCATGAGGACTGCTGATGTGGCTAGGGCAATAAATTGCCATGTCCGCACTGTGAGACGCCTAAGACAGCGCTACAGGGAGACAAGAAGGACAACTGATCATCCTCGCAGTGGAAGACCACGTATAACAACACCTGCACAGGGTCGTTACATCCGAATATCACACCTGCGTGACAGGTACAGGATGGCCACAACAACTGCCCGAGGCACACCAGGAACACACAATCCCTCCATCAGTGCTCAGACTGTCCGCAATAGGCTGAGAGAGGCTGGACTGAGGGCTTGTAGGCCTGTTGTAAGGCATGTCCTTACCAGACATCACCAGCAACAATGCCGCCTATGGGCACAAACCCACCTTCGCTGGACCAGACAGGAGTGGCAAAAAGTGCTCTTCACTGATGAGTCACGGTTTTGTCTCACCAGGGGTGATGGACGGATTCGTGTTTATCGTCGAAGGAATGAGCGTTACACCGAGGCCTGTACCCTGGAGCGGGATCGATTTGGAGGTGGGGGGTATATCACATCACCATCGGACAGAGCTTGTTGTCATTGCAGGCAATCTCAATGCCTTGCGGTACAGGGAAGACATCCTCCTCCCTCATGTGGTACCCTTTATGCATGCTCATCTGGACATGATCCTCCAGCAGGACAATGCCACCAGCCATACTGCTCGTTCTGTGCGTGAGTTTCTGCATGACAGCAATGTCAGTGTTCTGCCATGGCCAGCGAAGAGCCCGGATCTCAATCCCATTGAGCACGTCTGGGACCTGTTGGATCGCAGGGTGAGGGCTAGGGCCATTCCCCCCAGAAATGTCCAGGAACTTGCAAGTGCCTTGGTGGAAGAGTGGGGTAACATCTCACAGCAAGAACTGACAAATCTGGTCCAGTCCATGAGGAGGAGATGCACTGCAGTTCTTCAAGCAGCTGGTGTCCACACCAGATACTGACTGGTACTTTTGATTTTGAGCCTCCCTTCATTCAAGGACACATTATTCTATTTCTGTTAGTCACATGTCTGTGAAACATTTTTAGTTTATGTCTTATGGTGTTGACTCTTTTAGTGTTCATACAAATATTTACACACATTACGTTTACTGAAAGTAAAAACAGTTGAAAGTCAGAGGCCGTTTCTTTTTTTGCTGAGTTTATATATATATATATATATATATATATATATATTTATATCTACCTGCCGCTGCGCCACGGCTGCACCCTCCTCGTGTGCATAACGAGCTGTACCTTGAGGCTAAACTACGGCCGCACCTATGTGTCAAAGATGGCTCTGTCTGTGATGAAGGCAGAGCGCGTCCTGCAACAACTTATCCAGAAGAGGAGCGCACCGTAGCTCCTGCTTCGGCACTTTTACGCACAGAGAAGGCCCCCATATATAAATTTCATCTTCCCATTCTCTTCTGGGCGACTGACTTTATTTGTGCATGCATCCACGGCTTGGCGGTCCCAATTCTCCGGTTGGAACATTCCCTCTGCGCCTCCGCTGTGCCCAGGTCCGGGAACCACGGCTCAAAGATGCCTGCACCTCGCCTGCTCAGGCCGGTTGCTTTTTCATTTTATTTTCACCTGTGGCTAGTCTTTTTGAGACACTTGTTCGTTTTTTTTGTTGAGACATTTGTTCTGGTATATTTATAGTTCCTTTTCTGGTTAAATGTTGTTGACTCATAGGAGCTTTGTTGATTTGTGTTATGTTTAGTTGAAATTGGTTGTATTGTTTTCATTTCAGTAGGCTAGTTATTATTCGTTTATTTTATTTTTCCTTACCAAATTAGCCCTCTCCTCTATGATATTGGCTGTGCAACCACGTGGAGCAAAATAAAAGTAACAAAATGAAGTTCTGCTTTCGGGAGTTCTGACACGTTGTGCGTCACACGTTATGATTTCATTTGTGCATATTAAATCAAAAAGTACAAAACGTTACACCGATTGCAGGATAAGGCTAGAAACACACATGAAATGTTATTATGCATCACAAAAAATTGCGCTTGCACCCAAGTGTGCAGGGCTTTTTTGTTGTTTTTTTTTTTTTGGACTGGTGATGACGGTGAGGCACTCAGACCCGCGGTGGGCGTCACGTGACCGCGTTATGGCGGTAATCCGGTTACCGCCCCAGGCCTATTCCTGAATTTTAAAAATGCTGTCTCTCGCGGTGGAAATGCAACTGCAATGTTAGTTTCAGGCTCCTCCATAATTTCTAAGTGGGAGAACTTGCGATATCGCAGGGTGTTCAGAATCTTATGTTCCTCACTGTGTTTTAGAATAGAGTAAAATATGCCTTTATTGTCCCACAAGGGGAAATTTGGCTGTAACAGCAGCAAAATGACAGATGATCGAAGCATTTTTGATCACACAAGAATGGTAGAAAAAAGTATAAAAACAGAATTAAGAATAATAATATATGTATATTAAGGACACAATTACAAAAACCAAAGTAATGTGCAATTATTTGAATGTGCAACTTAGGAGGATAATTTAAGAACAAAAAACATTGACAGAATGTGTATGTGTAGTTGCAAATTAAAAGGTGTAAAAAGTAAACATATTATTTACAAGAAGTTAACAAATAAAAACGTGCAAATAACAGCAGCAGAAATGTTAATTGAGTTAAACAGTGCAAATTACAGCACGGGTGTGAACGTTTTTGGGTTTGTTGGGAGCAGTTCTGATTGTAGAGTCAGACAGCTGCAGAGAGAAAGGACCTTTGAAAATACTTTTTTATGCACCTAGGATGCAGCAGTCCTTCTGTCTCCCACCACCTGCACTGGATCCAGGGGGCATCCTAGAATAGAACTAGCCTTCTTGATGATGTTTATCCAACCTCTTCCTCTCAGCTGTAGATAAACTACTGCTCCAACATACTATGCCAAAAAGATAGCTGATGCCACCACAGAGTCAAAGAAGGTCTTTAGGAGCGCTCCCTGGACTCCAAAAGATCTTAGTCTCCTCATCAGGTAGAGTCTGCTCTGAACCTTCCTGTAGAGAGCATCAGTCTTGTGGCTCTATTCCATTTCATTGTTCAGATAAACACCCAGGTACTTATAAGAGTCCACTATCTCAATGTCCACTCCCTGGATGTTCACCGGGGTCAGTGTGGTGGGTCTGCCCCTGCGGAAGTCCACCACCAACTCCTTGGTTTTCCCGCCGTTGATCAGGAGGTGGTTCTGCTGGCACCAGTCCACAAAGTCCTGAGTCCACTGTCTGTACTCTGAGTCTCCTCCTCACCCGCGATGAGGCCAACAATGGCCGAGTCATCAGAAAACTTCTGAAGGTAGCAGCGTGGAGAGTTGATGGAGAAGTCTGCAGTGTAGAGGGTGAAGAGGAACGTTGCCAGCACAGTTGCCTGTTGGGCCCCTGTATTGCACACAGCCCTGTGTCCTCACATACTGTGGTGTATCATAAGTGCCAAAGTTACAATTTTTAAACACAAATGTAACTTTTTCAACGTTTAAGTTAATTATAGCATCAAGGAACTTTTACTTCGTGACCCATCATTTCTTGTTTCAACCATTACGTTCCAGAGTCTGTTGAATTTCAACAGAATTGCATATCCTTCCAATTCATGATTAGGTAACACCCTGAACCCAGCAACAAAGTGAAAAACTAGTGAAGAGCATGCCAAGATCCATTTAAGCATTGATTTAACAACCTCAAGCTGTAGTAATGAATGAGTAGTGAAAAGAGTACATGTATTTTATAACCCTTGTATATTGAATAAACTGCATCTACATCAGCCATATCAGTTTAGTAGGTGTTAATTTGAGAAACGAAAGGCTAAATGACTTTTTGAAGGGGAATAGGATTTTGGTGAATTGCCAACAGATTCTGTAGGTGTGTAGATAGATATTTTTCTCAACTCATCTCAAAATCTTCTTATTTGATACTCAGATTGTCTTCTAAAGGGGGAATTGTTTCCTTCAGTGGTTTGAGAACTGCAAGTTTTGATCTGTGATTGAGGAAAGTTGAATCCTTTTGTCAGGCAGAATTTGTCTGAAGTCTTTCAGAGATAAATCTGAGAGGAAATTGTTGTTCAACTGCTGCTGCTGTGAAGCAGATTTTCATCCACTGAACTGTGGATTAAGTTTTTTTTAATGCTGAGCTGTAAGATATTGTTTTAGCATTGCCACAATATTTCTTTTCTTTATTTTTTTTTTTACCTGAACCAGCTTGTCTATCATGTTTCATTTTTTAAACATTTAGCTAAAAGTGACCAACTCTTTAGTTTTTGTGTTTTGTTTTTTTACGATAGATTTTCATTAGATTTTCATTCACCTAATTTTACCTAATTTTCATTTACTTATCAGGGCTGTCAAAATTAATGCGTTAACGCATGTTTGATAAATTTGTAGAATTAATTAGATACTTTTTTTATGCAATTAGCACATGCAAAGACTGAGCCTCCCTGTTTATCCCACAATTCAACCCCCAGTGCTTTCAGTGCTCACTCGTCACGTAAACGGTATGGAAGACCCAAACTGCATCCGTGGTCCCATCTGAATGTCGCTTCTCAGTTGCGGACCGTAGGGATTGTCGGTCTACTTCACTCCCTGCTCTGCTGCAGGTGTAGTCTGCAGAAAGAATGATTATGTCTTGTGCTGTTGGTCGCTTTGGTTAAAAACAACAAACGTGCATTCCATTGACTCGCCCCTTTCAACGCAAACAAAAGACCTCTTGGGTTGCCAGCCATCAGTAGAAGTGATTGGAACGAGCAGGTGATTAAAAATGCAACCGTCTGCAGCCATCACTTCCCATCAGGTAAGCCTTGGCTAACAAACAAGCTAACATAGCTAACCAACACTACAGCTGCAAATAATAACAGTGGGAACCAGGAAGTAATGTAAAGGTTTGAGGTCACACCATTTGCGCATGCAATGCGGTGTTGTTAAACAAATAACTCCTCTATTATTCAGAAAAAATCAATTCAAGAATACTTTATTAATCCCAGGGAGACATTAAGTGTTGTTGCTCATACTATTTAATTCTTCAAGGAGTTTTTGTAGATCTTGATGGCTTTGGTCAGAAAGGATCTCCTGTAGCAGTCTGTGTTGCAGTGAAACTAAAGAAGCCTGTGACTTAAGACACCGTTGTAGGATATTTCTATGATGAGGATTCTTAGGGTTGTTCAAAATTAATTAGTAACGGTCAGCTTTACATTCAGAAAATGTTTTCCAGTTAGTTTGTCTGCATCTCTTGTGTATTCCCGTAAAAAAAAGAGCAAAAGCTTCCAGTTTTGTCCTTTATTTACACCGAAAATTGTACTTTTTCAGGAATGTTAATTGATCGTGATTAATTCACAGCTACCCTGTGATTAATTAGATTACAATTTTTAATCTTTTAACAGCCATACTTATTATGCTTCTGGTGGTCTCTGTCATTGAGCTTTGCCGTAAACCCTGAAATTGTGTTTCCCAGAGCCAGTTTTTCCTGTTTTTTGTTGTTGCTAGCATAGTTTGAAACAATTACTCACTGCTTGACAGTTTAGTTGTTTTTTTTAGTTAAAAGCCAGTGACTGAGTGACAGCTCTACTTCTTTGGAAGTCAGCAATGACATGTTTTGACATAAATCAATGTACATATGTTTTTTTTTCTTTTTTTACGTTATAGTTACCCTCCAAGATGACTACAGGGCCTATGCATAGTTAGGTTTTTAGAAATATGGGGGACAACTGTTCTTCTTTTTCCTTTGTGTTTGATTTTTTATTTTTTTTAGGTTTAAATATTATGGACAACTTAGTTTGAATAAAGCTAGTGGGACACCTGAGGTTTCTCCATATGTTTAATTGTTGTCTGCTTTTTATTGCTGAAGTATTGTCAATAGGTACTAACCTCATTTTATTTCCTGTAATGTTTATATATTTATAGTTTATGTCCATGCTGTCAGAGCTTGAAAACCAAAGTCAACTCCCTTGTTTGTGCACAAAATTCTGGCCAATAAAGCTCATTCTGACTCTGATATCAACTTTCTGTGCAGGTTTGCACACTAATGGTCATTGTTTTTTGCAGTCTTAAGTCAGGTAATGTTAGTTCAAGTATGTTATTTTGCTGTCAGCAACAAAATGTTGCAATAAATATACTTCAGGGAATCCGATATGTTTTAACCTACACTTGACATTTCCCAACAGATTTACTGATGCTTAGATAATGTTTGCAAGATACCATTGTCTTGGTGAAGTTACTTAGCAGTTTGAAATTGTCTGAGGGCAGAAATAGAATTATTGTAAGTGGTGAAGAATGAATTCAATGATGAAGACTTATCAACATGAATTTTGTTTTGGTAAATTAGTTTTTGATCAGTTGTGTATATATTTTTTAATACATTGAATAGCTTTTAAGGAGGCGTGGTCCAATCACAGATATTCAGGTATATAAGGTTTTAAAACGTTCTGGTTTTAAAATCCAAGAACTTTCCATGACCTGAGTTGTCGCTGGTTGTACACTACCGTTCAAAAGTTTGGGGTCACATTGAAATGTCCTTATTTTTGAAGGAAAAGCACTGTACTTTTCAATGAAGATAACTTTAAACTAGTCTTAACTTTAAAGAAATACACTCTATACATTGCTAATGTGGTAAATGACTATTCTTAGTGCAATATCTACATAGGTGTATAGAGGCCCATTTCCAGCAACTATCACTCCAGTGTTCTAATGGTACAATGTGTTTGCTCATTGGCTCAGAAGGCTAATTGATGATTAGAAAACCCTTGTGCAATCATGTTCACACATCTGAAAACAGTTTAGCTCGGTACAGAAGCTACAAAACTGACCTTCCTTTGAGCAGATTGAGTTTCTGGAGCATCACATTTGTGGAGTCAATTAAACGCTCAAAATGGCCAGAAAAAGAGAACTTTCATCTGAAACTCGACAGTCTATTCTTGTTCTTAGAAATGAAGGCTATTCCATGCGAGAAATTGCTAAGAAATTGAAGATTTCCTACAACGGTGTGTACAACTCCCTTCAGAGGACAGCACAAACAGGCTCTAACCAGAGTAGAAAAAGAAGTGGGAGGCCGCGTTGCACAACTGAGCAAGAAGATAAGTACATTAGAGTCTCTAGTTTGAGAAACAGACGCCTCACAGGTCCCCAACTGGCATCTTCATTAAATAGTACCCGCAAAACACCAGTGTCAACATCTACAGTGAAGAGGCGGCTGCGGGATTCTGGGCTTCAGGGCAGAGTGGCAAAGAAAAAGCCATATCTGAGACTGGCCAATAAAAGAAAAAGATTAAGATGGGCAAAAGAACACAGACACTGGACAGAGGAAGACTGGAAAAAAGTGTTGTGGACGGATGAATCCAAGTTTGAGGTGTTTGGATCACAAAGAAGAACGTTTGTGAGACGCAGAACAACTGAAAAGATGCTGGAAGAATACCTGACGCCATCTGTTAAGCATGGTGGAGGTAATGTGATGGTCTGGGGTTGCTTTGGTGCTGGTAAGGTGTGAGATTTGTACAGGGTAAAAGGGATTCTGAATAAGGAAGGCTATCACTCCATTTTGCAAAGCCATGCCATACCCAGTGGACAGCGCTTGATTGGAGCCAATTTCATCCTACAACAGGACAATGACCCAAAACACACCTCCAAATTGTGCAAGAACTATTTAGAGAAGAAGCAGGCAGCTGGTATTCTATCGGTAATGGAGTGGCCAGCGCAGTCACCAGATTTGAACCCCATTGAGCTGTTGTGGGAGCAGCTTGACCGTATGGTACGCAAGAAGTGCCCATCCAACCAATCCAAATTGTGGGAGCTGCTTCTAGAAGCGTGGGGTGCAATTTCTCCAGATTACCTCAACAAATTAACAGCTAGAATGCCAAAGGTCTGCAATGCTGTAATTGCTGCAAATGGAGGATTCTTTGACGAAAGCAAAGTTTGATGTAAAGAAAAATCTTATTTCAAATACAAATCATTATTTCTAACCTTGTCAATGTCTTGACTCTATTTTCTATTCATTTCACAACGTATGGTGGTGAATAAGTATGACTTTTCATGGAAAACACAAAATTGTTTGGGTGACCCCAAACTTTTGAACGGTAGTGTATGTGGCATAGAGTAACACAGCACTGCTCCGCCCCACCTGTGTCTGTGCACTGTACCGGTCAGCTAACTGAATGGCCTCTCCTACATTTTTCCATTGCGAGAGGCGCAATGTTTGCTGTTTGAGGATTTCTCCAGTTGTAAAAAGCATGGGCAGTCAAGGCTTTGAAACTAAAGGACTACCAGCCATGACTCTTTTTAAAGAAACCCTGCAACTAGGACACCAAGGTAGTCAGTAGTATTGACTGCAGGCTCCATAGCTGAGTGGATAACCCAAATAATTAACACTAGTATCACCTTGTTACTTTATAAAGAGTAAAACTGCAGAGAGGTGTAATATTTTGTGCAATGAGCACTTGGAAACAACTAAGAAATTTAGTGGAGGTTCTATATTTTTGATAAATTAATTTGAATTAATTGAACATTGAATAGATTGTTATACCTTTAAAAAAAAAATTATTTATCAGCAGAATTAACAGTTATTGCATTTATGTTTTAAATAATGTGTTGTAAATACCTTGATAGTGGTCATTTTACTCTCACACTGGGAGAATCTCATCTGGCCAACACCTAGTGTAAAGCTTACTTTGCTTATAATGTGTGCTGGTTGTGATCCCACAGGGAGTTTAATTTGGTCAGTAATTTTAACACGTTTAACATATTTTGTCATTGCAACAGGTTGTAGACGTCTGATTTGGAGCTATGAATATACTGACTAAAGTAAACGGCTGAAAATAATTATAGTAGATCATGGTCAGACTTCCAACAGTCATGTCAGGAATGTTATTTTCATGTCTTCGTCCAGGTCTCTGAAGACAAACAGACCCCATGTTTAGCGACAGAAAACATTCATAGCTCCAATCAGGTGGTTGAAAACAGCCACAAATATCTCCAGCGTCTGGGGTGTGTGGATGCATGCACAGGCTTGGTGGACAGTCCTCCTCCCTTCTTCCATTTTTTTCCTCCTGCCTCCTCCTCCTCGTCTTCTCTGGCCACCGCTTGTCAAACTAGGGTACATGAACTCAAGTGTTTACTCTCCGTTTGTACAGGACTTTGTCTGGGCTTGACTCTCACTGATACTGGAGCTTTTAGCCGTTGAGGCTCTGAGCTCGCTGACAACTGCAGAGTGCAGGAATACTCAACTCTTCACTCCCTCATAACTTTGTAGGCCAAAGGTCTGTTCTTTCAGCAGCAGCCTGTCAAACCAGCTACTGACATTAACACACAAATTTCACCACTAAGTATCAACCCTACATTGCTAGTGTGACAAAGCACAATGTGACGTTTCAGTGCTATAAAATTGTTTTGATGTACTGTCATAGATATTTTAGCATGTAGATTCCTTCATAGATCATTTTTATTTGCAAATATTTTACATCCAACCTATTGAATAAACTGGTGGTTTGGACTTGACAACATTCTTTGAAATTTTTGATATTCTTAGATACTCCCCAATTTCCAAAGTAATGTATTTGCTGTATTTAAAACACAGAATGCCTTCCTTTTTAGGCCCGAGCTCCAAAGCTGGTGTGAAGGCATATTGAAATGCAAGTGTTTATCTTTTCCACTTGCACTTTGTAGTTTTTGTTATATACATCATACAAGAAAAGTGTCTTTCATTCACTCTATAGAAGGTATTTCTTTTTTTTTTTTTTATGTGGCTGGGTTTTGTGTATATTAACCAACTTTGTGTTGATAGGCCAACACAAAGTAAAATGTAAGACATTGTTTATGTCAGGGAATGTGTTCAACATGTTATATAGGGTTTTCTTTTTTCATTCTTTATGTCAGGTTATGTGTGCTCATCCAGGATGGCTTTGGAATTTTCAGCGTGCTCCAGCTTCAGACTCTGTCCAGCAGCGACGAGCTCCACCAGTACTCCCAGATGTGGCAGGGGAGAACCTGTGTGCTGAGGGGCTTTAAAGTGGTGCAGCGGGTCACTCGAGAAAGGTGAGTCATTGTCATGTGCCAGGGTAGTTTTTCACCTGAATTTAGGGTTGGAAAGTTCTGCATGTTACCAGCAACAGTTTGCAGTATGGCTTTTCTGGTAAATGCAAGGTTATCTCTCTCTCTTTAACATTCTAAGGTAACAGCCTCGGGTAAATGCCTGAGTCAGACAGTTGCTGATAAAAAGTGATGGGAAGCACCCTCAAAGCCTCAAGCCCTCTTGCTAAGCTATCTACAGATACATATCTGAATAAATGGACTGTGTTTTGGTATTTATTGTGACACCATATCCCTGACTGTCCTTTTCAAAAACATAAAATGTAAACATGATGTTGGGAGCTTTCTTGAACCTTGTGATGCTGTCCTGCCAGCAGTTGGACTGTGTGTACATGTAAAGTGATACCGCGGTTCACGGTCTCTGTTCCTCGTGAGTTTCCAGTCGAGAGCCCAGATTAGCAACAGTTAGCAGAACTGGTGTGGGGGCATCTAGAAACTGGCTGGGGTATGTTTACCTCCATGGTATTTTCATTGCCTGTCCTGCTCATAATAATTCTGGAGGTCTTTGGTCAGAGTGTGATGGATGGACTATCTCCAGTATCTCGCGTATTTACTCAAGTGGGAAAACACTCAGGGTTTTTCCACTCATTCAGGTATCCATTTTATGTTTCTGAATGTCTGGTAGACCTCTAAGCTTGTCCTAGAAATCCACAATGTGTCTGAGAGTGTTCTGTCTTGTAGGCAAATTTACTGGTATTAATTTCATGTTGAGGATTACTTAATAGGAGGGACATTGCTTAGTTGTAATAATGAATATGAAGCAACAAACAGTAGTGGCTTGGCTTAGAACATTCATGTTTTTAAGAGCAGGCTCAAGACTCACCTTTTTAGCTTAGCTTTTAACTGATTATTATTTATTACTGTTTGTTTAATTGCTCTGCATATTTTATATGATTATATTTTTATCAGTTTTACTATTTAATCTTAGCACATTAATTTACTGTTTATTTTTAAACTTTAATTTATCTTAATCCCCGTTCCAGTGTTTCCTCTGTGGGAGCCCTCTGCCCCGGGAGCGGTGGTCGGCTGTGGCTGCCTGGGTGCTCTCCAGGTGGAGCTTGGGTGGAGGTGGGGGTCTTGGCCTTGCCTCCACTGGGTGCCCTGTGTCGGTGCCTCGGCTGCTGCTGTTAATCTACCGCTGCCGGGGCGGATGGCTCCTCTGATGGCGTTTCCTTGCATGGTTCATCTACACTCGGCCCAATGTCCTTTTTTACTTTTTCTTTTAACTGTGTGTGTGCATGGGAGATGGGTTGGGGGGAGGGGGGTATACCTGTGACCATGCTTTTAAATCTGTGGGGGAGGGAAGGGAAGGTGGTTTTATGTGGGGTCATTTTAATCTGTAAAGCACTTTGTGATGGAACTTGTATGAAAAGCGCTTTATAAATAAAGTTTGATTTGATTTAGCATTCAGACTTTAAATTTAGAAAAATAATGAGCCTTCTGTTAACAGCTAAAAACAAAAATACCACCTTTAAAGTTTATTATTGTTGCAAAATGTCTAAAACTATATGGGTATTTATATTATAACAGGAAATGTGTAAACTGCTGATTTTACAGTGAGAGACAGAAACCCACAGCAGCCATGAGTTAATTTGGCTCCTGATCAGAGGGTTATGATAGAATGCGTCATTAAAAAAAAAAAAAACTCAAGAAAAAGTTATTATAAAAGCATTTCTCATCTCCTTTTGACGTAGTTTTATTTACAATATTTCCTTTCACAACTTCTATTTTTAGCTTAGTCAAAAAAAATGACATGTTGACTAGGTCTACCACTTATACATTTTTTAAATAATTTACGAATGAATTATCTGATATGTAATAAATACATAAACAAAGATTTGTGCTTAAAACTAAAAAGGCCTCTATTTTAATGTATGTACAAATAAAAAAGTCTGAACCTTGCAAATCTTAAATTTGATAAGAGTAAACTGCAAATAGATAAATATTTATGGTTCCATTCCCTTATGAGTGCTGCTCAGCAGAAAAAAAGAAAATTCTTAGACCCTTTATTTTAGATGTAATAACATACTTTAACTTTTCCTAATAACTTACAAATGACTGGTATTTATTAACTATATATTATTGATTAGTTTGTCTGATTTAGATTTAACTCACATTGGTATTAACATTGTTTACATGCTTAAAAGGTGTTAAAACGAGATGAAGTTAAATTGATTTGGTCAGACACATGCAACATATGCAGTTACAGCATTAGTCATCCAAAAAAGTGACTGAATGTTTCCACAAACTCTTATTAAGGGGAAATGTAACAGACAGACAACATATCCAACTTCAGAGCACTTTCAGCTGCTTTAAAATAACTTGTGGTGGCTTTTGTCTTTACTGGCTTCTCATCAGCAGCACCTGGGTGTCGTCTCTTGAGCTGCTCATAATGCAGGCCCCATGTGTTGTTGTTGCTGTGCTTCACAATGAAATGAATCCATCTCCTTTTTTCATCACCTAGGTTGAAGTACTCCTTTACTTTAGGCCACTTTGGCTTTTAAGAACTTTGAAAAGCCCGTAAACCAGCTAATTTCCAAGGAGAAGCAGGTGCTTTATCCACCATGTTTGTTTTGAAACTGTAGCGCCGATGAAGCGAACCAGCCATTGGAGCCGAACATGACAGAAACAAGCAGCACGCACACTCCACCACCTACACACTACTGTGAACAGCAGCCCCCTTGCACACTCCATTGTGAGGAAAACAGGTGTAAATTTTGTTTAAGTTCAAGAAAATAGAAGATTAGTAGCCTTAAACTTTATTCTAAATGATGAAGACTCAAATCAGCTTTTTCTTTCTGATTTTATATTAATCTAGGGAGTTGAATCTAGGTAGATCTTTTGGCTTCATAGCTTGAGATAAATTATAATAAGTTTCATTATTAGGTGACTAAGAGATTCAAACAGTATTGCAGCAGTGACTGTCATCTCACTCTGAAATAAAAGAACCATGGGTTTCCTACATCTATGTTACAATAGTATAAATAAAAACTGCACAATATACACCTAACTGTTCAGTAAGTTACTTGAAGAATACACTGATGTTTTCAGCTCATTTTCATTCATTACTATACCTTTATGAATACACATATGAGTCGTTATGATGGTATTTATGACATGTAGTAAAAATGCAACTCTTTGAGGACTTAAAGTGGAGGGTAGTGTCTTTTTCTCAGGCATGGGGCTTGTGTGTTGCTGACAAATTCAAGTAGCCCGGCTGCGGTGGGGTGGGGCAGGGTCAGATAGTGGGTGATGTTGGACCATTGGATAAGCCTTCTTCTTCGCTCCAAATGTCTGGTTTTACTCCAGGAGTGAACTTAAAGAGCAACTCACCCCCCTTCCAGAGTCTTTCTCCACCTACACTTCTGGTTTGAAAAAATGCAGCAAAAGGAGGCATTGCCTAAAGGACCGAGGGACACTCAGGGGGGGGTAGGCGGCGTCAACACTTCCTTGTTATTCCAACTCCAACTCACTACGGAGGTGTGGCCCAGACTGGGCTTGTTTTATACTCCACAGCAGCAGGTTGGCTGACGTCAGCCATAGAGGCTGAGCCAGTAGCAATGCCCGATTCAAATTCAAGTGCAGTGTAAAGTTTTAAACTTAAGCGCACTCCACTGACTGTTTTTGGTAGAAATTTAATATTTTTACTAAAATACTACAATTAATGACCAGATATGTATACAGCTCTATTAGACACTAATCTATACAGTTTATCAGCAAAAAAAGTTGATTTGGGGGTGAGTTGCACTTTAAAACTAACTTTACCACTGGAGTAAAATTGGACATTTGAGCCCCTTTCAAACTGGCCATGAAAACTGGTAATTTTCTGGACTTCGTCTGTTTTCTTTTGAATCTGACCGCAATCTTCCGGTAATTTTATGGATGAAGACCTAGTAACAAGAGCGTACTTTTTAGCGGTATGGTGTTTGCATTCAGATTATCAGAAAATGTTCTGGAAAAGGTGAAGGGGTGTGGGGAGGTGGGGAAAAGGGGAGGGGGGAGGCAGGGAACGCTGTGAGTGCACACATTGATGACGTTTAAATGTCACGTGAACGGCAGTGCATAAGAACACGGCTTCTTCAGCTTCTTCATCGATGTCTCTTAAGCGTTTTCACGTGCGCAAAATTGCACACATCACTAAGACGAGCCCTGCGAGTAGATCTGTTGTTTCGTCGGCCATCTTTGCAATAATCTCTTTGTTTGGGGATATGACATATACGCCCGCCGCAATAAGGTTACGTCATATCCACATACAACCCCCCACTCCCTACCCCACCCCCAGACATTTATCAGGATCCTCCGGAACATTTCTTGCTGTGTGAAAGCAGCCTAAAGGCAATGTTCTGGAAAAAAAGTGGTATATTTGAAAACACAACTCCGGTTAAATACCGGATGGAATTGTCCACAAATAATCCAGAACTTCTGTCTGAAAACGGCTTTAGAGAAGGATTAACTGTTTGAGAAGTGGAGTCGGAGATTCAACACCTCCCACTATCCAACCCCGTCCCATTCCACGGTCCGGGACCTTCTTGAAAGTGGAGCTTTCATAATGGATCACCCCAGAAAGTATTTTTCATACAGAGGTATAAAGGGAGGTTTGAAAGTAAATGTGATCTTTTTTTTTTCTTCAATGAAACTAAACAATGAACACTAATCAGTCTTTTTTTCCCACTAGTCAGTCTATCGAAGAAAAAGTGGACAATTTTCTCATACTTCT
Organism: Valencia hispanica; assembly: GCA_963556495.2. NCBI lineage: Eukaryota > Metazoa > Chordata > Actinopteri > Cyprinodontiformes > Valenciidae > Valencia > Valencia hispanica. The sequence continues at coordinate 23,811,208 of OY747712.1, read as the reverse complement.
ACTTAGTAGCATGGGTCCTACATAATGTTCTGTCTTGTTGCAAAATCAGGGGGTCAATGTAACATTTCATTTTCCTTAACTTACTGTGAGCCAACCTTTTAAAAGACAGATCAAGCCACACATGATCTGGTGCTTATGTGCAAAAATGGACAAATGAACTTTAGTGTGTTGAGCTTCAGTGACAGACTTAAAATAAAATTCCCTATTGGGCCGCATTCTATTGTTTTACACATTTTTCTGAGAGCACTTAGCAAGCAAGACATTGCTTGCTAATTTTTAAACTTCAAAGATAGCCAATTCAATGCCAATTTGCAGTTTGTTCTTACTAACTAAAATCTAAGGGGCCACACTCTTCAAATTCAGCTCCAAAAGTAAAATTGGATGACAGTATTTAAAAAAATGTTTTTTAAATATTTCAAAACATTGTCAGTTTCAAGAGCCATGAAGTTTCAGAACAATCCTCTCATTAGCTCGACGATAAATGTATTGCATCTAAACAAATGAGAAAAGCAATGTGTGTGCTGATTGAAAATCTGTAACATTGCTAACAAACTAGAACTGCACCTTAGATCAGATAAAAAAACGTCCTTAAACTAAAAGTAAACAGACTCGGGATTAAACCCCGCAGTGTTGACTGAGTATTGTGAGCCTGTCGTTACTCATCAGTGACTTAGTCTCACAGGACTTGACCGTGCTGCAAAACCAGTTCCGCACAAAGAAACCTGTGATTAGAGGTTGACTAGCTGATTGTTAAGCACTGACTGATATGACAGCACCCCTATAGATGAATAAAGGTAGCAATACCTTGAACTCAACAGATTCTTCTCAGAAAATAATCTGTGAATCATATAGAAATTTTCCAACTGGTGTTTTTCCCTACGATTTAATTGTTACTTCCAAGAGCGGTTTGACGTCAGTCCAACAACATAAAAGTAGATTGAACATGATCTTCTAGCAGTCTGTTTTTAAAACGGATTATGGATGTGTTAACACGAACCAAAGTGTCTCTGATAGCTGATCTGGGCATTTTAAATCTCTTGTAATCCCTTTTTTAAACTTTATTTCTTCACCACAATTATATCATAATTTACATTGGGAGTAGACTCAAGTCTCTCATGACCTGCTTGTAAAAGGTATTTTGTGTGTTTCTGCTCTGCCAGCCCTGGCATGCTCTCTGTTGATTGTAGGTAGTGCAGAAAAAACCAACAAAAAAACAGGCACCCTCTTTACAAATTCATGTTTCAGTGGAAGTGAAACCGACTGTGAAAGCTTTCATTCCTCTCACTCAAGTCCCTCATTCTTGAGTTTCTCCTTCAGTCCCCCCTTTTCTGTGCCCCTCCTTACTCTTCCTTTTTATTTTTTTGTTTCTTACTTGCAGGCACTCCAGGCTTTTCAGCTTGATAGACAGTCTGTGGCCCCCAGCGACGTCTCTGAAAGATCATGGAAACTCACTTAGTATGCAAAATGTAAGTTCTCATTATAGTGACAATAGTTTAATCCCCTGAGACGAGACTGTTCATTGGCTTTCATCTGTCTTTATTGTGCTAATCTATGATCATTTGATGCAAGTGTTCGTGAAAAAAAAGATATCACAACTTCAGAAAGTGATCTTTTTACATTTGTAATATTATTGTGAAAAAATATTTAGATAATTATGTCTATTTTTACATTTCTTTAATACAAAAGAAAATATGCAATTTACTTTGGTTTTAGTGTATCCAGATGATATTACCAAAGTCCTTTTATCTTACCTGTCTTTTGAACTACTTTCTCCACAACTGATTTAAGCGATTATAGCATAAACATTTAACATAGAGTAAAAATAAATTAGCAATAGCAATATTGAGTCACAGTCTGATACTTACTTTAAGGTAATAGAATTAATCACATGTACAGTTGAAACCAGAGATTTAAATTCAGTGAATAAAAAGACACATGGCATTTTGTCTTGTTGTCTAAGATAAAAAAACACAACTCTTTCTGTTTAGGAAGGTTAGGATTACCTAAATTTATTTCTTTTTGCTATTTTAAGCCAAAAATGCTGATGGACAGAATATTTTTTTCCTAGAACATGTTTGTACACTTTTCTCACTCATCTGTTATATCCCTCTTCAGTAGAATGTAATTGTTGTTGGTGTTGTATTAAATAAAATAACCCACATTCTTAAAGAGGGCTGCACAGTGATGCAGTTGGTAGCACTGCACCAGCAAGAAGGACCTGGGTTCGAATCCCAGCCTGGGGTCTTTCTGCATGGAGTTTGCATGGTCTCCCTGTGCATGTGTGGGTTCTCTCCGGGTACTCTGGGTTCCTCCCACAGTCCAAAAACAATTACTGTTAGGTGTTCAATGTGAGGTGAATTGATCTCTCTAAATTGCCCTTAGGTGTGAGTGTGTGCGTGTATGGTTGTTTGTCCTCTATATCTCTGTGTTGCCCTGTGATGGACTGGCGACTTGTCCAGGGTGTACCCCGCCTCTCGCCCCATGACTGCTGGAGATAGGCACCAGCACCCCCGCAACGCCTGCATAGGATGGACGGGTACAGAAAATGGATGGATGGACATTCTTAAAGAGACACAGTAGCACATACAAAACACACTTGGAAAAATATATTTTTTAATTATCAAAAATTACCTTTTTCCTATTCCGGAGATTGTTCATGGACTGCCTCACCAAGCACAGGTTCATCAAGCACATTCAAATTTTAAAAAACTTTTGCTTTTATCAAAATAATATATGTATTTTTTATTTCTCCTTCTATAAATGACCCATTCAGTGACCAATAGAAAACAGCAGCAGTCCTGAGAGTCCAATGGCTCTGCAGTGCCTAGTTTATTGTGCAAACATAAACCAACACAACCCTGACCCACTTCAGTTTGGCACTGCGGACTACCAAGAAGGAATAGAGCCAACTGAATGAGGGCAAATAAGTGAAAGTATTTTCTTGTTATTGGGAGCACATGAAAAAAATGCTAATGTAGCATTGTTTAGTCCTTTTATTCACAGATCATACAGTTATTAGCAAAGCAAAAAGCATTAATAAGTATATTTAGCCTTTCTATTTCCATGGTAGTAAATGCACTATGATTTTAGGTTGACATTGGGACAGAATATAGTGGACAGCCTGTTTGGGATATTTTTCATGACATGGACTCTGTGTCAAAATTGTATTTTCTTTTTAGGTTTTATTTCTACCAAAACTAGCACAGATTACATAAATGAAAGCTTGTAAAACAATACTTCCCAAGCTGTTTTCTTTCATTTTTGCTAGATCAGTTCTCATAAAATTACTACCAAGTTACTATTTAATGTAACGAGACAGTAAACTGTTTGAAGGAAGTTAATTACTTTTTTTTAAAAACATTTGTGTGAAAACAGATTTTGACTGTATGTGAGCTGAAAAATTGAACTTGGTAGCATTCTTTTTAGTGGTTAAAGACAAGTGCTGTCATTGACTGGTGTCTACCATCTGCTCAAAGTCGGCAGCAAGAAGACTGACCTGCTCATGGGAAAATAAAGGAACAATAAAACAAAAAAATAGCATTTGACAAACCTATTTCTTGAGTTTTGTTTTTTCTTAGTTCATTCAGCGTCACTAGGTCATTTGAAAGGTCATAAGGGGTAATTCTGCATTTTGTTATTTCTCTAAATGAGCGATGATACTGTATTCTACCAGTTAGTCTTGGTTTAGGTAAATATTTCTCTTTCTGTTGAAAACATATGCCTATTACCATAAAATAAATGTTAAGACAATACACTGAATAACTAAAGAGTATAAGGAGCATTTTTCCATCAATTTATCTAAAATTATGTCACATTTAGGAGTGAGCCTTTATTAAGGTATACTGATTATTCTGATATTTATTGCATTATGTATCCATATATACACCTTAACTGTACACTAACATTCCACGGAAGGTCAGCAACACTTTTGGCTGCAAAAAATCCACTCAACTCCTGTGATGGGATTGGAAACAGGATTTCTATCTGCAAACGGAGTAAATAATCAAATATTGCTCAATATTTCCCATAGGCATGAATATACTAATGGTTTTGGATGGACACAAACATTGCACATTAAATGCAAGCCACATTAAATTTCATGACACTACTAGCTATGAATAAGACAAACATTATTACTGAGGGGTTTTTAGTAGTGAAACAAAATTAGAATATCATAAATAAAGCTAATTTATTTAAGTAATTCAATGAAAAAGGGGGGACTGTTATTAGATTGGTTACACACAATTGTGTATTTAAAGCTTTTTATTCTGTTAATTTTGAATATTATAACTTACAGCTAATAAACACTCAAAATTCAATTCCACAGAAAATTAGAACACCACAGGACCCCAATAACAACGATTTTTTTTTTTACTCTATAAAGAAATAGCAGCCTACTGAAATGTATGTTATGTATGATGTACAGTTTTGGCACTTAGTACATGGTCTTCACTATGGGGTTAGCTTCTCTTCCCTCTAAAGCAGTGGCTCCCAACCTGGTTTTGGGGATCGGGTCCCTAGAGATCCCGGGGGTCCGCACAATTTTGTCTGTGTTGAGGTTACCAAAATAACATTTGTAAGTATTTATAAAAGACAAAAAGAAAATTGTCTTTTTAGCCTACTGTGTAAAACAAGAAGAATAAGAAAAGAAAACTACAATTGCTGTTTTGTCTTTGTTTTTTTACAAATAAACATTTGTAATTAACCCCTCTTACTGGGTGTATGCGGGTAGTTGTGGAGACGGGGTCCTTATTTATTTTGGTCACAGAGAAGGGGGTCCTTAAGGAAAAAAGGTTGATAACCAGTGCTCTGAAGGATGCAGTTACATCTGTTTGCTGACCTTTTTCTACCCCCACTTTTTTCTGTCCACTCTGTTTTCCATGGGTACAGCACTCTGTGAACACTCAGCTTCTTAAGCAATTTCCTTTAGTGGCTGATCCTCCTCGCAAAGAGTGTCAATGACAGTTTGCTGGACAACTGGGAAGTCAGCAGTCTTCCCCATAATTTGTAATTCATAACAAGACCGTTTTATGAGAAACTTAATTTTGGGTTTTCATCAGCTGTAAACCATAGTTATCAAAATGAACAGAGACAAACATTTAAACTATATCCCTCTTTGTTTAGCCAATCTATATAATTTTTCTATTTTTGAATTACTAAATCAAAGTACTTTTAATGCTCTTGTAATTTTTAGCACCTGTGCATTCAATTAACCTTCATGTTATACTTAAGGACTTAAAATTAGCTTTCCTTTAGAAGTCAAAACAATATTTCATATGGAAAATGAACTTTCCAACGATGGACTTTTAATTAACTTCATTTATTATTATTTTGGGAATTTTTAGAAGTAGAGAAAAATTCAGATGTTTTTCTTCAACATGCTGAATTCAAGTGTCTTGCGTCTGCAGGAAATCAGACCTCCAGGTCCACCTCCAAGTTTCTGCTACCTGCTGTCAAGTCAGCATAGTTCAGTTGAGCCCACTGAAGGGCAAAATGTTTCACCACTCTACCTTCACCCGGCAAACCTGACCCTACGAGACATACTGCAGGTGAGCACTTTATCTCAGCAAACACACAGAATTTGTAATAAATCTTAATACCTAGTAACTTTTTTTCTCCCTCAGAGCGATGCAAAATCCTGTCGCTGCAGTTTTATCGCCACTGTTTTATACAAGAGAATGCAGGTATTTCTTCCTTCAGTCTCAAACCACATAAGATATTGATTTATTCTCTCTTTAGTTACAAAAATGAGTAAATATTAGGTCTCCCAAGCCCCTTATTCATCTTGTTAAGATTATTTAAACTAACAGACTGATAAGATTTGAACTGTGACGTAGAGAGCAGTTCTCCTATCGCTCTGTTTGACCATCTGTACAAGGCTCGGCCATTCCTCATCACTGATTGGTAAGAACTTTAACCTTTGACCAACATGAGATAGCAGCTCAGATCAAAGTGATGGACTTTAGCGCACACTCACACCACTTTTCCATGTTATCGCCCTACTAAACCAGCATTGTGTGCAACCTCTTGAATGAGTGATCTTGTCAAAACAGTTGTTTTTTAAGATGCAGATTGCCATCTAATTTCTGCTTTGTAAGCTTTTGTCGCGTCATATTTCCTTAGAAACACAATCGCCTACAAAGAGTATTTATAAGTAATACATTTTCTGCCGTTCTGGTTCGACTTCAGAGCCACGATGTAGGCCAAAGGGAGGTGTGGTTGGCGCTGACAGACCCCAGTCTTCAGGAGGAGCAGCCCAAGAAGCCGTGCAGGCGAACAGTGGCTCTGTGTGTGAGCACTTCCTGTGTGCTCACTTCCTCTGTCCTCAAAGCACTGAATTCCCCTGCTGTCTGTGACATGTCGTTCAGAGATGCCATCAGAGAACATGGTAGAGTTTTGTTGTGACCTATCGGGTTATTTGTGTTTCACCACACAGGATTGTGTCCACCAGGTGCTCACACTGACTGTGAGAAATGAGAAAGATTTGCATTTAAGATTATTATCAGCTATATATCAGCATTAGATGAGAAGTAGTGGTTTTACCAACAAAATAAGGTCTATTACTAACATGATCTGTTTAATAAACTGCTATATTTATCTTGTGGGGTTTTACTGCTATAGCTAGTTCAGTCGAATTTGGTCTTTAAATTAGGTCCACTATATTCAGTTGGAACCAGAATTTACATACATTGTATAAAAACAGACATGAGGAAAGAACATTATGGGGAACTATTAAAGCAGCACCTCAAGACATCCGTCACCAAGTTAAAGTTTGGGCACAAGTTGGTCACCCCAATGGACGATGACCCAAATAACAGCAAACTACTGTGAGAAGTTCCTGAAAGGATACTCTAAATGTTAGTTGCAACAGGCAGTTCTACAAAGATTCTACCAAATACTGAGGGCATGTATGTAAACTTCTGATTTTAAAGACATTCAGAAATAAATCTCTCTTTCTCTCATAACCTTGGCATTTAGCGAATAGAAACAATTTTGCTAATTCTAATTGACCTAAAACATTGACAACATATTGTCTGATTTACCTTCAGACAGTGAGAAAAAAGTTTATTTTTATTTGGTGTATATAAACTTCTGGTTTCTACTGTAAGTTATTAAACTCCTTAAAAACACATTTCAGAATCAGAATCAGCTTTAATGGCCAAGTATGACACATACAAGGAATTTGACTCCGGCAACTTTTCTCTCCAGTACAGAACTTAAATAAGTGAAATAAAGAAATAAATACAAATAAATAATAAAGGATAATATATACACCAAACCGGGGTTATTTTACAGTGAGTATGTACAGCAGTGCAGAGTTATAGTTTATTGTTATTTGAATGGACTCACACTCTGTGACTACACAGAGTTCATCAGAGCGATAGCCTGGGGGAAAAAACTGTTCTTGGGTCGGGTGGTTTTGGCGTACAACGCTCTGTAACCCGGGCCTGACGGGAGGAGCCTAAACAGATTGTGGCCAGGGTGTGAGGGGTCTGTGGTGATTGTTCTGGCCTGCTTCTTGACCCTGGACTGGTACAGGTCCTGAATGGAGGGAAGATCAGTACCTATGATCCTCTCTGAGGACCTGACTGTTCTCTGCAGTCTGTCCTTATCTTTTCTGGTGGCGGATCCGAACCATACAGAGATGGATGAGGTCAGGACAGAATCGACTATTGCTGTGTAGAAGATGGTCAGCAGTTCCTGAGGCAGGTTGAACTTTCTGAGCTGACGCAGAAAGTACAGCCTTTGCTGGGCCTTCTTTCTTATACAGTTAATGTGGGAGGTCCACTTCAGGTCCCGTGTGATGGCGGATCCTAGGAACCTGAAAGACTCCACTGTGGGGACTGGCCTGTTGATGATTATGAGAGGAGACGTTGATGGGGGTCTCTTCCTTTAACAAGTTTTAGTTATAAAAAAATCTGTGAATATTAAAAACTTTCTCTTTACTCTGAAGACATTATCGTTCTGTTTTGGAGTTTAACCGCTGTAAAATAATCACAAATTGTGGCTGTTAAACACCAGGTTTTAATCCCAGCTGGTGCTCTGTCTCCTTCTCACTTCAAAATAGTGAGCAGTAAATCATCTTCAGCAGACCCTTTTGAAAGCTTGTTATAGCTGCCTCTCTTCATAAAATTTAGAGTGACTTTAAGCATGTTATAAAGTGTAATTCCTGTGATAGAACTATCGGTTACAATTGTATTGTTCAAAATCTCAACTTTTTATTCTTGTAACGGTAACCCATTTCCACCCGCATTCAGCAGCTGAACAAGACGTCTGCACCAGCCAAATTCCTGTAGTAGAAGGCTGACTCAGCAGCTGAAGATGCAGTTTACGTAGAAATCTCAGGTTTTTTTAATCCCTTGGTGGAAACGCAGGCAAGCAAATGACCAGAGTAAGAAAAACATTTTCAGGGAAATGAAGTTCCAGGTGATAAAACATTTTTGGTCACATATTCTAAATTCTCCTTTAATTGAAAATATGAACAGTCAAGGAGTTGAAACTGTGAGATGGCTAGAAAATAATGCAGGGACTGTCTCACCGGAAGGAGATGTTTCGCACCCACCCATCACAAAACTCCATCCTTGGTCCAGAAAGTACTCCCTTCCTACCAGGCCAGTGTTCTAGGAAGCTCCAAAGCTTTTGAGACTCATCACTCCAGAACAAACTCACACTGATAGAAAAAGGTTGCATAGATGTCAGAGCCATTCGGATAAACAAGGTGCCGATCACGGATGAAGTTGCTTCTTTCAGGTGCAGAGCTCCAACATAAGTTTGTAAAATTATTCAGGCAGATGGCTAATTTATTTTTTTTACATTTGAACAGAATGAATAACAAACTTTAAACCACATTTTTTGGGGGAGCTGGTATTGCTCACCGGATGCACATTGACTTGTGCAACTTCTTATTTCCCTAAATCTCTGCAACCAAGCAAAGTTAGCTTAAACCATGCAACCTCAAAAGCCACATTTATGGGAAATATTGAAGTTTCATATATTAGAGTAATGCGATAAGCAAAAAGTGTTCCTTTGGTTTATTTTAATGGTTAGACAGCAGCTAATAAGTTTTGTTAACAACATTTATATTTAAAATTAGGAGGCAGACACTGATTTTAAAAACCTTTCTACGTTGCACACTTTTAAAGCAAGTGTTGCATGTGTGTAAAAGGTCCAAACCAGGTTGGTTGTTGCTCCAAGGGAGCGTGTGAAGAAAAAGGTTTAATGATGTGAAATGGTTTTGCTACTTCCTTTATAACTGAATCTAAACCAAACTTCTGGTTTCAGGAATATTACTTGAGATGGATCTAAATAAGATCCAATGTATACTTCCTTTGCAGTAAAGTGTATTTTTCTTATTTCCATATTTAGGTGTGCTCCTCTGTGCGGAGCAGTCTGTCATTGAGGTGTGTTCAGTACAACCTGAGTGCAGCTTTGAGACCACCATAAGGCGAGAATCGCTTTCTCAGTCTCTAACTGAGCCCCAGGTGAAGACCCTGGCCCAGCCGCCAAGACTGGATTCCTTGACTTTGGGGACCACACCCAACTCCCTCTGTACTCTCACAGGTCTCTGTCTTTCACTCAGTCCTGTGGTTTTCCATGCAACTCTCATTTCTGCTGAGCAGGCCTGACGTCTTGTTCTCTGTGGGGGGAAAAAAGAGCACTTCATTTTTATATTTTCATGAGTTTACAGCACAACAAAGGGCTTTGATGTTGATTCCAGGCACTGTGATGTGTGATTTGTTGCTCAGTCTCTGTCCTCAGGGTGTCATTTTGAGAGACAATGTAAAATAAAACTCATTAAATATTGTAGAGTTTAGATCTATTCCCACATTATTTTGCAGAAAAATGAACATGCACGCTGCCGATGAGTCTTTGAACAGCTGTTGTTACATTGACTTAGTTAGTTTAATCTCTTTTTGGACACAAGCAGTAAGAATCAGACATTTTAATCCTTTTTAATGTTTGCCCTCATTAATTATGTCTTTCACTTAGTGCAATTGCTCAAATAGCAAAAAAAAAAGATTTTCTAATGTGTTTCAGTCTTCCTACTCATCTGCTTCAAATCCCACTGAAATGCTGCATATCTTCCTCTCTAGATGCTTTCTAATTATGTAAATGTGGTTTCGAAGCCTGTTGCAGATAGTAATCTGCATCTGTTGCCTTGATGTCACATCTGAGAGCAAAGATCACATCGTGAACCCACTCGGCTTTGGCCTCACTGGCCATCCATGTTTGATCAGGTGGTCGAATGAAAATAAAACACTCTGTTTGCACTTGTGCACAAATCGTGCCTTTTGGAAATTTCGAGTGGAGAAAGGAAAAATAGCTCAAAAAAGAAAGTTGGAACATTTCTTATCGGTTTATGCATTTGGTATCCGGTTTAAGGTTCCATGTTTGCAATGTTAGGCAGCAGCTGTGGTTGTCAAGTGAGTTGTTTTTAGGAGGGAGCACATTTCTGCGGCTTTTATCGCTGCCATCTTTGATAAAAATGAAAAGGATGCTGTTATCTCCTACACCCTGTCATAAGCATACAAACACTTCAAAACCAATGCTTAGATTATCTATCAATGTTCCTCTTGCTTAGCTTTATTTATACAGATCATGTAAATGTATTTTTTATGAAAGCTCCAAACCATTCATTGGCCCTAAATGTTAATTTATTTGACATTTTTCTTCTGTTTATCAGGGGTGATTGTTGGTGTAGATGAGAGCACAGCTTATTCCTGGCCAGCGTGCAATCTCTGTGGAAGTGACAACTTGGAGGTGTCAACAGGAAAGCCGTAAGTTCTTTAACAAAATGAACGTAATGCTTCTCATTGGGGCTGCTCTCGACTTTTATTTTATTAAATTTTTTTTGCTTTTCTTCCCACAGTCAAAACTTCCACTGCGTTTCCTGTAAATCAACTCTGGACAAGCCAGACACAAAGGTTCAGCTGGAGGTTTTCCTCAGCTCCTCCTCGTTAAGCAACTGCACCTTAAAGGTTAAGGTAGGAACATTGAAGAGCTGAGCTTAAAATCAGGGTCAAACATATCAATTGTTTATGGTAAAACTAAGTTTATGCTGGTGTGGCTCAACATTCAGGAACATTATCTGGCAACCATAAACATAGTTCTTATTTCTACTTGAAAAAACAAAACTGTCTACTTTGCTCTATAAAAACAATGACAAAGATGTTGCGTATAAAAACTGGTGGTTGTTGATGTGAGTATTACCCAGGGTGGCATGACATGGGAGTGGTACAAATCGTCTTTAGTTGCACCCTTTGGGCTTTTTGCATTTACAGTTTGCATTTTTTTTTTCTGCACCATAAGAAAATAAGCCTGATTAGCAGCTGGCTAATGGTGCTGAAGTTGGTCTTTAATATGTAGCGGTAGATTAAATGGGCCTCTAAAGTAATCTGAACAGCCCTTGGTTTTAAGTAGTACTTACAATGGTCAAACCTGAACTGGGTTATTCTACATTGAACAAAGACTCTTCCAAAAAAATCTGAGAGTTTTCAATATTTTCTTTAAAAATATCGGGTGGGGGGGGGGTATGTTTTTTTGGGGTGAAGACTGAATTGGATTGAGACGAGCGTGAAAAGCTCAATTACTCTATTATTCTACTGACTACAGACTCTTGTCTGTGAATTTTATCCACGCAATTATTAAAACTTATTTTTCTGAAGCACAAGACACAAATAGCAAATGGATACATTTTCTAAATATTTGTCCTGATAAATAGTTTGATTAAAAGCTATTGTTTTATTCATTTATTTATTGCATCAAGGGCTAAATTGGGGAATTGTGTGTGAATGTGTGGGTGGATGAATGCGAGGGTGGCTGCAGAAGGCTGCAGAGGAAGGTACTAATAGCTCAAACGTTCGTTTTACATGTGGTTGTGTATATGGTCCAGGTTAAGTTCCTGCCTCCTTTTCACACAGAACATTATTTATCTTAAAATCTTTGAAGCCATTTGACATGAGGTGGTTGGTACATACAGGTGTTGCTAATCTCATTAAATAAAGCGCTTTAAGCTAATAAGAGAATTGTCTTTAATGTTATTTGTTACACCTGCATTAAACATCTGTTTAATGTGAAAATGGCTGCTGCAATGAAGAGGTGGGTATTGTTTCCGCCAAAATAACCTCTGAAAGTATGGTGGCTGTTTTCTCACCCAGTTATGAAACGGCCATTTTCGATTTTATTTGAGTGGTTTTTATTGCTTAAGCTAAATTCAACGGTTTAGCTGATTGGTTTTTGATTTTTTTCTTCCTGAACTGAACATAGCGAACTAGGCTATTACACCTGTTTCTTCCAGCTGTCCTTTTCAAAATTATGCAAACCTCTTGAACCTTTTTTTAAATAAATTTTGTCATTTTACAACCACAAATTTTTATGGATTTTATTGGGATTTTATTTGTTACATCAATTCAAAGTAATGCATAAGACGTGATTATCAAAGTTAAAAAAAATATCTCAAAGGTCTGATGTGCATATGCAAGACTTATGTATAACCATTTTAACTGCACTTACTGCTGAAGGTGTTTTTGGATATGTCTGACCAGGTCTGCATATCTAGAAACTTTTTTTGCCATTTTGCAAAATACCTCAGATGCACATGCAGACTTTCTGTAAACTTGTAAATTTTCAAGTTTTGCCACACATTCTAAATAAAACTTGAGTCTGAAATTTGACGGGAGAATTGGAAGACATGAAAATGCTTCGATCTAAACCCTTTCATTGCATCTCTGTGTGTTAAGTAACAATGTCTTGCTGCAAGGTCAACTTCCACTCCAACCTCAAGTATTTTGTACAGACTCCAAAAGACTTGTTAGTTTTCCACCACAGATCTGAACAGACAGCTTTCACTTGTTTGCTGCGCGCCCCTGGTTACAAACTTTAAATGTGACTTGGTATGTCTTTTTTTTCAACAGTAGCTTACTTCTTGCCACTCTTCCAGGATAGGCCAGCTTTGAGTGAGAGCATGACTAGTTTAAATGTTGACATATTCTTCCCACCTGAGCTTGTAGCTCTTTGCAACTACTTTAGAACTGCCATTCACTTCTTGGCTGTTAGTCTGATTAATGCTGCCTCTGCCCGGCCTTTCAGTTTAGTTGGACAGTCATGTTTCATTAGGGTGGCAGTGGTGCATTTTACTACAGTACACCACAACTTTCTCTTTCTACTGACCTGTCTGTTGCGTTTCTTGCTCATCATTATGCTGTTTGTTCACTAATGTTCTCCTAACAAAACTGCTTTATTTATGCAGAGACTAAATTACACACAGAGGGATGCTATTTAAAATTAGGTAACTTCAGGAGGCCGTTGATTGCGTTTGGTTTTATTTATGGGTATAAAAGTAAAGGGGGCTGAATACAAGTGCACAGCATTCCTTTTAGGTTTTTTTTATGTTTGAAATGTTTACTTTCCTGTGTTGTTTTTGCTATAAAAAAGAAGTTGATTCAAACTTGTCTTACAACGATGCAACAGCAAATATGTCGATTTTGTGTGAACCTGTTGCCTTACCCAAAAAAGAAAAGATAAACATTTCTGAAATATTTTAACACATGATGGCAGAAGTGTAGATAAAACCTTTGACCAGACAGTGATCTGTCCTGTAGTGATCCATGAGTGAGGGACCGAATCATTTAATGTTGCTTCCCCATAAAGGTTACTCATAAAGAGTTTCTTCTGCACTGTAAATAAAACATAGTTGCGATAAACGTACCTTTGTGCAGAGGTTTTTTAATGACAGAACATGGCGTGGCAATGCACATAAATGTGAAATGACTAGTAAAAGTTATCAGCGTTCTTATCAGCCTGCTCGTATCTTAACCCCTTCCAACCATAAACCACCAGAGAGGCCATAGCCTGTTTGTGCAGCTTTTCTTTTTTCTTTTTCACGGCAGAGGTGATCATTAAAAAGGCATTATTGACTTCAACATGTTTTAATCTCTCCGACAGCTGCAGCAAAAGACGATCACGTCGGTTCTGAACACGCCCGTGCTGGAAAGCAGTGAGGTAGGTTTACTTATCAAGCTGTTACATAAGTCAGAGCTAAAATACAAGGTGCATTGATTTTTATGTCAATATGTCCTTAAAAGTACAGTCATCTGTTCCTGCAACTGTGATAAAGGCTCTTCTTTGTTTAGTGAAACAACTGGTTGGTCATTGATAACTTCGCTGCCAGATTTGTGACACAATCCTCCACCCTCTCTTTTGTTGGGGGGATTTTAAGTTTGCATGCGGTTTATAGGCTTTGGTGTTATTATTCACTTCTTACATAAACTGCAGGTGGAGGAATTAATCCTAATCATTGCATTAATGCGATTCTTCATGAATGAATGCTAGGCAGTTTTTAATCACCACTTTTGTACTTCCAATCCAATGTGAACGATGCAAAGGTTACATGCATACATCCTTTACATGGGCTTGCATAAAAAATACGTGTTTTAAAAGATTTGCATTACTGTTTGCTTTAGCTCCAAGGATACGACGTGGAGAGCATCTTAGGAAAAGAGGTGGGTCCCATTGCCGTTTATGTCCGAGTCGTCACCAGGAAGCCTGCCCTCTGGATGGGCCTGGAAGAGATCTGCCTCTAAGGCTGCTGATAGCAAACCTCAGACTTTGGCTGGCTCCAGCAATCTGCACACTGGGCCTTGGTCTGAGCCAGTTTATCCTCCACTCCCCCTTCCGAAGGCCTCCTCTGACAGCTTGAGGCTGTTCTGAAGAGAAGGGGGCTGCGAAAAGACAAGGTCTTGTTTGTGTTAATGATATGTGATCCTGTGCAGCAGGAGTTGACAACCCAAGGGTAGACCAGTGGCATGCGGGCTGTCAAACCAGCCCATGTGGATTATTAACTGGGATGAGCCTGAGTTTTGTACTCTAAAAGAAGCCTTTTTCCAAACTTTCTACCTCTGTATTTGAAAAAAAAAACACTGACTGTCAATAAAATTGGCTATTTTTGCTGACTTTGCTTTCTGTTTCCTGTTGCATTTCCTTTAACACAAATGTTCATACTAAGATTGCTCACAGACCACAATCCTTGCACGTTATCATTGTTTCTTTATTACAGATTCATAAACACGTTCTCAATGTTTTATACAAACTATATAAAAGATCATGCTCTGGCTCTTATACAAAGTTAGAAATTATAAAACATGTACCATATCAGGTATGACACCATGTAAATGCAGTGGTAAAATAATTTAATAAAGAAAAATCCCACAAAAAATATGGCAGCAACAACATATTTTCCAGTGCCATTATGGTAAGCTTAATACATCTGGTACAGATGGTAAAGACAAGTGTCGGTTGAGGTATGTCTTCTAAAAGTCTCACAGTTCATAGAAGATTAAAAAAGCGTCACCGGCTCTCTGCGCTCGCTGAGCCTGCAAACGAGGCGCTGGGCATGTGTTTGAAGAACTCTCTGAGCCCGGTGAGATCCCTGGTTAGCTGCTCGATGGTTTTGTGGAGTTTCTCGTTTTCGTTGCTCAGTTCGATCATCTTCTGCTGCATCTCCAAGTTGCGCCTCTTGGCTTTATCCCTGCTTTTTCTCACTGCAATGTTATTCCTTTCACGCCTCTGCCGATACTCCATGCTGTACCTGTCCACAGCCTTCTTCCCCTTTTCTCTGCCCACCTTCCTCGGGGACGGCTTGGCGGAGCTGACGGCGGAGACGGGCTCCGGGGTGGTCGGTGGGGTCGGCTGCCCCGTAGTGAGACTGACGGAGGTCTGGGCGCAAGTCTCGATCTGGGAGGGCAGGGATGAGGACATGTCGCTGTCGCTCCAGTCGGACTCCTGCTTGATCGGGGCGCAGAACGCCCCCTTCTCCGGAACACCGTTCTGCTTGGCGTAAACAGCCGAGAGCTGCTGCTGCTGCTGCTGCTGCATTATTCCGCCGGACATGACGGCGCTCTGCAGGTTGTAGAAGTCCGGCTTCTCCTGCTTCACGGTGTTGAACAGGTCGAGGAAGAGCTCGTCGTTGCACAGCTCCAGGTTTGGCACCGACGTCATGGACTCGATGTACTGGCTGAAGTCGATGGCGCTCTCGTCGTCGTACATGGCCGGAGTGGTGGTGCTCAGCTCCACCATGGTGCTCTCCTCGCCCACGCCGTCAGCCCTGCTGCCCGGCTTTGAGACCCCCTGCTGGGGGCCCCCCAGCTTGGTGCTCTCGTAGAAGTTAGCAGGCTCCATCGCCCAACTCATGTTGCATTGTGGGGATACGCAGTGAGAGTCCAAGCTGTATATGTCGCACATGAACCCTGTTGGCTTGTCCACGTGGTTGGAGAATAAAAAAAAAAAAAACTTTGAAAATAACAATAACCCGCTGCTGTGACAAGTCAGCTGCACGACACCCCTGCAGATTTTTGTCTCTGCAATTCTCCTTTTAAGTCAAATAAAATCTCAGAAGGTTTTCTTTTCCCTGCACCTTGGCTGTCAGGATGCTGTCAATGGGACCTTTGCGGACTGTCAATTCTGTGAGGCAGAGCTACTTTCGCGGAGTGTTTTGTATCGTCCCCCGCTGACGTCAGACACGCCGCCCTCTAGCGAGCCAGTCAAGTCCAAACACGGGTCACGTGGTATCCCGTTTGAGTAGGCAGGGGGCGTGTGGCTCCGCCCATTTTTTACTATGACCGTATGAATGATTCAGGGTTGTTTACATAGTGCAGGATGGGATCTGGCTGTTGGGAACAGAACAGGATTAAATTTATCACCAGGAAAATTGGTTGAGGAATTATTTAGCTGCAAATAGTGTTATTGCTATAAAGAGGAAAAAAAGGTTTATCCAGTCAGTCATGGGGGACAATCTGAAAAACCGTAGCCGACAGGTTTTAAATAGAAAGGGCATTTTTGAAGGAGACATTCAATCCTCTGTAACTTTTGTCTGATTTACCCATTCATTGCTCTTCAGTAGAACATCTTCGCTTGTTTCAGCATAACAAAAACAACTGTGCGTGCAATCGGGTCTTAACATGTATTTTACACAAAGCTTTCTGATGTTGACATTAGTACTGGCAGAAGATATTCTAAAAGGGTTTAAAGAAAAGGACACATGAAGAGGAAGAGTCATATTGATGTACTGTATTGCGACGATTGTAGCTTACAGCAAAAGATCAGCTTCTCAGAAAATGTAATATACAAGACCAATGAAAAAATATAATTAATTAAGTAATACTGGCTTACTGAAAACTGTTAATGTACGACACATTATATGAACTCAACAAATGATTTGGATCTTTTTCCGTGGATTACTGCATCAGTGCAGCGTGGCATGGAGACATGAGGTGTTAAGGAAGCCCAAGTTGCTTTAATAGTGGCCTTTGCCTTGTCTGCAATGTTAGGTCTGGTGTCTTATATCTTCTTCTTTATAATACATAAATTAGATACAGGGATTAGGTCAGGATAGTTTGCTGGCCAGTCAGGAACTCTGGATCCATGGCCATTAAGTTATTTATTGGCACTTTTGGCAGTGTGAGCTGGGACCAAGTCCTTTAAAAAAAATTATATCGGTATCTCAATACAGCTTGTCGGCAGAGGGAAACATGATGTACTCTGACATTTCCAGGTAAAGGCTGTACTTTGGACTTCATAAAACACAATAGACCGACACCAGCTGATGACATGGGTGCCCAGATCATCACGAACTATGGAAACTTTAAACTGGACCCCAACCAACCTTGATTTTGTTTTTCTGCACTCTTTCTCTAAGATTTTGGTTTCTTCATTTCTAAGTGTAATTCAAAACATACTTTCATATTACAGGACTTTGGACCTATGAGTGCCAGCCCATTTTTTCCTCCCCTGTGCAGGTAACACACTTCTGAAGTGGCTTAATACAAGGAGTACAACATTTTTAGCTCTTATTCTGGATACTAATGTGTGTGGCCGTTGAAGCACTGTGTCCAGCTACAGTCCCCACCTTGTGATCTTCCCCAAATTCCTGACTGGACTTAGCTTTACAGTATTTTAGAGGCTGCAGTTATCCCTATGCACCTTTTTATGCAAAATGTTTTCCTTCCACTTAATTTCCCATTAATATGCTTGAATACACCCCTTTGTGTCTCAGCCAACCTCTAGTTATTATTTACTCTTTTAGTGGAGGGTGTCAATGACTCTGCTGGACAACTGTCAAGACAGCAGTTTTCTAAATGATTGTGTATTTCATGACACAATGGCCTTCACAATTCTATAAAAGATTTTAAATGGTTTTTAAATCATTTCTGTATTTAAATATATTTAATAAATGGTTTTATGTAACATTAGATTTGTGCTGCTTCACTTTTTTGTAACCAATCAATCTTTAAAATAAAATGGCAACTTCAGTTGTACCATTCTGTGTTTCTTGACTTTATGTGATAAACAAGTTTCATTTTTTAAATGGAAGTATTGAGATAACTGGAATGTCTCAACTGAGATGCACTTGAATTGTAAACAAAGCAAGATTTTCTGTCCTTTAAAATATCAGGACAGGTTTTATTTCCTTTTGAAAGGCTTAATTAAAGGTTTAAAAAGTCCTTGGAGGTAGAGTGAAGGAATGATTTGGTAAGATTTTACTTGCATCAAATAAAAACGGTAAGATATTTGAGAATTTCAATTGACACACACAATTTCAGGGTATAGCTTTGCAAATTGAGAGTTGTCACTTTGAAATACAATTGATGGAGGAATTCAGGTTTCTACACATGTTGGAAGAACATTTCTAAAACCCCACATGAAAAGGCAGGGGGCGTGTTTCCCATACAGCATGTTTTTTTGTTTTTTTTACAATGGTCTTATGATACTGCGCCATTTACATACTGCAGAATATGCTCTGGCTGATTGAAATGTTTCGAAAGGAACATAAGCTTCCAACTCCAAAAGTGGCGAGAGGAAGTATTCAGATCATTTATGAGGAAAAGTGGAAATATTGTCACGCTACAGATATAACTAAAAGTCTGATGTTACCGTGTATGTAGGAACAGTAACGGGAGTAACTTCTGTTATTGTCTTACTCTGAGTATTCCAGCTAAAAATAACAGCTGTTGGAAACTTCCAGTTGGAAATACATCAAATATGAAAAATCAGGTCTAAAAGGCATTTAAAGAATTCACAATATTTTCTTAACTTTTCAACTCTTCTTAAGCAACTTGAACTGTAAAGTTTTGCTGAGTAAACCCTACTGTAAAATAGAATGTCTTCTGAAGTATTACAAATATAACATTTGTAGAAATAACTAAACAAACAGAACCAAACCTAATTCTATGTATTTTCTGTGTGATTCATAAAAACATTAGGAGGCCTTGTGTCAAACATAGCTAAAAAGTGATAAAAGACACATTTTTGATCATCTTTTATGATCTATGGTGTCTCAAGGAGGTGCCCTTAAATCACGCTTGGACCGACACTTCTCGGAAATGATTCTCATTTTCAATTTAGGAAGTTTAGTACTTTTCCTCTCTCCTCTTCACCTCCAGCATGGAAACTGCACCTCATGGTGGTCAGTGTGTGTACTTGCACAATGCTTCTGCAGGATCAATATACTGTACACATTTATTTAATAGGAATGCTTCAGACCTTCCTTTATTTGCTTTTTTTAAATTCAAAATATGTTCATTTTATTAAGGTAAATTTTCTAACTTTGGTTTGTCTGAAAGACAAAAGACTAAAAAAGTCCCCCGACTTGTACAGAGAAGGGTTAAAAGTGGCCCGGTTTTAGTCTCAGGGGGCATTTTCCATGATTGGTTAGTCACTTCTCCTCTAGAAGTGGGAGTCGGGTGAGTGATAACCCACGAAACTTTCTTTTGTGTACTGCTGGGTGTGGTTTCTTCAAAAATGTAAATGGCCCATGCCTAAGGCCGAGAGCTTGTGGGGATGGGGGGTGAAGGGGTGTCACTAAATTAGCTTGAAAGTGTGAAAGTACTGTGTGCGAGATGTTAACCAAGGAATGTTACTTTTGTCATTTAAAAAAATGACAGAGAAAATAACTGAAAATATCTTGAAAGTAACAAATTCATGAGCTACGTTGAGAGAAGTAGCTTTTTGATCTGCTGATTTTTTAATTTTGCTCACTTGCAAAGAAATAGAGTCTCCTATTTTAATGTTATGTTTCATTTTAATACAAGGGAGATAGAATATCAATTTGTAATGGAGAGAAAAAACATAACCATTTAATCCTCTTTAAAAACATGAGTTAGTTTGGCAAAATGCAAAATATTTTTTTCAAAGTTGGACATACACTGTGTTGCTAAAAGTATTTGCTTGGCCATCCAAATCATTGAATTCAAACTGTATCGATTAAGAAAGAGATCTCCTCAAGTTCCCATGGCTGTAAAGACAGATTAGCGAATCAGTTTTCCAGTATAGTATATCTGAGCCCGATGTTGGTGGAGGAGTGTCAATATCTCGATCTTCACCTAGAAACAGACTGGACAGAAGACTCAATGATGCTGCCTGCAAGAAGGGCCTAAGGACACTTCTTGAGGAAACTTAGGTCCTACAGCGTTTGGAGCAACTTATTGCAGATCTTCAACAGGTTTGTTGAGTACAATCTCTTCTGCAGTCTGTTGTGGCAGCAGCGTTCAAGCCAGTGACTTTTAAAAAGCTGAATAAAAGTGATAAAGAAAGCTGGTTTTGTTCTAGGGAATGCTCTGGAGATGATCATCTTAAAGAGAAATGCTTTATAAAATGACACATCTCCAGATCAAATACAACACAGACCTGTATGCCCATATCTAAAAACAACTGTAATGACTGCTTGACCTTAGATAACAAGAGATGAATATTTGTATAGACATTTTTATTGAGTTTAAATAAATTGAATTTTTTGTTTTGGAGCAAACTTACACAATCAGATTGGGATCAAACATTTACCTTACATTACTTGCATGTTGTTTTAACCAGAGGTGGGTAGAATACCCCAAAATTGTACTCAAGCAAGAGTAGTAGCCTACTACTTCAACATATTTTACTCAAGTAAAAGTAAAAAGTACCCATCTAAAATATTACTCGTAGGAGTAAAAACATATTTTGTAAAAAGGCTACTTGAGTATTGAGAAACATCTGATTAAATACTTTTAAAACAATGTCATCAGACAGACAAAAATATGAAGTTGTGGGGAAATTATGGCATGTTATAGACTAAAATGAAGGAAATTGATACAAATAACATAATTACAAAATAAATCTTAACCAGAAGAAACCCTTTTCTAAGTTTTTTTTTCAATACCCATACGTGTAGGCTATATTTATTTTAGAAAAAAGTAAAAGAAAAAAAGTACACCCAGTGACAATTTATTTTTACTGTATATTAATGACCTCAAAATTCAGCACGCTCAACAGATAGAAATTTACACTAGAAAAACGAAGCTTGTGTAGAAACGGGTGGTTTCTTTTAATAAACTACAGGTGTGTATATTTGTCTGGTGTAGGCTATTTTTGGCTAAAATACGTTTGTTCTTCATTCAGTGAATTTACTCACAGTTGGTAGAGCATCCAGACATTTTACTCAAGTAGGAGTGATACTTCATAATAGTAGGCTACTCAAGTAAAAAGTACGGTGTAGCAGTAGTCCTGCATTACAAACTTATCTTTAGGTAGTACATGAGATCAGCCATAAAGTGTATTATTTTATAAATTGAAATGTATTAATATAATAATATAATATTAATATTAATTATAATTTGTAGCATGGCCTGTTTTGTACTATGTCTGAATTATTTCAAATATTCACTGCTTTAATTTTGATTAGTAGTATAAGTTTTTATTTCATATTCGATTATCCGACAACACTTCTGTGTGTATTGCGTTTATAATAACATGGCGGAAGCAGAAAATGAGTTGCTACTTTTTGGACTGGACCAATCCAACCCGGACTCTCGGTGCATACTAGACATCCCATAACATTATTTTAACAACTTAAATAAATACAGTAGTAGTTTCAAATCAATGCTATGGATGCTTTAGCAAGTAAAACAAAAACAAATTCTTATCTAAAGTCACAAAATCAGAAACTCTTGAGGGCAACGACCTCCCATCCCCTGCATAGAAGTTACTTACAACCCGGAAAGTAAAGAGGATTCATCTTTTGTGATTGGGCGAAAGTTCCCCGCGAAAATTACGTCGGCCGCAGTTTCGCGCCAGATCTTCAGCAGTCGGACGTCTAACACAAGAAGAGGTAAGAAAACAAATTCATCCATTTTTTACTTCGCTCAACATTTAGTTATTGGCGGTTCATCACAGCGCGGCTTGTTAGGCGAGTTAAGCTGAATGCGAACGAAAGGGTTTGTTACGCAAAGGAACATTTAAAGCTGAGAGCAAGTCTAATGCGTTATTGTCTCCCTGCAGCCACATGTCTAATGGTGGCCGAAGTGTTGTTAGAGCAATGAATGCATCAGTGCTAAAAAGCTTTTAAATGATTTAATCCGATTCAAAGATTACGTATGAAACATTTTCTGTGTGTATTTCTAACCATTGGGATTTAAACGATCGACGTGTTAAGTTGTACTTTTCGTCGTTCTTTAACTTTTTTTGTTAATCATTGCAAAAATATATTTACATTACCATCAGGATCAAGATAAATCTCGAACTTCCTTTTGCCATAACACTGCTAAACTGTCTATATTTGTTTTACATTTCTATTAACGATCCACCTTGTCAGGATGTAATTAATAACAATTGCCAAGTTTCTCTCTGTCAATACTTGCAGCTTTCAGTTGACCTCCTAGAGCAAATCATTACCAATACAGCTGTGCAAATCTAATTTTGAATGGAAAAGAAAACTATAAACCCAAATAAGTCATTAGTTAAAGAAAACAGTATGCACCTTATCTAAAAAAATAAATGAAAAAAGTAAGTGAAAGGAAGCCAAACAAAACGATAAGGGCTGTACTGAAGTATGAGGCATTCATTTCCCTGTATGTAGGTCATAGTATGACTGTATATTATCCGTATTCTTCCCAGATATCTGCCCAACCATGTCTTCTCCTGCTTCAACACCCGGTGGCCGCAAACGTGGAAGGAATACCAACCCTGCCACACGTAAGTTCAGCTCTTTTCTTGTAATTTCAGGAAAATATGCAACAGTTCTGTTTTATTTACCCTGGAGCTCACTTTGTCCCTTGTCTAATCTCAGCAAGCAGTGAGGGTCCCACCTCGCCTCCCTCCCAGAGGCGCCGAGGCCAGGACTCCTCCGGTGGTGACCTGATGCCAATGCCAACATCCCCAGCCACGGACATGCTCAGTCCTGCTGCCCCGCAGGACACCTCTCTGTTCTCCAGCCCTAGACCGTCAGGTACATTTGGGCTCACCTCTTCCTTAAATGAGAGGAAGTGAAATCAGACTAATTGTTTGTTATTTATTCAGTTTTGCCAAATGAAGTGGACGTGAGTTCCCCTCTGATGTACGGAACCCCGAGCTCTAGGGTTGAAGGCACCCCGCGCAGTGGAGTGCGTGGCACACCAGCCAGACAACGCCCTGATCTGGGGTCAGTCAGGAAAGCTCCCCAAGTCGATCTTCAGTCGGATCAGGTCGGTTTCAATTGGTCGCTTTCTGCCTTTTTGTTGGTATGAAAACGCACAAGTTAAAAGTTCAGCTTTCTTTCCCAGCCAAACACGGATGGTGCAGTAGCCAGCGAACCAAATGCAGGCCACAGACTGGTGATCTGGGGGACTGACGTCAATGTTGGCACCTGCAAGGAGAAGTTCCAGGTATATAAGATTAAATATGTCCGCTAGCATATGATATCTTCTCAGTGTTGGACATAGACTGGATGTTTAATTGTTTTGCTCCTGTAATTCCAGAGGTTTCTGCAGAGGTTCATTGACCCAACCTCCACTGAGGATGAGAATGCTGGTCTGGATCTAAATGAGCCGCTATACATGCAGAAGCTAGAAGAGGTGGTGCATTCGTTCTTTTTTTGTATACTCAACCTCCACATATTTAAATCATGATTCTTCATGATGCTTTATTTCTCTTGACAGATCAGTGTTGTTGGTGATCCCGTCCTTAATGTGAACTGTCGACATGTGCAGTCATTTGATGCAGAGCTGTACAGGCAGCTCATCTGCTACCCACAGGTAATAAACCCCAGGCTTTTTGAACGGTAGTCTTATCTTCTGATCTTCATTTAAATCTCAATTCAGCTACTTTTAAAATCCAAAGAGCTATTTTTGTGCTTGCACCTACTAAATAAAGACTTACCTCAAGAACATTTTACTTTCTCCTTTTAAGTTTTAAATGGGAAGGCAAATGAAAATAAGTAATGAACTTTGATTACATTCAAAAGCAGAAAATTTTTCCATTTATTTGTACCGACATTTTGTTGTTGAGAACCGAAGAGCTAATAAAACAAGTCTTTTTTTTTTAAAATCATCTTTGCACACTAAAATATTTTTTGGTCACAGACTATTTGGGCCAGGTTGTGGGACCCCGATCAAAAATGTCACAATTAATGGGGAAAATAAAGTAACTTTTGTGAGGATTTGCCTGGATCCTGCTGTAGTTTTCCTCTTGAAATTTAATGAGCTCTTGCAAGACTTTACTAGGATGCTGGTATTGTTTGCTGCTTACAATACTTAAGTGGGATCTTGCAAAAGTCTTGCTGGATTGTGCTAAAGTTTTCTCCAGGAGCTTTAGTGGGATCTTGCTAGAAATGTCATCTTCAGCTCCAAAAGGATCCAACAAGATTTCGAAGGGATCCTGCTATTGTTTTCTCCTAGAGATTTAGTGGGACACTTGGCTGGAACCTTCTGAATTGACAGACATTCTAACACATTTGCTACATCATCACTAATGCTACTTTCCTATAGCCTGCCGCACACAAGAGGAATCTGCTAAGCAAAATGTCATTCGAGGTCGTTTGCTCAGCAGATAGCTCGCTGTGTGCGGCTAATTTTCGTTTTCTGCCTCACGAGGCATTGAGGTGAAAATCAAAAAGGTTTGATATTTTTCACCGGGTGAGGCGAAAAACTCACTGTGTGCACTCTACATAAGCAACGGCCTTGAATGACTTTTTGCTCAGCAGATGGCTCTCGTGTGCGGCAGGCCTAACATTTATACATTAACAAAGATTTAGAAAATACAATACACGGACAAAATATGGAGTACACAGTCCAGGATCAATTAGGGAAAATTAGACTTGTAATATTTACAGAATTTAAATAGGAATCTGGTTCTGTTCACATTTTTTTTGACCTGGTTTATTTCTCTGGTTTGAGTTTTTTTTTTTTTTTTAGTTTTTCCTTCTACCAACATGTTTTGTCATCTCTGCAGGAAGTTATCCCAACCTTCGACATGGCGGTCAACGAGCTTTTCTTTGAACGTTTCCCCGACTCAGTCCTGGAGTACCAGATCCAGGTCCGCCCTTACAATGCCCTGAAGACCCGAAACATGAGGAGCCTTAACCCAGAAGGTGCGCTCATGACCAGATGAACGCACGTATTTGCAATAACGCACGTATTCTGTCACATATTTAGTGTGGGTTTTCCGTGAACTGTGATGCATCGCGTCCTGTGTGCGTTTCTCCTCCGCAGACATCGATCAACTGATCACCATCAGCGGCATGGTGATCCGCACCTCGCAGCTCATCCCTGAGATGCAGGAGGCGTTCTTCCAGTGCCAGGTGTGCGCCTTCAGCTCCCGCACGGAGGTGGATCGCGGCCGAATCGCCGAGCCAGCCGTGTGTCGCCACTGCAACACCACCCACAGCATGGCGCTCATTCACAATCGCTCACTCTTTTCAGACAAACAGATGGTGAGAGTTTGATGGGCTTGGTTTTTTGGGCAAAATGCTTACCGTCATCGACACCTATTCTGAGAATGTGTCAGGTGGTAATTAGTGATGTGATAGGCAAGGTCATGACATCTGTTCATTTGTTGATCAGATCAAAATCCAAGAGTCCCCCGAAGACATGCCGGCAGGCCAGACGCCTCACACTACTATTGTGTATGCTCACAACGACCTGGTGGACAAAGTACAGCCAGGAGACAGAGTGAACATCACGGGTAAGTTCTCCTAAATCTCTACAGGAGGAAGGCTGTCTAATATCTGTTAATAGTTAAGGTTTTAATTGCGAAAACTTTATAAGTTTTTATTTTTATGTCTTCAAGTCTAGATCAATCGAAATGTACATATAATTTTACACGGCGATAAACTTTTTATTTCACTGAACAGGTACAACAAAATCAGATGCAGTCCCTCTTCAGTGTTTTAAAATCAAGAAACGAGTAATATGCACTAAATTCTTCGCTGTATATTCCAGCCATGACGTTCAAAATAAGTTACACCATCTATATTGCTCATAATTGAAATTTTATGCAGAATAATCACATTCTGTGATATTAGTTCTTTATTTCAATGACCTGAGATATATTCTGTTTCTTTTTGAATACAGAAAGTTTATTTCTGGTTAAACTACAAAAATAGAATTGTCTTACACATTTAAACTATATGACACATCTTCTGTGCTTCAAGTTAAACATGGGCGGGTATAGTCCAGCATTTCCAGCTGAACTATTTTGTGTTCAATTTATTTGCATCTTCTTTGAATTTGGTTGCTTGCAGCTGATTCCAAGCTAAAATAGAATCCTACTTAAACATATTTTGTTCTTGCTGTTGCTGTTTACCCCTGGCAAAAGTTTTTGTCGCCATAAAACAAAAAACTTTACAGTGTTTCGTTGGACATTTATTTATTAGGTTGACACAAGTGCATAACTAATTGCATCTTTTTTCAAGAATATATCATCCTGACCCTTTACCTCCTCTTTGAATACAGGTGTCTATAGAGCGGTCCCGATGCGCGTTAACCCCCGTCAAAGCAATGTCAAGTCAGTCTACAAGACACACATAGATGCCATCCACTTCCGTAAGACGGATGAAAAGCGCCTGCACGGTTTGGACGAAGACGCCGAGCAGAAGCTCTTCACAGAGGACCGTGTGCAGACCCTGAAGGAGCTTGCAGCCAAGCCCGATGTCTACGAGCGCCTCTCCTCCGCCCTGGCGCCAAGTATCTATGAACACGAGGACATCAAGAAGGTGTGTGAAAGAGGGCGAGAAACTCTAGAATCTAAATTTGCCTTTAGTGGGCTTTATTGACATGTACCAACTAGGGCTAGGCGACTGTGGCCTAAAAATAAAATCTCAGATTTGTCCTCATACCGTATACGATTTTACTTTATTTTTTATTTATTTATTTTTTTTCCTCACAGTCTATTCTTAAAAAATTATACATGACAGAAAGTATTGTAAAACATGCTTGTAAAACAATGTGGTTTGGCCCTGTGCGGGCTGACATCACCCTGAATTACAGAAGCCCAATATTGAAAAAGACAATACATCCAAATTTTCCACAAATTAAGTCTCTATAAATAGCAAATTTGACTAATCCAAAGAAACGATTTAGCACCCAGCCCTAGCACCAATGCAAAGATGCTTTCTCATTTCTCTAAAACTCCTGATGCATTTGTAAAAAATACTTTTTTTCTATCATTTTCTCATTAAAGCAACACCAAGTAAGTTTTGCTCTCTGGGTCCCCCTACAGTTGGGAAACATGTATTGTTTTCTACTACTGTCGTAAAATCTGTTATGGTTACACCAGGGGATTCACATTTACAAGCGATACCCTCTAACGTTACAGATTTTGACGTCTTGGGCAGCCTTTGTGTCAAATGTCTTCATCCCAGGTACATTTTCTATATTTCAGCATGTCATATGTACGGCGGCGTAGAGCTGTCAGCTATATAATAAAGAAATTAGACCATATCACGTTATAACGTTATTGTAAAAACGTGAAAACCACTTGAAACTGAAGCGTTATAAGTTTCACGTTTTTACAATAAACTATCACGTTATAACGTGATACGGTCTAATTTCTTTATTATATGGCTGACAGCTCTGTTCTGACGATCTGTGCTACCTCCTCAGAATGTCTTACCGTAGCGCGAATCTGTCGGTGCTACCCCTTGAAAAGTATGTTTACATGCCGAAAACAACTGTTAGCTTTGATGTTAAACATAATCATCGGAAAATATTTTTCAAGTGACGGGATTGAAGTGGCAATTTAGCAGTAATGCCTAACATAGCAAAAAATTATGAATAACGAAAACTTTTCTGTCAATCCACAGAACATGCTACCCGTTTAATATAAAGCTAAAGGTAGCACATAAAGATGCACTAAAAACCATGATCAGAATATCCTACCTGTTAAATCGGCCTATAGATGAATAGCACACTCTGGAAATGTGTTAGTTTGTAAAGCAGCTAATGAATATATACCAAGCCAGTAAGACGTAGAGCAGATAGCAGTATTATTACTCCAAAATCTTAAAATGTAGTAGCCTATGATTATAAGCACAAATAGCCCGCAAAATACACTGCATTTACTGTTCGACTCCAATTAATGGGACTTGTTTACATGCAGTGTAACGAAATCACAGAAGTGAAACTAACATACAAGGGCTGTCATGTAAACTTGAAACTAGTAGCTTAAGGAAAGCCTTAAAATATTTTGAATAAAAATTAGCCAGTAATAAAATCATTTGAATAAAACTCACCGTAAACTTCAAAGAAATAAAACAGACAAAATGGATCTTCCAGGTAGGAATTCTTGATGACAGATTTGCTGAGTAAGCAAATTGTGACTTAACATCGAAATGTGCATGCGAGTAGCACAGATAGTCAGAACACCGGTGTACAGATGAATACAATTTCGGCTCCGTCATGATGACAATTGTTCAAGCTACCTGCTGCTAGGTATCTTCCATTTATATGTACCTGCCGAGTATGCTCCACCCAGAGAGCCTTGCAGGACGCTGCACCTACCGGCTTTTGTGAAGCCTGCCGTAAAGCAAGTCGCATTTGAACTACAAAACCGCTACCCGACGACCCGAACTTACATAGTGCTGTTATGGCCGATAGAGGGCCGCAAAGCCAATGCAGAAGTGCCGTTTCACCCTGTTATGAGTTGATCAACCACTGACACGAGTTCTGAAACATTATTTTAAGGTAAAAAACAAACTCTTTAGTGTTGCTTTAATAAACATTGACTTTATATATCTTGCTATGATTGCATGGTTGCCTTTTAAAATGATTGAAAGATACAGCAGAAATTAGTGGAAAGAATCTTGCATATTTTGCTCCTCCTGCTGGATCCATACCCTGGGTGTTGAGATGTGCGCCAGCTTGGCAAGATTTTTAAAGAAAATCTTAACAAATGGATAGCCGTGTTTCTTCCAAGGAATATCCGAGAATGTTATAATGGTGCACTCTGGTTATTTTCCCATGTCTGTAGCAAACAGACATGGGAAAATGCAAGATTTGCTGAACATTTCCAGATGGTTGTCACCTCTGTTCTTTCTTAATCTTATGGCATTATTCTCAATTTCCACTCCAAAATAAAATCACTTTCTGTTGGCTTTACAATGATTTAAAAAACTAGGTTTGGCAAATTTTTGTTTCAATATAATCCATACAATAAGAATATTTCTTTACTCATTTGTGTCAGAATCAATACAAAGGGAGCAATTTTGCCCTCCTAAAGCGAGCCTACAGATTCACATAGGGGAACTGAAGAAACGGAGACAATCAGCAACACAGAATCAGCTGAATCAAATGTGCATGCTTCCCTAAAGTGTGTATTTATTTCTACTGCTTTGAAATACAGGTAAGTAACGACACGTAAATCATTTTATTTTCTAAATGGGTGTGGAAGCGCCTTCTTCTTGTTTGTTTTGCTAATTAAGAAAATATCAAATATCACACTGTATTTGGATTCTTCTGCTTTATATTAGAATGAACCCTGTTTCTTTAAATGTTTCTGTGGTATCAAAAATGGTATTGTCTGAATCAGACAAATCAGCAGCCTGGACATAAATACCCTAAAGCAATTTGTGTTCAACGTGTAAAATTTTAAAGCTGCTCCCCCCATCTCTGTTCCAGGGCATCCTGCTGCAGCTGTTCGGCGGCTCCCGCAAAGACTTCAGTCAGACGGGCCGGGGACACTTCCGCGCCGAGGTCAACATCCTCCTCTGCGGAGATCCCGGCACCAGCAAGTCTCAGCTGCTCCAGTACGTCTACAACTTGGTGCCCCGCGGCCAGTATACGTCAGGGAAGGGCTCCAGTGCCGTGGGTCTCACCGCCTACGTGATGAAGGATCCGGAGACCAGGCAGCTGGTCCTGCAGACGGGTGCCCTGGTGCTGAGCGACAACGGCATCTGTTGCATTGACGAATTTGACAAGATGAGCGACAACACGCGCTCTGTGCTGCACGAAGTCATGGAGCAGCAGACCCTCTCCATCGCAAAGGTGTGTTTGGCGGGCCTCTAAACGTGTGGAGCATGGAAGACTGAGCTCAGGCGTTTATTTGGAAAATGCAAAAGAGATTTAGCTTTCTTTTTCACTTAACACAGGCGGGAATCATCTGCCAGCTGAACGCTCGCACTGCTGTGCTGGCCGCTGCAAACCCAGTAGAGTCACAGTGGAATCCCAAAAAGACGACTATCGAGAACATTCAGCTCCCTCACACTCTGCTGTCCAGGTAATGATGAGCAACAATAATGACAACAACCGCTTATATTGATATCATACTTCAAACCAAAAAAAAAGAATTACTACAAAAACCTTTTTGCTTTATTGGATAAAAAGGTGCGTGATATAAATGACTAGTATGGCCAACATTTCTTTTGGTCACCTTTTCCTTCTCCGTCAGGTTCGACCTGATCTTCCTGATGCTGGATCCCCAAGACGAGGCTTACGACCGCAGGCTGGCTCACCACCTGGTGTCTCTTTACTACCAGAGCGAAGAGCAGATTGAGGAAGAGTTCCTCGACATGGCCATGTTGAAGGACTACATCGCGTACGCACGGACGTACATTAATCCGAGACTGAGCGAGGAAGCCAGTCAGGCCCTCATCGAGGTTTGTTTTAGGTCCTGTGGGGGTTTGAACCATCTTTGGCATGCCGCCCAGCCTTGTATGTGCAGCATCCTTTTCACAAACTGGAGTGTTTTTAATTGGGATTTTATGTGATATTCCAACTTGAACAAGGGCATAAATAAGAGACAGGAAAATAATCTGGTTCACATTTTTTATTTTACAATTAAATATGGTGCAACAAACAGCTTTCAGAAGTCACCTGTTTAGTTAATAGTCAATTTATATGATTTATTCTCCGTATAAATTCAGCTGATAGGGAAAATTTGTGAACAAACGTCATGGTCACTGTAATCAGCTGTAATGTTAAAAAATGTGGAAAACTTAAAAGAAGAAAAAATCCTTTTGTAGAGCACTGTATATAATGGTTATTCTAGTCCATTGTATCTCCAGCTCACCCTGTTCTTGTTTGACTTCAGGCCTATGTCGACATGAGGAAGATCGGCAGCGGTCGCGGGATGGTGTCCGCCTACCCCAGGCAGCTGGAGTCCCTGATCCGCTTGGCAGAGGCGCACGCCAAAGTACGCTTCTCAGAGAAAGTGGAGACCATCGACGTGGAGGAGGCCAAGCGGTTGCACAGAGAGGCCCTCAAACAGTCGGCCACTGACCCCAGGACAGGCTTTGTTGACATCTCAATTCTGACAACAGGTATGTGCAAAGTGGTCTTTATTACTGTCCTTTAATGTTAACCCTGTGAGCCAGGTCTTAGTCTGTCATCTTTTGCGTTTTAACAGGTATGAGTGCTACGGCCCGCAAACGCAAGGAGGAGGTGGCCCAGGCACTGAAGAAGTTGATTGAGACCAAAGGAAAGACGCCAGCCATGAAGTACCAGCAGCTCCTCGATGACCTCAGAGGACAATCTGAAACGGTAAGTGTTTTAAATCGGCTGTCTGGTGGAATCGCATGCTGTGATAGTAGCACACAGCATCTTCTTATTTTAAAGAGAGGCAGAGCTCTTTAATTTGCACCCCTGGTATTTCAACCACCTTCTCCTTTACTTTCTAAGATTTGAAATTTTTTCTCACTTCCTCTGTTCACTTCCTCTTCTGTCGCCCTGTTTTGCAGGCGATCACTAAGGAGCTGTTTGACGAGGCACTGCGAGCCCTGGCTGACGACGATTACCTGACTGTCACTGGGAAGACTGTTCGTCTGCTCGCTTGAGGTGCACCATGGCAGTTCTGTAAAGTCTTTCGTTTGAAATCCTGTTTCAGCATCCTTTTGTAAAAAGTTAGAGTAAAAACAGCCATTTATTATTCTGAGGTTTAAAAACATGGTTCAGAATTAAACCAGTGACTCTGAAGGGTTTGGGGCATTTTGGACTTAAAAAGATGGGGAGGGGGGGTGTAAACAAATGCATACAGAGGCTGTTGGGGTAATATTAAAAAAAAGTTAATGTTTTGTTTGTTACAAATTTTGAAGTAATAATTTTGCTCTTTTTTTTCATGCTTTGGGGATATGTTGTTAAAATGTAGCTTGCATAAACTCGTGTTAATAAAGAAAAAATTAAATGTTGCACATGAAAACTGTTTGTTTTATTATAGCCCTGCAGTCCGAATATCTTATTCTTAAAGTTGTTCAGTTGTTTAACTGTAAATATTTAACGTTTCTGGGGAGGTTTTTTGTAAGTGTTCACATAATTTCCATTAAAGGTTCATTCAATTTTTAGAGGGTAAAGATTAAGCTTTGATGACTGTACATTTTACTCTAAATTGGTTTAAGATTCTAAGAACCACTTCATCCTAGAATGTTCTTCAAACGAGGCCAATTCACATCTCTTTTGTGACTTTAATTTAGGCTCTGAAATAGTATTTTGTTATGAGACTTTCAGCAACGCTGTTGTCTTATCAGCTGCTGCTGTCAGGATGTGCTTTAGCTGTGTTAACTGCAATTTCCTGGATGTTAACACTGGATCTAGAGCAAGCACGTCATGTTAGGTATCTTTAATCAATATCAAAATAATATATATATATATATATATACCATTCATGGATCTGAAAGGCCTGGGGACATGTGAAGTGTTCTGGACATTGGCTGCTTTTTTACAAATTCTCTCACTTCTGGCCTGTTTTCAAAGGACATGCAAAAATATCCAATCCAGCTTTATTCAAACAGCACTTAATTACCACACAGGACCAATGTTCTGTACAGAAAAATACATAAAAACATGAAAAATAAAAAGCCAATACAAAAAAACGAGTAAAATGTAGACATGTAAAGAAATTGAAAGTAAAATGACTAAAATTCATAAAAACATGTAAGTGTAGGACTATGCATTGAAAACTCAAAATGTACAAATCAACATCTTGTGTGCTGTCGGAAGTCAAGGTAAATGTTTTTAGTTTCAGCCACAACCTATGAATAAATTGGGCATGCAGAAATACTGCAAGCGAGGCAACTTTATTTGAATAGCACACTTTCAACAAGGCAGTTCAAGGTTCTTTACATGATTGTAGATGACCTGGTGTGTCTACACATCACACACAAATTAGAAAACCTGTTTTAAATTGATTCCTCAAAACCACCTGCCTAAAGAATCAATGCAGTTCCTTTTATTTAATTGAATCTTAGAAAAATAAGACAACACAATTTGAACTTTGAAGTAGTATTTTGAGTCCAACAAGGTGATTTCCAAAGAGAATGATCAACTGTAGTTAATTTCTCAGCTCCCAAAATCTCACTGGGTTCATTTCTCATATAAATCATGGTGGTTTTTTAGACCTGGGACTTTGTACTGATCTCCTTTTAAAGCACATGCTACAGCTATATGCTGTCATGGTCTTGGCAAACTCGAGAGAAAAAGCAGCCAAAGTCCAAATGAAATTTATTAAAATCCTGGAAAACTATTGATGACCACTTCAAGGGTCTAAAACAGGGTGTGTGTATATATATATATATATATATATATATATATATATATATATATATATATATATTTTGGTTTAAAACTTTGGCACAACACTGAAGACGTGTGAAAAAAACAGGTCTTTGATCAGATGTTTTTTTTGAGGGATATGTTTGCTCTTAAAACCACTGATCGTATCTGTAACCGCATCCTGACTTTTACAGCAGGAGGAAATGGTAAGAATGATTAAAGATTAAATTGACCAAATCATTACAGCATATTTGGTTACGTATACCTTTGTCGTGCAACACAATTCAGCAGGAATAAACGATGCAAGATAAATACGATGTTTTATAAGTAGTTCCCCAGTACGTGTGTCGTACAATGAAGCTGAACATCTCAAGTTGATGTGTTGAAAATGTTTTTACAGGCAAATTTAAAGAAGCTTACATACAGTCATATATATATATATATATATATATATATATATATATATATATATATATATATGGATTACTTTCTCACAACATAACCTGCTTGGGAGCAGGTTATTAGTAATGTTTAACATCACTTTGGATTTCAGGGTTCCCAAATGTGATTGGGTGCATCAACGGCAACAACTTTCGTATTAAAGCTCCCTCAGTCAATGAGGGAGACTGTCAACAGGAAATCAATCCATAGCATTAATGTGCAGGTAACTGAAGTTCTTGTTCCTAATCTTTCCGTTTTAAAGCCATAAAACTCCTAATTGCTCTCCCCTAACTAGACAATATGTGACCAACGTTGAGGCCAAATGACCAAGATCTGTACATGATGCCAGAATTTTTAGGGAGTCATTATGCTACTCTCTTCAACAGGGTATGGTTTGCTGTACACCATTGTTTTTTTGTCTTTCAACAACAGTTGTATTATACACTGCAGCCATTACAGGATACTACAATGGTTAATTGCTGGGAGACAGAGGGTGCCCTACATGATGACATCCTACCCTGGACCTGAGCCTGGACTGCAGACAAGATACAACTTGGCTCACAGCCAAACACAGGCAAAGGTAGAGATGACCATCAGCATCCTTAAGGCGAGGTTTCAGTGTCTGCGTGACCTCGGGGTCACTCCAGGGAGAGCCCGTGACATCATAGTGGCCTGTGTTGTCCTTCAAAATGCTCAAAGGCCCCCCCCCCCCCCCCCCCCCCCCCACACACACACACACACGCCCTGATGAAGATGGCGGAGAGGAACCCCCCCAGTTAACATAACTGATCACAGAGGTGGGAGAGTCCTCAGAGACTTAATTTGTCAAAATCACTTTAAAGTGTTCGCATTAAACAACGTCTTATTTCTTCATTTCCTGACATAAAAAGATTATTTTATTATTTGGTACAATGTTTAACATGTAACAAATCCATCTTCACAGACAGTTCCCACCTTCAGGCAGTACTCTGGTATTTCTACTTCAAGTTTGGCCTTTTGTATGGTTATTTTCTCCATTTTGAGCTGTATAAGGTTCATCTCCATTTCGTTTTGTCTTATCTGCCTTTGAAGATAGAGCTTATACAGCTCCTTTGGTGGGACCTGGAAAGGATGAATAAAAGGATTGTTCAGTGATACAGTAACATATTTATAGAAGGACAGCTGTAGACGAGTTCTTACACTGGTATGATCATGTGTTGAGGAACAAGGACCCTCATCTGTTTGTGAATTACCAGCCATATTCTATGAACAGACGACAATTTGTTAGTCTTATGTTAAAGAGGTTGTGTATAATATAATATGCATACCTCTGTGGGTCTCCCAGCATTGGCCAGTTCTGTCACAGCAAAAATTGTCTCTTCATCTTCATCCTACAGAAGAAGTATGCAAGTCTAATTTATATGGCGTAAAAATGAGAAAAGTCTAAAAGTGATTAATGCTACCTGACAATCATTTACAACTTTGACAAACTGGGGGGGTTCTGGAGGGTCCAATAAGAATGCATCCACCAGAAAATGCAGGACAAAGCCCATTACATATTACAAACAATAAAAAACAATTTCACAAACAGATTAGTAACATGTAAGAGTAGTTCAAATAAGATTACAGTATACATCATATGCAGCTGAATGAAATAATACTGCATTGTGAAACAATGACCACTGCTAAGTGAATTAAAAACGACTTTAAGTGGCAGAAATGATAGTTGTTGAGTTGGAGTATATTAGTATATGTTGTAAACTTACATTTCACAAAGTCACTTGTGTCTTGGAAGACAGACTCTGATGATGAAGTGCCCCCAGGAATGCCATCATCACTGGTCAGCCTTTATTAAGGGACAGAGCCAACTCCTCAGCTTCTGCGAGGGGAGAAGGTGGTGGCCCCCCACCAGTTAGACGGGCCTCAGCCTTCTTTTGATTAGCTACATGATAGGAAAAAATGAACCAAATATTATTTAATAGGCCTACATATCTCCAGTAATTATTTGATTTCAATCTTACCTTCTTGGAGAATGTTTTTGTGTTTCATTTTGACTTGGGACACAGTTCTTCTGGCTCCAGAAGGATTGCATCTCATTAAGCGAGAAGTCAATATATGTCTAAATCAATGTACAATATTACTGTGCCCTTAACGAATTGGTGGCGAAAGTAAGTAATTCTTGAATAGTTATCCAACATACTGAAGCAAATTTTTAATTTTAAATTATACATTATACGCTCCAGCACCCCTTGACCCCAACAGGGAATAAGGGGTAGAAAATGAATGTATAATAAAAATGAAGAGTGTTGAGTTAAGATATTTGTTAAACTCACATATTTACTCTGTTTGGTTTTTTTTCCAAACCAACATTCTTTCTTTTGCTGATGCAGCTGTATTGATTTTTTTTTCATAATGATTGGCTTGAGTTCCTCATAGGCCAGCATTAACACTTCCAACTCCGCTTCTGTGAAGTATGCTGCCCTTTTTTTCTCCCCTACGGTTTCCATTGTGACTCGTGAATTCTGTGATCCACTGAGAGGGTTGTTATGAATTCAGCGTCCAGGCTCATTAACTCTGGGTTACCAGGAGGGGGTTGATTAAAGCTAACACTTATCTGGAATGGACATACTCAGAGTGAGCCGGTTTTGGATTAATAAGCCGTGAGTTCAGAGTTTACAACATGGTAAGTTAACCAAGCTTTCTGGAATACCCCTTTTGTCAGTTGAGATCAAAATAAAACTGTGTGGAGGAAATCTAACAATGCATGGTGGTGGCAGGATCGTGCTATGAAAATGCTTTTCTTCAGCAGATACAGGAAAGCCGCTCAGAGTTAATTGGAAGATGGATGCAGTTAAATACACAACAATGCTGGAAGAAAACCAATTTGAAGGTTGCCATCGGCCTTAGACCAGAGCAGCTACCTCAAAACAAAGCAGGCCGCAGAGCACAAACCGAGGTGTCCGTTTATGACCAGACTTAAAAATTGATGCTCACAGATATTCTCCATCCAATGTGACCGATCCTGAACTATTTTGGAGAGAAGAATGCGCTCTTTGAGTCTGTAGATGTGCAAAGCTTGTAGAGACATACCACAAAAGACTTGCAGCTGTAAATGCAGAAAGGGTGTTTCTATAAAGTGTTGAAGGCTGACTACAAATGAATGTCAGTTTAAAGATTTGTAATTGTAAACCATGTTAGAAACCATGCATCCATTTCCAACCACCTGACTGTTATGCACTACTTTATGTAGGTCTGCCACATAAACAATCATCTTGTTATTACCTCAGCCAAAGATGTTATGTTTTTGCCAGGGTTTGTTTGTTTGTTTGTTTGTCTGCTTGTTAGTTAGGAACAACTCAGAAAGTTGGTGGATTTTGATGAAATTTTCAGGAAATGTCTGTAATGAGACCAAGAACAAGTGATGAGAATTCTGGGGTGATCCTAAAACCGTCATCACCGAAAAAGTGATTTTTGTGAATAACTACTTAGCTGATATCAGTGTGACTCCAGCTGCTAAAGGTGTGTTTTCATGGTCAAGGAATATAAAAAGTTTGAATTAGATTACAACATTTGGGTTGACAGAGCTGCCTTGGCGGGTGTCTGAGCTCTCCGTGTACTTTTCTAGTCATGAATGTGAACAAAACAAAGGAGATGATTATGGATTTCAAGAGAAACATGGTTAGGTCCAACACTATATATATATCATGGGAGAAGAGTGGAGATGTAAGAGGAATACCTTGGTGTTCACCTAAACATTATGATGTGTTCCATTTACCTCGGAAGTCAGAACTCAGAGCTGGGTTTGACATCACGCCCGAGTAAACAACGTTCCAGTTAACGTTGTCGGATAAGTTGGGAATCCAATATGGCAACATCCAGGTAGCCATAGTTGGTGGTACCTCTTAAAAACATTGATTTAAGCTGCACTTTCCATACACAAACAACACTTATTTTGTTTAGAGCTGCAGGTGCAACATGTGATGTTGATTTTACACCATTCTTACAAGTGTGTCTTGTAAAATAAACATGTTTCCACCAAAGCTACTATTGCCGATGTAAAGAGCAGCCATATCGAAAGTCAAAGTCGAAGCAAGAAAAAATCTCTCACTTTCCGAGTGGGAAGTCCGCTTTCGGGGGTCACGACTCATTCCAGTTGAGTTTTCCCACTCGGAAGTCGGAACTACAACAAATGGAACACATCATTAGACAGGACAGGAGATGTAACAGTAAACAGGAAGGGAAAAAGCAGACTGTACTTCTTGAGGAAGCTTAGGTCATTCAAGGTTTACAGCAAAAGGCTGCTTTTATAAGTCTGTTGCAGAGTGTAATCTCTTCTGCCATCATGGGGTAGCAGCATCAAAGCCGTGGATTTGAAATGGATAACAACCTCATAAAGAAAGCTGGTTTTGTTGTGGGGATTACTGTGGAACCACTGGTGATTACTGTGCAAAGAAGGATTCTTCATAAAAATCAAGAAAATTACGGAAAACCCATCAGCTTCCTTTTCATGAGAATTGTGTCAGTTAGAGGCTTTCCTTAGAATCACTGTACTACAGACTGCTACAGCAGATCCTTTCTGCCCACACAGCTATCAGGACGCTTTGAAGAAAATTATATTTGGGATTAATAAAGTATTTTTGAACTGGTTCGAAGATACACTAAAGTTTGTGGATGTGGAGAAATAATAACATGTATCAAAAGTTCTTCGAGGGGTATGAATACTTTTGCCAAGCAGTGTATTTAACGCAGGGCAGAGCGGCTTGCAGTGCGCTGATCCGCCGGTGTGCTGCTGCTGCTGCGGTGTCTTCCTCGGTGTGCCCCGCTCGGATGTTCACACCTCTGTGTGCTTCTGGACTCGGCTGAAGAAGATGGCGGCCTCCTCAGGTTTGTGTGCTCTCTAACATCCACAGCAACAAAGTGCAGCTTAAGCTCCCGTCTCGCTGTTATGTCCTCCATTAAACGAGGATATTAATAATGCGTGGTTGTGATGTTCCTCTTTAATGTATCGTTCCGGCAGAGCGGCTCACCACCACGGGGCGCATCTACGTCGTGGAGCTAACCTAGCTAAAGCAAGGCCAGGAAATAGCCTACCCCGTGAGTTAGCTAAAAGAGCTCATTGTATCAAAGAAAGAAAACCTCACAGATGCGGTGCAGTTGCACACACAAGAAAGCTCTCTAGCTATTTTATTGCGTTGAGGAGATTATTATAGGTTGAGTTTCCATTATGGATCCGAAACGGCCGCATACTGTGACAGTATAGCTAATATTTAGCTACTACAATATCGGAGCACGGCGCTGAATGCAGAGTCCGATTTGTCCTCCTATCTGCTGGCTTCATCCGACAAACGTAAACATAAAACCAGAGATAAAGTCAAGATTTGGGAGCTGTTTATGGAATAATTTCTAGGAAAATATAAAACGCAACGAAAAACGTTTGCTTCTTCTCCGAGACACACAACGTGTATGCAAATGTTTCTGACCAGATCTGTGCTTGATTTATTTATTTTATTTATTATTCGCTTTCCGCTTGCTCGGAAAACAACGCTTATTTATGTTGTTCATTTTACTGGGTGTGAATGAAACGCTGCTATAGTGTCTCGTTAAATACCATCGCTTTAGCTGGGCGGGGTCGCGTTAAGATACGTTATTACCGTCGCTTAAACGTTGTAGCTAAAGTGAACGACATGCTTTTTCCAGCAAATAGTCGGAACCCACATCTGCTTTAGCGCTCATCGAGTAGCGTGGTCGCAAATAATGAGTTGCTAAGTATTAAAATAGGTTTCTGCGCCAATCCTTTCACGATTTTGAAACGGGTGGATTTTTCTTTTCTTTTCCGTGAGTCCAGGGTCATAAATTTTAAACGTGGTTGCTGAATGCAAAGTGTAAAAAAAAATCTAGAAAGTAATTTCTTAATCGAAACTGTTTTCAGGAAAAGTTGGCGCGACCTGTCGAGTGAGTTTAACCTCGCCTTTAACTTTGGAGCACCCGTTCTGCTTTTCACAGAGCTGTAATGGCGATGTGTTTGTTAGCCGTCCTCAAACAAGGCTTTTCTTTATGTAAATGCGCAGGACATGCGAGATTAGCTCAGTGTCACACAGCAGACATAAACATGGCAACAATTTCACCCGAGCTGAATGTCTGAACAGATTGTTTGACCTGTAAGAGCTGCAGAAGAACTCCCAAATAATAACCAAGCTGGTCTGTTGTGTAGGGAGCTACAAATACTGTCGAACTTGAAGGCCCTCAGTTATGTTGAAAGCACTGAAAGGTTGACCAAAATTTAAACGTACATTAATATTTAATGAATGTTCTAGCTTTTTATTAGAGTACATATGAGTGGATTGACTTGAAATAGTCATTGTATTCAGTTTGTTAATTTTAAAGTAAATTTTCACTATTTGCAAAATAGTGTGCCATGAAAGAATAAGGCATTCTGCTTACGTTTTTGTTCATCATACGAATTGGAAATCAACACTGAACCTGAGATGATGATGATGATAATAATAATAATAAAATATTCCAATTTGTAGACCTTACAAACTCAGTTTTGTATTTAAAAAATGAGTCCTTTCTCTTGGTATACTTTATAAAAATTGTCTGATTAAAGTCACTTAAAAGAATTAGGGCCAGTTTACTCTAAATGTAATTATCTTTAAAAGCTTTAATTAAATGACGAATAGCCGGCTATTTTACATTCTAAGCCCATTAAATGTAAAGATTTTTGATTTTCCCGCTTTAAATTAAAGTAAACTGGTAGCTTAAAAAATGGCTGGTTTAACAACAGCCTTTAGCATGTTGCTGTTTTTTCCCCCCAGCAATTTTTAATATCTACACTTTTAATAGGTAAAAAGGATAAATAAATTGGGACATTAAAAGAAGAAAAATGTGCCTTTCTTCACTATAGTAATGCATCTAGACAGCTAAAATGTGTTATTTCTAAAGTGAGCTAATTATTACTGATGTTTTTTTGATTGTTTTCTATATTTAAAAAGGGAGAATCATTGATCAATTAGAAGCTAAAACTTGTTTTCAGAAAATGGATGGAAGGGGAAGTAACTTGTGGTGACTGCTGAGTTGAGTTTTAAGAGGAAATTTGTCAAAGTCTGACTGCGATAAATGATTGAAGGAGAAAATAATGACTCTGTGACGGGGGAGATTTTCAATTTTTGCACTGTCTTATGCGCCCTTCATGCTGCGTTTCTTAAAATAAAAAGCTCTTTTCATTTCTCTTTTTTTGTCTGAATTTGGTCTCAAGATCTTGCAAATAAACCAGCGCTTTTTCTTCCGTGTCCACTGCTCCTCCAGTCTTAAGTTGTGAGCAGCTCATCATTCACCATCAGACTCCATGTTCGATGCCAACGTATCGTCTGTCCACCAAGAACCCCCCCCACCCCCCGCAGCCAAATGCTTGATTGAAAAGTTTTGCATTGTTATCTGGAAGTCAGCTGTTGCAACAGCCCTCGGAAGATGACTGAAGGTTACCCTGACTCTTTTGTTAAAAATCAGCACTATTCTTTCATGTGCTTTAAATCTCATGACCCTTTCCAAAGAGTTTTCAGTAGAGCAGGATTCTGTTAAGTCTGACTGTTGAGCAGCATCAGATATCTCAAATGACCTGGTATCAGATTTGATGCAACAGTTGACAGAGGAAATGTACCCTAGGCTGTGCTTCTTGAAAGACTATCAAGTCATTTCTTGTATCTTGTCGATCTTGTTGTTACATGTTTAAAGCTCAGTAGATACGCCTTTTATTAGATCAACAAAGCAGTAGAAAAGTTGTCTTGGTGGCAATTGAGTGATAAATAAATGGAAATAAAAACAGCTTATTGTTACTGATCAGTTTTTCAGCTTATTGTTTAAACTGTTAGTTTAATAATTGTCATTTATAATCATTTTATAAATTCACATTAATGTCCAGATTGAAAAATTTGGCTGATTTCAGTTTTTCTTCTAAGTCTTTGACCTGAGAATATTATTTATTTGATTCCAGTTTCCTGTAATGAGCTAAAATCTAGAAACAGAGGCAATGTAATCATGCTGTACAACAGGTATTACTATTATTTTAAACAAACAAAATGAGCTTATAGTACAGAGTTAAAACTTTCTTTATTTCCTTTATGTTATAAGTTTTCCAAGTCTAGTAGAGATGTGTATTGGTAAAAATTTCAATTCAGTTTATTTATATGGCGCAGATTCACAACAGATGTCATCTCAAGGCACTTTACAAGAAGTCATCTGGCGATACAATATTTGTCACGATACAGGGGAGACGATACAATGCACTTTGATACTATGTGTAAGACTATATATATATATATATATATATATATATATATATATATATATATATATATATAGAGAGATAGAGAGATAGAGAGAGAGAGAGAGAGAGAGATAGAGAGATATCTATCTAGAGATATAGATAGATAGATCGTTCATCTCTCTGTGACTGGTGGGACTCCAAAGAATCCACATGCGTTTACTCTCTTAAAAATTAGATTTTTCCAAGTGCCACAACTTATCAATTTCAGCAGCTGGTTCTGATAGGAGTACATTAGGTGTTTTGGTACCATTCACAACTGATTAATTCATGTGTAATGCATCGTTATTCATTCGCAAGAAATGTCAAGCACTGGATTCACAATCTTTTTTGTCTTCTTTTTTTTTATGTTGGATTGTTCTCTTTATCATATAAATTGACCTTTTGATCAAATTGATTATGTTGCTTTTTGTTTACCTCAGGAGTTAAAGTTCCACGCAATTTTCGCTTGTTGGAGGAGCTTGAAGAGGGCCAGAAGGGTGAAGGTGATGGCACAGTCAGCTGGGGCCTTGAGGATGATGAAGACATGACTCTCACACGGTGGACGGGCATGATCATTGGACCAGCCAGAGTAAGCAGAACTCGCTTACTAGTTTTATAATAAACTGAAACAAGA
The DNA here is from genome assembly GCA_963556495.2 of Valencia hispanica. Lineage (NCBI taxonomy): Eukaryota > Metazoa > Chordata > Actinopteri > Cyprinodontiformes > Valenciidae > Valencia > Valencia hispanica. The sequence goes on along the minus strand of OY747712.1, from coordinate 23,768,094 downwards.
CCGTCTGTTAAAGTGTCAATGCATGCATCCATGTAACTGATGTTTCCTTTTGTCCTTTGGTTTTTCAGACCAACTATGAGAACAGAATATACAGCCTGAAGGTGGAATGTGGACCTAGATACCCAGAGACTGCGCCGACTGTTAGATTTGTAACAAAAATTAGCATGAATGGGATAAATAATTCCAATGGGACGGTAAGTTTCATTGCAGATCAGACAAAGTTGGGTTTTAGTATGAAGTTCAAAAGTTTTTTTGTACAAGCACTGGCTGGTATGAGACTCTCACAGTACAGTTACATTTTTTTTCCTGTTTTTATAGAGTGCAGTTACGTTTTAGTACAATAACATCATGATTTGTACAGTGAAGTTTATTCTCTTTAAACCCTGAATTTTGGCTGTGAAGCAGATGTTAAATTAACATATAGCAAGGTTGGGGAAATGCTTCCCCAGAAAATTCTCCTTTTTTAAGGACTGCATGGCCACTTCCCTTAACCCTCTTTCTACTCCACCTATGTCTTAGAGCAGCGTTTCCCAACCCTGGTCCTTGAGGGACATTGCCCTGCATGTTTTAGTTATTTCAAGCTTTAGCACACCTGCTTCTGATCATTGGAGTTCAGCAAGAGCCTGTTATTCAGCCATCAATTGAAATTAGGTGTGCTGCACCAGGGACATCTAAAACGTGCATGGCAGCGTTTCTTGAGGAGCAGGGTTGGAAAAACCCTGCGTTAGAGTTGAGGGCATAAATTGAAGTGCAAGGGATGAAATGGAATTCTGGCATAGACTAACACAAGCATAATAATCGGCTAACCAGTCAGGGTATCTGCTTAGATAGCCACCCTGCAGTCGGCTGCCTAACAGATACACAGCTCATCATTTGTCAGCTTTAATTTTAAAAGTCTTGCCTTATAAGTGATTCTTCTTTTTGTTTACACAAAGTTTGTTTTTTTGCAATATTTCCTGAAGAAATTTGTTGTTGCTCTTGTTTAGTCAGATGACTGAACAAGAGCAACAGGCAGGGGAGGGAAAGCCCTGTGGTGCACACTGCTGAATTAAACTCTGGTCCCTCTGGCACTTGTCCTGGTATCTCCTTAAATGGAGCTGGCCATAGGAAATGTTTGTTTGACAGATGACTTTAGTGGTTTGTTTTGTTAACGATGGCTGTACAGTGATACCAGTAACCAATCCAGACCAAGTTTTATATTGAGGTCTTATCAAAATAGCTAATTTGTTGTTTTATTTATTTGTCCTCCCCTTTTCCGTTTGTTTTTCTCTTAGGTGGATTCACGTAGCATACCAATATTAGCAAAATGGCAGAATTCTTATAGCATTAAAATTGTTCTTCAAGAGTTAAGGCGTCTAATGATGTCCAAAGAAAATATGAAGCTTCCACAACCACCAGAAGGACAAACCTACAGCACTTAATCGTAATGGATTGTTTCGACCCTCTGTCTTAAACCCTACTCTCTTAGAAATATTCTGTAAAGTCATCAAGAGGCTCACTTCGCACATCAACAGTATCGTCTTCAAGATCAAGATTGGACTTTCTTATTACATAGCTCATTTAAAAGAGAAATGTCCCAGCAGTTAAGCACTGAATAGATAATTATGACTACAAGACCACAGTTATCTGCTTTTTTTATTAGTTTGACAATTAATTTGATGTTTGACCTGTTCCAGCTTGAGTAGGCTTAAAGCGGGAAGCATGATGCCACACAGGTTGAACCAGATTTCCAATAGTTTTCTGTTTAAATGATGAATCACTGAAGTCAAAGCAACATGGGTGTCCGAAGGCATGATCTGTAATTAATACTTAGTCAAAGAGAAGCCAATATTTGACTTGTTAGACAAATTTTTAGCAGGTTCATGGAAATGTTCACATTGCTGAACCTGTGACTGTAGTCTAAAAGTAGTGTCACAAGGGTTTTTTTTTTTTAATATATAAATATATATCTGTCTTGACACACAACCAATGTTTCTGTTCTTCAGCTCTCTGACATGTAACAGATGTTGAAGCCTGTTCTGTTCTGAAACCCGTGCATTTAACTTCTAGTGAAAATGACAGGTGTATGAACTTGTGATTTTCTGAAATTAAAAACACTGTCTGCAAAAAAAGGGAGAAAAAGATGCTTTGGTTTCAAAGTTTGTTGACTCACCAATTTCACTTGCAGTTGCAGGTTCTTCCACAAGAGGTCCTTCGATGAGCGCGATTCATTATATTGGCCAGTTTAGAAGCGAACAGGTTAAACACATCTGTAATATACAGACCCTTTCCAAAAAAAAAAACAATATCATGGAAAAGTTTATTTCCATAATTCCATTCAATACGCTAAACTTCCATAGATTCAGGGTCCACAATTTAATCAATTTCAAGTGTTTAGTTGTTAGTTTGTACATAATTTGGGCTTCCAGCTCACAAAACTCTCAAAATCGGGAATTCAAAAAATTTTAATACTGTGAAGAAATCCCAATTTACTCCTTAGTTTTTGCAGAAAGAAAATTTGGGATCAAAATATGGTACTTTGAAAACGATGTCAATACTTCAATACTTGGTGGTAGGGAATCCCTTTGCCTTAATCGCTGACTAGATGCGGCGTGGCATTGAGGCAATCAGCGTGTGGCATTGCCTGGGAGTTATGGAAGCCCAGATTTCCTTGATGCTTGCTGTCAGCTCTTCTTTGTTTTTGGGTCTGCGCCCCTCATTTTCCTCTTGATAATACCCCATAGATTCTCAACGGGGTTTAGGTCCAGGGAGTTGGCTGGCCAGTCAAGCACTGTGATGACATGGGCATCAAACCAGGTTTTGGTGCTTCTGGCGGTATGGGCAGGGGCTAGGTCCTGCAGGAAGATGAAATCATGAAGTTCTTGAAAGCATTCTGGTAGACTGATGCGGTTTACCGACACCTGCACTGGACATTGCACCACAAATTATGACTGATGGTGGATATTTAACACTGGACCTCAAGCAGCTTGGGTTCTCTTCCTCACCGGTCTTCCCCCAAACCCTTGGACCTTGATTCCCGAATGAAAGGCACACTTTACTTTCATCGGAAAAGAGGCCCTTCGACCACTGGCACACAGTCCAGTCCTTATTCTCCTAGGCCAAGTTTGAGACGCTTTTTACATTGGCTCAGTAGTGGTTTGACCCGAGGAGCCCGACACTTGTAGCCCATCTCCCGGATGCGTCTGAATGTGGTGAATCTTCTTTTTGATAATCCGCTGAAGCCCACGGTCAGATCTTCTGCTGGTGCATCTTCTGCCAGATTTTGCCCTTCCATTAGACTGTCCATATGATATGCTTGGACACAGCACTCTGTGAACAGTGATTTTTGTGGGTTTATGAACTGGAAGCCCAAATTATGTACAAATAACTAAACACTTGAAATCGTTCAAATTGGGGGCCCTGAATCTATAATCTATGGAAGTTTAACATTTTGAATGGAATTATTAAATAAAACTTTTCCATGATATTCTATTTTTTTGGGATATGGTCTATTGCAGATACTTGTAAGTACTACAAATATTCACTTTAAATTGTGAAGATGGACACTTTTTTTAAAATGTTTTTTTCTTTTCTCAGTTAATTTACTTTAGGCAGTAGTCCGGTAACCTTGCAGTGATACTTTAGTTGGTAATGAAAAGAGGTGATATTGTTTCCTCTGAGAATGTGCCCTTATTAAAAACGAACAAGGCAATGAAATGTGTACAGATGTTTCTTCATAATTAGAATATTGGGAATGTAATTTATTTCAGTAACTAGAGCAATCAGTATTTTTTCAAATTAGTCAAAGATTCATTGTTCTGATATTTTAAGTGTTGAATCAGTTTTGGTGATTATGGTTTACGGCTAATGAAAACCCAGAATTTAGTTTATCTGAAAATTGGTATATTACATAAAAATAGCTCTTTTTGCATGTATTACTACACCAGAGCAGTGTGGAATGGAGGAAATTAGCCTGCAATTACTGAGGGGGTGAAGGAAACCTCAAGTTCCTTTAATGGCGAACCTCCATCTTATCTGCATAATTTCCTCTGGTTTCTTGAAAATACTTTAGACCCTTTAGGGCAGGGGTGTAAATCTCTAGTTTTCGATGGCTGGTGTCCCCCAACTTTAATATGTTTCCCTGGTCCAACACACCAGAATCAAATGGCTGAATCACCACCTCAGGTTCTACAGAGACCTGTTTGAGCTACTTATTTAATGCAACTGTGTTGAAGCAGAGCTGCAGGACACCAGCCCACCAGGACTGGAGTTTGACAGCCCTGCTCTATGGGGTCTAGATGTGGCTTGTTGCCCAGTCAGTACTATGATACTATGGACATTGTACCAGGTATCAGTACTTATAATCTGGGGTTGTAAAATTAAGTTTATCACGATAAACCCCACAAAATATTGTGATGAACTTAATTTTACAATATTTCACAATATTTTGTAGGGTTTATTGTGCTGATACTGATTAATCCAACGCGGGCCCTTTTTTGGCAATAGATTGTATGACTACAGATAACTGCAGCCACACCCCACAAACAGAAATACTGCTCTTTAACCCCCCCCCCCCCCCCCCACCAGATTTACTTAAAATATATTTATTATTGCACTTGTGGAGTCAAAAAGTGGAAAAAATAGTAACAATCCCAACCCTACTTTTAGTTTTGGGGGTTGTAAACATTATGTAGACTACATAGTTGACACCATATACATTCTTATGAGTGCAAAAACGACCATAGTAAATGGTACAATAATTGCCCTTACTAGTGTGCAGGTGCCAAGTCCTGCAGGGAAGTATCAGCACCCCCCATAAAGCTTGTCAGCAGAGGGAAGCATGAAAGGTTTTGAAATTTCCTGGTTGACTGCTGCTCTGACTTGGACCAACGGCTGTGGATAACAGGTCTCCTCAAATCATCCCAGGTTGGAAACTTCCCGCTGGACCTCCAACAATTAAAATTCTGTACTTCTCCACTCCTATGGACTCTGTGACCTTGAATTCCATCTAAAGTGCATCTGAAAATAGGATTTTGGACCACTAAGCAACAGTCCAGTTCTTCTTAGTCCAGGTAAGACACTTCTGACATTGTCTCTGGTTCAGGAGTGACTATGGCCACAGCCCGTGCCTTGTGAAACTCCCCTTTGTTTCACAATCCTTTTAAGGCTGCAGTTATTGCTGTTGCCTGTGCACCTTTGTCAACTACACTTGTTCCTTCTACTCAACTTTCCATTAACATGTTTGCTAGGGATGTAGCAAAATATCAACATGCAGATATATTGTGATATTTTATGTCGCGATCTTGTATCGATATTCAAAAGCAATGTATCGATTTTTATTTTTTAGAATTTGAATGGAACCATTAATAATTTTTTTTTAGTAGATTTAAAAGTGTGACCACTAGTTAGTGGCTGTTTTCACATTCTTCGTTCCAGTGGATCAGCTAAATCTAGTAATAAAAGTGGATGTGTTAAGTATGCTGGGGTTTTTTGTACAGTTAAACTAGAAATCACAATATATAGTCTTACTCTTAGTTGCGCAATATATCCTGTCGTCCCCCCTGTATTGTGATACATATATCACCAGATTCTTGCCAATATAAATCCCTAATGTTGACTTATGACCTAATATGACTTACCCTCCGCATTGAGGGTGTCAGTGATTGTCTTTTGAACAACTATCAAGTCAGTAGACTTCCCCATGACTGTGAAGGCCATATTAAAATAAATTGGAATAATTACCTGAATTTTTATTAAGTTTAAAGAAACTACAAGAGTTACACATTTCAAATAGAGTCACTGATAAATTATTGATTATTCACTAATTTATTGAGATGCACCTGTATTTCTTTCAGAATTTACTAAATGTATGTCTGTCAGATCAAATCAAATCAAACTTTACTTATAAAGCGCCTTTCGTACAAAATAGCATCTCAAAGTGCTTTGCAGATTAAAATGACCCCACATGACCCCCCCGAGAACATGGAAGATAGTATCTTCAGGCCAGACAGTACTGTATTTGGCATCTAAAACAAAACTTGATTTGGTAAGCAGGTCCTGATCTTGATCAATCTGTCTCGAACATAGCACGACTGAGGGTGACTTCTGAAAGTGATGAGCTTTTTAATTTGAATCATACGACCTCCCTCTTGTGTCTCCCTTATTGAAACGGCTTGTCTTGGGGGCAGAGTGAGCGCCATCATGACACACTAGCAAGTGGTCAGTGTTGTGATGATTCAAAAATGCCCTCTGAATAAGACTGTTATCTGACACCAGGTCTGCATATGTTATAGCAAGAAAGTTGACTTGCATTGCATGCCATATCCATCCATTATCTATACCGGACTAACCTCTGCAGGGTTGTGGTGCGTATCTCCAGCATTCATCAGACGAGAGGCGGGGTACGCCAGTCCATCGCAGGGCGACAACGGGACACACAGGACAAACAAACAACCATGCATGCACACACTCATACCCAAGGACAATTTAGAGAAACCAATTAACCTAACAGTTATGTTTTTGGACTGTGGGAGGAGCCGGAGTACCCGGATGGAACCCATGCATGCACAGGGAGAACATGCAAACTCCATGCAGAAAGACCCCAGTTCAGGATTTGAACCCAGGACCTTCTTGCTGCAAGGCAACAGTGCTACCAACTGCACCACTGTGAAGCCTAAATGTTAATTATTGATTTTCATCAAGCAACAAAAAGCAGTAAATGAACAAAAGAAAAATCAAATCATTACTTGTTGTGACCACCCTTTGCCTTCAAAACAGAATGAGTTATTGTAGGTACCCTTACACACAGTTTTGAAAGGAACTCTGCTGGTAAGTTGTTCCAAACATGTTGGAGAAATAACCACAGATCTTCTGTGGATGTAGGCTTCCTCGCATCTTTCTGTATCTTCATGTGATCCCAGACACACTTGATGTTGAGATCAGGGCTGATGGCACTGCTGGACATCTTCTGATTTTGAAGGGTAATAAGTTTGATCTGTCCTCTATCTGCTGCACTAAGTTTTCTTGGCCAACCACTGTGTCTAAAGAGCTTGAATAGTACATCTTGAAGCTGGTAGAGAACTTACGGTATGGTATAACTATCTTGTGTCTTGTTGCTGTGCTCAATCTTGCCATGACATGAAAATATCTTCCACAACAATAACTTGGCAGCAGAGTTTGGTTATTCCTCATACAGTTTTAAGTATCCTACACAGATGTTTCTGTTTCAGTTAATGACTGTGTTTCAACCTACATGTGATATTGATGATCATTAGCACCTGCTTGGTGTAATTGGTTGATAATACACCTGACAATAATCCTACAAAATCCCTGACTTTGTGCAAGTGTACCTATAAGAATTGTTGCAGTTTTGAAGGCAAAAGGTATTAACAGCAAATATTGATATGATTTAGATTTGTCTTTTGTTTGCTCTCGTTGCATTTTGTTAATTGATAAAAATAAACTATCATTATTTATATTTCTGAAATAATTATTTGTTTACAGCACTTTTTTCACACCTGCCTAAAACTTTTGCACACAGTAACATACATACATACCGTACTGTATGTATGTATGTATGTATGTATGTATGTATGTATGTATGTATGTATGTATGTATGTATGTATGTATGTATGTATGTATGTATGTATGTATGTATGTATGTATGTATGTATGTATGTATGTATGTATGTATGTATGTATGTATGTATGTATGTATGTATGTATGTATGTATGTATGTATGTATGTATGTATGTATGTATATTTATTAAATTTTTTTGTATGTTTCACTTACATTTAGATGAATTATACATTTACTCACGGAAAAGCGAGAGAACATGAATTATGAATGATGGTGTTTGCATATCAAAAGTATTTTTTAGTAACTATTTCTGTGTTCTGGAGCAATTTGCATAGAGTGACCTCTGATGTGCATTTTGTTGTGCTTTCAGAACTCTTTAGAATCCGTCCACTTGAGGGCGCCCCAGTCCCACACATGTCATTGACCTGGTCCTTGGAAGGGACAGGTTTGGAGGGCATGTCTTGTTAGCGGCAAACAGCAAAACTGTTGAAATGCTTGCAGGTTCCGTTTGTGCGTGCTGTTATTTTTCTATATAAATAACAAAAAAAACAACAGCCTGTTGTGCAATTGGCTGCTAGTAGAGCTGGCTGCTGTGTAGAGGATCATGACCAGTGTCCTTACATGTCTCTATGTGGCTATTGAGTCTCTTCACATCAGTAGATCTCCATCGTTTTTTAAATTATAAAACGAAAGTGTTTCTGTCAATTTGTGTGTGGGCATTAGGGTGTGAGATGACTCAGGATTTGCTGCGGAGGATGACCTTGCTCTTCCTCAGTCTGTGTAAGATATGATTTGACTTTTGAGATGTGACAGTTCGTGTATTGCCACAGCTATGCTCTTCTTTTTCTTCTGTACCCTCCTGCACATCATTGGTAATCATGAACACAAAATCTTAAGTGGTGACAGACAGACAGACAGACAGACAGACAGACAGACAGACAGACAGACAGACAGATAGATAGATAGATAGATAGATAGATAGATAGATAGATAGATAGATAGATAGATAGATAGATAGATAGATAGATAGAATACGCCATGAAAGCAAATTCCTTTATTTAGCTGCGATGGATTGGCGACTTGTCCAGGGTGTACCCCGCCTCTCGCCCCGTGACTGCTGGAGATAGGCACCAGCCCCCCCAACCGTGCATAGGAATGACGGGTACAGAAAATGGATGGATGTTCTTGTAGAGTGAACCTTTACTCATGGTGACATTTTTAGACTCTTATTTAAATAGAAGTTGGAAATCCTCCCTTGCCTACTTAACCTGCAGCCCCATCAGACTAATATGAATTTTAAAGTCAGCCACCTGCACCAAAAGCACCAGCTCAAGCAAAGCTCACGTCTCTCTCATTTCCTCTTGGTTTATGTCAGTATCTGTATAAGACACCATCCTGGGAAAAATAAAGACTTATATTCCTCTCAGTGTGAAGGGGCTAAAGGGAGAGAGAGCTGTGCAGTGATCTAAGACGGGAAGGAATTTGTTGGGGGGAACGTGCAGCTTGCCTGCCGGCAGACTGCTGGAACCAGGCCTCTGCTCCCAGAGTGCTCACCTTTTGCCCCAAGAGGCCACAAGGTCACGTCTTGTCTCTGTTGATACTGTAAAAAGCTTTGTCTTCTTTATGACTGCTGAAGGGTGACTGTGTCCATCTTCCTGAGAAACCCCAATTGTTTTCATTCTTTAAGTCCTTTTAATGGCTAACATTCTAGGGCTAACAGAGATGAGACTTCAAATGCTCTTCTGGCACAAGATTTGCAATTAGTTAAATCAGAAAAAAATGGGAAAAACAATTTTACAGACCTCTAAAAATGTTGAGCATTGGAGCAATTAATTAATCTGGGTAGCCTTGTACTACCAACCAGACAATACTGTTTAAACGCAAATGTTTAAATTTCTCATATTAATAACAATATTTAAGCCTACTCCTTGTAACCAAACAGGTTCAACTGCATTAGTGCAAAATAGTTTATCATCACTAAGGGAGTCTTTAAGGGATAATTCAGGATTTTTGAAGTGAAGTTTTGTAAAAAGGTTAAGAACAGTTATTTAGCTGGAAAAGAGAACTTTTTTGGTGTCTTCATTTAGTATAAATCCCATTTAGTTAGAATTAGGGGAGTTTTTCCTCTCCACCGTCGCTACATGCTTCCTCAGTATGAGGGATTGCTGAGGAATAGCTGTGGTTGGAAGTCCGTATCACCGGGACGCAACCTCAAGTCAATGACTCGATGCAATCTGCTGGTATTGCTTAAATAGGAAACTAACTAAAACTTTAAACTTTAATTGGAATGTTTGTATGTTTGTATTGAAATGACTTTTCTTGTAAAATGCCTTGAGATGACATCTGTTGTCAGTCTGTGCTATATAAATAAACTGAATTGAGTTGGATACTGAAGCTAGTTGCTAGTCTAAGAGGGGCCAAGACCAAAGCAGACTTTAAAACTACTCCAACCTCAATAATGTTATAGTGTTTTATCCAAATTCTGTATTATAAACTTTCACACCAACCTCACATTGATTATGGGTGGTTATTTTCAAATGAGCCAATGATTATTTAAATGGGAAATGAAGTTAGAAGGTGACCCGGCACCAATAATCTTCCTGCGTGAAACGCCCACTAACAGGATGTGTGAAGCATTTCTGGTCAGGGTAACGATATAATATAGCAGTAAAGCTGTGTGAAAAGCAAAAATAATATTGCAATTTAAGTAAACTCTATTTAGCAGATTTTTACAGTGCTCCACTTTTCTATCTGATAGTTACTCTGACTTGTAACACTTTACATGTTTAGTATGTGTTTCACAGAGGAAGATCATTGGTGACACACCACCTCCTAACTTTATTTCCCTTGTAAATAATCTGATATGTGATGACAGTTTAAAGTCTCGTTAAATAACGCTTTCATAAGCTTCTGTGACATTTTTGCCATTGGAGTTGTTTTCAGATAAGAAGTCCACCTTGGCCCCTATTGGTTTTGCAGTCCGCTTCGACCTCTGACTCCAAATAATATGGATTTATCCTAAATGAAAATTACAAGTGAGTTATCCACAACAGGTAAGGCTTTTAACTGCTTGCAATCTTTAGACAAAGAGAAACAGTTTAAAAATCCAGAACTATTTCTTAAAGATTTGTTCAGGTTTTTCCGGCCAATGTGTGTGGGCTAAAAAAAATGCATGGTCTAACATACCAAGTTAGCAGATTTTTAGCATACAGTTGAGACATCTGAAAATAAGAATTTATAGACTATAAGGTTGTATTAAAAAGTCTGTGTCTGGCCAAGGTTAATAGTGGCCACCTTTTTCTGGAGGTGCACCTGCAGAATGGGACATCTCTAGTACAAACAATAAAAAAAAATCTAATGCAAAAATGTGGATCAGGGCAGATTAGATTTTTTTTTTCAATTTCAGTGACGTTCAGATGGAACGGAAAGCTACATAGTAGTTTGAGTTTAAACGTAAAAAAGAATAAGAAGAGCTCCAATATTTATCTTGCTGTAGGCAAAGATCCTTTTAAACCAAATGACTATACTAGGCAAACAGCTGCGGCTGTAAAAAAATGTGTATGTTGAACAAAACTCGGCTTCTTTAGCTTTAAACATAACATTTAGCATAAAGTACATAAAGTATACAATTATAACATGTAAAACTGACTGTAATATAGTTTGCTTTAGCTAATTTAATACAGGCAGTATTTTCAAGGCTTGAAAACCAGCTTATGTATGTCCACTAACAGCTTTGTAAATAAATGCATCCACTCTTTCCGTTGGAAAACAAGCAGGTTGGGGGCACTTTGTCTGTTATGCTGCCTTTTTGGCTATTGACAAGCACTCAACAGAACCATCCAGCTTTCACTGCTGTGCTGCCACAACAACTTTGGGTCACTTTTACACTCCCTGTAGTCGAGAGAGCATTTGAGACTTGCACAGAAGTAGCTTGAAGTTGCTGCAAAGCTTTTATTTTTAATCTGATGCCAAGCCATGATGTGTGAATGTACGCTCTCCCTGGAACATGAATTTCGAAGCACAGCTTCGTCTTAGGTCAGACTGACACAGACCAGGGCTTGTTACCAAATGTTGCAAAAAGCAGGAAGAAGAAAAAAAGAAGGGCAAATCGTCTGTGTACTTACTGCATTCCAGGTTATTTATACAGAGAGGAAAAACTGTGTAGACTTCATGTCTCTGCTTGGTGAGAACTATTAAATTACTGCTGGATGTTTTTAATTACTTCACATAAATGTTGGAACACAACACTTCTCCAATGTTTGGAAGAGGAGGGGGGTCCATAATGTCTCACATGTTTAGGGAAGCACTGGCTTGCACTTAATCATGGTGGTCCCTGTGTGATTCTGACATTGGAAATGTGGCTTTGTGAGAGAAAAGTGAGCATTCCTTCTGCTGGCGCGAGAGAGAGGAAATGGGTAATAAAACCAGGGGGAAAGAAAAAATCCTCAGCGGCGTGCTGGAGCCAGTGATTCTGGGATCCACTTAATTGCTCTTAAATGAAAAAGATTTTTGGCTTCCCATTGGCTGCATTTAAAGAAAAAAGTCAAGTCAAATCCCACATGTCTACCAGCCAAGCGGTGACTTCTCATCCAGCAGTATGAGCACTAATCCCTCTCTTTCACTGGTGCCATCGGTAATATTATTATTAATATTGAGAAAGCTGCTGCTCACAGTCGGCAAACGCCAGAGGAGGCAAAAATTCGTCTCTTTTTGCTCAATTACTCAGGCCAGAGAAGTCACTGGGGAAAGGGAATATCAATGCAAGTCTGCTGAATATTTTATCTCTGTACCTTCTAAGCCTTCATCCAAACAAATATTATGACAAATAACTGCTTTTGCTGAGGAATTATTAACGACAGCACTATTTTTATATAGCTGTTTTTGGGGAGTTTTTCTTGTGTAAAAGATGATGATGTCATTTACTTTGTAGGCTAACTGGAGATAGACATCAGCGTTAGGTGGACGTTTTCATGTTGGCAGCAAAATAGACTTTAAGCATCATAAATAAAGTACTCATTAGATGGCAGAGTGGCCTCTAATTAAGCTATTATACTCATGAATTACTGTGTATGTAGTGGTCTGTTGTGGCTGGCTGGAGAGAAGCACTATTGAATTATTTTTATACTTTGTTAAATAGGTGTGATGGAGTCATATAATGATTTACATTGCTCTGCAAAGGTTTTCCTGCTCCTTTAACTTTTTTAAATGTTGTCTCCTTATAACTGGTGTATGAAAAATATCAACACAACGTAATGCATAATTGTGAAGTGGAAGGAAAAGGATAAATTTGGTCCATCTGAAGTCGAAATTCGTGAGAAAGCTAGAGGTCTCTGAGCTGCCCCGAATTCAGAATCCAACATGGCTGTAGTGCAACTAAAAATAATAGAAAAAAGTTACTAATATAGACTAATTATTTGCACATCTGAGGTATAAAATGCAGTGCACAACCTCTGTGAACATGTTCCTTTTGTGTTTGAAAGCATAACAACAGGATAATATTTGCCTTAGGTTAATTCAGTTCAATTCAATACAGAAATACTTTATTAATCTAATAGGGTAGTTAAATATAGTTGTAACTCATATTATGCAATGTTCTTCAAAACGTTGCTGTAGATGCTGATGGCTGTTGGAGGAAGGCTCTCCTGTAGCCGTCTGTATTACAGTGAATATGAAAAAGCATCTGACTGAAGACACTCTGTTGTATACCTGTCAGTAATTTTATTTGCCAGTTAGTTTTCTGGTTAGTTTCCCAATTACATTTTTTTTTCAAGTGAGAAGTATTTTCTGGATCCTTGTTTCAACCTCAAAAGCAAGTCAAACGGAGCATTTCTTTTCAAAAATGTTTCTACTAAAAATGGTAAAGTATGGTAAGTATCCTCATATTCAGCCTCCTCCATAAGTCAATACTTTGAATTACATTTCATTGCAATTATAGTAGCAGGTCTTTTAGGGTATGTTTCTACCAGCTCTCTGCATATAGAGACTAAAAGTTGTGTCCATTTGTTTTTACAAAGTACCTCAACCTCAGTCACATCAGCCATGTTTAAGTTTTACTACAAAATCTTAGGTGGACTTTTACTGGGTCATACATGAATAAGTTTTGAGCCAAACTATTCTGGTGCATCTCTGGCTGTATGCTTGGTGTTGCTGTTCTTGTGGAAGGTGGACATCCACCTTAGCTCGTTTTGTCTCCTTCAACTCTTACTAGCACCCCATAAGATGATGCTGCCACCACCATGTCTCGTAGTGGTGGATAATGTGTTAAGAGTTAGTGTTAGTCTGTATGGTGCTGCTCATTCACAAATGCTTTCTAACAAACCTCTGAGGCATTTGGTTACTAATTAGGTCAATGTGTTACACTTCATTTTATTTAATAGTACTAGGTTAAAAGAGACAGAATAAAAATCCATATTTGAAGAGTTTTATTTAAAAAAGGAAACAACTTACTACTTTGTGTTGATCTACCACATTAAATCTTAATAAAATACTTTAACATTTGTTGTAAAATGAGAATGGTAAAAAAACAAAAACAACAACCTGTAAATACAACATTTTATTACTTTCCACCTCTCATCCTATTTGCAATGCCTGTGTTTGTAAAGAAGGCAGCCTCCTGTTGAACACAACTTCTCATCTGGCCTTTCCCATGTTTTACATCACCGGCCCTTCTTGTTTCCCAGTGTGACGGCCGAGTGTGAGGATGCCACTCAGAGAGCCATTAAGGCCTCGAAGTGCCAGGCTAAGCTGTCATGTCGTGTCAACTGCTCCTTTTGTACTCATTAATTGTTGAGCGGAGTGTGTCACATCCTGTCAGGACGACTGCTGGTGTCCCTCTGGTCACCCCTCAATGCCCCTGTGCCTGCCGGCGCTATTGTGGCAGCGTCGGCCGCGGACGAGAGGAGATGTGGCCCCGCAGGATGCGGGACAATACTGGGAAGGAAGAGGAGGGAATCCCGGAGCTGTGTGCAGAAACCCGGTCAGCCGAATGTCTCTGAGAGTACTCCCCTGTGACATTCTCCCCTCCCTCCATTCCCTAGTGGGTAAACTCTGTCATCCTCAACAGATTTCTTTTTGTTCCCACTTTTTTTATTCCTTGTTTAGATGGAGATTATTTTGACAGGCTTCACTTGATTTACTCCACCTGTTTAGCATTTTTTGGGCTATTTTCTTTTACATTTAACATTTGGTGCATGGAGCCAACAGCCAGAATTATGTCAAAAATTGTTTCAATTGATATTTCTCTTTTCTAACATTTGTTCTCAGGCTTTGAAATAAAATAAAAAGTTTATGTATCTCTAAGTGTCTGTAATCGTAGGTATGATCAATCAAATTATGATAGCTACAAAAAAATGTAAATTCATTGCAAATTTTTTAGTTTGATTATACAAAAATGGTTATTTCAGCTTAACTTTGTGAAAAGCGTGGAACACAGTACCCTTTAAATCACTGATGTTCAAAGTCTTGCCCTAGGGTCATTTGTGGCCTTTGGAACGAATGAGTGTGGCCCCTCGACTTAAATACAAGAATGGTGTAAGTTTGGCCCATCACCACCAGCATCTGATGCAGACAAAGACGGTTTGTAATTTTTTTATGAGAAGATATTTTCACCCCATTCCCCTTATTTTTCTTTTAAAAATATATAAATACCTGGAACTGAAACCAAATATTTATTTACCTGTTAAAAATACTCTCTGTCTCCCACTAAATCAGATTAAACTCCTGTGTTTGGGTCAGTTGGAATAAAAAACAATTTTTATTTGGTAGATGCCATAATAATGATAGAATTAATGGATAGAGTGTTCCAAGGTCTCCCCCTCACAACCCGGAAAATAAACATTTGACGATAACTAACAATGATGGTCTCTGCGCATTCACCTTTTTAATTTTATTTTTCTAATAGTGAACAATACAAAATTACAAGGCTTATATCGACATTTCAACAAGTAATTGTGTACAATTGTGTACAATTGTGTAATTGTGTACATGGATAAGAACAAAGCAGTAGTCTCTGCTCGTATAACTGTGGTGTGAACTGATGAAGAAGTGGAAATACTTCTTAATTCAACACGGGACTAAATCCGCAAAATATTTGGACAACATTGACAGGGAATCATGCTTGACCAAATATGTCGATATTCATGAAGCTGTCTTAAAGCAATATCCACAAGAACAACCAAATAACTTCAGAAGCTGCATCAGCAGTAACAGCATACCTGGATTTGCCATTGTTGTATTGTTTTTCTGTAGAAAGGTGGAGTGCGCAAGTCCAACATGGCCGTAGGTGGCTGGCAGTGACGTCATCGTTTTCAAAAGTCTCCAGCTTGCGTTTACATGACAATGAATCACCCAGTGTTTTCAGAACTCTCCACTCTGAAAGCTTCGAAAAGCTGCGTTTTCGCCCCCCCCCCCCTAAACAGCCCCTAATTTGAAAAACCCATTCATGCCCAAGTAATAACTTCCTGGCTGATGGCTTGAGATGGCGCTTCAGTTTCACAGCATGATGCTGCCAACCCCATACTACACAGCTGAGATGGTGTTTTCACGCTTGCATTATGGCCAAAAACGTCTATTTCATTTTCATTAGACCACAGTTGTGGATTTCCACAGTTCTCTTCCTGATGTCTTGGTTGATGTCTTTCAATGTTTCAATGTTGCCACACTAGGAGGGAGTTTGTTTGAGGTGCATTTAAAAATACATCCACAGGTGTTCCTCCATTCCACTCACACATTGTGATTTAACCATCAGAGGCTTACAAAGCCATAGCTTCATTATCTGAGCTTTCTCAAAGTGTTTATAGGCTTACTAATCCTAGTGCATGTAAACTTGTGAATCTCCAGAAAGCTCAGTATTCTGGCATTTAGCAAATTATTCCGATTTAAAGTCAGACAGCCAGAAAAAAAAGTTGATTTTTCTTTATGCACACTGTATTTAAATATCTGGTTTGAACTGTATACTCAATTGTAATTATTTCTGTTCACATGATATCAAGCATAAACATCAGATAAAGAACAGTCCGACTCCATATAAAATGTTACTTATTTTGTTATTTAGTTCATTTTAAACTTAATTTTAAAATCCTAAGAAGATACCTCCTGTAGTTCAGTTCTGTATAAATTGGATTTTACGTCTCTGTTCCTACATGCTGTAGGGCTTTACCGTGCAGGTGGATGTTACGTAATTGTAATAAAGTATAATAATATTCATCAGTAATTACACAAATCACAAATCAATGATGCTTAGCTGTGCTCAAATGCCTGTCACTTTATTTTTAGTGCTCCACCAGTCATCTCTGTTCAGAGTTATTATGCTGCTGTTTTCATATCCTCATGCACTTAATCAAAGTTTGTGGTACATGGGCATGTGAAATGTGAATGGAAATGTGAATAAAACTGTTGTGTACTGGGGGGTTAGGGGTGCTTACCCAGGGTTGCATCCATGTAGGAACTTCCACTAAATGACAAGATCTTCCTTCTGCATTGTGTGAGTTGGTCTGTGATGCTGCAAATTTGCATTCAGCAACTGTCACCATTGTTTCAACTTAGGCTGATGCATGAGTTTTTCGGATCAACGCTGCTGAGCATATAGTTCCATATTATTTCAGTGCTAATGCTCTGGGTAAGTTTTATCTATCAGCTGGAGGTAACAAAATGAAAAGAAATGAACTGTCTGAAACAGCTGGATTGACTGAACAGCTAAATGTTATGTTAATTAAGAACGGGTTGAAAAATTATCAACAGTTCATCAATTCAAAGCCAGTTTGACTGAAACCATCGTGACATAATGAAGAGAACAACCTGCCGTATCATTAATCACATTAGTGCAGCATATAATTTCAGAAAAGCTGTCAGCTCACCTGTGTTCATATTCTATTAAAGTTTATCTATCAGAGCATAGTGAAAATGTATACTCTTTTGATCATGTAACAAGTTACAGATCTGGTTCTTTATTGTGTTAACCAGGGAATCTTAACCTATTGAAAACAGTTAAGTAGAGGTCTAACAAAATGTCTTGCACTAAATGCTTTGGATTGTATCTTGTGGTCATTTTATTAGTAGGTTTAATAGGAAACCTCCCCAAGAAGTGAGAGAGGAATGCTGCAGACATTTGTTCCATTTTGCACTCCTTCAGAGTATCCCTGAAAAAACTCAAAGCACAAAATGGTGGTTAAAAAAAGCTTTAGTAAATCACCACACGAGGTACTATGTTTTATTTTGGCTTTTATATCTTTCATGCTTTAAAACTTTTTAATGTGACTGAAATAAAAATCATTTAGTTTTAATTTCAGTTAATTGGTTGATAAATATTTTTTCACACTGGATCTGGTTGGTTTGGATTGCATTTTTAACTTAGTGAATTAAATCGCAATCTAAAAAAATTTATTTTGTATTTATTCAGGTTATCTTTGTTGTGTGTGACAAAAAAGAAAAATTGAATACATTTGTGAGGAGGAAAACACTTTTTCTTGCCAGTTTATTTACAGGCAACACAACCAATATTGGGATAAGTATCTGTTTAGCCAGTTGCACTGTTAGCAAACACTTCGTAGCCATCAGCAAGCTTCTGGAATGATTCTAGTTGTATATTTGACCACTTTTCTCGGCAGAAATGGTGGAGTTCCTTTAAATGTCTGTGAACACTTCAACACTTTTATCTAAACTTTTACACCAACCTTTCCTAAAAATGGACACACAACACTAAACAGTTGTTAAGCTTGTTTGTGCAGCAGCCCTAAAAATTCTCTGCATGTCTGAGCATAAATGTTGTGGACACACCTGACTTCTTGTGAAGATTAGGGCAGCTCCCTACCCGGTAAGAGCAGTGACTGCACCTTGGAGTAAACTCTGCAGCATTAGGGACAGACTTTAACTGAAGAATGCGTGATGGGATTTTCTTCCTTTTGCATAGATAACAACGAGCGCGACTCAACATGGTACTCTTCACAGCAAGCTTTAAACTTTGCTTTAAAAACCAGCAGTCACAATAAATTACAGGTGCTTAATAAACTAGAATATCCTCCAGCAGTTATTTTATTTCAGCAATTCAGTTTTAAAAGTGAAACTCATGTTAGATTCATTACACAGAGTAATGTTTTCGAAGCTGTTATTTCTGTTAATTTTGATGGCAGTTCAGCTGATTAAAAAGCCAAAGTTTCGTTTCTTATAAATTATAATATTATATAAGACTGATTAAAAAAAAGTCTTAGCACTGAAATGTTATATTGTGGCCTATACAGCCATGGGGAAGACTGAGATACTAATTTTACTTGAAACATTAATGACTATCATCCTCAAGGAGACTAAGCTACAAAAGGCCTTTCACAAAGGAAGCTGATCGTCCTCAGGGTGCTGTGTCCAAACATATGAATGAAAGGTTGAGTGGAAGTAAAAACTGTGGCTGAAAAAACGTGAACAGAGCACACTCAGACCTTCAAGAAGAGCTACCTCTCACATGTATCCAGAACATGGGCCATAGCTGCTTGTGTTCCCCGTGAGAAACATGTGATGTGAACTCAGGAGAAACTTTTACTGGACTGCTTCTTGGTGGGTCAAAGTCCTCTTTTTAGATTGAACTAAAGTTTTCATTTTATTTAGAAATCAAGGTCCCAGAGTCTGGAGGACGTGTAGAAAGGTGCAGAATTCAAGTAGCTAGAGGCTTTATAAAGTCTAAAGTCAGGGCATCTACCAGGATATTTCAGAGCATGTCATACTTTCCTCTGCTGACAGGCTTTATGGAAATGCCGATTTCCTTATCCAGCTGGACTTGGCACCTGCTTACTTTGCCAAAAGTATACCAATACCTGCTTTAATTACCTAACTATGCAAATGAGCCGAAGCCCCTATTAAAACAACTTCAGCAGAGCCATAGGCTGATCCCCTCCATCCCATGACTGATGCAGTTATTCATACAACAGAAGCCCCAACCAAGTACAGATCACATATACTATACAGCTGCAACCCCACATGGATGGATGGATAAGTAACACATTTTCAGGATTATTGTTGTTTATTTAGATGCTGGTACAGTACTGTGCAGATGTTTTAGGCAGGTGTGAAAAATGCTGTAAACAAAGAATGCTTTCAGAAAAGGAAGTGATAATTATTTATTTTCATCAATCAACAAAAAGCAGTGAATGAAGAAAAGAAAAATCTAAATCAAATCAATATTTGGCGTGACCACCCTTTGCCTTCAAAACAGCATCAATTCTTCTAGGTACACTTGCACACAGTTTTTGAAGGAAATCGGCTTGTTCCAAACATGTTGGAGAACTAACCACGGATCTTCTGGTGATGTAGGCTTCCTCACATCCTTCTGTATCTTCATGCAATCCCAGACACAGTCGATGATGTTGAGATCAGGGTTCTGTGGGGGCCATACCATCACTTCCAGGACTTCTTTACGCTGAAGATAGTCCTTAATGACTTTGGCTGTATGTTTGGGGTCGACGTCCTGCTGCAGAATACATTTGGGGCCAATCAAACGCCTCCGTGGTGGTATTGCATGATGGATAAGTATCTGCCTGTATTTCCCAGCGTTGAGAACACCATTAATCCTGACCAAATCTCCAACTCCACTTGCAGAAATGCAGCCCCAATTGTTCAAGGAATCTCCGTCATGCTTCACTGTCCTTCAACGAACAAACTGCTTTCTGCTACAGCAGAATATTTCAAATGTTCACTCATCAGTCCAGAACACCTGCTGCCATTGTTCTGCACCCCAGTTTTAGTGCATACTTAAGTCGCCTTGCCTTCTTCCACGTCGGAGGTATTTAGGTCTTTTTGGCTGCAACTCTTCCATAAAGACAACTTCTAGCCAGACTTCTACCGACAGTAGATGGGTGTACCTGGGTCCCAATGGCTTCTGCCAGTTCTAAGCTGATGGCACTGCTGGACATCTTCCGATTTCGAAGGGCAATAACCCTGATGTGTCTTTCATCTGCTCCACTAAGTTTTCATGGCCAACCACTGCATCGACTATCCTCCATGTTGCCCGATTCTTTGTGCTTCTTCAAAAGGACTTGAACAGCACATCTTGAAACCTCATCTGCTTTGAAATCTTTGTCTGGGAGACACCTTGCTGATGCAGTATAACTATCTTAACACCAAACACCAAATATTGATTTGATTTAGATTTTTCTTTTGTTTGCTCACTTTCATTTTGCAAATTGATGAAAATAAACAATCATTATTTATTTTTCTGAAAGCATTCTTTTTTTACGGCAATTTTTCACTCCTGCCTAAAACTTTTGCACAGTACTGTAAATTAGCTGACATGTTAACTTATTTTTAATTAGATTAACTTTCGTGCGTTGGAAAGTTGTTGTTTTTCTAATTCAAAACCTATCAGAACAAATACATAAAAATGTGAGTGAAATTGCTTTAGAATACCAACAGTGATCGTCTCTGTTTGACTGTCTGAAAACAGGCTGTCAGAGTGCATGTACTGCGGACCAGTGCACAGAAATAAATGCTGAAGCTGTGATACACTACATGGCACGGATGGAGGTTTAATGAAGAAGAATCTGCGGTGTCGGGATGCAGTCGCAATTTGCTCCTGCCGTGTGGCTAAAATGCATTCTCACACACACACAAAAAGTTAAACCAGCCTTTTTAGGT
This sequence comes from Valencia hispanica, assembly GCA_963556495.2. Taxonomy (NCBI): domain Eukaryota; kingdom Metazoa; phylum Chordata; class Actinopteri; order Cyprinodontiformes; family Valenciidae; genus Valencia; species Valencia hispanica. Next base: position 23,746,920 of record OY747712.1, on the reverse strand, counting down.
TCTGCCTCTGGCCACTTGAAACTGTCTCTCAACCACATAAGATGATGCACTGGGTTGCACAGACAAGCTGGGGGAGCAGAAAAGATGTCCAAATATTTCCATGGCTCCTGCGGCCCTCTGCTTGCATAGTCCTGGCATGAGCTCATTGGTGTGTGGCTAGTTTGTGCTTCCTCAGCACTGTTCTTTCCCAGTCTGTGAGTATCAATGTCGACACTAACTAGGCACTGACAAAGTCTGCTGGGCTCTTTTTTCCCACCAGCCCTAGACTGCGGCTCCTCTTGGGATTCAGAGCAGATCATCTTATGAAGGCCAGATTTTATTCTTGTGTTACTTCATGTTGAAATGTGCAGGGTCAAACTATCAAGTTTGACTTTCCCTACAGTCAGCCAGTCTGGATGATGACTACATTTATCGTTAAACGGAGAAAAGATTGCACAGTTTTAGATCTAGAATATCATTTTAAATGAGCTTTCTGTTCTAAAATGTTGCTTCTCTCCTTTCTCCTGAGTCGTTGTTTTCATAAGCTTGGATCCAAATTGAAAATACAGCAAAAAATAAAAACTAAAAAAATCTGTTGAGAGGACCCTTCCTGGGGGGGATGTGCATTCTTTTCGGCTGCAACTCAACAGTTTGGCTCTCTTGCGGCATTTAACCAATGAATAAATTGACATGAATCGTATGCACAATACTGCAAACACTGGAAGCAGAGGAGCCAGAAATAACTCTCCCGGGCAAGATGTGGAAAAGATTAAGGCTGAACCAACAAAATAAGTGAGAGGAGGCGGAAGGTTTGGAAAATGAGATGGGTTGAAGGGGGGGGGGGGCAAGACGAGGTGATGAGATGGTGTTGGGGAGGGGTGGTAGATTGGGGGGTGAGTAAAGAAGGGTCAGTTTATCTGGAGGAAAGGTGGGGGGGGGGGGAGAGGTGACCCTGTGAAAAGGAACTCATAAAAGTCACATTTGTTGGTGATGCATGAGGAAGTGAAGCCAGCTTTGGCACATGTGTCTGTGGTGCTAAATTAACTGTTAACACAAATAATCAAAGTGGAGGGCCCATTGAGCACTGGCGCCAGTGAAATGAGGGGGAGAGGCTGGCTCACTTTTCTATGAGAAGTTGCGGCGAGCTAGCAGGTGGAGGTCTACCAGGGGGGCTCTCACAGGATGGAAATGCTTACAAAACAGGCCTAAGCAGTCCACTGACAGAGGAAAGCACAGCCGCACTCCTGCTTTCCAGCTATTGTGTGGAAGCGTGCTTCTCTTTTTAGATGTCTCTTTGTGGAGCCTGACATCTCAGAGCACCGGAGGACATGGCACCAGCTACTGCCTCCAAGACGGGCTGATGGTAATTAAAATGCCACTACTGTGACCTTGAGGTTTTTTCTTCATATTCCCAGGCTTTCTGGCCTGAACAAAGGAGGTTCAAATGAGCAAATTCCACTTTAAGGAAGGAAATATCAACACACCGGTGTATTCTTAAAGGGATAGTGATGACTTTTCTAAGTGGGGTTCTGTGAAGTTCTTATTAGCTGTAGATAACTTCACTTTTAAATCAAACTAAAAAAAGATCAGACCAGAGTGTTGGAAAATAAAATACAGCAAACAATATATCTTTGTCATCTTAAGGCTTGTAGCCAAAGTTTTAAATAAAACATATATTGCATTATTGTTATAAAACAGGTAATTTAATCAAAGCACACATAACAAAAGACATATGGCAACTGCTAAACCTTTGTGTTTAGTACATCTATTTGTGTTTTTTTTCATGTTTTTAATCAAATTTTCATTTCAGGAATATTTTATTGTACTCTGTGGCAGCAGCAAAACATTTGAGCTTTTTGTGAGTACACAGTGTGGATTTCAGAAAGAATTTGGTAATAATAAAACACATTGAAGCACTTGTGATAAGGAACAGAGCAGACTTAAATGGCCAGAATTCATTATCAAAGATCATGTTGAACCTAGTGGTTATAAAAACCATAGGGCCTGGTTGGTGTTTTCCATTCAGATAGTTTTTAAATACCAATGTTGTTTCCTGCAGGACTGCTGCATCATCTGTTTCTTCTGCCAAAAATATGACAAACCCAGTCCTACCAGTTAGCCTCACAATGCATGTACCTGCAACACACCCAATACCGCCCTCATCATTCCACTCAATGTCACAAGGAAGACGTAAGAAAACAATCCGATTTCTCAGTTGTCAGAAAGGAAGGAGTTGTTCAATCAAGCAGGGTATTGAGTTAAGATTGCATTCAGTACCACTGCAGTGGCAAATCCCTTGACTATTTTAACTAATAACAGCAGAAAAACACCATTTATTATTTTAATTGAGTTGAATATGCACAGAAACCAAATATAGAGAAAATGTTCAAACAGTAATATAAACAGGTTGTTACCAGTTAGGGTTTTTGTAAGATGATCAATGCTCTTGTCTTGCTTGCTTCAGCTGCTTTGCCATCTTCAAGAGTATTATCATAATTTGTAGGACATAGAAGTCAAACTCTAGCAGAAACATTAAAACCTGAACCCCCTTGAAACATAAATGTAATTCAGAATCTATCTCAATATCTCTTGTGTTTTCCAGTGTTGGGTATTGTTACTTTGGAAAGTAGTTAATTAGGTTACAGCGTTACCATCAATTAAAAGTAATCAGTTACGTTACAGCATTATCCATTCATAAAAGTAACGCTTTAGAGTGATGTCATCAACTAAAATACATTCAAAGCAGAATTCGCTTTTTTCCCTTCAGTGTGCTTAAAAAAAGCATATTTTTGAAATCCTGGAGTTGACATCAACATTTTACTCAATTCAATTCAATTCAGTTTATTTATATAGCGCCAATTCACAACAGATGTCATCTCAAGGCACTTAACAAGAAGTCATTTCAATACATTTATACAAACATTCCAATCAGTTAAAAAGTTTCCTATTTAAGGAATCCCACCAGATTGCGTCAGTCACTCCCACGCTATGTTTTTTATTCTCAGTAAATTGTAATGTACGTTTCAATGAGTCTTGTTTGTAAGATTAAAAGTACCATTTCAAAGTGTTTTCATCAGCTGTAAGCAGGAAATTGTCATTAAAAGACAGAAAGGCTTGAGAACAACATTCTGTGTGTATAATAATCTATCTAATGTATATTCCTTTGCGAATTAAGTTACGGAAATTAAAGAACTTCTTGTTCATTTTAAAATGTATTTAGATGCATCATTAAAACAACTCCAACCACTACATTTAGTAAAAATAGTTTTGATGAAATAATAGGAATAGTATAGGTTAGTTGTGTGTAACATGTTCTGTATTCTGAAAACAGAACATTATTATTAATAAATCACAGGCCGACAATGGCTTTAGTGTTTCTAATCAGAGAACTAATAAATAAATAATCCAAAAATGAGAGCAGGGGTCAAGGTTTTTTAAACAGCTTTTCAATTAACTACTGTGAAATATTTGGTATTAGAGGTTTCAACCCCTTAAAGTCTGACAAGAATAACAATTCTTAAAAGAAATTCAAATGGAAAATTTGAGTTTTTTTAAAACAAACTTTTTAACAAAACTTGTAGCAAAAAATTGTGTGGTTTCCTTAAATTTAAAAAAAATATCATAATTGATACATTAGGCTTTTAGCATCATGTAATTATCAGAACAAAAAGGATAGATTTTGTTTGCATTATAAAAAAATAACAACTAAGTCTAAGTTAATTACCGCAGGTAAGATGGTGACAGGTGATAACAACTCAACAGAACCCCACGTCAGAAAAGTTACCATTTAAAGACAGGAAAAGTATACATAACAATAAAAAATAAACATATTTATGATTATAGATATATCAACTTTTATTATATTGTATCATTTTGCATATTTGCTAGAACAAGTTGTTTTTCTGGTTCTGTGGAACGATTTTGTGCACTTTGCCTAAGAAAACGCAGATTGACATCCAACTTCATTGAGGCAAGTGCTTTGTAATTGATCACAGGTTATAGCTGATCATCATTGAGGCAAAAAGAAAAAAGATAGATTTAAAATGCTATTTTTTGCTAAACACAATGCAATAATCTTGACATGAATAATACTGAACTGTGTTAACGAGTAAATAAATCAAGCTATATTTCTGCTTACAGAGCGAAGTTGTTGAATCACAGTGGTGTCTTTGATGTCTTTATGCAAGATTAAACAAATAGGCTGCATTTGAATTTATGATCAAAAGAGCACTCTTTGTCTTTACGAGACCATTTCAGTTCAAAATCTCTCCCAGCCAAAAAAGAGTCGTGAGAGGAAAATAAATACAACAATTTGGAAAAAGTAATACCCTGCAGCTTTGTGACATCAGCACAAAAGAAGCATGGCCCCTGATGCTCTCCACTTCCCATGCAGCCCACAACTGGGCTGTAGACTGAGGTTGCCTGGCGCCACAGTCATCATGTGTGTCAGTCATCTGCAAAACTCACTGTTTTCCTTAGAGGATGAGCTAAGCTCCTCCTTTAGCCCTAACGATTTATTTTAGACTACAGCGTCCAGAGACCCCCTTTCTTGAAATCCCAGTTTATCTTGGCCATGTTGTTTCAATATGAACCAATCAGCTTAGCCTCCAATGGAATGTCCCTTGAGACTCACTTTGGTTTCCCAATAGGCCCATTCATTTTGAGGACACAAGTTTAACATCTGGTTTGCATTAGCCCTCCCTTCAATAGTTCTCCTCTCAGTCTCTGTCACACAGCGGGGACATGGGGGCAATCATTCCCTCACACAGCAACATTTGGAGAAATTATTGGCTACAACTGATAACAAGATAAAACACTACAAATAGTTAAATGTTTGTGCTAAACAAGAGTGACACTAACCGAATGTGCCAAATGTTTTTTTGCACAGAAACATCTGTAATGTTATCTGAGGAAAATGTTTAGAAAACAGCAGACAAGAAGGAGAAAAAAAATATTTAGTGGGTTGTTTGATGAACTATGTTCCATCATCCATCACAAGCTAACTTCAACAAGTTCTATCAACAAAGCTCTGCCACTGGAGCCAGTTAATAAGATCAGCAGCCAGGACAAGGGTGACAACATAGTTTTAATCTGGAAAAGCTTTCAGATTTGGTTTTTGTGCTCTACATCTTTATTTCCACCAGAGATGCCACAAGCAGACAAGTCCACTGATACTGATTTTCAAATTTATTTGAGGTCTGACCTGTCGATTTAGATTTAGACAGATGCCATTTTTTTCTAAAGACTATTAAACATAAAACTAAGACCTCTGCTGCAGAGGTTTTGGCTTTGGATCCACTGAAAAATGAATCAATTATAAAATCATCCCCATTTATGCACCAAAGCGTATGTCTCAAACCTTTATCTAATGTTTTTTTTAAACTAAACTCAAAAAAGGGCAACCACTTCTTAGAAAAGAAAGCAGCTACAAAATGTGTGAAAAGTTGTTAGAAATTGCTAAAAGACGTCCCCACCTAATTTGTCTAATTAACAATTTTCCTGCATTTGTAAATACTACTTGGACAAGAGGAATACCATAGTGAGAAAAAAAGTGATTAAGAAAACACCCTAAATGTGTTTAAAATACCTAATTAATGTTTTAATTTCTGAGTATTTGTTTGCTGTTGTTTTGTTGACAATGTAATGGATCCCAACACAATATAGTGATATTTAAACTTTTAAGCAAACTAAACAGTAAGTGCATGAAATATATTTTTGTTTGGAGCTCCAAAGTGCAGTGAACCTAGCTAGATTAGTTTGTTACGATTTAAAAAGTCACATGTAAGTGCACAGGAAACAAGCTAAATTTAGCATTATCGCATTTGCAAACTGTTCCATGCAAGCACATCAATATAAGCATTGTTATAAGTTGATCAAAGATCTAACTGGAAAAAATAATATTCACAAATCCTAGAGTAACAGCTATTTTTTCCCCTTTTGGATGACTTCAATCTATTTGGCTCTTCATCCAGGATTGTTGTAAAGGAAAGGGTTTCTTTCCATCTTTTATGTTCAAATAAACAATTCTAAGAATTTTAGTGTAACATTTCTTGGTATTAACCCAGACCCACAAAATTCTAAAGTAACATAAAAAAAATCCTATTTTACTTCCACCTCTTTGGCAGGTTAATCTATATCACGTGATTCTCTGTCTTTAGCTGCATGGACTCCATAGCTGGAGGTTTGAAGTTATCTAAAAAGGTCTATGTAAATCATTATCTAATTTTTTTAAGTCAAGCCATTGAATAGTTTTCCAATTGAATAGACATTTAGGTTAAGAAATACACAGTTTCAGGGCTCTCACAAAGATAAAAATCTATTGATGCAGATGGATAATCACATTGTAATATTCTCAAAGCTGCTTTTATGAAACCAAAAGCAAGCTAGCTAAAGCGAAGTTTGTCTGACTACAACTACAAACCTCAGTGTTTTAATGGAAGTGTATGTAGTAGAGCAATACCAAGGAGTGCCTAATGAAAATGTAAAGAAAATTATACATGGTTTTCAACAAGTGTGTCCAGCATTTTTATTCAACCCCCTCAAGGTAATATTTTGAGAAGTTTTTGAGGGAATGTCTCAACCAGTTTAGGACATTGAAAGACTGAAATGTCTTCTTTGCAAAATATCTCAAGCTCAGTCAGATTGAACAGAGAGCATCCGTGGATATCAACTTTAAAATTATGTCTCTGGACTTTGACTGGGCCGTTCTTATGTCTAAACCCTAATTTCCACTGCATGCGATCCGCTCCACGAAAGTAAACCCCATTCCAACTCTGAAGTCTTTGGCAGCCTCTAAGTGGTTTTCTTGTATTTAGCTCCATTAATCTTTCCACTAAATCTGGCCAACTCCCTTGTCCCTGCTGAATAACAGCATTCTCACAGCATGAAGCTGCCACCACCACCCTTTATCATGAAGGATGGTGTGTTAAAGGTGATATGTGCAGATTCAATTTTCAGCCACACATAGTGTTGTTCTTGTCAGCCAAAAGTTCTGTTTTGGTCTTGAGTGCACAGAAACACCTTCTTCTACACGTTTGCTGTGTCCTCTACATGGCTTGTGACAAAACTTTAAATGTGACTTTTTGGTTGCAGTTTTGTCATGCAATGTGTTTCATTCGATTTCATTTACGGGCAATAGAATAAAGGGGGTTAAAAAACATATGCACACCACACTGTTGAGATTAACTAATAAAAAAAATTGCAAACCATCCACCTTCAAATTATAAACTACTGTTCATTGGTCTAACACATAAAATCTCAATAAAAGACCTTGACGTTTGAATTTGTGATGTGACAAAATGTAAAAAGGTTTATGGCATGGTGGATGTCTTTGAAAAGCAGATATTAGTACTCATTATTTTTTACTTTACTACAGGTAAGGAGGCAATAAAAGTGAACAAAAACAAAGAGCTGAAAGCAAAACAGACTTTGTATTGGTCGATAACTGACAGTTATTTTATCTTCATAGGAAACTATTTTCATTATGCTAAATAAGATTTAGAAACAGATCAAAATATTAGAGGATAAAAGAAAAGGTTTCCTCTAAGGTACAGTGAAACTTGTCAAATGTAAAAAAACTAAAACAAAGAAAATTCAGCAACTTTCTCTGCAAAACAGAGCTCACACAATGAGATACTTTTTAATTGTCCCAGATGTGCTTATATGTACAGTGAGAGTACACACTGAGCCAGCAGGTGCACGTCTCAGGTAAAAGCTCAGCTCCTGATAAGACTTCTTATTTCTCTCCCTCGTCCTCTCCACCATCAGCATGTCCTTCTCCCTCACCCTTTATCATCTGCACCGCCCTGGAGTGGAGTTTGTGGAGGCGCCTGCCACAATGTATGCCAAATGAAAAGAGAAAGCAGGCAAGAGTACTCTAAGTCTCTTATCTGGTTTTTATTGAACATTTCTTTAAAGAAATTCTTCCTTTGAAGCAACCTCTCAATTAGGCAGAGCAGAAAAGGCTAGCCTTCAACTGCAGTGTTAAAGCACACTATCTGCTTTATCACATCAGTATCTCAGAGGGAGAAAAAAATCGTTGTGCTCTGTTCTCAGCCGGATGGAGTTCTTATTTAACTAAATGAAGCTTTTACATTTCTCAAAGTGAATCATGAGCTCGTTATCTGTTGTTTTTACTACCCGGATTGCTTTCTTTGTATTCATTAAACAGCCGAGGCATTTTGTTTGTGCCTGCCTCATTAGTATTTATGCTGCAGTTTCTGTGTAATCACTATTGAACCAAATTTCACAATCAGCATCAATGCTCACAAACCTTCACAGAGAACATCAGGACCTCCATCTGAGGGCTCCTCTTTTTTAGCAGACTGCCTGATTATGGCAAGTTGAAGGAAAATCTCACTTCACCCTCACCTGAGTGTAACAAGCCACAGCACATTATTCATGGGTCATAACGACAGACTTCCTTGGGTATGTTTGAACAGGGTTAGTCCAAATACGCACCTCACAGATGGAGTGAAAATCCACATGCATGATGTGAGTTAATGTTCGTCACCTCTGACTAGCATCCTACTCACCAGATTGTATGTCTCTGAACAGCATATTAAATTTGAAAGAGCTGCCTGAGGCATTCAAAAAAGAAGATTGTTACTGCTCATGAATCTGGTAAGGATTCACCCTGAAAGCAGGCTCTGATATGCTAAATAAAGTCTCCAAAAACCCAGAAATGTTATCACGGGATCATCAGCCGGTGATGTGAAAGTGCATGCCTCTACCAAAAGAGACAACACATGTTTACATTTTATGTGAGGTGTGTAAGGAGTACTCATCTGTCTTCCAAGAAAAAACATGAAATCCAGACCAAAGTTTGACAAAGAGAACATAGACAAAAACCAGGACTTCTGAGATAATGTTCTTTACAGAGATTAATTCAAATGTTAACTATTTGGAATAAACCAAATTCTAGGAAAAAGAACCCCATACCAACTTTTAAGCATGGAGGAGGAAGTGTCATGGTCTGGGATATTTGCAGCAGGACCTGACCAGCTCACCATTATAGAATCCTCCAAGAATTCCACAGCGTATCAGAGGATAATTGAAGAAAATGGGAGACTATCTGTAAAAAGACCAAACAATTAAAGCTAAATCCGAACTGGACCCTGCAACATTACAATGACCAAAAACATACCAATAAATCTACCAAGGAGTGGCTAAGCTAATCATAGTCTACTGTTAAAAATGTGTCATTGTTAAATCAAATTCACTAGCAAGAGGTCGCTCAGGGATTTCTCTTGCAATCTTTTGAGTCAACTGGACCAAACTGGATCAGATTCACCAGCAATGGAAATAGGGTGCAATTTAAAATATTCAGAAAATAACTAATTATTAAACTCAATTATATATGACATTTGAGCATTGTTATGATTACTTCCTTTAAATACCTAACTACAAAGAGAAAGAAACTGATCAGGAATGATACATTTGGTTCAAATGTTTGGATCACAGACACAAAAATGGAAAAAGAAGCGATAAAATGGGAAGAAAATGGTTTTATTTGGGAAAGGGGCAAAGGAACCTGGAGCCTCCTAAGGAAGTCCTTACCTTTCCTTACCTGTGACGCAGTTTAAAATACATATTTATATTTAGTAGATTTGTTGTGATACAGGAACAATGTTCAGAACAAGCTGCTATTTTTGAGGCTTGTTGTCTTCATGGTTACACAAAAATGTGTTCTTCTTGTTTCAATCATTTTGCTTTTCATGTTTCTGGTAATATAATCTTTTCTCTCTGCTTTATTAGTTTTTGTTTCATGTTTTCTTGTTCCCAGGTTTGTTTCAATTGTGCCCCTTGTTATTCATAAGCCCCATTCATTTTTTAAAGGCTTAAAAGATTGGAGCATCTTGCTTGCCCTTTGAAATGGCTTTTTATTATTTCCACTTCCTTGATGTTGAAACCTTTTTTTGCGTCCCTCTCACCAGAGAGTGTTTTCACAGGAAAAACAGATACTTGTTAACATGAAATAATAACCACAACTTGCTTATTTTAAAATTAAATCTCTATTCTTATAATATTTCTGCCCTGGTAATTCATTTAGCATTTTATTGTAAAATATTTTTCTTCTTAAAGATTTGATTAATTAGTAAAGAGTTGCCTTATCATTCTAATTTGCATGGACTGCAAGCCAAGTATGTTTCTGTGTAATATTCTTAGGAAATCACAAAGAATGTATAGAATATCTGCAGTGCTGATGCAATTGTTTGCCTTTCTTTTTTATGTTTTTGACACGTGTGTAATTGACTTTTTTTGCATCAGACCCGATATCTGATGCTTCAAGAATACTTGGCTGACTCTAATACATAATTTTCCCTCCCAGTGATTTGTCTGCAAATGCTGCAAGAAAATTATTATTTCACCTTGGGAAGCACTGTTTTGCTCCATCATTGTTTTCCTTAAAAATAAAAAAAGAAACCAAAAAACTTTGTTTGCTTGGTTGCATTAATACACCAAAGTTTGGTTAGGTACTTTAAAAAATGATAGGGCATAAAATATAGCACCTACAAAACCTCCCAGTTCCTAACAAGTCTTTACTATGTGGTTTGGTGCCAGAGACTAGGTTCTATTTGCTGAGAAAGGTTAAAAAATGTCCACATAATTCTCAGTGAGAATGTTTTTGGTGGCATTGAAATCAGGGAGTTACCACAGTTATCTGAATCAAACGAATTCTGTTATTTTTTCCCTTTTTTTTTGTCCAACCAGAATTTGAGGACTAGTTGGTAATGAGAAGAACACTGCTGTCCACACAGCCACCAGGAACACTCTCAGACTTCATATAAAAATCCTGTCCATGCTCAGGCTGTGGCGTCTTTCTGAAAGCCCAAACATTTCACCCTCTGACCTTTAGGGAGGCTTGGTTTACAGCCAGAGTTATCAAAGCTGATAGCATGCTGAGAACGTGCCCATTTGATCCAAAGGAGAGTGTGCTGGGGACTGTTTTACAGCCAGTGTCATTTATAATCATGTAGTTATCTGTGTACATGGTTTGTTCCATGTCCATGAATCTGTCTTGGCATCCAGCCTAAAAAGCTGTAGTTACACAACAGAAGTCAGATTTATGCATCTTCCCACTGTCCAAAGTTATAACTAAAGTGAAGTAATACAAATTGTATCAGCTAATATTGATGGGACCCAGCCTCTCCTTGCTATAGAGATGACTAGGGATTTCTAAACAAGAGCTACTTTCTGTGGTTTAAAGGTTTGGTTTAACAAGTTGTGTAACAACTTTAGCTTCTCAAAAGTCCAGTTTAAAGTCTTACGCAACTTCAAATTCTCATTCAGAGAGGTGCTGTTCAATTTGTGCTTGTATCACAACTATTCACAGATCTTTAACACCAGACCAAAATTTAAAGCTAGGAATGTCCCAATTTGATCTGAAGTATTCTTTCCTGATGCCAGTCAGAGCATTGGTATGTGATCGCAATTACATTCCTGATCAAATTTAACTCTCAAGACCAGTTGGAGTACTGTCTGGGATTTTGTCAGTCAACACTTCAGCGAGCCATGTAGCAGCACTGTGACAAAATGATTTATAACAAAAAATAACTTTTCTTTTTTTTTCTTTTGTATTTAAGCCAGAATGTTCAATTTTGGTGTCATCTGATCTAAGCAACCTTTTAACGTATTTGCAGTCTTCTTAGCTTTTGCCAATACAAAAGATTACATTTGACGACTATCATCTTTTCACCTTCCAGAAAGGCAATATTTGTTAAAAAAATGTGTTGTCCTGTCAACAGATTCTCCCACCTGAGCAGTGGGTCTCTTCAGCTCCTGAACAGTTACCACAGACCTCTTGGCTGCTCCTTTGTTTAATACTCTCCCCACTCGGCACATGAGTTTAAGTGGAATGGTGCATCTTGATAGGTTTGTAGTTTTACTCTGTCCATTTTTAAATTGTGATTTTAAAAGTATTATGTGAGGTGTCCAAAGATGGGGATTCTTTAAAGCTGGGGTACGTAGTTTAAAATTTTTACACTAACTAAAAAAAATGCTTCAATTGGACTATCTGACCCTGTTCTATAGAATAAAGTAGACAATCTTTCAGAATTTGTATTTCCTCTATAAGTCCCTTATAGGTCCTGTTGCAACAGGACCTCGAAAAACTCATCTATGCGTTTTTCTTTAGTCGGATTGATTACTGCAACAGCATCTTCACAGGTCTGCCTATAAAGTCAATTAGACAGCTGCAGCTGATCCAGAACGCTGCTCCTCGCGTCCTCACTAGAACCAGGAAAGTAGAGCACATCACCCCAGTTCTAAAGTCCTTCCACTGGCTCCCTGTAGCTCAGAGAATAGACTTCAAAATACTTTTACTAGTTTATAAATTACTGAATGGCTTAGCACCAAAATATGTCGAAGATCTGCTGTTACTATACCAACCCACCAGACCACTCAGGTCCTCTAATTCCAGTCTCCTCTACATCCCTAGAATCAGAACTAAACACAGAGAAGCAGCTTTCAGTTTCTATGCTCCTCTAATTTGGAACAAACTTCCAGAAACCTGCAAAGCTGCTGAAACACTGAGTTCTTTTAAATCACAACTAAAAACGTATCTGTTTAGAGCTGAGTAATGCTTTGTTGTATCATGTTTTTTGTATTCTTATTGTTTTACTGCTGTTTTACATTATATGCTTTGTAATGTTTTGATGAATCTGTGTGTGCTTCATGCTTTATTGCTGTTTTACTTTATATGCTTTGTCTGTGTTTTACTGCTATTTTTTTTAGCACCTAATCATGTAAAGCACCTTGAATTACTTTGTTGTTGAAAGTGTGCTATACTTGCCTTGCCTTCCCTCCCCTTGCCTCTGTAGCAAAACAAACCATTTATGCAAGCCTAGAGCGTTGACCAATAGAATGCTAAGAGAATGCGCCCCGCCCCGGTCTCCAACGAGCACTACAGAGTGACGCACCTCAGTCAGCTTAGAGGTAAGCAGTAGGTAGCTTAAGTTTTTGGTTGAATTAAACAACTTTACCTCGGAAAACTCCTTTTTAAAAAGTAGGTCAATGCAGTGATGCTCTCTCTGTTGACTCCGCTTTCCCAGTGCGTATAAGGCGTGGCTTTCAGCTCCTTCCAGAAGGGGAGGGGGAGCAGGAGCTCTAGCTATTTACGTTTCAAAATCTCCTCCTCCTCTCCTTGATGACATCATGCTATGGATCAGCTTTAATTCGGAAATCCTGTATAAAATATATTATTAAGGTCTACTCTATATTACTATAGAGTGAAAACATTTGACAAAAACTCCAAGGATGTTAATACTTTTGCAAGGCGGTGAAGGTCAACTCTTGTGACTCAATGCCCGTTTTCACCTTTTTCTAAAACAAACTAAACAGTACCTAATTTTTCTTTGCATCACTTGACAGGGCCATTTTAATAAACCAATATGTTATTCCACTTACCTGTCAGGAGTTTAATGTATAAGCTGATTTCAGTGTTCTTGACATTACAGCTGGCCTTTATTTGGCTCCTGTTTGGTTTCAGTTGAGTACTAAAATCAACTTAGGCTATACATCATAGAGAGCGGCATGTCACAATCATTTGTCACTGTGATGTTATTGTTGCAGGGTAATGCACTGCTGACATTTCAATTCAAAACAAACTTTGCTTGTACAAATTCTTACAAAAGCAAAAGAAAATGTGGATTTCGTCAAAGCATTTGGATTTAAAAGTCACTCCCATCATGGATTTTGTCCGTAAGAGGTTGGTGAATGTCACAGGTCTTCAATCAGCTAAGCTGGCACAAGGACAAACATTTCACTTAAATTAGATATTGAAGATAAACATCATGCTAACATGGATTTATCCTTGTAAATCTTGGTTTGTCTGCAGAATGTCAACAAATCGGCAAAATTATGCAAAAGCATCAATGTGACCTTTTAAGTAAAGCAGGGAAGGAGCTCATTAAAAATGTAAAAGGTCAGTAAAAGTTACATGAATTATGTGAAGTCCCACATGGACAGTATACAGCTCCATGTAAAACACGTTGTAACATGCTCTGAAAAAATGTGAAGAACTATGCTGATATAAAGATATGCAGTCCTAAAAGATTTTTGTGTCATGTTTTCCTTAGAACAAATGTATTTGCTAAAACAGAAATTACTGTGCTCTTTAAGTTACTGATGCAACGATTAATTTAACAAACTATATCCATCATTCTGGCAGCCAGAACACTTTTCATTTTTAAAGCAACAACAGAGCATCACTCCTTGTTGTTAAATCAAAGGAAAAAGTAAAAAAAAAAAAAAACACCTTCACAATCACAAAAACAACATTTTTTGGTCAAAAATTCATTTGTTGTACCCTCTCTATCTCCCTGAGTTGTAAGTTAACCCCTGCACCGTTAACACTCAGTTTCAATTTGCTTCTCAGGATGGTTTTGTCCCTTTAATTGAAACAGAAACCTATTGACTGACACCAAGATGATGCAGTGCTGTTCTCGTCTTGCTTCACACACTGTCTGTCTTATCGATTGCCCCAAAAAAATACCAAAGCCTGTGATTTGATGTCACAAACTTGAAATTGAGGGCACAAGCAGATATGTGTTATTTCAACATGACATATCGCTTCCAAAATGGCAATTTGACAGACAGTAACAGATGAGAGAGCTTTTTCTGGGCTGAAATCTTTTCTAGGTCAGAGGATGATTTTTATATATTTTTTAAGTCCAAGAAGGTAATATGATGAATAAAGTTTAAAATTACCATTAAGAAAAAGACTAAAAGAAGAATGAACAGGAGTGCTAGAAGTTTTAGGATGACAAATAAAGAAGTAGATATAGATGCAAAATTGAGCTTGCTTTTTGAAACATTGAGTTTCCATTAGGAAAAGAAGCTACAGCACAATATCAAAATGGTTAATTATGAGGGAGCTAAATAAATTGCTCATTTATTTTATGTACCACGACTCAGTATTCGAATGTTTGCAAGATTACAAGTTGTAAAGCAAATGTTCTTCAGATTTGTAAAGTAAAATATGAACTTGCAAAAAGCTTTGTCTGAAGTGATAAATCACTTTGTCCACAGATGCGGGGTTCAGCAGTTTAATCACTGCCCCCTTCATGTTATGAACTGTCTGTGCTCAAACCACCTTAAATACCCCCTGAATTTGCCTGAACCTTAAATGTCATATTTCTTCGTTTAACTGTCAAGAAAATATGAAGCTGCAGTTTTGGCCTTCCGTCATTATACTTCTATGGTTCGTTGAAGTTCAGCTCATACACTTTATTGTGTCTCTTTCTAAACAACTTCTAATTAAAACATATTTTTATGTTCAAATATTCAGATGTTGGTGCAGCCCTTCTTGTGATTTTATTGTTTTATAATTAATTCATTAGGTGGCAAAATCAAACCAAATCTCCTGTCAGTTCTATATTGGCCACTTTTCTGAAATGTAAGACAATGTTAATCAATTAAATGTTTGTCAGACAATGTTAATATTCTTTTTTCACAGTTTAATGAAAAAAAAAAAAAAACGATATTTAAACTGAAAACTGAAAAGTTATGGAACAGGTATTTTAAAAAAAAACATTTATGTATCATTACAACCGGTGAACCTGTCCATCAATCGTTTATACCTGCTTGTCTGTGCCGGGTTGTGTGGGAGCTGGTGCCTATCTCCAGCAGTCATTGGGCGAGAGGCGGGGTACACCCTGAACAAGTTGCCAGTCCTTTACAGGGTAACACAAAGACACACAGTGTCTTGGGAAGAAAATGCAATCTTCACACAGAAAGACCCCAGGCCAGAATTCGAATGTATAGGACCTTCTTGCTGCAAAGTAACTGTGTTACCAACTGCTCTACCATGCTGCCCCTCTCTACCTATATTATACTTAAAAATTATAATTAAATTTTAAAAAGTGCTTAGTTTTAAAGGAGTTTTAGAGATGTGGCAATAGTGATTTTGGTAAAGATAATTATTTCTTAATATAGAAGTTCTGTCCCCTCAGTGATCTAATATATTCAAATTAAAGGTTAATTATGCAACTACAATGTAAGGATTTTTACACATCCAGGATTTTTACCAGGAATGCCAACAAATTTGTGGTGTTCTGTATGATACAATATTAACATAAATTCAGCAAACAATGCAAATGAATGCCAAGGAAACAAGTCCCAGATCACATAAATAATATGCTTAGAGATGATATATTTTTAATTAGTGAAAAAATTAAATAAAAGAAAGAGAAGCTGATCACTCTTGTAAGCATAAATGAATACATTGACTGCTTGAGCTTCAGAATATTTAAGAACACCATCTTATTGAGTTAATATGGACAGTTTTTAGTAGCTGATCTAACATAACTGTGAAGAAACATATAAATCAGTGAAAACCTAGGTAGAACATATTTCAAAACAAACTGCATTTAAGGTTAATTAATCTAATTGAACATTTTTCCTGACTTCTTGTTGTAGGAACATATTCAGAGTTGAGGGTACTGGAAGCTTTATGATCCTAATTTATTTAGCTACCCTTTTAACATGCTATAAGCCTTTCACATGTGCAGTAGACCTCAATGTTTAATGCAACTTCACAGAATATCAACTAAAGCCATCACCGATAAACCCTGCAGCCGTCTGGTCTAGATTACGTAGGTTCGTATCTATTCTCAATCATGATCATTAGAAAAATATTTTTTAATCTTTAGCTATGCTTTGACGCATGGCATGAAACTGCTGAGATAATTAAATTGATATTTAGAGGAAATGCCTTTGAAGCTGATTTTTGGTGGCGCCTACCAAAACAATCTGTGCACCAAATCTCTCTCAACGACATAAAGAAAAAGAAACAGGGACTTTTAAATGAAACAATTTATTGTGAAAATGAACCCAATAAGCTGTAAGTGTCCCTTAGAAGAGCTCCACATTCCCTACCTCATCACGGACATTTTACTGCACATTCATTTTCCAATTAGCAGTAATCCTGTGAATAGCTAGCTGTCGATCTTGCTGCCATCTCTGCAAACGACCACAATTAGATGCATTGTGGAGGATTAGCATTGTGGAGCTTGAAGTGGCACTCCTGTGAGGGCCAATGTTTTATTTGTCACCTGGGAGCCCCGCTCTGAAGCCAGGTCACAGCTCCACACAGCAGGGAGCTTGTAAATCGACTGCTGCTGCCACCTAGGTCAGCCTGCAACAGGGCTGCCATTCAAACATGTTGTGAGGAATGTCTCCTGCTCCAGAGAAGGTGGGGGCTGAACGGAAGATGTGGTTTAAAGGGAACAGACGGATGAACCGTGTGCGGACACTGTTTCCTTTGAAAGGCCATTAAAAGAATCCTTTCACAGCGACTGTGTCAGCTGATTACAAGTCGTTTGACTCCTCTCTTAAGTCAAAAGTGTTGCAAGACTTCAACCTCTGACTGAGCTGTAAAAGGTCCAGTTATCTTCATATTTACCATTCGACTGCACTGAATGAAAGACACCACTTTGACGTTTTGATTATACAGACCCTTTTCAAAAAATTTGAATATCATGGAAAAGTTTCTTTATTTCCATAATTCCATTCAAAACGTTAAACTTTCATAGATTATAGATTCAGTTTTTTATAGTTCATAGTTGGTT
Source organism: Valencia hispanica (assembly GCA_963556495.2). Classification (NCBI taxonomy): domain Eukaryota; kingdom Metazoa; phylum Chordata; class Actinopteri; order Cyprinodontiformes; family Valenciidae; genus Valencia; species Valencia hispanica. The sequence continues at coordinate 23,729,371 of OY747712.1, read as the reverse complement.
ATTTGTACATAATTTGGGCTTCCAGCTCATAAACCCCACAAAAACAGGAATTCAACAAATTAGAATACTGTGAAGAAATCAGCCTAAATTTTACAGGGCATGATTATTTTAAACACTCTACATTCTACTAAACTCAAAGCACCTGCACAGGTTTTCCCAGGTGTCATTAAACTGCTTCACTTTGGTTCAATTGTCTCAGTTAGGTTCAATATGGGGAAGCCTGCAGACTTGACAACTGACCAGAAGACCATCATTGATACCCTTCATAGGATGAGTAAGCCATAACATTTCATTGCTAAGGAGGCTGGCTGTTCACAGAGTGCTGTGTCCAAGCATATCAATGGAAAGTCTAGTGGAAGGGCAAAATGTAGCAGGAGAAGATGCACCAGCAGAAGAGCTGACCGTGGGCTTCAAAGGATTATCAGACAGAGAAGATTAATGAATCTGGAAGACCGGTGAGGAATAGAAGCCCAGCTGCTTGAGGTCCAGTGTGAAATATCTACAGTCAGTCATAATTTGGGGAGCAATGTCCGGTGCAGGTGTTGGTAAACTCTGCTTTCTTAAATCCAAGGTCACCACATCAGTATACCAGAATGCTTTAGAGGACTTCATGATTCCTTCCGAGGATCTGTATGGAGATGCAAATTTCATCTTCCAGCAGGACCTGCCCCCTGCCCATACCGCCAGAAGCACCAAAACCTGGTTTGATGTCCATGCCATCACAGTGCTTGACTGGCCAGCCAACTTGTGGGACCTAAACCCCATTGAGAATCTATGGTGTATTATCAAGAGGAAAATGAGGCGCACCAGACCCAAAAACAAAGAAGAGCTGACAGCAAGCATCAAGGAAATCTGGGCTTCCATAACTCCCAGGCAATGCCACACGCTGATTACCTTAATGCCACCCTTTTTGGAAAGGATCTATACAGGTGCATACTAAGTTTAATATAATTTAAGGGTGTGCACATACAGCATACTCTTAAATAAAAATACTAATAATGAAACCTTTTATTTTTTCTGTTGGATTTGCTTCAGAAATCAGAACTAAAATCTAAGAATGATTTTACACCCATGTTGACATTTATGTTGATGTTTGACACTGGGATTGTGTATTTACCACACCCAAACAGTGTTTAATGCTATAGGTCCCTTAATCTGACCAGCATTCAAAATAGTGGAAAGGTAATTGGTCTTTGGGGTACCCAGTGTTTTAGTGGTTAGCACTGCTGCCTTCTAGCAAGAAGGTGTGTGGTTGATAACCTAGTAGGGTTTTGTTGAGTCTTGACCTGGGTTTCTAATGCTTTTCCAGTTTACTCTCACTGTTTAAAGACTAACTTCAGGCATACCAGTGAATTGCATTTTGTTCTGTGTGTCTGTTTAGCCCTTGCAATGGACTGCTAAGTGTCCAGGGTTTATCAGCCTCTCGTCTGGTAGCTGGTGGTATGGATTCCAGCCCCCTGTGAACTCGAACCGGATGTAGCTGGTATGGCTAGTAAAGAACTAAAAGGAATGGATGAATGGGTCTAAACAAGAGATGAACTTGGTTTCTTATCTGAAAGGCCTGGGCGTTGGACCACTATGCCCTTTGTTTCTCCTTGTAAGCTTATCTTTCATTTGAACAAGAATCACTCTGTTTCCAACCTCCTGGCCTCATGCAAACTGAAAATACTGTCTCTGTTAAGCTCTGCCAAGTCCTACTAATTCTGTCTAATGTCTCTATTAGGAGTGCAGCTATTGAATATTTTAGTATGTGAGTACTCTATTGAATAATCCCTCGATTAATTAAGTAATCAGATATAAACTTGCTTTATCAGACATTCCCAGCCTTTTTGCCATAATACTCAAATCTAGTTATTGGGTATTCCTTTTTTTCTTCTTCTCTTTTTTTTTTTTTTTGTCCTGTTTGGCAGTGTGGAGCTCAGAATTTGTATCCGAGTACCAAGTAGAAGCCCAACAGATTTACTTTCACAAGCGGAGCAGCGCAGCTTTTGCTATAGTACTCCACTTGATATATGTGTGAAAAATCTTTATTATGAATTGCTGGGGGTTTTATTTCCTGATTTTATGGACCTGCAGACGGAATATTAAGGGGAAGAAAGAAAGAAGATGAAGAAGAGAGGTAGGAAACAAAAAGTCATGAGAGAGGGTGAGTTGAAAATACAAGAGAGGAAGGGGAACAAAGAAAACACAGGAAAACATTGAAGTCTGGCTCCATACCCACAGGACGGCAGAGAGAGGGGAAAAAACAAAACAAAACAAAAAAGGAAAAAGGAACATCGACAAAACAAACCAAACATCGTGAACTAAGAACTAAACAACCACATCACACAAAAATGGATATAAAAATACAACAACAATGTCACAGAAAAACTCATGGTACCGATTAATCAAGCTCTAGTAATGATAACCTCAGCCCAAGAATATATCTGTAAACACCAGAGACCCCACATCTATGTGTGTGTGAGCATGCTGGTGCAGATAAGGTTTCTCCATAAGAGTGTTTGATAGCTGGTGTGAGCAGTCTTCAATCCTTCTCCCAGGAATCGATGCAGACATGAAGGAGATCGGAGCCAAGACGTCCAAAGGACCCCCAGAGCCCCAGGCGGACCCGGGCGGGGCCAACCGCATCCCCCAAGAGTGGAGCAAAGGAGAACCCCAGGACAACGTCCAGCGGCTACTATGCAGGGGCCCGGGGGGCAGCAGTGAAGAGCTCACGGGCCCCGCCAGCAACCAGCCGCGCCAGGGCGGGCCGGTCCATGGACCGGGAGAGCCGGGGCCCAGGGGCGCCCCACCCCCCAGCAGGGACCCGACAAGGGACCGGCCGATGAGGGGTCCCCGGCACCGCAGGGGCCACGGCCAGCCGCCACCACGCACCACCACGCGCCACCACGCGCCACCACCACCACCCCGGGCCAATCCCCACCGCCAACATCCCAGCGCCCCACCCCTGCCCCACGTCAGGGCGCCCCACCGATAGCCATAGCGGACGGACGGCATCCCCAGGCCGAGCTCAGCCAGCACCTGGACACCAAGTTGTACCAGCTCCCGAGTCCTGATCCCACGCAACGCAGAGCACCGAGACCAGGCATCCAACAAAGGCCAGGGCCGGTCCAACCCGCCAATGAACCAACCACGCACGGTGCGCACAGAACAGGTGATTGAACGAGCAGAGACGCTGGATCCGTATCCCGCCGAGCCACCGAGGCACCACCCAACAATCCCAAACCTGGCACCCCTAAAAGAGGTGCCCCAACCATCCAAAAGAAGATATCGGCCCAGCGCATCGGCCGACCGACACACAGGCCCCCCCCAGGCCCGGCCAGGCACGCACCAGGTCCGAACCGGATTGACCACCGACGCATCAGTAGGCAGGGGCATCTGTCACTGGCGGGGAGTGACGGAGAAGAAATAGGCCCCCCATTAAATGTAAGGGCTGAGGTGCACCAGGCGAGAGGGCAGCCCAAGACCCAACCTGACAGGCAGACAAAGACATACAGACACAGTCATACGTTCCCTCCCTCTTAAACACATACATTCTCACTAACTCACCAAGACACCCAAGAAATGACGCTGTACCCTCACTCACACACCCCATACACACTTTATGCTCCCAGGTCCAGGTACCGATGCCCCAGTAGAGCCACCAGCCCCCGAACTCAGGAGCTGGACCCCCTACCTTCTAGGATGGAGACAATCAGACCGCCAAGGGCCCCACAGTGGCAAAGCAGCCCGACAGCCCAGGACCCCGACCAGACCACCTGTTCCTCCTCCGGACCCCAACCCCTGATTGGCCGTAGCGAACAGGGGTGTGAGAAGACCCCTAGCCTCTGTCCTCCCGCTCGAGAATGGTGTTGATGCGTGTTGTTATAATGTGCATTTAAAACAGAGGGGTGGGATGTGGGGAAGGCAGCCACACATCCCCCAACCTCCACCCCGAGCCCTCAGTGTCTATATGTGGTTTAACAGTGGGCACCGGCACCAGAGGTGAAGCTGATTGAACCGCTCCCCCTCTGGATGCCAAAAAGTGTGCCCACCCCAAAGTCCCTACATGTGTGTCGCATGAAAATGTCATAAGTGGGAGTGTCTAAGTTGTATATTAAAATCGGGACCCAGGACGCCACGGGATAGCGAGGAGGGAAACCCCAGAAGGAGAACTAAACCCACCCTGACATTCGCTCTACTATCAGAACACAAAAGATACTAGAAACCCAGGTTGAGTTCGCCCCCCCTCCAGCACACCCCTCCCCCCCGTCCAAGTGGGGAGAGCACCTGTCGCTATTTAGCAATAGCCTCCCCGCCAACAAAGGAGGCCCCCAGCGCCACCTGCGCATCGGAGGTCCCTGCAGCCCAAACCCCGGCGACGTACCTGCCCAGACCAGGAGCAAGCCGATGAACCGGCCCACCAGGTCGACATCCACCAGCCCCATTCCCTTGTGGAGCAACCAATGCTGCTCAATGGCCCGGCAGGCAACCAAACCCAGCGCACCCCCCCACCTGCCCTGCACGCCCACTACCCGGCCAGTCCACCCGCAGGTCCGATCGAACCCGGGCAAACGCCCGACCCCAGCACCCCGCAACGCATAAAGACCAAGACCCAGGAGCTAAGTCCAGTGCGAAAAAGGACTGATGAGGCCCAGAAATGCCACCCAGCCCCCGCGACCACCAGCCAGGCACCCCAACCAGCAAACATGGCGAGACGCCATACAGGGACCGGCGATGACAATCGGCCCAGAGAAAAAGAGAGAGGCGGCCGGCATGCACTGTTGCGATCCCACGCCGGCCGACCCCCGGCCAGGACCACAGCTAGGGAGTGCGGCGCCCCAGAGCCCCGAATCCCCAGGCCCACCCCAGACCCTACACAGGCGCAGCACGGCCACCAGGCCAGTAACCCATGTTCGTCAGTTCAACCCCCCTAAGGCACCGCATGCAGCCATCAGGAGTTACCACCCAAAGCCACCAAAGCCCAACCCCAGGTTGGGGCCACGACGTCCAGCGCCCCGTCCGCCCAGTGATCCCACCCCCAGGGATCCCACCCCCAGGGATCCCACCCAGACGCCTCCAACCCCAAAAACCCCCACATCAGCCACAGTATCCCAAACGACAAAACCAAGTGCCCCCCACCCCTACTAGGTGATGGAGCCGATCAAAGGAGCCCAGAGAGATTGTTCAGATATGGAGCCAGAGGCCGTCTCAAGACCAATATGGTCCAACAAGAAATTTCTATACTGATTAATATTAATAGGCCTTTTTATTTTTCCAGTTCAGGAGGATAGTTTTCTTAGCGATGCATAATGCAATGTGAATCATTAGAACTGACTTTGTGTCCATGGTGACATCATTTAAATCTCCTAACAGGCAAACTGAGGGAGATGGTGGAATGTTACATTTCAGACACTTTGATAAGTCCTCACATATTTGGCACCAAAATTTCTTAACAGGTGGATAGAACCAAAGCGCATTAATATAAGTATCTGGCATATTGCTTGTGCATTGTAAGCAGGTATTAGACGACGTAAAACCCATCCTAAACATCCGTTGACCTGTATAGTGTACTCAATGAAGGACTTTGTATTGTATTAATTGCAAATTAGGATTTTTTGTTATTTTAAAGGTTCTTAAACATATCTGAGACCAGACGTTTTGGTCAAAGCTGGCTGATAAATCCACCTCCCATTTTGAAATGGGGATGGCTATTGATTCATCTAATGTAGATAAAGTTTTGTATATTTTAGACAGCAATTTGGGGGGGTTGAGATTAAGAAAATCTAAAACTCTTGCTGGAATTTGTAATTCAACTGTATTGAGCCTAAATTTACCTTTAATAATAGATTTAATTTGTTGATATTCTAAGAATTTGTTTTTATCATTTCCATATTGTGTAATTAATGTATTAAATGGGATAAAGTCTGTTCCTTCAAATATATGTTCCAGGTATTCAATTCCATTGCACATCCAGTCTGGAAAACTTATCATACATTTTTTTTGCAAGATGTCGGGGTTATTCCAGATGGGTGTAAGTCTGCATGGGATTATTGTGGACTCTGTCACTTTTAGAAATTCCCACCATGATGTCAGAGAGGAGCTGATATTTATGCTTTTAAAGCATTCATATTGTTTTATATTTCAGCTAATAAATGGTAGGTCTGAAAGTTTTATCTTATTGCATAGTGTCTGTTCTACGTCTATCCAGGACTCATCTAGGTAGCTATGTTTTAACCATCTTGAGATGTATTGGAGCCTGTTGGCTAAGAAATAATGATGGAAGTTTGGTAGATCTAGACCTCCTTTTTCTTTGGTCTTCTGCAGTGTTTTTAAGCTGATACGTGGGGGTTTATCTTTCCAAAGAAATTTAGAGACAGAGGAGTCCAGAGATCTAAACCAGTCTAGTGATGGTTTACTTGGGATCATTGAAAATAAGTAGTTGATTCTGGGCAAAACCATCATTTTTATTGAAGCAACCCTTCCCATAAGTGATATGGGTAGGGATTTCCATCTAGCAAGATCATCTTCCACTTTTTTTAAAAGTGGGATGTAGTTTAGCGTTATAAAAATCTGCCAGTCTTGGTGAGACATTGATACCTAAATAGGTAATATTCCCTGACTGCAGTTGTGTATTAGTTGGATTCTGGACAGAACAATTGATTGGAAGAACTGTAGATTTTAACCAATTTATAGAATAATCTGAAACGTTTGAGTAAGAGTTTATCAACCCAATTACCTGAAAGAAAGAGGTTTGTGAATGCTGGAGAAAAAGTAATACATCATCTGCATAAAGACTGATTTTATGTTCTATGTTATTGCATTTTATGGCTTTAATATTGTGAGTTTGCCTGATTGCTGCAGCTAGTGGTTCAATAAAAATAGCAAACAGGGAGGGAGAGAGAGGACATCCCTGCCTGGTACCTCTCTGAAGATAAAACCTAGATGATGTTTGGTCATTAGTCCTGATACATGCTGTTGGTGAACTGTATAATATTGTCAACCAGTTTATAAAATAATTTCCAAAACCAAATTTATGTAAGGTTGCAAATAAGAATTTCCAGTTAACTCTATCAAATGCTTTTTCTACATCTAGAGATAATATATTAGTTTTAATGTTTTTACAGTAAGAAAAATCTATTAAATCTATTAGTCTACGTGAATTTGTGGATGAATGTCTCCCTTTAATAAAACCAGTTTGATCAGGATGTATTATAAGAGAGGTTACTTTCTCTATCCTTTTTGCGAGGGCTTTGCAGATTATTTTAAGATCAACATTAATGAGGGATATGGGACGATAGCTGGTAGGAAACAAAGGGTCTTTACCTGATTTTAGTAGAAGACTAATGTAGGCAGAATTCATATTTGGTGGAAGTCGGCCATTTTCCTTGGTTTCCTGCAACATTCTGTGGAACGTTGGTGCCAGAATATTCCAGAATTCTTTATGGAACTCTGCTGGAATTCCATCTGGGCCTGGAACCTTTTTATTCGGCATGCTTTGGAGGGCCTCCTGGAGTTCAGCCGCTGTTAGTGTTACCGCTGTTAGTGTTACCTCTAATCACATGTTGGGGACACACAGCCATTGGGTGGCGCTAACCCACATTCTAGCTCTGACAGGAGAAGAAAAGGACCAGAGGTTATATAAGGCATCGCCACAGATTTTCACGCCCTCTCCAGTTCTGGCGTTCAGCCAAACAGCGCCAGGAGAAATCCATGTTTCCTTCGCTGGCGAGGGAAAAGACGCGAGTTCTGGGAGGATCTCACTCCAATGACGGCAATACTGCTGATCAATCAGGTGAATCAAACCCAGTGTTTTGAGATAAACCCCACTGTTCCGCCCTGAGCCCTGCTTTCTGAACAGAAGCTGCCGTATGAAGCGAGCCGCTAACAAGCTACCGAATGCCGCAGAACCGCGTCGAGACTGGAGCATTACCCCACCGTGACAAAGCCTGGGACAATGCTATCTTGAACATGCAGAGAAGGTACTGTGTCAGTGAACTGAGGTGCAGCTGATCGCTGTTTAGCAAGCTGCTAACGGACCATAGCTGTGGCTAGCCTGCGGGCTAACGTTGTGTTAGCTTCGCCAATCATCCACGGAGCAACCTGGAGAACTTTAACCATTCAATAAGGTCTGTCTGGGCAGAGGTGAGATTAGGTTAGTTTAAACAAGATTTAAGGGTTGTTTGTTCCACTGTGATTTGTTACTTTGTGTAAGATTTCATTTATTGTTTGGGTACAAACAGGTTGGTCGGCCTGGAGGTTTAATCAGTGATTTTCGAGGTTTCCGATGGAAAGTCGTTTTATATTCTGCAACCTGAGTTACTCAATCCGACAGTTTTTCATTGTTTGATGTTTAATAAATGATCCAGAGCGACTTTAAGCAGCACCACGTGAGTAAGCTGTAAGCTACATGCTTTAGCGAACCACGTGGGCCCGCCATTGATGGCATTTTATTCATGAACAATAAAGACTGCCGTTAATGCTATTCAAAATAGAGATCGACTTTAAAACGGATAGTTTAAACACTAAAACTAATGTTTTAGGTCATTTTTGAGACCGCATTCTTTGTAAGTCAAAATACAAAATTTGATCGACATAATTGGTACTGCCGTTAACGTCAACATAAATATTAAATATTAAATTAGATCAATCACTGCGGTGACCGATCCATGAAATAGAATCAATTATCTAAAGGTTATTGATTTCTAATTCAGCATATGGTTTAATGAAACATTGCTTTTTCCAAACAATGTTTTTGTTCACTTCTGCTTTGCATTGTGAATTGGTGGTTTGAAAACAAACCAGAATGTGCTGATTAGTCTTAAACTAATCGCAATTAGTTTAGAACTTAGCTTCATTCCCAACACTGTTCAATACAAGCCTTGGTTTTTGAGCAAACATATTAATTCTGAACTGTGACATCATTATCAATTTATTGTTGTTTCTATTTCTGTGTATTTTTATCACTTTTACTGTTTTACTTCTGAGTGTGAGTTTTATTAATGTTATTCTTTTCTTAGCAGTTTAGTTGTGTGTTACTAGTTTGGTGAGTTTGTTGATTAAAGTATATTAACTGAAAGTGAATTCTTTTTGTAATAAACTCTTGTATTTTGGAAAACCGTTGTTGTTATTTCACCTGCATGTGTAGTAAATTGCTGTTCAGGTACGCCAATAACTTATTCCTTCATATATTGTTTAATTTCCTCAGCCTTATCAGGCAGGTAATCATAAACATAAACTGAGACTGAACAATTTGGCTATTGATTTTCCTGGAATCCAGGTGGTGTCCTAAACGTGGTAATTTTTACATAAAATTATTAATCTGATTAATAATTGCCCTAATCAATTATTCATAATTATTCATAGCCAAAACCTACCTATCTGTGGCACAACACACAGCTTTCCCTGCCTCCCAAAGAATGGATGGTGACATACCATGTAGGTCATTATATTCCAAATAAGAAGCCCACTCTTTTTCAAAATATTTAATAAATTCTTTATCCTTAAGTAATGATATATTAAATCTCCAATTTTTGCTTTGAGGTGTTTCTGTTTTATTTACTAAAGTTAGAGAAACAGGAGCATGATCGCTAACAGCTATAGGGTGTATCTCAGTGTATGAAATGTCAGTCAACAGTGAGCTGCTGACTAACAAATAATCCAGTCGAGAATACGAATGGTGGACATTTGAGAAGAAAGTATATTTTTTGTCATTGGGGTGAAGAGATCGCTGTGCATCACAAAGTCCATAATCGCTCATGTACTGTTTGACTATATCAATAGATTTCCAGCTGCGCTGAGTCCCTGCTGTGCTGAGCCTGTCTATTTCTTCATTTAAACCAAAGTTGAGGTCGCCCCCAAGAAGAAGTGAGCAATCCATGTGTTCAAGGAGCACCGAGAAGAAGGAATGAAAGAATGAGGGGTCATCAACATTTGGACCATATATACTGACAATACATAACTTTCGGTTATGTATAGATAGTTTTACTATAATAAGTCTGTAACTGTATCTATTACTGTAAAATTAACATTTTTATTTATTAATATTGCTACTCCCCTTTGTCTAGAGTTATAGCATGCAGAAAACACATTAGGAAACTCAGGGGATTTAAGATCAACTGCAGCTGAGGTAGATTTATGGGTTTCTTGTAATAAGACATCTGCCTTCAATCTTTTAAGCTGGTTAAAAATCGTAACTCTTTTCTCTCTGGTGCCGCTCCATGAATGTTCCAAGTGACAAACCTTAGAGTAGTCATAGTTTTGAGATAAAAGTTGTAAAGTCCATATCACCCTAGAAACAGATAAACACAGGTGCATTATTAGTTTGTGCTTGGAGTTGCCTGATTGAAACTCCAAAAGCCGAGATATAAGAAAGAAAAAAATAGAAGAAAGTTGTGAAGGTGGTGAGGGTGAAGGTGAGAGGGAAATAGTTATTATGAAAAAAAATATTTTTGTGTGTGTGTGAGTGATAAAAGAAGAAAAAAGGGGTGACAAAGACATTTGGTGATAGACGTGAAGATTGGGAAAAAAAGAGCCAGTATCCCAGTGCTTAGCCCTGGCCCCGCCCACATTGAGTAATGTAAACAACTTTACAGAGCTGTGCTAACATTAGATTATAGTTGACTGATAAAACAACTCTTATCTGACCAGTGTTACATGACTAATAAAGCCAAGGAGTAAGGTGGGGGTCCCTGAACAGCTGCCCATTAACATACATTTTATCTACTGCTACTGTAGCTCTGGTGCCTTCACTTATATATTTCTTCCTGATTGGGAACAAAACGCGCCTTCTATCCAGGATTTCCTTCGGATATTGATCGTTAACGCTATAATTCGTTCCCCGCAGCTCTCTGCCCTGGCCTCTGACCTGCTCTTTTTGATTGTAATGCTCGAATTTAGCAACAATTGGTCGCGGCCGGCTGTTGTTGGGCTTCTTACCTCCTAGCCGGTGGACGCGGTGAAAAGTGATGTGTCGCTTGGGAGCTTTAACTGATGTTGGAGAAAATCTCGGACGGTGGATTCAGCGTCGTCCTCAGCCTGTTCTGGGATCCCGGAAAAAACAAGATTGTCCCGCATTCCCCTGGCCTGTATATCCAAGATAGTTTCTTTCATCCTCTTACTTTCCCCGGACAGCTGCGTCGTCCCATCGGTGAGTTTCTTTACACCGTCTCTCAGCGTTTGGTTTTCTGCAGCAAGCGATGCTACCTGTTGTTGGCTGAACTCCAGGTAATCCCTTAGAGCTTGAAACTCTTTGTGTAGAACCTCAACCAGGGTCAGACGAGCGTCTAGGCTGGTTAGCTTCTTATCTATTGAGTCCAGGACATCGCTGTAGCTTTTCTCTGGAGAGATGGTGGAGGTGCTGGCCTCAGAACGAGTGCGTTTTTGTGATGGTGTGCTTGTCGGCACAGCAGAGGTGGATTTTTGTGGCTTGCCCATAACAATGTTGTCAAAGCACTCGTCCAAGTAGCTTTCCAGGCTGTCCAAGGTTTCCTCGTCCAGTTTGTTTTATGGAGAAATACAAAATAATGATTATTATCAAACGTTTTACTATATTTGGCTCGAATGTTATGGTTTGTTTTTACCCGAGTTTGTTTGTTTTACCAGTTTACCGCCATATTACTTAACGTACAGCTCTCGCGAAATCTCAGCAGCAGCTCATCTCCTCTCAGATCAGGGATCTGTGAGCTATTTTTAGAAGAATGGATAAAACCAGTTATTGGGTATTCCAATGAGGGCTGGCATCTCCATCAGTGGGTATGTAGAGAGGGAGAATAACCAAAAAGTCTGCTATGCCCAACATTGTGCAAACTGATAATCCAGATCTTTTTATTTATTATTTTGACAATTTATCAATTTAAACGTAGATGACCCTCTGTTCGATATTCCAAGCTTGAAATGTAGAACTTAATTTTCTCCCAAAGATTGTTAAAAACAAGTGTTTAAAGGAACTTGCTCAGATCCATTGAACTATTCATACTATTGCACATTATTACAGGTCCTCTTGAGACATATTTCTACAGTAGTTCAGTTTTTACATAATGCTTCTAGAAGCCGTATCTGCTTATGGCTCTGATAGTAAAGACTGATTATATCAATGGATAACTGTTTATTGTAGAACATGTTTACATCTCTTGTGTTTGATGTAATCCCAAACCTTTCACATATCATGTCTTTTTCTCTGATTTTTCTCTCGTTATCTCTGGTTTTCCTCAATGACACCTAAAGTAAACAAAGCATGCTGTGTGGCCACAGTAGGTCTGCCCCGTTGTGGAGTTATATTCAGTAAACAAAGCATCAAGTCAAAGATTTTGCTGAATGAATTTGTTTTGTAATTGAGACATTCAAGGAGTAAATTTAGTCAATTTTGGGAAGAGTGATTAAAGCAAAGAAACCCTATAACAAGGGTAATAACTGATTAGCATGGACACAAGGAGACACAGGCAAAATAAATGAAACAGTAATAACTCAAAATATAAAAAAAATATAACTCTCAAAATCCCACTCATCATGACACTAAGGGCCTGATTTATCAATATTCCAAATAAGGAGCACAAAATTGTGTGCCCTGCAGAAAAAAAAATGGATGAGAGGCATGATTTGTGGGTGATCTACTAAGATTGTGTGCGCAAATGATGACAAGCGCAGAGAGCAGTATTCAAATGAGGACTTTGAATCCGCTGCTGTGTGTGCCAGCCTTTCTGCCCCATGCACTGTGCCACAGCCAGAGAGAGGAATAGGTGCAGTGGATTCATGATGCTTGTTTGGCAAAAAACGGGGAAGTTATTTACTATTAGACTAGAATGCCTGTGAATTATATTTTGTTTGTCATTAATAAACTTAACGCGTGCTGTGTACATTCGCCGCTGTCTACTCCATGAGACCTCCCAGAGACAGCAGATGCAGAGTCATTGAGTGTGCAGTGAGTTATGAAAAAATCAATGGAAAAAAAATCAACATAATTGTCATATTTATGGCCATTAGAGTGTTAATTACTATTAGGTTAGAATTTGTTTGAATGATATTTTTTGTTTGTCAGTAATAAACTCTTGCTGAATCGTGGTGGCGCAAATGTAAGAAATGCCTTTCAGAGGCTGTTAAAATAGGCGCAAACAGTTTCATGTGTGATAAATCACACGGTGCGTGGAACGCCTACTTATTTGGATGTTCTCCCAATATTTTGCGCCTTTTGGGAGAAATGCCCACATTGCATATTCATCAAGAGCAAAAGCCCTAAAGGGATCGTGCTCATCTTGCTGCGCCTGCTTTGTGGATCACCTGCTGCATGTTTTTGCACCCACTGTGAGGTTTGCACATGTTTTAACAAGCTCAAACTTATGATAAATCAGGTCCCAAGTGTTTAGTTGCCATACCATGATTATGATGTATATTACTTACTGCTTTGACAGCATTCTGGGCTTCTACACAGTAATGAAAAGTCAAGCCAAGAAAAAAAAACAGTATGAAAAAATATTTGTATTTCCAGACTTTTTTTTCCCATCCCAGAGTTTACATTTCCTTCCTTCCTTCCTTCCTTCCTTCCTTCCTTCCTTCCTTCCTTCCTTCCTTCCTTCCTTCCTTCCTTCCTTCCTTCCTTCCTTCCTTCCTTCCTTCCTTCCTTCCTTCCTTCCTTCCTTCCTTCCTTCCTTCCTTCCTTCCTTCCTTGTATATGTCCTACCTACCTCCCTCCCTTCTTTTTTCCTTGTATCCTTCCTTCCTTTACTCCTACCGCTCCTTCTTTGAATTCAAATACCATTACCTCATTTTGTCCTTCCTTCTGTCTTTTCTTCCCTGTCTTCCTTCCCTTCTGTCTTTGATGATGTGGTACATCGCATTCTTCCTTCTTTTCTTGGGGTCCTCCTTTACTTCCCTCTGTTTTTTCTTCTGTCCATCCTTGTTTCCTGGCTTCCTTTCTGTTTCTGTAGGTTTCATATTTAAACCCTGCCCACTAGTTTTTATTATACAAAAAAAGAGTTCATATTTTATTATGAACATAAAGGACTGAGAACTCTGGCAAGTTGAGTCTAGAGATGATGAGCCTGACATTTTTTCATGAAAAATTTGTTTGGAATCCTGACTGTCCCACCTCTCATGATGGCACTTATACCTTCACATTTAGACAAGAGAGCTTCTTACAAATGGAGCCATTAACTTACCCATAACTGCTCTGCATGTGTACCAAAATCTGTTCAAAATGGACTATTGGGCAAAACTTGGTACTTCCTTGGTACTTGGTACAGCACAGTTTTGGTGGGTGAGTGTGTTTAATAAATACTTTATATTTCTTCAGTCATCTATATAAATGTGCTTTACTTCACTCCTTTTTTTAAATAAGCTAAATGATTTCAAAGTGCTCCTTAAAAGTCTAGTTTTTAGCTGATTCTCAAAAATATTTTAGCTGTAAAATTAATAAACAGTTCATAGAAGTATTATGATAGCACCTCATTAGCCCTTTGGGGCAATAATTGTGGTGTTATTTATAAAACAAAACCTCCTTGGGCAGCCAGAAAAAAAAAACAACAAATCAGCAGTGATTAAAAAGGCCAGACAGGATTTCTGAGTGAAGTTGGAAAAATGGCAAGAACCACTCCATTCAGACTCACTCCGTGCAGCCAAAAGCACCAAGACTTGTGCGTCATAAAATTACAACGAATGTTGCCAGTCTCAATTGTAGGGGAACATAATGAGTGTGCTTTGCTGTAATAATGAATAATTGCAATCCTAATGGTATGGCATGCTTCTCTCCACGCTGTACAGTTGCATCATACCTCCTGCTGTTTTTTTCCCCTTCACTCAGTTTGATGTATCAGTAACTTCTCAGCCCACTAAAACAGTGAAGATATTCACAAAACAGTAGGTGTCACAAAGAAATCACAGTAGCTGTATGAGCCTGTGATTACATTTGTCATCCTGCAGAACTGATTTCTTCAACCCTTTCTTGGTTATTCAAATTCAGTTGATGGAGGGAAACACTGGAATAAGAATTTCTTTAGTCAGTTGATGCTCGTCTCTTGCTAGCTGTGACAGCGAATTGCCCATGACTGGAGCACAATTAGCCACAGCAGCAGGGGGCTGATCTTAACAATGCTGTTGTTTTCCTCTAGCGGTTTGGTTTTACTGCCATCCTAACTACACAATTTTACTACTGTTTTGCATTTACAAGCCGCATATTTTGCACAGACGGTGATGTAAGGTAACAAGAAATAAATTAAATGTGCAACTTATTCATTACTCAAGCTTGCTTGCATCCTTGTTTGCAGCAGTTCCAATACAGTCAGGTGCTAAACACTTGAGTGATTCAGAGATGCAGCAACCTGCTATGAGCAGCTAAGAGAGTGCAATAAAAGGACAAACTAGGGCAACCTGTGCCAACTTGTGGTTGGACCTGAGAGTGTGCATTACCGGGTGGAAGCGGCCGTCACAGTCAAAAGTTGAAGGGGCGAAGGAGGTGGTGGCAGGAAGGCGGCATGGAGTGGTCCAGGATAGACCTCCAGTGTTTGTGCAGGGAGGGAGGCCGGCCAGCTCAGGTTCTCGGGGAGACTTTGGGGCTCGAGGTCTGGCTGGAAAGGGGGTTGGTGGTGGTGGTGGCAGGAGTCAGGAAGGTTTTCCAGAGACTGTAACTCATTGTAGCCTGACTCCGCTGGCTTGGGTGGCAAAGATCATGAAGTCCTGGACATTCATCAACCTGCCGAGGAGGGCCGACTGACTGGAGCCAGTGCCTGTTTTCTTCCCCCCTTCTTCTCCCTCTCACCGTGTCAATGGGATTCAGTGCAACTGTGCCAAAGCAGCCGCCCAAAGGAGACAGAGCAGGGTCAGTGCAAATAATCAGGCCTCTGACGCCTAGCCTTGTTACTGCAAAGGGTGGGGGCAACAACGCAAAGCTGAGTGTGGGGGATCCCAAAGGAAACATGGGGACAGGACTCGGGCAGCAGATCTGACTTTCAAAGAAGAAAAGGTCACGATTTGGGCATTCCTGCACAGGGATCCCAGCACAGCTTCCATATACTCAGAGCTGCTAAAGTAATAGGTGAAAATTAAGTTGTTTTGTTCTGTGTAAAGTCATCCATATGTGGTCAAACAGACAAATACATAATTTATAATAAGATAATACAGCCATGTCATCTGTTTTTTGTAGCCAAACTTAAACAGGTAAAAAATGTTTTCTGTGATCTCTGAAATCCTCTATTTGTTTTCATGATTAGTTATTGAAATTCTCTATTCTATTGCTATATACTACATTCTCTTTGTACAGATTAGTTTGCTTTATACACAGCTCATCTTGCTTGAGTAAGACTGGACTCTAGGATTTTTTGACCAGGACCAAGATTTTGATTTCTAAAACTTTGCCTGAAATCCTTACTAAAACTGTACTTAAACTCTGCTAAAAAAGAAAAAGAAAAATTTATCCCATGTAAGTTTCAGATCTATCAATCTTTGAATAGGCCTACTCACAACTGCATGCAATTTCCGCTTTAAAAATCACACTCTCCCTAGAAATGTGCTCAGGTGATTTTGGATCATATCCCACCTCCTACACACCCACTTTCTGCCATAAACGGTCAATGCAAAGTGCATAGTGAATATTCTGCATAGACTTAGGCCGACTGATATGGGGTGGTTCACCGCTAACCGTGGCAACCAAGGGGAGGAGAAAGCATATTCCAATGAGACTGAAATCGAGGTGTTTATGTATGATGTCGAGGGATGGAAAAAAAGTTATATTTCAATCAATCAATCAATCAACGGTTATCTATATAGAGCTTTACTCTGTCAAAAGGCGGCCAAAATGCTTCACAACAAAATACAAAAATGTAGTTAGCAATGGGAAAATATGTAACAAGACAACAAGAGTAAAGAAGCTTAATACAAAAAAAAAGCAGCAGCACAAAAACAATTGAGAACAATAAATATAAAGTTTGAATTATATAATTACTTTTTGTAGCAACAAAAGGATTAAAATAAAAGCTAATAAAAACAAATAAAAACAAAATTAAAGCAGAACACAATAAATTTGAGCACTCCTAGATATTTAAAGCCTGACAGAAAAGGTAAATTTTAAGTCTACTTTTAAATCGTATCATCCGTGCAAAACGTTATTTGGGGGTCATAAATAAATGGAAGAGCTGCAGGTGACACAGCATTGTTGCAGTGGCGTGCCTGACAAAAGAAGGTGAAAGCAAAGAGGGAGACGTTATGCCACAGCCAGAATGTGCTGCAGATTTAAGGGATTTTAGTACCAACTTCAATAAAAGAAAACACGAATGTGAGACTGCATATTGTTGTTTTTGTAATTTACATTTTCAAGTTTACAACATCTTCATAGTGAAGTATGTAAGTGGCATCCTTATGCTGTGAGGATGCTTTTTTCCAGCAGAGAGAGGGAAGATCTATAGAATTGACAGTAAGAGGGCAGAAGATAAATACAGATCAGTCCTGGACGAAAACCAGTTTGAGACTGCGAAAGGCTTCAGGCCGGGGTGGAGGCTCACCTTCCAGCAGGACAACAACCCTAAAGATACAGTCAGCCTTACAATGGAATGGTTTATATCAAAGCATATTTATGTGTTGGAAATGCCCAGTCAGAATAAAGACAAACTGAGAGTCTTTGGCAAAACTTGAAAATGGATGTTCACAGCTTCCATTCATCCATCCTGACTAAGCTTAAACTGTTTTACAAGGAAGAATGCGCATAACTAAGATAAAGATCTCTGCAAAGATTACAGAAGCAAATGTATCGCTCTACAATGCATTGACTCAGTGGGGCTAAATACATGCATGCCATCCATTCCAGGTTTTTGTTTGTAAAAATATTTTTTTCTTTATAATTGTGTGCTCCTTATGTTGGCCTTGAATACATAAAAATTATGGTTCTAGCAATGACAGCATGAAATCTATACCAATTCTTAGCAAGTAGTTTTTAAGCCTCAATGTATGAAACTATGTTTTGGTTTATTTCATTTTCAGTGCTTCATCTCTTTATCTCTGCTCTTACATTCTTAGATTTTACCTCCAAATCCCAGTGTTGAAAGTATTGTTAGGTGTCAGAAAAAGATCAAATTGGAGCTTAGCTATTATTGTAATAAAGCTTTTTACCAGCTAATAGAGGATATTCACCTAATTTCTCTACTGTCTGTAGCTTTCTCATGCCTCATGTTGGCTGACCTTCAGTAACATCAGATGGGAGGAAACCATTACGAACGAGGAGCTAAAACATTATTCTGGACATGAAGGTTTTGCTCTGTAAGCCATCAGCAGCCTTCCTATGACTGGGTTGTAGCGATAATGGCACTGAGTCAGGGCCTGAGCTCTGAGCATGAGAAAATGTAAAAGGAGGAATGTGCGGGGGAAAGTCTGTCTGCCCTGATGACACTCCAGAGTCTGCTCTGTGTCCTATCTGAAATGACCTGCCTCTTTACTGACTCAGAACTTATGTGTTAACATTTATTGCTGCTAATAACCTCCTCTTTTCCCATGTGTATTTTAATGTAAAAACACCCGTCTACTCCTGAGATGAATGCATTGTCTTGAATAAGTGTTTATACCTCTTGAACTTGTTCACATTTTGCCATGCTACAATCACAAACTTCAATGTAATTATTAGGATTTCTGCTTTACTCTGATACCTCTAAATGAAACTCATGTCGTGTATGGTCTTTTAGAAAACATTAGTGAACAAACAGCATCATGATGACCAAAGAACACGGCAGACAGGTTAAGGATGAAGCCAAGGAGAATCAAGGCCGATAAAGCCCAGACATTTTTTAAGTAACTTTAACTTTCTTTCTCCCATACCATTTAAAAACAAAACAGCATTAGTTCTTTTTTTGGATATACTTATTTTATGATCCCTCATTTCTTTCGATGACATACACCAATTTATACATTGAAATTACCAGACCATTGTTATAGAAACAATTATAGATCATTCTTTTCCTTTAGTTTCAGCATTGAGAAGATTTGCAAGTTACAACTTCAGTATGACAAGTAAAAAAGAAAATACAGTTTGCATATTGTATGTATGTCATGCTTTTGTTAGATCCACAGGTTATTCTGAAGAAAGCAAAGTCTAAGCAATAAAAATAACAGGACCTGATGATTACAGTCAAAATGATTTCTGATAAGCAACTCTTTTTTATAATAATCATGTTTATTTTGTTGAGAAGTTTGTAAATTAAAGTACAGGTATATTTGTTTTTGTAAAATTTTGATCTTGCCTCTGAATGGTTGAGCTGTACAGCCAGAGCTACAAAGAAAAGATTTAGATCATGTGTTAGAATGTGCTTGTCAAAGTCCAAACTTGAACGTTGATATTTACAGACATTCTCCATCTAATATGAATGAGCTGCAGCTATTTTACATAGAAGAAGGGCAAAAAATGTTGGTCATTGAGCGTGTATAGCTGGTAGAGACATACTAACACTAAGGTGTTAAAACCGTTTTGCAACTCTAAGGTTTTAAAAAATATGCATGCCACACTTTTCAGATTATACTTTAAAGAGATTAAATTATCAATAATGTGAACCCTTTATTTGAATATCAGGCAAAGTCCCACCTAAATACATTGACGTTTGTAGTTGTAATCCCTGAAAATGTGAAAAAGTACTGTATGTCCATGTACCTAGTTGTGTACTCTACAATATCCGTGCTAATTAATTTTCATTTGGACCTTGTTGAAATCTCCTGTTTTATGTTTTATGATCACATATCTACTCGAACATTTGACTGTGGCCTGCTTCTAATGCTCATGTCTCCATTCTCAGCAGCGGATACATTTCCCTGCAAAAGACATCATTTGTTCTCACTTCAACGTCATTCCTTGCTGCTCATTAACCGTCCTGCCGCTGTGCCAGCTGAGCTCATTATCCTTTTGGATAAGAATATTAAAACATTTTGCTGCACCTTTTGTGCACATTAACAATCCCCCACCATCTCTCACTAGACTTATCACTTTCAGTTTGGAGTGCTCACTTTCTAAAGCTTTCTCCCCTGCTCGCCCCCCCCTCCCACAACATAATCATCACACCTCCTTCTCTGAACCACCTCGCCTCCCCCCTGCAGGACCTCATGGGAGCTCAGGAGTACAAATTTCCGTTTCTACCGGTGGCCGGGGCTGACGACACCGCATTGCTCTACCCCACAGATTGACGAGCCCTCTGATGCCGATTTACTGTACATGGCAGCCACTCTGGAGCCGCCGCACATCTGGAGTGGAGTACGCTTACTGAAAACAGGGGCCAACCTTGGCCCAAACAAGTGTAGCTGAGCAAAACCGATGAAAGGCAGCCTTCCCCCTCCCTTCCCCTTCATCCGCACACACACTCTGACACACAACCCCTCTCTTCCTCCTTTCCAGTGCACAGATCACTCAAGCTATTACAAAGGCCTTGGAAGGACTGGATTCTGTAAACAAAAACTTGAGAGAGGTATTAAGAGACATGGTGGGGCTAATGATGTGATTGTGGTGGGAATGTCTCCACAAGAGCTGCTGAAATCTCCTCTTTGAAAGTGAAGCTGCACACATGCTTGAATGTGTGCATGTTTGCAGAACACAATTAATTCTTTTTAGAAAAACAGGCAAAGTTCAGTTTTCACAAACTTTACAACAGGAACTCATCCAAAAACTGTCAGCTTAAACAAGAGAAATGATTTTACGTTTAACACATGTGACATGTTTATTTCCTTTACATTACCCGGGGGCTTATTTTGTTTGGCTTTTAGGCATAAAGTGCAAAGAAAATGACTGAATATAACAAGATGAATCATTTGATGCTTCGCAGATTTAAAGTGATTTCACAAACTGACATGACATCCAATAATAACACAGGAAAGCATTTGGCTTCCTGGTAGAACTACACATTTTGTAATCTCTGTTATTTTGCAACTCTTAGAAGAACCGAAAGCTTCATAAAGTTGGAGCCAGACCAGTAAAAATTAGAACATAATAACTTGAAATCAAGCAATTAAAATTCATTCTTTAAAATAAAAAATCATATATATATATATATATATATATATATATATATATATATATATATATTCTTGATATATGTTTCCTTTTGTCTGTGTGTAAAAGTAAAATTGTGTTTTACATCCTGCCTGCCTGACAGTGTCTCCTGGTCTCCATGATGAAAGTGTCTTACTGGGTGTTTTAGAGCGTCAGGGTGTCTCTGTGTGTTCGAGCGCGAGAGGTAAAAAGTGTCAAGGAATTCATTGTCTGCTCTCCACCTGTTATTATTCTGGTCCCAATCAACCTGCTAGCCAGTCTGGAGCCAGTGGCCATCTGGAAACACTGCTCTGTTTATAAACTTGGCAAGGATCAGCACTCTGGGGCTCTGACCTCCCACACAAATCTGGAAACAATTAGAGCAAGACAGTCTGGCTGATTACTGCAAAAGGGCCCAGCAAGGATCCCACTGACGGCTGTGGGGACGCCAGACCCTTGTTAGGGAAAATGCAAACTCAGTACAACACCGACATCGTCACGCGCACCAAATGTGCACGCCCGCAGCTTCAGCGTCATGAGGCTTTTCATCTGCAGCTGCTATTTGTAAAGTTATGACTTTATTCTCCTGCAGACAGAGGGCCACACAAAACCATCCACATGCCAAACAAACAGTATTTATTGATCTTTTTTGTATTTTTTATGCAATGACTTGTGTTTTGCTGTTATTTAGGGAAACAAGCTGCCATAACCTTTGCCCGCATTGTGACTCACACTTGTGAAAACTGCCAACATGAAAAAAAATCTAAATTTAGAGAACAAATTTAAAAGCAAAAGGGAAATAAAATTCTTTTTACTAGGCAAAAAGTGTTGTTAAGCCCTTTTTTAGTAATTTTAAATGCTGTCTGACAGTCCATCCGTTTCCCTAAATATAGCAAAACACACCAAAAAAGCTTTACTTGCTGTTTTCTTGCAAAACAACAATGATTGACATGGGCATTGTTTTAGATCACACTATGAAGACTGTCCTCCATCCATCCATTGACTTTCACATTGTTAAGATGGGGTTTCAGGGAAAACACACCCAGGAGGCAAACCCAGGATCCCAAGGCATTACCAGACCCGAAAGGTTATAAAGTCCCTCCAGTGAATTAAGGGTCTGTCTTGGGGTAGCCAAAACCACCTACGGAGGAAGCTCATTTCAGTTGTTTGTGTTGGGAGTTTAAGATAGTCCTTATGTGTAACATTAAAGCTTGTATTAAAGTTTCCAGCTTAATTCACTACTTTACCAATTTAGAGACACTACATTATACCTATATGTCACCATTTTGTCCCATCAGGGTGTAGTCTAGGAAAGCACACTGTTTGGTTTGGGAGTCTCATGGTGTCATCTTTGATTTTTGCAGATCAATTGATTTTGTTGGCATCTTTAAACAATGACCTTTCAATCAGTAAAGAAAAAAAAAGGTAAATTACAACTTCCAGGTTAGGAGTCACTCTTTGCCCCTAGTGGAGGCATTCGGGTGTCTTGGTGTCTTTTTCATCATCGATGGTAGAAGGGAACAGAAGATGAATAGATGGTATGAAACAACGTCTGCAGTAATGTGGACATTGCTTTAGTTTATTTTGGTGAAGAAACAACTGAGAAAAAAAAGCAAAGCAAAGCAAATCACCTAAGACACGATAACAAGATCTTGGACACAATAAGCTGAAAGGAGTTTTCTTCCATTGGGTGGTTAAACTCAGCCTCAGAGGAACTCTGTCATCCTGATATAGAGACCCTGCTCCTTCACATTGAAAGGAGTCAGTCAAGGTAGTTCAGGGATCTATTCAAGGTGCCTCCTTGGCCAACTTTATTTGGAAGTTTTCCAGGCAACTCCCACTCACTGGGGGGAAACCCCAGAGGAGACCCAAACATCCCTAGAGGGACTACATAACCCTTCTAGTTTGGAAACACCTTAGGATGCCCTAATGTTCTTGGGGAGAAAAAATTCTGCTTCTTGTTTTCTCTCATGGACCTGTCACCTCACCATCCTCAAAAAAACATTATACAAGCCCCAGATGGAAGACAGGCAGAGATCTTGGGGGGGTTGTCCCCCCTAAAAGTCAGTGAACACAGATATAGTTTTAATAATATAGCATTGTCCAAGAAAAGTATGACAGAAACAATATAAGTTACAAATTCAAAGCAATACATCTTTATTTGTTGAAAGATCATGATCTCAACCCCCCCCCCCCCCCCCCCCCATTACTCATAGCCCAACTATGTCGTCGTATTACATGATTGGATGGACGCTGACATTATACTACATGATTGGCTGGGGGATAGCACGTTGTTGTAGTGTCCACTTTTTTTGAAAGAACAATTGAACAAATATCAAGTATGAAACACATGGACAAAAGAAGTCTACAGAAGAGAAAAGATACACACAGCCAGGGGTGTTATATAATTACTGTACATGCAAAAAGTTACATATATGATCTGTTTTGAGAGCCTTTTTCTTGATAGTCTTATATTGATTTGATGTATAGTTAAACATTTATCATCTTTTTTGGGTATTCTAAAAAACAGAATTCAAAATTTTTCCATTGTAAGGGAAAATCTGTCAAAAATACGGTTAATAACAACCTGCTAAACTCTTTCCAAAGCCCCTGTGTGAAAGAGCAGTACCAGAAAAGATGTGTCACGGTTTCTTCATGATCCCCCCAGGAGCTGTTATTTACATTTATGTCTCTTTTAAGATTCACCATATAGTGTTTGGTAGGGTTAAAAATGGGGGCTTAATGTAGTTTGTCCGAATGGCGTAGCCGTAGTGTGATGTTATCAGCAAGAGCAGGGCTCCTGAGCAGATCTGGTACCTACACTGGCTGCGCTGCTGCTCCTAGTTTCACTAGCCACAGTCGCTTGGAGAGCGGAACCAAGCAATGTTTGAAACCAGTAAGGATTTTATCTCACCAATTGTTCCATAAGCTCGAAGATATCTGTTAGATGTGGTAAAGGTGGAACATTGCCACCTAATGCTGGACAATATCTTGAGGTTTTGAAAAATATCCATATAATTCAACAACAGATTGTTTATATCGATATATTTAATGCCCTGTTAAGATAAGTTAGCATTCAAATTTGCTAATTTTTATGATGGCCCTAAAAAGCAAACCACATCAACAAATCACTAAATGCAGCTTCATTCCATACATTTCTTCTCACAGACCACAGTAGGTCCTCCTCCTTGAGACACCGGGCTCCTGAGCTGAGAAGCAGAGTAAAGTTAACTGCTGATAATTATTTAAAAGAACAGCACAGCAGAAGCTTTTTTTTTCTTAAAACATCAGCGCCAAGGGTCGCATTAACTGAATATTTTCAGTATTTGACAGGTGTTTTTTTAGAACAGTGAAGGCTTGTCATTTTGATAGATTAGTATTCACACCCCTGACCACTTGACGCAGAGGCTCAGACAAATCAATAATTATAAAAAGAGATTCCCATGAGAGCATCTGAATATAATCTCTCTTTAATCTCTCTCTCTTTGGATTGAGCGTGGTGTGTGTGTGCTAAACACCTCCGCCAAAGCGATGCATGATCCGGGATTTCGTCCCTCTGAAGCAATAACTTGCGGGTCAGCAAACGGCTGGTTCAGAGAGCCTGTTTGACTTCTGATCACTTCATTTGCAGAAATGTTCCCTGATTTCAACGTCTTGACTAAAGTGGGGCTTTTAATTCAGTCTCTAGAAAGTCATCAACGCCCCACCCCCCCAAGAAAAGCCATCAGTGAGTGATGATCAGTCCCAGGCAAATGTCCAAAGCTTCATGACAATAACCTTTGGGGATTTCTGGTCCATGCGAACTTTTGCGATTTTTGCCTCTGTGGATAAAGATATTACCTGGATTCAAAGGGCTTGATGTGTGATAGCATGATGTGGATTCCCTGTTCAGCTTGTTTGGATTGAATAATAATTAAACTGAATAAAAAACTACTATTGATTATGTTAACATTTTAAAAATAGATAGGTAAAAATGGATTATGACAGGATTTGTTTTGACCCCGTCGGTCAAAATGACGAATAGTCTACCACAGCCTCTGATTCAGCACCATGAAAATAAAAATGAAACTATACTGAAGTTGGTGGGGAGGGGGGGTGACATATGTGGGGTCATTTTTATTCTGTAAAGCACTTTGAACTGCATTTTTTGTATGAAAAGGGCTTTATAAATAAAGTTTGATTGATTGATTGAAGCATTGAAGCATCCCGCCATAGACAACAACTTCTTTGTATCCCAAAAGCTCATGATCAAAACGTCAAAAGTACAAAATAGTGAAAGGGGCAAAATTACCAGTACTCTTATAAAGTATCACAAGACTCCTTGATCAAACAAGAATAACTCTAAATAGCCTCTTACTTATAAATATATTTTATTAGACTCACATAGCACATTTCCTTACTATAGATTATGAGAAGAGTATAAAAATGACCTTAAATTGTTAGTAGTCGAATCAAGTACGAAATGTCCCACTGCTGGGTGGTAAAAATAAAAAGTCAATTATGAAACAATAAAAACTACAAAGGTACCAAAATTTTTGGACTGTAAGCCTCTACTTTTTTCACATGCTTTGGACCCTGCGTCCCATTCAACGATGCGGCTAATTTATAGATTTTTACTGGCTAATGGCCTCCAGGGGGGCAGTATAGCAGGAAGCACAAAAAGTGAGACAGACATGTGAGGAAAGATTATGCACTGAAGAAGACACTAGTTTTGATTTTGAACTGTGCATCATGCACACACCCCCATCATGAAGAGCACATGAATAAATGCATATGATGCACCTTTAAAGTTAAAGGCAATTGAGCTGGCGGTTAAAAAAGGAAATAGAGCTACTGCATGCTAAGCTCTGTATCAATGGTGAGGCGTTGGCTTTGGTGGGCAAGAGGAAGATGAAGATAGTGAGCAATTACTTTTCTGGTAGCCTAAAGTATGTTTTATTTTCTAACCTGTCGTGTTGGTGTTGTGTTGATGCTGTGTTGATGCTGTGTTGGTGCTGTACTGCGAATTTTCAGGCAGAGTGTGAAAAAACAGCATGTCTTAAACTTGAAAAGCACTCAGAGTGCAGACCTCCACCAGGGCCACTCACCTCCCCCCATCCCCATGTTGTTATTGAATTCTAACTTTCGTTACATTTTTTTCCTGCTGTCACTGCACTCTTCCATTGAAGAGCTGGGCTCCCGTACGAGGGGAGTTGCTTGTGAGCTCTCTGAAATGGGAGAGGAGTGGAAGTTAGCACCGCTGGTCGGTGGGTGAAAACACGCTTCAAATTGGATCAACCCCAAAATTTAATCAGTTATTCCTGGTCCAATTGCGGACATTTCCTGAACACTTCATTGAAATCTGCCCATAACTTTTGGAGTTTTGTTGCTAACAGACAGACAAACAAACAGACAGACAGACAGGCATGAAAACATTACCACCTGGTGGACATAATTTAAACCAAAACAAATCTTCCATATACCATATTTCTGTGTTAATATATCATCTTACAACATGAAAACCTGAGGCTTATATTCAAGTGCGACATGTATATGTACAAACCCTGGTGTGGCTTATATTCAGGTGTGCTCAATAGTCCAAAAATTACGGTACAAATGGTGAAAGGGCAATATGAACAGGCACACATTTAAAATAGACCGGATTTCCCTAATAATGATCTAAATTCTTATTAAGCATGGTCAAATGAATGCACTAATTTGCATTGAATTTACTATGCATAAAACTGAGCAAGATAGGACCTATCTTGAATAAAAAACAATCTCAGTGGCATTTATTTGTATCTGTTCTGTGCTACTGGGTCAGTATTAACAAAATACCCAAAATGATTAATTAAAAGTGCATATTTTCCCAGTTAAAAAGGTCTAATCCATTCCTCACTACACAGTCAGACAAACACAAGAGACCCCAAAGCTTAAATATGCTACAGTCTGATTATAAACAAGTAGCTTGCATTCATCACTGGCAAATATCAAAGCCATACATCAGGAAACAAGAACTTACATGATTGCTGATTGGAGCAGCAGTTTTCAAATTATTATTAATGTTAATTTTGCTATTTGGAGAATGTCCCCAAATGAAGAAAATGACCTGCATGGGAGATTTAGTATGAAGTTTTATCCTCTAACCAATAATTAGTAAGATAATGAATCAAGATGATAATATTGATGAAGAATAATTCCCCTGCCCATTTCTTGTTCCCATATTTTCTACCTTGTTCTTTCTCCCTCTCATTCTCTCTCACACATTAGGCCTTTTACAAGGATTTATGGTGTTCTGTTGCACAGATCATGTGAATAAAGCAGGGGGGCTGCTTTTAATAAGCAAAGATTATAGGAAATGGGCCCAAAGCCCAATAGAACATTTCCAGCTGGAAGTCCAGCCCTTGTGCTTAGCAGGAGTGAGGCACAACTATCGTTTAACAAGGAGGGAGATGGAGATTGAACACAGATACCACATTACATGGTACTTTCCCATTTCTGTTTCATTACCTGTGAGATTGGTGTATGTTGCTCCTGTGTTTCCTGCAGAAATGTAAGTATTTAGATGTGAAAGTACTACATTACAAACAGGTTTAAAAAAAGATGGAATAGTAAAGAACAGCATAAAATTAACTTTAAACCAAAATAATTGTATGTTTTAGTCATTTTTATGTTTGCGCTGTTTGGTCTTATTTTGGTCCTGTTCTCTGAAGGATCATACATTAATATAGTCAGTGAAGACATAAAGCAATGATGACAAGAAGCAAAGATGTTAATATGTAAAAAAAAAATTTCATGTAGGACACATTTTTTCAATTTGTCATTCTAGACTCTTAACAAGCAACTTACAAACCTTTTATTGTGATCAGAAACAAAAATAATGCTGCTGCCTTCTGCGGTTCTGAAGCAAATTGTTTTCATGCTGCATTTCGGAAACATTTCAGACTCACTGCTTTCTGACTTTTTTAGTTTTCTTTAACTGTATGAAGCTTAGAATAATGAAGCAAAGGGCTTCCCCTCCCACATCTGGTTCGCACTGCAGGTAAGGTGGCCTAAAAAAGGTTGTGACACTTTTGGAAATATTTTTGATCACAAAAACAGGGACAGTCATAGGTTGGAAACTAAAAGAACACCACCAATTACTCCTATTAATGTAAGACTGTTTTAAAACTACAGTTGGCAAACTAAGAGCAACATGTCTGTGAAGCCGCTGACCTCAGACTGGCTACCTGAGCAGATAACCTGACTAATTAAGCAGCTTGCTATACTTGTAAGACTTTATAAAGAGCTTAACAGTCAAAACATGTTGATATTCTTCATGGTAAGCACTTTAGCACCCCAATAAAAAAATGAAAAACAACACCCAAAATAGAAAAAAAAGTTCTGTGTTCTAATAATCTTTGGATGGGTGTTCTGATTAATGCAATAGCTCCAAGCAGGCTGATGGGGTGTGAAGGATGCATTATCCGGAAAGTAAAGTTTTTTTCTGTAACGCCTTTTAGAGATAAACACCACAAAGTGTTTCACAAAACGAATTGAAACTGTTTAAACTAGCTAGCATGGGATAAGTATACTTGATTATTTAAAAAATGTTGACAGAGTTTCCCAGCAGACCATTGTTTTGATTTGACCAAAGTACATCCCTTCTTCTGTCAGTGGTTTCAATCTTATGGCTGATTTGTGTGTATCCACATTCACTTTTAAATGTCCAAAGAGGTGAATCTACTGAGACACCAAGTGTTAATGAGAGATTCTTTTAAAAATGTGGCTCTTTTTTAGGACATAACTCCTCACACTTCTGGTTAAAAGTCATCCTACGCCCCTGATTTCCACAAATAAACACAGAAATTTCTATGGAGGACAGGCCCCGTTTTGCCCTGTCTAAATTTATTTTACCAGACAACTCCAGACTGTTTGTAATTTAGAGCTCTAGCCTTGATGAGAACATCTGGTTTCAAAGTGGAAGAAAATAGATTTTAAGTTGTTTAAAATCTGAAAAAAATTTAAACCACTTTTTTCCCTTTTTTTTTTACTTGCTCATTTTCGACACTGAAAGAGAACAATTACTTTTATTTCTGTTGAATCTTTTTTTTAAACCAAACTGAAATATGCACACATCATGTATTTTAGGATCAGTGAACCCTGGATATTAACCACTGAGGATCTGTTTATTAAAGAGAGCAAACACATTAACCCAGTGCATGATGACAATTGCAACCAGATTTTTCTCTTGGTTCTAATATTTTTACAGATAGCAAATACATTTTTATACATTTCTTATTGTTGATTTTGGACTGTTTCAGTTCAATTCGAATACAGCAGACACTGCAAAATACATGCTGTACATGTGACGAGTCTTAGCCTCACGGTGAAGAACTTAACTTTCACAAAAAGTTTTCTTTACAAATGTCAAGTGACTTATAATCATTGTCACTGTCATAATGTGACATGTATTCAGACATTAGTAATAGCTGAGTGAATCATTGCACTGCTCAAACCTTTTTAACTACCCCAGATGGAATCCTGAATATCTATAATCTCATGTGCAATTAATTATTTATTCTAACTTGACCTCATGATTTTTAAAATTGAAATTAAACATTTAACTTCTCAGGGAACGTGTTCCTCATTCATAGCAGTGGCCAGATTGGGCTAAATGTGTAAGAAGGAGATTAGAATACCTTTCCAATTACCCTTTTCCTTATTGGAAACAACAAATATGGAACTTAAAATAAGGAAAACAGGATCCTCATTGGGCAGCATTGGTGAGGGGGAGCCGGTGTATTTCTGCAGAGGAAGAGCAAGGGGCAGTGTCCTTCCTGGTTTTCTGCAACTTCCTGAACAAATGGGATTCTGATTCAGAGCCTCTTGAAGTATTTGCTCCCAGTGCTATTGTTTTACAGGCCATTGATCTTTGCTTCCAGTGACAAGAAGAATCTTGTAATATTATTGGCTATAGCATAACTAGATTTTTAAATTTTGACTGCATTTTGTTGTAATATAAATTATTTCTTATGTGTGTGTGTGTGTGTGTGTGTGGGGGGGGGGGGGGGGTTGTGTAAATTGTGCCAAAAAAAGATTTATTATCTTACTTATTTTCAGTCGATGAATAAAACATACAGTCAGGTGGAGTTTGAATAGAGCTTTGCTGGGAATACCATGACAAAGGGGATTCTCCACATCAGAAGGGAAGTTAGTGTTTTCCTCTCTATTGTAAGGGTCTGGCATGCTGCCATTTTGATGAGAACACCCCCCTGGGCAAAAAATAACTTTTTAATACAGAAAATGATGCCCAATGTCTTTTCATTGTGAAATCAATAATCATTTATGCTGAAAGTCCATGCGCATAGCTGTTCTAAGACGTGATTAACGTATTAATGTCAGTGAAACTATTCAATTAATGAAGTAGCTTTTTATTTTTATTTTATTTTCATCCATGCATTTGTTACCTCAAGGCTGGACTACTGTAATGCTTTACTTTCAGGAAGTCCACAAAATGTAATTAAAAGCCTTCAGTTGATCCAAAATGCTGCAGCAAGAGTTCTCATGAATATTAAAAAGAGAGATCACATTTTTCCTGCTTTAGCTTCCCTTCACTGGCTCCCTGTTAAATCCAGAATAGAATTTAAGATCCTTCTTCTTACGTACAAAGCCCTTAATAATCAAGCTCCATCATACATCAGAGATCTAATTGTTCCATATGTTCCTAACAGAGCACTTCACTCTCAGACTGCAGGTTTACTTGTTGTTCCTAGGATTTCTAAAAGAAGAATGGGAGGCAGATCTGTAAGTTATCAGGCTCCTCTCCTGTGGAACCAGCTCCCAGTTTTAGTCCATAAGGCAGACACTCTGTCTGCTCATAAGGCCAGACTTAAAACTTTCCCTTTTGACAAAGCTTATAGTTAGAGTGGCTTAGGTCATCCTGAGCTATCTCTGTAGTTATGCTGCTGTAGGCTTAGACTGTTGGAGGACAAACTGACCACTTATCTGCACTTTTCTACTACTTTCACATTGCATTACATGCTGTTATTTTGACTGATAACTCAGTTTTCTCTTAGTGTTTTTCTCTCCATGGAAGCACCTGGCCTGATATCCTGCTCAGCTACAATGCCGTTTGGATGGGGGGCGTCGACTGGGATGATGGTCTCGGAGGCTGAACATCCGCCGTCTCCTGTTATCAACTTTTCACTTTCTTTAACATAGAAAGTTGTCTTATATCAGGTCCTCTGTTATTTCTGTGTCTCTGTTCTGTCTTCTCAAACCCCCAAACGGTCGTGGCAGATGGCCGCTCCTACTGAGCCTGGTTCTGCTGGAGGTTTCTTCCTGTTAAAGGAGAGTTTTTCCTCTCCACTGTCGCTACATGCTTGCTCAGTATGAGGGATTGCTGTGGTTGGAAGTCTGCATCAACGGGACGCAACCTCAAATCAATGACTCGATGCGATCTGCTGGGATGCCTTAAATAGGAAACTAACTAAAACTTTAAACTAATTGGAATGTTTGTATGTTTGTATTGAAATGACTTCTTGTTAAGTGCCTTGAGATGACATCTGTTGTGAATCGGCGCTATATAAATAAACGGAATTAAATTGAATTTCCAGTAAGAAAGAGGACAAGTAAATGTAATGCATTAAAGCTCCTTGTGATATTTTCACAACCTACAAAGATAAGCCTGCTAGAGATTTGAACCTAAATGTCTGTATTTCTTTTGCTCGTTGGGATTTGCAAATAGGAATAAATTAGTGGTTTTATAAGAAGATGTAGTCTACAGACTTTGTTCTACACCTTTTAATTGCTCCGGACTTTGCATTTCATCCGCTCTCAATGTTTACTTCATTTCAAAGTGAAAATCATGTATAATGTATATTAATTACACATAAAGTAAAAATATTTAAAGACTTTGCTGTATATCTTGTAATATTGATGATTATGGCTGTTGATGTGCTGACTCCAGCCTCAGTCCACTCCTTGTGAAGCTCCTTCAAATGAATGGATGAATGGATTTTGCTTAACAATCTTCTCAAAGCTACGGTTACACTTGTTGCTAGTGCACCTTTTTCATACCACATTTTTTCCCTTTTACTCAATTTTCTATAAACATGCTTGAAGAGTAATTATCTTTTGTGTCTTACCCTCCTTATGGAGGGTGTCAATGCCTGTCTTCAGGACATTTGTAAGATCAGCAGTCTTCCCCATGATTGTGTATTCTACTGACCAAGAGTGAAAGACCATCTAAAGACTCAAGAAACATATGCAGGTGTTTCAAGGAAATTAGCTGTTTAGGGTGTAACACCATGCGTTTCCAACATGGAACTTTTTCACAATATTCTAATTTTGTGCACACTGAATTTTGGGGTTCCATTATCTGTAAGCCATACTAATCAAAATTACAAGAAACAAAGGCTCTGCTTTTTGCTCTGCTTTTTGTAAAGCTTCCACCGATAGTTAATATTTTAGACACTTTTGCAGGATCACTAATTTAAATGATATAACATATAACAAAAACGATTTGGTCTGATAATATTTAGAACAGTATTACTCAATTTTTTTTCACTTTTAACTTGATTTACTGTTAAAGCATCTCAGTACTCCTCCCATCAATGCTTCAAAGTAATCCTCCTCCTCTCCGTTGCTAATAGCCGTGTGAACATTTGCTTGTGGCGCTCAGCAGGTCGTGCTCCCTAACGTTTTCAACATCCTCGCAATCACATGCCGAAAGTCTGCCAGACTTCATGTGAAATGTTATCGGTAAGCCGCCACGCTCATCAGTTTCACACTGAGTTGCTAAACACATCACAGTCATGGCTTTGGGGAGACTGCTCTTAATTAAAAAAACTTGTTTTTGTTTAGAAAACGCAAGATGCTGCAGAATTCAAACAAATTGAGGTCATCCTTTCTCATTAATATGAGTCTCTGACCCTGCAAGATGTATGTGACTGTATAAAAAGCACATGCTCAATAGTATGAGTGAATGCACCTGTCTGTGTGGGTCCAGGTGTTCCCTGCAGGGGAAGTTGCACTGCAGCTCTGCTCCAGCTGGTGGCAACAGGCACCTTGTTTCATCAGGTGCAACAGCCAACATATGCTTCTCTGCACTGCAGGTCTGTTGAGTCATAACAGAAGGCTTTTTTAGGCTAAAGGGAATATGATAAACATCTCTGCCCAAAAGTTTAGCACAAATGATTAAAATGGAACGGCCCCATTGTGGAAAAAAATTTGGCGTTTTACTCGCCTCCAGCTGTTTTCTAATTTACTTCTGAAAATATGCCGTGAAAAAACCGTGCTGTAATCACTTTAATTTATTCATTTAACCACTGTTTAATGAATTAGATGGCCTTTATGGTAGCGTATCCCTTAAGCAACAATATGTTGTTTTTAGTAAATAGTTAAACCTACTGTCTTTTCTTCTGTACAAAATAATGTTAATCACAGGCTTTATTCGATGTCCATCAATAAAAATAGCCTGAAATGCATCCAAACAGCTACAGTTTTAAAGCAGATATCTTCTGGAAACATTCCATTCAGTAGGTTTGGACCATTCAAATTGGACAAGCTGCAGCAGCTTTGTCAGACATGCAGCATCCAGGATTTTGACTGTATGGGTTGAGGAGATTTATTCCAGCAGTTCATCCATTAAATAGCAAGATGAACGAAAACTCACTTTGTTTACAGAATACCACGTGGGGCAGCATTTTGGCCTCAGTGTGCTGCACAGAGAGCACAGATTTAAGCCTGCAAGGTGAATTTGAGATATGTGGTGTGCATTCAAAAACAATAAACAGGCTCATCCAGAATTTTATTAAATACAATCTATTTTCTTTTCATGAAAAACATTGCAATTAGGTAAATATTTCACAAATAAATGTAGTAGCAGCAAAGTGATTTTAAAGTCTACATTAATTTAATTAATGCAAAATTATGTAACCGTTAACCCTTTTCAATTCAGTTTCAGTTTCTTGCATGTATTTTGGGGAAATCTTTTTATGATAGAGCAACATAAACTAGTGCAGGAACATGAAATAGATGGTTTTCTTTTTTATATTTTAAGGAATGTAAATCTAAAAGTTTGGTGCGCATTTGCACTTTTATAGACTAAAATAGTTTATCAATTCAACTTTGCAAAATAGCCCAGTTAGATTGGATGGAGAGGTTCTACAAACATCAATTTTCAGGTTTTGCTACTAATTATTAATTAAATTTAGGGCTGTTTCCAAGTACTTCTCCACCTTTCTGTATCTAACAGGTGTATGAATTGTTTAGGTGTTCCTTTTTTAGTTCTGTTGTCATGTCAGAAGGTGAACCTCCACCCTAATGTCATGTTTGTTGCAGCCTCTAACAAGTTACCTTCCAGGATTGTCTTGTATCATACTCTATCCATCTTTCCATAAACTCTGTGTCACTTCTCTGTCACTGCTGAATAATCCTCACACCATGATACTGCTGCCTTCAAGTTTTACTATGGATAGGATCTGTACGCTTTGGTACGAAGAGGAAAGTAAGTTGTGTGCCACACACAGTGTTTTGCATGTAAGCCAAAAAGTTTTGACCTCTTCTGACCAGAGAACCCTCTTCCTCATGTTTGCTGTGTCCGCTACATGACTAGGCAAACCTTAATCAGGAATTATTATTCCTTTCTTTCAACAAAAGTTGAAAGAAAGACCATAGGATGATTTTTACTAAAAATCCACTAATTATCACGAAGAGGCTCAAAGTTGCATCTGAACTGGCTCAAAATGCAGCAGAATGGCAGTGAAGAAAATGATAAGGCAAACATACTAGCTCACAGGAGCAGAGCAGCCAAATAAGCTTGTTATCAAGTCAAGACAAAAGGTTTCATCACAGCAGGTTGAGTCAAGCTAACACAGATGAGTGGAGATGTGCTCTGTCATGGCCTGAGAAATCCTGTAGGTGGAGTGGATCCTCCTTGTCTATAAGTGTTTATGTCTGTGTGTGTGTGTGTGTGTGTGTGTATTCCCACAAAGCATGAAATGTGGTCATCTGTCCACCATCTAAAACACACGGATCTGTTCTCTCCAGTCTGCCTCCATTATAGCCTGGGAATATTGAGCACTGCTCATTCACACTTAGTCCGTTTGATTAATGTTTCAATTAGTCGCAAAGGGGGAAAAGGGTTCATGACTGGATGCTGGGAATGGTTGCTATAATTATTGGGAGCGATTTCTATTTGATTGTGTTAGATGGTAGTTCAGGGAAGTTTCTCTCAGAGCTGGAGCCCCACCCACCCCCGGACAGCTGGAATTAGGGTAGAGAAAAACAGGATTGTTAAACAAAAAGGGGGAATAAATATTGGATAAGTGAGTGTGAAGTGACTGAGGACAATAAAAGATTAAAATTTAAGAGAAAAAATACTTAGGCATAGAAGTGAGGCAGACTGATTGTGCATTGTATTTTTAATGCAGAGATGAGGTTTTCTTCAGGGCACCATCTGGCAGTGGACCCTGTGGAGAAGGCAGGTGTTTCAGATATGAGTGGCAGGCAGTTATCAATGTAGATTTATGCAACAAGAAAGAGCAGCTGGATAGCTGTTTTCATTTAACAACAGAATTCAAACTGAACCCTTTTGGACTTTGCTTTTCATTGTGTACACATTTTAAATGTAACCTGTATATTTATTATTACATGCATAAGTACAGTGTCTTGCAAAGGGTATTCATAGCCTGTGAACTGCTTCACATTTTTTGCTTAAGAACTATAAACCTTAATGTAAAAAATTGACAGAACAAAAATATTAAAAGTGTGGAGTGTATTTATACCAAGCCCCGTTTACTCTGATACCTAACAGCTATAATCCAGTGCAACCAACTCCAGCAACTCCATCAAGACCAAGGAACAGAGCAGACAGGTCAGGGATGAAGTTGCGGAAAAGTTTAAAGCAGGGTTAGGTCATAAAACACTCACCTGCTTTAAACGTCACACGAACCATTTTTCAGTCCATCGTTTGAAAGTGAAATAAGTATGAAATAAATGCAAAGCTACGACTTATTTGCCAGACACCTTGTATGAAATACAGCAAACATGTGCAAGACAGTGCCAAGGTCAGGTAAGACTAAAATTAATGTTTTTGTCTCACAAGCAAAATACTATGTATTACCTTGATTACACCATTCCCACACAGAAACATGGTGGTGGCAGCATCATGATGTGGGTATATTTTCTTTTATAGGGAAGCTGATCAGAGGTAATTGGAATATCAAGGTGGCAAAACTTGGAGCTGGTTTGGAGGTTTATTTTTCAGCAGGACAACAACCCTAAGCATACAGCCAGAGCAGCAGGACACCTGCTCCCAAAGACTGGACTTGGTCACAGCTGGACACTTACATTCACATGGTACTATGGCCTAACTACAGACATAAATCTACAGACCTAAATCCATCCAACCTGACTGAACTTGAACTATTTTGCAAAAAAAACCCAAAAAAACAAAGGGAACACATTTTAGTCCACAGATATGTGAAGCGATTAGCAGCATACTCCAAAAAGATTTACTATGATTGCAGCAAAAAGTGGTTGTACAAAGATTTGAATCAGGGGAGCTGAATATATAAATGCACGCTGCACCATATTTAGATAATACTTTCAAACAAACATGTGTTGACATATTTTCTAGCTGAAAATCATGCATAATTTGGTGTTAATCTGTTACGTACAATTTCTAACAAAATGGAATAAAGTTTGTGGTTATTCACATGACATAATGTGGGAAAGTTTAAAAGAGATTAATACCTCCCTTTATCATATGCACTAAAAAAAGACACTAACTCATGTACTCATTAGCTTCTAGAGTTGGCCTCTGACTACACAGACAAAAGAAATCCTGTTGATCAGCGCTACAAACCTTGAGTATGAAAGAAAATTAATCTGTTTATCAAAACATCTTTGATAAATGTTGAATACAATACTTGTATTCTAATTTAGGAGGTGATTTTCATTTCCACTGTTCGATTAAAAAATGAACATCTACCATAATGCATTATCATTGTTTGGGAAATCAATCTGCCCTTGTCCTAGAGCTATGATTTCCAAACACCAGCTCTAAAAGTATTTACTAAACCAGCAGTGGCTTCTGGGTGCATGTTTTAACTTGCAATGCGCAGCTCGCAGCCCAGGAATGCAGGGCTTTTCTGCTTGCTTGGGGTGGTGCTGTCAGTCTATCATTATGCCAGGGGTTGACACAAACACACACACGCACACGCATGCAGGCAGGCAGGCACTTGCACACATAAACATGTGTACACAATTGCTCCAAGCTGTTGTGTGAAGCACTTCCTCCTGTGAAGATTTAGTCAATTTTTAGTCTTTGACAAACTGTCCGAAAAATTATGCTCTAGAATGATGAAATCAAGATTCGGAAAGCTTTCGAAAGTGTTTAAATTATGAATCACTACCGCTGTTGTGACTACATTGATTTATTGTATTTCCAGGCCACGCCACTGATAGCTGTGCCATTCGTTAGTTGTGCCACACACACACTTTCACAAAGCTGCATTGGGATGATGATCTCACATGTTGTCTGTATTGCAGTTGCTGTGATGATCAATGAGACTTGGAGATGAAAAGGATTTGTGTTATGATACAGAAGGTGATTCAAATCAATTTGAGTAGAGACAACCTGGTCTGCTGGAAAAATGCTATTACATCCTTGCTTCGAACATTAGCTGAAATGTCTTGGAAGCACTAAATAACAAAACAAAACACATCACCGAGTTCCCCACTGCTCCCGTGAGAAGTTGTAACCTCTGACCAAAATCTTTTTACAGGCTAGAAACAGAAACTGTTGCAGAAGATGAAGAAATGTTCACATTGAGAGCATGAATATGTGATGCGTGTGTTTTCATAATGTCTCAGTATGAATCTGCAGTGACTTGATTGTTTTGACAGACTCTGAAACCTGCTGTAGGCCGAAGGCTGACAGGCCAGCAGTGTGTGTGCATCCCTGGGAGATAATCCATCTTACAGGTCAGTGTCTCTGGAAATCTTAGGGATCACTGTGTCTTCCTTATTATCTTTATGATATGAGATAACAGCAAGTTGGGAAAACATGATTCACAAACAATCCATTTATGGAGGTTTTATAATTAATACTGATAAAGAAGCACAAATCTTTCACTAATGAAATCTATATAATTTAACATGTTTGCTGTTTTTTTTTTTATATACTTGTACTGCAGCTGTTCTTGTGAGCTTTAGAAATACCCAAAGGCCATATGTCATTATTATCTCAACTTTTTCTTTCAGTTGTGCGTAAAGTTGTAGCTCTTACCTTTTGAGACATGTGGTAAAAACAGCAACACATAACAACTGACATTGTGGTCAAAAGTTTCAGTACAGCGATGATTATACATAAGGAACAGTGGCATTAATGCAATCCTACACAATATCCACTCAAGAGTAATAGCAAAATCCCCAGGTTTAAGGAGAGTTCAAAAGTTAAACGACAACTTGTAATACATATTCTTCTGAACAGTATTGCTACCACAGCTGTACAAGCAATTGAATCACAACCATCATCCTAGTGTCAGTGTGTGCATTATAGAAATAATAATAAAAAAGCTCAATATATGATAGAAAACTATGTTCCAATTGTTACACATTTGTGCCCTGCACATGGATAATATTCTACCCTTAATGGCCACACTTGATGTATTATTTAAGTGCCTCAGATACCTCACAGAGTGGGTGGTGATATTGTTTTATGTTAAACCAAATAAAAAGGTAACAAAAGTGGATTTATTGTGATCCATATTTTCTTTCAGCAATAATATCACAATTACATATTTTCCTTGATGGTTAGTCTCATAAGCACAGACATCAGTACTCCAATTTCAATCAACAACAGTGTCACCTGGATAATTCATGTTAAAGAGGCTATATGCAACTTTTTCCCCAAAATAAACGTAACAATAGCCTTTTTATTTGTCCATTTATGACTCAAACATCTCCTGATGAGCATATTGACACCTTGCCAGCTCACAGTGGGTGCACCTATAAGCCTTTATCCAATTTTTTCTACTTTCTGTCGGGTGCGATTTTCCCGCGCTGTCTGCGGATGTGACGTCAAGCGCGTTCATGTTAAATGTTTTAGATCACTCTGCCACCACCGCTTGTCAGCACTCGCAAGCAGTTCAATGGATTGTGCGAATACACAGAAGAGACCAAGGACAACTCTGACACCAACCGTAACTCCACATAAGACTAAAAGTTAAACCCCTGACAAGTGCCCGAAAAAGATAGAAGATTGAGAGCAACCGGGGCACGAGCGTGCGCTGCGAGAGAGAGCAGAAAGGAAGAGCAGTTCCGTTTTTGGCCACATGGGGTCAGTCACGAGTTTAAATTTAAGAAAATTGCCTTAAGTCCCTTTATAGCAACACTAAAGAGTTTTTTTACCTTAAAATAATGTTTCAGAACTCGTGTCAGTGGTTGATCAACTCATAACAGGGTGAAACGGCACTACTGCATTGGCTTTGCGGCCCTCTATCGGCCATAACAGCACTATGTAACTTTGGGTCGTCGGGTAGCGGTTTTGCAGTTCAAATGCGACTTGCTTTACGGCAGGCTTCACAAAAGCCGGTAGGTGCAGCGTCCTGCAAGGCTCTCTGGGTGGAGCATACTCGGCAGGTACATATAAATGGAAGATACCTAGCAGCAGGTAGCTTGAACAATTGTCATCATGACGAAGCCGAAATTGTATTCATCTGTACACCGGTGTTCCGACTATCTGTGCTACCCGCATGCACATTTCGATGTTACGTCACAATTCGCTTACTCAGCAAATCTGTCATCAAGAATTCCTACCTGGAAGATCCATTTCGTCTGTTTTATTTCTTTGAAGTTTACGGTGAGTTTTATTCAAATTATTTTATTACTGGCTAATTTTTATTCAAAATATTTAAAGGCTTTCTTAAGCTACTAGTTTCAAGTTTACATGACAGCCCTTGTAGCCTATGTTAGTTTCACTTCTGTGATATCGTTATACTGCATGTAAACAAGTCCCATTAATTAGAGTCGTACAGTAAATGCGGTGTATTTTGTGGGCTATTTGTTCTTATAATCATAGGCTACTACATTTTAAGATTTTGGATTAATAATACTGCTATCTGCTCTACGTCTTACTGGCTTGGTATATATTCATTAGCTGCTTTACAAACTAACAGATTTCCAGAGTGTGCTATTCATCTATAGGCCGATTTAACAGGTAGGATATTCTGATGATGGTTTTTAGTGCATTTTTATGTGCTAGTTTTGGCTTTATATTAAACGGGTAGCATGTTCTGTGGATTAACAGAAAAGTTTTCGTTATTCATAATTTTTTGCTATGTTAGGCATTACTGCTAAACTGCCACTTCAATCCCGTCACTTGAAAAATATTTTTCGATGATTATGTTTAACATCAAAGTTAACAGTTGTTGTTTTCGGCATGTAAACATACTTTTCAAGGGGTAGCACCGACAGATTCGCGCTACGGTAAGACATTCTGAGGAGGTAGCACAGATCGTCAGAACAGAGCTGTCAGCCATATAATAAAGAAATTAGACCGTGTCATGTTATAAGGTGATAGTTTATTGTAAAAACGTGAAACTATCACGTTATAACGTTTTAGTTTTAAGTGGTTTTCACGTTTTTACAATAACATTATGACGTGATATGGTCTAATTTCTTTATTATATAGCTGACAGCTCTACGCCGCCGTACATATGACATGCTGAAATATAGAAAATGTACCTGGGATGAAGACATTTGACACAAAGGCTGCCCAAGACGTGAAAATCTGTAACGTTAGAGGGTATCGCTTGTAAATGTGAATCCCCTGGTGTAACCATAACAGATTTTACGACAGTAGTAGAAAACAATACATGTTTCCCAACTGTAGGGGGACCCAGAGAGCAAAAGTTACTTAGTGTTGCTTTAAGGAGCCTTGCAGTGTTAAACATATCAGCAGCGAATGGAAGCTGCTGCAAGTCTCACTTTTCTACACTTCATCAACCCGTGTTTTACTAGTGAAGATTTTACTGATCTGCAGTAGTACAGCTGCCAAACTTTACTCCTAAGACACACTATGTCATACATCCAAAATTGAGCGTCTGTGTTGTTAAAGGGGCAATATGCAACTTTCTTAAATTTAAACTCGCGACTGACCCCATGTGGCCAAAAACGGAACTGCTCTTCCTTTCTGCTCTCTCTCGCAGCGCACGCTCGTGCCCCGGTTGCTCTCAATCTTCTATCTTTTCCGGGCACTTGTCAGGGGTTTAACTTTTAGTCTTATGTGGAGTTACTGTTGGTGTCAGAGTTGTACATGGTCTCTTCTGTGTATTCGCACAATCCATTGAACTGCTTGCGAGTGCTGACAAGCGGTGGTGGCAGAGTGATCTAAAACATTTAACATGAACGCGCTTGACGTCACATCCGCAGACAGCGCGGGAAAATCGGACCCGACAGAAAATAGAAAAAATTGGATACAGGCTTATAGGTGCACCCACTGTGAGCTGACAAGGTGTCAATATGCTCATCAGGAGATGTTTGAGTCATAAATGGACAAATAAAAAGGCTATTGTTACGTTTATTTTGGGGGAAAAGTTGCATATAGCCTCTTTAAGGATTTTCAAAACAAATTTTGACCCCCCCAAAAAACCTACATTGCCATGCTACACACGTGGCAGACGGGAGGAAAGTCAAAACACCGACCGGTATAGCATACAGTTGTGGCCAAAAGCTTTGAGAATGACACAAATATTAGTTTTCACAAAGTTTCCTGCAAAACTACTTTTAGATCTTTGTTTCAGTTTCTGTGATGTACTGAAATATAATTACAAGCACTTTATATGTTTCAAAGGCTTTTATTGACAATTACATGACATTTATGCAAAGAGTCAGTATTTGCAGTGTTGCCCCTTCTTTTTCAGGACCTCTGCAATTCGACTGGGCATGCTCTCAACTTCTGGGCCAAATCTTGACTGACAGCAACCCATTCTTTCATAATCACTTCTTGGAGTTTGTCAGAATTAGTGGGGTTTTGTTTTTGTTTTTTGTTTGTCCACCCGCCTCAATGGGATTAAGATCTGGGGAGTTTCCAGCCCATGGACCGAAAATGTCAACGTTTTGGTCCCCGAGCCACTTAGTTATCACTTTTGCCTTATGGCACGGTGCTCCATCGTGCTGGAAAATGCATTGTTCTTCACCAAACTGTTGTTGGATTTTTGGAAGAAGTTGCTGTTGGAGGGTGTTTTGGTACCATTCTTTATTCATGGCTGTGTTTTTTGGCAAAATTATAAGTGAGCCCACTCCCTTGGATGAGAAGCAACCCCACACATGAATGGTCTCAGGATGCTTTACTGTTGGCATGAGACAGGACTGATGGTAGTGCTCACCTTTTCTTCTCCGGACAAGCCTTTTTCCAGATGCCCCAAACAATCGTAAAGAGGCTTCATCGGAGAAAAAAACTTTGCCCCAGTCCTCAGCAGTCCATTCACCATACTTTCTGCAGAAGATCAATGTGTCCCTGATGTTTTTTTTGGAGAGAAGTGGCTTCTTTGTTGCCCATCTTGACACCAGGCCACCTTCCAAAAGTCTTTGCCTCACTGTGCTTGCAGATGCGCTCACACCTGGTGGCACACCGATCCCGCAGCTGAATCCTCTTTAGGAG
This sequence comes from Valencia hispanica, assembly GCA_963556495.2. Lineage (NCBI taxonomy): Eukaryota > Metazoa > Chordata > Actinopteri > Cyprinodontiformes > Valenciidae > Valencia > Valencia hispanica. The sequence continues at coordinate 23,686,778 of OY747712.1, read as the reverse complement.
ATGATCCTGGCGCTTGCTGGACTTTCTTGGATGCCCTAAAGTCTTCTTAACAAGAATTGAACCTCTTTCCTTGAAGTTCTTGATAATCCTATAAACTGTTGATTTAGGTGCAATTTTAGTAGCCACAATATCCTTGCCTGTGAAGCCATTTTTATGCAACGCAATGATGGCTGCATGCGTTTCTTTGCAGGTCACCATGGTTAACAATGGAAGAACAATGATTTCAAGTATCACCCTCCTTTTAACATGTCAAGTCTGCCATTCTAACCCAATCAGCCTGACAAAATGATCTCCAGCCTTGTGCTCATCAACATTCTCACCTGAGTTAACAAGACGATTACTCAAATGATCTCAGCAGGTCCTTTAATGACAGCAATGAAATGCAGTGGAATTTTCATGGCAAAGAAGGACTATGCAGTTCATCTGATCACTGTCCATAACATTCTGGAGTATATGCTAATATAAAAACTTAAGCAGCAATTTTTCCAATTTCCAATATTATGCAATTCTCAAAACCTTTGGCCATGACTGTACTAGTAATTTGCCCTAGACACTTAGAGAAAAACAAATTGTTACTAAAGCTAATTGTTGTTGGTCAACATGCAGAAAGAGTTTGGACAGAATGGTTATTGAATGACTTTCATAAAGCTATCCATGGATGTTAGTAGTCCTGACTGAAGCCACAGAGCAACAGAAACCACAGTAAAATAACACATTTTTGTACAGGAAAAACCCATCACTCAACACTTGTGGCTGCCTTGTAGGTATGGCTGCAGACTCCGCTAGAGATATCTGTTTCAGAGGCATTAACTGTGCTGTAAATTCTCTTGAAACCAAGATTTATTTGTTTCATGGCTCTTGGGGCAAAGGGTGTTTTTAACCAAGAAGGACCATTTTTGATCACTCACTGAGAATTTTCCCTTTGTTCCTATCTGCTTTCACAAAGTTCACCAACTTTTCTTACATAGAAAATCTTTGGGCAAGTATGAGTGCTTACTCCATCCTAGGTTGAGACAGGGGAAAGGTAATTTACAAGCTAAACATTTAAAATAGTATCTAAGTTTGAGTGACATGACTAACTTTTATGTAAACTATCTATTGCCCCACATTGTAGTTGATCATATTTCAAAGAGAAACTGCCATGCCAAGGATGATTTCATCATCACAACACATTTTCAAGGAAAAATAAGTATAAGTAATAAAGTAAGTATAAGTGTTCTGAACACTTGACAACTTTTTTTTTGCTCTTATTGAGTCAAAATTGCCTTTCTAATGAGTGGCATGTCCTGGTCATCTTTTTATGTCATCTTATTTCAGCACAGCGCACTTAACAAATCTCAGTATTCCTGAGTCCTTTACCTCGGTTTTAGTTTTTCTTTTAGGTGAAAATGAATCAGTTCTTTCTTCCAACTCTTACAGTTGGAGCAGGGTGGCACTGACAGCCCCAAGCTCAATCATTGACTAATTAGAGTGGCAGACATTTCCCACTTGCCACTTTCTCCTTTGCTGCACATTTATTTTTGTGTACAGGGCAAAAAAAAAACAGATTTGCAACTGACATTGTGCATAAAGACAGTGCAGAACAGCCCCTGCACAAAAACAGCCAGATTTCTATACTTATCAGGAGGAAAGTGACAAATGACCTCTGTAAATGACTGCTGGTTGAATTCATCATCTGGGAGCAGAGTTACTGGAACTGTATGACCCAGATCCTGCTCAGCACAGCAGGCACCACATAAGTCAGTTTGTCATTGTTATGTACTTTGTGGAAAATGCTTTTTTATCTTGGATTCTGATGTGAGGTAACCTATGTAATATAAATATGGTCCTAAGGCTACCTGACAGTTATCCTATAATGTGCTCAACATTTAATAGATGAGGAAATAATTATATTTGTATATTGGAATTTTTTTACATTTCATCACATCACAACCTCAAACTTTAATTTATGTTGTATATTCTTCTGAAAGAGAAAGTACCATATAAATAGATTAGAAAGAAATCAGGAAGGATCCCTTGGAAATTGTGAAGTAAAAGGAAAATAAACATCGTTTTCAATATTTATATTGAAGTATTTATCCTCTTACAGATTTCTTCTGGGCGACTGTGGCTCAGGAGTGAGGAGTTTGTCTTGTAACCGGAGGGTTGCCGGTTCAAGTCCCGTCTCTGTCCATCTCAGTCGTTGTGTCCTAGGGCAAGACGCTTCACCCTTCTGCCTACTGGTAGCGCCAGTGTCCAGCAGCCTTGCTTCTGTCAGTGTGCCCCAGGGCAGCTGTGGCTACAGTGTAGCTTGCCGTGAATGTGTGTGTGAATGACTGAATGTAGTGTGAAGCGCTTTGGGGTCATCATGGACTAAATAAAGCACTATACAAGTACATGCCATTTACCATTCTATTTTTGTCACAATTGCATCTTATTCAAAAATATCTAAAATTTTACAAAAAAACCTGACCAAGTACAACTAATCTTAAAATAAATTCATTAATTAAGGGGAAAAAATAATCCTAAACCAATTTGACTATGTGTGGGAAAAGAAATTGCTTCCTTTGTTGAATCCTGAATGAACTTGGTGAATAACCAATTTTTATTTTAGAAAGCTGACTTGTATTTCATCAGCCACACCTAAGTCAAAGTACAACCAGACCTGTAGAATTCAGGAATCAACAAAAGATTTAAAGAACTAACAAATCATGTTATAAAAGGTGTTTGAATACTTTTCAAGGGCACATGTAAATGACACACTTGGGTCATTACTGTGGCTAATATGGGAAACTGGGCTCTTCACCAACAGTGCAAGGGCCTGTTGAGTGCCAGCACCATATGCATCAAACTTTGGATGATTGCATCGAGAACCTTTGGATACTCCACTGACAGCAAGCTTTTTAAATAATCTGGGAGAGATTTGATCATCCTAAATTTAAAATAACAAATACTTACAGGTATGATTGGGTCATCCATAAAAAATTTTTTGTGAAGTTTCAAACAAATTAATTTTTCTTTCATTCTTAATATTTAGGGCAAGTTACATAATAAAGTTTACATTTTTTTAGTAAAGAAAAAAGAAAAAGTGTTTATTGAAGTAATGGGATGGGTACAGAAGGAGTGGGTTCCCTCAGGGCAACATTCTTGCAAGAACCACCACTGGTCATTTATCTTTTGATACTTTCTGACTCTGTTTGTAAATCTGTATTGAGTCATCCACATATAATTAAATTGTCTTAGGTCAGCAAACAGCCCTAATTTTGTAGCTTCATCACGGTGTGTTTCACAATTTGAGCGGAGAAATGCTTTTGTCGGAAAAGCAGTGAAGTGGTTTTTGAGCTATGAACCCTTAACCTGTGCCTTTGGGCTCTTTACAAAGGAACTTCCTGTTGTTTTCTTAGGTACAGGGATAGAAAACTCTGAATGGTTTCTGAAAGCCATCTTTTACTTTTAGCTCTGGGCTATGATTAGATTGCTGAAGGCGATATGCGGATGCTTCTAAGATAAGAGATCCCTAAACCTGTCCGTCTTAAAATTTAAGATGCAGCAGGTCTAAAAAGGAGATTAAGTGGACTTGTTTAGGATAACCTGTGTTATTATCTGGAACTGCATACAAAATTGGTGGCATGTGTCTGAAAAAAAATATGCCAAGAAATAAAGGAGACTTTATCCCTTTTATAGAAGCTCATTTTCCATTTTAAATTCCTCTGTTTGTTTAGGTATATTTCCCAGCAGTAAGATTCCACCAGAGAGTCCACCAAGATAGCACACATCTCTGGAGATTGAGTGACATTCCCTGCTTTTAAGAGGATTTGATTTTGTGAAGCCAGGGAGATGGACCATGGTGCTAATCTATTCTGACACTGCCTCGGCGGTGGATCTGCCATTCATTCAGGCAAAGCAAACAGAGAAGGGAAGGCAGACAATTTTGCTTACTCTGCCCTTGTTGTCAGAAGCCTGCGCTCCTTTTAGGTAATTGTGGAAGAACTTTCTCCTTTTTTAGATTAAAATCAACTCATTTGCCTCAACTTCTTATTGAGAGTAAAGCAGAACCATAATGGCAGTGTGTATAGGTTCCAACCTGAAATTACCTGCTGATAAAATGCTCAAGAAGAGGCTTAAAGAGAGCTCTAAAGAGGTACATTTAAATTCCTGCGACTCCATGTTGGTGGGCATTTGCGTGAACTGTGATTTTCTAAACCAGCATGAGGGCTGAAAATCTCTCATATTATCATGCTCTTGTGTGTGGATTTTTTTCCCCCTCTTCCTCCTCCCCCTCTCAGTCTCTTTTTCCACACAGGCTGAAACAGGCTCTGAATCTTAAATGTCGTCGCTCAGATCAAACTGCAAACAGTCTGATATGGAATTTTGATAAGTTCTGGCTTAACAGCACTAAAGAAAGGAAGCACTCACTCCTCTGTCTGTCTCTTTGCTGTATGTCAGAAATAAGTCTGCTTGGTACGTCTTTGCACTCGAAAAATGATTGCCTTGGGCCTTCCAGTGCCACTCCTAAACCATGAAAATGTTTCGAGTAGGAGCAGTGTCTCGACTCCTTTGGAAGATTTTGGTTTGCAGTTCCACAGACAGAGCCTTTTTCAATCCAATTTTTCTTTCTCCTCAGCCAGACTCATAAGCTGTTGAATGCTGTTCCACCATCCCACCTGACGTGGCTAGACTTGCAAGCTTACATTAAATTTCTCTGCTGCAGCTACAGGTGCCTCAGTAGCATAAACACCAGACAAGAGGATTTTTAATCAGAGCTCACACATGGGGACGCAGTAAAAGTCAGATGAACAGGCAGCATGATTTAATTAGAAAATACTACAATATACCAGCTGTGTCTCAGATTAAAATCATACACTGTTCAGGCCTTTTTGTTTTTTTGTTTGAGTTGGATAATGTATATTAGTTATTAGGACGATAAAGTCAATTATCCACCCAAAGGGGTGGGGAGACTTTTTTCCAGAATGTAAAAGCCAACCTATACACCACAGGTGTGTGCTTCTTTTCGGAATTGGTGTCTGAGTACCAAGTAGAAGCCCAACAGATTTACTTTCACAAGCGGAGCACTGCAGCTTTTGCTATAGTACTCCACTTGATATATATGCGTGAAAAATCTTAATTATGAATTGCTGTGGGTTTTATTTCCTGATGTTATGGACACGGATATGGAAAATTAAGGGGAAGAAAGAAAGAAGATGAAGAAGAGAGTTAGGAAACAAAAAATTCAAGAGAGAGGGCAAGTTGAAAATACAAGGGAGGAAGGGGAACAAAGAAAACACAGGAAAACATCGAAGTCTGCCTCCATACCCACAGGACGGCAGACAGAGGGAAAAAAAAGGTGTGCTTCTTTAATGAAGCCTTGTAATCTTCCAGAGATTTTCTTATTTTACCCTTATCTCTACCATTTTTGCACACTCAGCCAGTTTATTAGGCAAGGCAAGGCAATTATTTTTGTATACCACACCTTCAACAACAGGGTAAATGAAGGTGCTTTACATGATTAGGGGATAAAGTAAAAGGGAAACTATGCAGTGAAAGCAGTTGTGTGGACAAAAATGTTTGGATGATGTCAGAGGTCAGACTGGTCCAATATGATAAAAAAACAACAGCAATTCAAACAAACTTATTACAACCAAGGTGAACACTAAAGGTTGATGAAGAACACAGCTGGTGTCCTTGTGAGGCAAGAACAGAAAACTGAGGCTACACTTCACACAAGCTGCATCACAATTTTAGACTGGAAAAACTTTGCCTGGTCCAGTAAATCTCAATTTAGGCTGTTTAGGCATTTAAATAGTCAGGTCAGAATTTAGCAAAACAACATAAAAGCACTGATCCATCCTGTCTTGGATCAGTGATTCATGCAGGTAGTGGTGGTATAAAGACATGGGGTTGATATGTTTTGGAACACTTTGGATCTGTTCGTATCAAGTGAGTATTGTTAAAACTCCCTAGCTTAGTATTGTTTCTGACCATGTCCATAACCTCATGACCACAATGTCCCAATTTTCTGGCTACTTCTATCAGAGTACCATAATTTTCGGACTATAAGCTACTATGTTTTTCATACACTTTAGACCCTACAGCCTATACAACGATGCGGCTAATTTATAGATTTTTATTGGCTAACGGCCTCCGGAGGGAACTATAGCAAGAAGAGCAAAAGTGATACCAACATGTGGGGAAAGATTATGCGCCGAAGAAGACACTAGATTTGTTATTTTGTGCATCATGCACACACCCTCATCATGACAAACACACTAATAAATGCATATGATGCAACTTTTAAGTTAAAGGGAAACTGGCTGTCAAAGAAGGAAATAGAGCTACTGCATGTAAGCTTAGATTCAATGAATCAATGGTGAGATGTTGGCTTTAGTGCGCAAGAGAAAAAGGAAGATGAAGATAGCGACCAATTACTTTTCTCGTAAGCTAAAGTATGTTTTATTTCCTAACCAGGCATGTTACTGTTGTATTGTGTTGTTGCCGTACTGCCAATTTTCAGGCAGAGTTAAAAAAAAAGCATGTCTCAAATTAAAACTATTATAAAATCTTGCATGCACATCTTTCTGTGTAAATATCTCATGTTACAACATGAAAACCTGCGGCTTATATTCAAGTACAGCCTATATATGTACAAAATATATTTACTTTTAAAATTCAGCTGGTGCGACTTATATTCAGGTGCGTTCAATAGTTCGAAAATTATAGTGATTTACCTATTTCAAAAAGCTCAAATGATCTCCAACTGGTTTGTAGAACAAGTAAAAAACTTCAGTGTACTCCACTGGCCTCCAAAGTCACCTAGTGTTCATCCATTCGAGCTCATTTGTTATCCTTCAGTGTCTTATAAGTGATATTCATTTATTATATGGATATAATATTTGAATATCATTTTGTTGATTGAATAACTGACCAAAAAATAATTTCAATTATATTCTAAATTATTAGGATGCATCTGTATGTAACCAGAATAATTTATTGCTTTCACTTATTTTGAACAAATCTTTCCTGACACTGCTAGGCTACTAGACCCACCATACTGTTTGCCTAATCTGCCAGGCAGAACAGACACACACAAAAAAGTCAGCTTTGTTATGTATCCCTCTAACTATATCTGTAAGATTAGTCCACTCCCTTAAAGTTAACATTTTGCATTTTAAATAGAAAGGCAGAGCAGCATGATATATGCCTCTATCTAAATCTGTTAATACTTTCAGTGCCTTATTGGGAGGAACATAAAACAAACTATCCCTTCTAACTATAATTGCTGTTATGATGTATTATCTTCCACATTAGTACCCACGACAAGCATCCAAACAATCCCATAATTTTATGATTAAGCCCTGGGATTTTCCAGTTCCTCCATCTTCTTTAGAAGTACAAGTCATATTATACTGATATTGCTTGGCTTTTCAGAGCAGGGTGGTGACTGAGCCCTCCGACTTGTCCTGACAACTCGACAGGTTGGGTCCTTCTCAATAGGAACACCTCAACAGCGTCACGTCTGCTACCTGCACCTGCCACAGGCAAGTGCTTCTTCCTTACAAAGGCATAACTTAATGCCGGTGCAGGTCCCAGCCTGCATCCACCCCTCCTGCATCCTCTTACTCAGGCCCCGAATGGCTGTTGCTTTACTTTTAGACCGCAAGGAGGGCAGGAAAACAGAACAAACTGACCTTCATTCAGTCATTTTGCCATGACTTTCATAAAAGAGCCCAAGTCTTTCGTTGAGGGAAATGTTGGATTGTTTCCAGCATTTTCTATGCTTTAAAGACCTCCTCCCTGCTGAATGGTTTACTGTTCAGAATACATTTGCATAACCACTTTGTTTTCTGTACATGTATTCACTCTGATCAAATTGGGTTAGCCAAGACTTATAAAAAGCTTCTTTCAAAAATGTTACATTATTTCTCCACACTCATTTCAAATTTCAATGGTTGGAGCCTCAACAAAAATGAAAGCACTTCAGTAACAGTGAATCAGAAAAAGAAAAGTCATAACACGATCTCTCCGTGCTCATGATAACTCCCTGATGCATGCCCAAACTCATGTTATTTTGAATTCCTGCTCCTTTATCTCTATCTTCCTCCCCATCTGCTGCCAATTACATCATTAAAAAGCTTTGCTTCCTGTTCGGGCGCCCTCTCTCTCTGAATGGCTGATCATCCCTCGGTGGCAGCAGAGCAGACCCATGAAACCGTAAATACAGAAAATGCACCACATTAATGCATGTCTGAATAGATGTAGGGGAGCTATTACTGTCATGGAGACACAAGTATTATTAGAGCAAGAGATCATGTCTCTGCTTCTGAGGTTGAAATTAAATTCACGATTCTAAAGGGTTTTGAGTGTATTACAAGAGTTAAAGTTTGACTTTGTGATTTTAAATCCTGGTATTTTGTTTGCACTTATTAAATTACGTTCTAATCTTTGATCTTTTGAAAACAGAGCACAAAGACTTTGAATGTCTGTACAATATATTATATTACAGCAATCCCTCATCCTAAAACTAAACAAATATAATGATAGGTCAGTGATAAGCTGCCAGGAGACCATGATGTGACATATAATGACAGAGATATTATGCTTAAAGACAAAATAGATTTATTAATGGATAATTGCTGCCAGTTGTATGTTTTGTAGCAGTCCAATCACTTCCCAACCAAGTAATTGACATGCCAGTGTCTATTTCTCATGATATATTTAAGACATAGAGCTTATGTTAAATATTTATAGAATTTAATTCATACTTGATGATGTAGTTAAAATGAGGTTTGAACTGGACTTTTTAGCTGCAGAGAAAATCTTTTAAAAACAACAGATATGATGTCATACAGTTATTTCTGTTGCTTAGTGGGCTACTATTAATTCCTAAATATGGCTCTTCCCATGATTATCACTTGAAAGTATTGATATTTAATGAGAAAACCTTACCGTTTCAAAAAGCAACATCATATGTTGTTATTATAAAACAACCAACAGAAAAAGCTTTCGATTTAAACAACTGAAACTACAAAGATTAATTGGTTATCTTCATATGTCATTGTTGGTCCATTTGTTAAAAAAAAAGTTGAGTTGGCTAATTCTAACTAATTGTTTGAATTTTGTTGTTTCTTTTCTGTGTAATATTCTTTTTCCTTTTTTTGTAGTTTTTTTGGTGAAAGTTGTAAATCCTCATATCTTCAATATATACTGTATATGGTGTTATGCTGCAATCAATTCATCTTGGAAGTTAGAGTTTGAATTTGAGGTTGTCGTTACATCTGAATCTGAGTTGGAAGTTAGAAACCAGAGAGATTTGCAAATTGCAAAGGTGCTAATTTCTATGAGCAATTCAAAGCAATAACATATTTTTCCCCCAATTTATGCATTCTAACAGTAATGGAAGATGCTCATTAACAGATTGTCTAGCAGTATAATGTGCCACTAGTTTTATTAGCTACAACTGGCCGAAGGGCAAATAAACAATTTCTTTCTACAACTTTCATGTGGATGCCACATTGAATTTGAACTCAGGGTTGGTTGGGTACAGAAGGTGTTTGGTCTGTTTTTCCAGTTTGGAAATTGGAAATAATGACTTCTGAGCACAAGATCGAAAACACTGTTAGATCATTGCAAATTTGTATAAATTTGATGTTTCATGTTTATATATATATATAAAACTGGCAAAATGACTGATAGTTTTCTGGTCTGAGACACTATTTTAGAAGAAAATGAAGTGTGAAATTATTGTTATGTTGAGACATTCCCTGTCCCATTGTCTTAATGATTCATCCATCCATCCATCCATCCATCCATCCATCCATCCATCCATCCATCCATCCATCCATCCATCCATCCATCCATCCATCCATCCATCCATCCATCCATCCATCCATCCATCCATCCATCCATCCATCCTGCAGTGAAAATCTGCAGTAAGATCATCTTGAACTTTAGTATTTCTACTTCAAACTGTAAACTCTGCTGATTTGAGTGTGGATATAAACAGTACCGAATGCCAAAATAGCGAAAGGTGTAGAGTACCTGGTGACAGTGTTTGACCACATTGCTTAGGAAATGTGTTTATCTTTGAAAGTTCTCCACCTAAAAAGGCAGCAAGATGTGTTTTTAACACTTCCATTTATTTACTCCTGTGTCTCTTTAATGAACAGAGGACAATAGAGGTTTACGTAATTTTAAAACTATTTACAAACTCCCTTTTTCTTTCAGTGGTTGATGAAAAAAATGTGTGTCCCTGTTTTTATCCTCACTACCTTGCCTTCAAATTACTTTTACACTGACTAAGTGCAGGGGAAAAAGGAGGCTAGCTACACCTGTGGCTGCAGAACAAGTGTATCACTGTCTGGGCGCTCTGTCCTGACTTGTCAGAACCTCTCACCTGGAATGTGCGGATGAGACAATCAGGTGCAATAGGCGCGTGGCGGCTTGCTGCAGGCAGAGATAACCTGCTCTGAGACAGGGAGCAAAGAGGCTGCGAAGGCCTTTTCCACCCCATGTCGACACCTCTCTGAAACCGCTGAGATATGCCAGCGTAAGAAAAAAAAGAGGTCGTGTGACATGTGGGGAAAAAAGAACAGGCGTCTGACTTCTAAACAGCTCTTCTTCAGGAGTGATGTGTGCGGATTCATCATTGCGTAGGGTTGCTTGACTATCCATTGCATGACTCACTCAAAGGGTGGGGCGCACCCAAGGTTTTTGTTTAGCCTGAGGGTAGAAAATTTCATTTCTATCAAGAAAAGGTCATGAGAAATGTTCCTGCTTCACAGGAAATGCATCAACGCACATAATTGGATAACCTATCAGATTTTGGGGGCACAGTGATTGAAGTGACACTATTTGCCAGTGATATTTGGTCAGTTAGATTGAAAGTGAATGAGAAATGTTGAATGTCTGAGCGTGGCTTACTGTGGCAAGGACATTACTCCTTTATTAGCATTTGGTTGCCAAGCTTCTTATATTTAGATACAGTTGAACCACACATTCACATACGCTGAATAAAAACACACAATGTTTCTTGTCGCTAACATTAAATCAGAATAAACTTTTTTGTATTTTAGGTAATTTAGGATTACAAAATTATTTAAATTTACTAATTGAATACCAGAGTAATGAAAGGATTTTTTTTATTTGTTCTTAAAATTCTGATGTTTGCATACATTCTTGCCCACCCCTTTTCAAGTCTGCCCTAAAATGTTCTTTGGGAATGAGAACGGGATTGTGATGACCAGTCCAAAACATGAACCTTGTTGGCCTTGAGCCAGTTAAGTAGTTGGGCAGCATGCTTTGGATGTCCATTGGGAGGATCCATTTGTGCCTGTGCCAAGGATTTAAGTGATGTCTTGGGGTGTTGCTTCAATATTTCCACATGTTGTTCTTTCTTCATGATGCCATCTATTTTGTGAGGGATGCTTGTCTTGCCTGGAGCAAACATGATGATGCTACCCCTTACTTCACAGTTGAGATTGTGTTTTTAGACTTGCAAGCTTAACCCTTGTTTTTCTCAAAAATGAATGATGAATCTGATCACAAGACATGTCTCCAAAATTAAGATTTTTGTCCCTCAGTGCATTTGCACTGTAACCTAGCTTCCTGTGTTTCTTTTTGAATAATACCTTCTTCGTCATTGAGTGGCCTTTTAGTCAATATTGGTACATGACTTGTTTCTCTGTGGATTATGACACTCATTTACCAGCTTCAACTAGCATCTTCACAAGGTATTTTGCTTTGGTCTTAGGGTTAATACACTCCAAAACACATTCACCTCTGAGACACCAAACAAATTCCATATTTATCCTTAGTTTATACTGTAAAATAGTTTGAACAGATTAAAGCGGCACCTTCAGGCATCTGAAAATTGCAATAATTAACCAGACTTGTGGAAGTCTACAGCTCCGCTGATATTTTGATTGCTTTCATTATATTTTTATGATGTCATACAAGAAAGCAGTGTGTTAAATAAATCTACATGTTCACCTTTATTTAACTCAAATGTTGTGAATTCACATATCAGATGCTTACAAAGCTATGAAATCATCCTCTGGACTATCACACATTGTTGAAAGGCATTTGTAATCTAAAGGTATGTAAGTTTTTGACTTTTAAGGTAGCAATAAAAAAGTGATCTTAAAAAATGTCTCCTATTATTATTGTATAGCAATCTAACTGACCAAACATAGGAGATGTTTGGTTAAGTTTAATGTTAGACAGTCTTTTGTACAGAGTATCTAAACATCTGGTTTTAACTATATTGGCAGTTTCCAAGATTTTATTGCCAATTTTAGAATACATCTAAATATTGGAGATTAGCACAGCTACTGTTTCCTTTTTATCAGCAAGTTCATTCATACATTTTGTGAAATGATATAAATGGCTGATTACTTCACAGGGAGTCATTGTTGTCATTTTTAAAGTAAATCTTCAAAGATCTTGTAAATTTAGATCGACAGCTTAAAAACAGCTGGTCCGTGTGTATTATTTGGAGGCAATTTTGGAACATTTCATTCCCCCCCCTTCTCGAAGGGAATATTATTTACCACTGCAACCCGAGGAAGATGTTTTTTGAGGAAGAAAACGACCCCCTTTTGATTGTTCATTTTTCCAAAGTGTGTGTTTTTGTTGTCTAGGCTTTCCTTGGTGGCAGTGAACAAAGCGTTCTTCTGTGGACTCGTTTCAGCAATCGCAGACACAGTGTCTGTACGGGGAGTTCCTGTCCCTGGCCCAAACCCACAGACCAACAGCAGAGAAGGACAAGGTCAGCCATTGCCTCTGCTTTCCCTTGGCACCATTGCAGCAGAGCTTTACCTCAAGCTCCAGTTGGACTCCCCCAGGCCTCATGTCAGCGTGTTTGTTTTTCAAAGAGGCATCTAAAATTTAACAAGCCCTAAAATGTGTTTTCACAGTGGGTTTTAATAAAATCTTTCAGTGTGTTTGCTTGTCAACCCAAAAAGTTACTGAAAGAACAAGAAACAGCCAGCATAAGTGCATAATTGTCTTCAGAAACCAAAGGAAGAACATTCAGATTCATGGTTTATCTGTATTTTGAAGTGTATTTTTAGAACCAGCTTAGAATCCTGCAGCAGTTCATGTTGTTTGTACACTTTGTGTTTTGAATGGATCGTGCAAATGAGATGTGTCGTGTTAATTAGGGAGCTTTGAGGTGCTACAAGGCAGATTATGTTACCCCCAGTTTCTCCTGTGTTTCCAATTTTAATTTATCTAAGATAATCTGCACATGTGAGTTGGTATTAATCTTCTCTTCTGATCCTCGAGGCAGAAAACCAAAGTAAGAATCTTAAATTTACTTCATCTGGATGAAACCCCCACTTGAAGGCTAACATTCAAAGTATGAAATCAACACCCGCCGAGTGTCTAAAAAATCTTCAAACCCTTTTTTGTTAGACACAAAGCAAAAAGGTAAGCAGGGCTGAAAGTCAGTTTTCACAAAACTAAACAAGCAGAGCAAACCTATTGAGCATCTCACGGAGCATAGTTCAATCCATCATCTAAAATAGGAAAGAGTATGACACGACTGCACATCTAAAAAGACATGGTTGTCCACCTAAACTGACTGAGAAGAACATTAATCAGAGAAGCAGTTTAGATTAATTACATTATGGTGAAAAAACGTTTACTGTAGTTTATACTTGCCACAAGCCATGCAGTTAGCACAGCAAACATGCAAAAAGAAGTGCTCTGGTCAGATGAGTCCAGGTTTTAACTTTTTGTCCTGCATGGGAGAAGCTGTCTGTAGGAGATAATAAACAGTGCACATCACCCTGAGCACACCATATCCAAGGTGAAACAGTGTGGTGGCAGGATCATGCTGTGGAGATGCTTGTCGGAGTTGATAGGAAGATGTACAGTAGATATTCCAATGTTCTCTAATTTTCATTTGTAAATATTGAAATCCATGATTTATTTTGTTACCCCTTCCCAATGATACCCTAATTTGGGTTGCTCTATCATATAAAATCCCATCAAAAGGCACTGAAGTTTGTTGTGATATGACAAAATAGGCAAAGTGTACTCAAGTGTACAGTACCGCACAATCAATATGTTATATACATAAAAAGCAAATATAAAAAAAAAATCAAATCTTCTTGTGTCCTAAATCCAACCCATTGTTTGCACATTTCCAGGAAAACCCAAGATGCACAGAATATTCCCTCTTCTGCCTCTGTAATTACTGTTTCTCTGTTACAGCCAATCCATTCCCCAGCAGATCATAAACAAATGTTCAGCCGACATGCCTGGTAAAAAATTCAAAGACCATATTATCCAGCAAAGTGATACATGGTGAGTCTGTTTCTGAAAAGTTTTACAGTCACCGACTTTTTAACTCTTTGCTTGGGTAACCAGAAGATTACACAGACAATTATCAGAGGCAGGAATTCCAGCCAGTGCTGCTGTACATGATAAGAGGAGCTCAGCAGTTGTGGAAGATAAAAGCAGAGACGCTCACCAATGAAAACACCGCAAAAAAAAAAAAAAAAAAAAAATTATCAGATTGCAATACACTTTGTAGATCCTTCCCAATCTGTATGTGTACTCTTTGAAAAGGCTTTCACTGTCACATTAACTCTGTCATATGTGATTCATCACTTTGGTCTTTGTGGAAAATCTCACTATTGTTCATGAAATAAAGCATTTGTTCATCAACACCAATGCATTTGCTTTTTTTATTAGCTGTCTACTCCTTGGCTGCTTAAAACAGGCAAGCAATTAGTTGTTCAGAAGTGAGAACATCCATTAAATCTGGATAACAGCCGAAATTGATTGCGACAAGTTAAGATAGAAAGTGACAAGATAAATATCCTTATTGTACCAAGATGCTTTGGCTTCTTTTTCCAGCCAAACATATATATGAAAAAAAATATCTACAGTATGTCAGAAGAATGAGTACAGGCTTTCACAACACACATATACACAATGAAGAAGTATTTTTTTTTTCCATGGTAATGCTGTGACAGCGAGCTTACGCATCCTCTCTGACAGCCACACTGGGATCATATCTGGCCTTTTGCAAAGCATCAGTCTCCAGGGTCACTTTGGCTCCAGATTAGAGTCCGTGCTGCATCTGGAAGGCTTCCTGCTTCCAAGAGGGTTCAGTTGAATTATATGGAATCTGGCCTCCGACCTCATGCTAACGCTGACATTGTCAACATGTTTGAAGTCGAGAGGGAACAAGATTGTAAAACAGGATCCGTGACACAACCAGGATCGTAGGTTCTGGCATTTAAACCTGAACTGTTTGATAAACATGCAATTTTCTTTTTTTGTATTCTGAATGCTTAGGTGGTTAATTAGTATTCTGAGTGCTCCCAAAGATTTTTTATGAGTACTGAGGAGGCTAAAGTGAGTGACGTCTAATTATCATATAACTATCATAATTGAGTTTAAACTGCCTATTGCTGGCATTTCTAGAATAATGAAGAGACATTTAGCTTGGTTTTGTTTTAGATTTACTGAAGCCACAGCAACTGTAATGTAACCACGACTGAAACCAACAAAAATTTCAACCAGACAAAAAAATAAAATAATAATAACACCTCGATTTTTTCTTTTACCAAATAAGTGGAGTTCTGCTGTTAGGACAGAAGACTGAATGTTTTGACCAAACATTGGGTCAGAAATGGTCTAACCATTTTATCTGGTTAGAGAAGAGACTAGAAGGAGCCTCACTTTTATTAACACGCCACTATTTTGAATGCGACAACAACCTAATTACACTTCAATGAACTCATTCAACAGGATGAAATAAGAAATTGCAAGATGCTAACATTAGGTCAATAATATTAATGTCAATGGGTTGAGTAAATGATTTTACAACTCACATTAGAGTACGAGTTTGTTAACTTAAAGTGGGACTGAACCTCATGAAAAATTATAACCCCCCGCCCCCAGACAACATTTGAAAAATCCTACAAAGTGGCCAGTGCCAGGAGGCACGGAGGGGTATGGCCAAGTGTGGAGGATGAGCAAAGGAGGGAACGTGGGGGTGTGGTCAGGAGGACAGTGACAGCTCGCTTAATTTGACACTGAAACATGGACAGTGACCTAAGCGACGTTGGCAGTTTTGCGACTGATCGACGTTCATCTGTTTTGAACGTTAGCCTATGTTAGCATTACCACTCAGAGACTGGACTCCTCCCGTCTCCCTCTGCCTCAGCAGCACAGGCCTCGAGCAGCGCTGACTCAGCGCCCTGAGCCATTGGATCTCGTCCGTCGTCACCAGAGGTAGAGGGAGGCTTTATGGCGCCCAGCAGCCCCGAGCCGTATCAATTTGAGCCGCTGGCTCAGGGCGCTGAGTCAGTGCTGTCCGAGGCTGGCGCTGCTGAGGCAGAGGGAGACGGGAGGAGTCCAGTCTCTGAGTGGTAATGCTAACATATGCTAACATTCAAACCAGTATGTTAGCTATGCTAACTAAGTGCTAATGTGATTATAATGGTAACATGAAAAACGCAATCCAACTCCAAACTCGCCACCGGGTGAATGTGTCTGAGTGATGGTTTTATACCCAAACCCACGGGGCGGGTCTGTGAGACCATGCCTGTGACATGAAGAGTGGAAAAGATGTACCGTGCTCCACCAATCACAAATTTCAAATGCAGTAGCCACACTTCAACCCTAAGAGGGCAGCATTAAGACGTTTTCAGACCAAAAAAAGTAGAATTAAACAAGTTTACACGAAAATGTAAAAAGAAATCCCAGAAACTAAAAGATTGCATTGGTAAAGACCCATTTATACAGTTTAGAAGCAAAAAAAAGTTGTCTTGGGGTTTAGTTACTCTTTAAATGTACACTGTGTAATATTTTTGCTTATTTATTTTTAAATTCTGTTCATCCCCTTCAAAAACTTATCGTTTTTCATTGATATTTCTCACCAATGTCTATTCTAAGTATTTCTATTAGATTGAAATTTTACATTTTCATATACGTAAACTGTGGTCAACCCTCCATAGTCATGTGCCATCTTGAAATATGTTAGCTGTTTAGGGCCATACAAGATATAATGCTCCACCTTTCGTGTCCTCTCTTGAAAATACCGATCTTTGAGAAGTTGTAGCGGTTCTTCTTCTCCCTCTAAATGTTGTGTGGGGGGTGGCGCCAGTTCTCTCCGTGGCAGCCAATCTGGTTTGGTGAAATTCCGCTCCTTCCTTTTGGGTAGTTTGCCCTGCTTCAACTGCATGTGACACACCTTTGCCTCTCTATGCTCTACCTCACTGTCTGTGTCCTCTGCCTGTCTCAACTGACGCTGAATCTGCTTTTAAGAGCAGGCTCAAGACTCACCTTTTTAGCCTAGCTTTTAACTGATTATTATTTATTACTGTTTGTTTAATTGCTCTGCGTGTTTTTTATGATTATATTTTTATCAGTTTTACTATTTAATCTTAGCACATTAATTTACTGTTTATTTTTATACTTTAATTTATCTTAATCCCCGTTCCAGTGTTTCCTCTGTGGGAGCCCTCTGCCCCGGGAGCGGTGGTCGGCTGTGGCTGCCTGGCTGCTCTCCAGGTGAGCTTGGGTGGAGGTGGGGGTCTTGGCCTTGCCTCCACTGGGTGCCCTGTGTCGGTGCCTCGGCTGCTGCTGTTAGTCTACCGCTGCCGGGGCAGATGGCTCCTCTGATTGCGTTTCCTTGCATGGTTCATCTACACTCGGCCCAATGTCCTTTTTTACTTTTTCTTTTAACTGTGTGTGTGCATGGGAGTCGGGTTGGGGGGAGGGGGGTATAACTGTGACCATGCTTTTAAATCTGTGGGGGAGGGAAGGGAAGGTGGTTTTATGTGGGGTCATTTTAATCTGTAAAGCACTTTGTGATGCAACTTCTTGTATTAAAAGCGCTTTATAAATAAAGTTTGATTTGATTTGATTTGATTTGAATCATCGGATGACATCAGAGTCCGTTTACAATGGGAGAAAAAAATACTACAGCTTCCATTACCTTGTATATATCCAAAATGGCAAATAATCATATAAATAGCCTCAAATGTAAAAAATAAAATAAATAAACAAAACAATATAGTTTGCTTGTTACATTAGCTTGGAGTCATTACAACTTTGCTAGTTGCTGTCATGAAATACAGCAAACGTAATTAACATCAACTTAGCTAACATAAAAAAAAACACTCAATACATATTTAGATAACATTTAGAAAAGAAATCAGATGAAAAGAACGGACCTGATGTCTGGATTGAAAGGTGGAAGTCGTTGATGAGATATTGCCTTTTTGATGCATGTGGGCGGCAGTACCTACTCTGAACCCCTTGGCGCTAAAGAGACATTTTTTTACACACTGTACCTTTAAAAAGTCTCATTCACTGAGAAACCATGTTCTACTTGTTCTTTTTGAAATACGATTGGTCTCTCTGAGTTGCATATGCATGCTGCACGTGAACATTTTCTCCATCCCCCCATTGGCTGCATTAGCCGCAGAAAAGAAAAAAAAGGCAAAACGAATGAGTCAGAAAAAGCTAGTCCCTTCTACGTCACAGAGAAAATTAGTACACATGGTCTTGCCTACCTTGGCTTCTGATCGCCCATGGGAAGGCTGTACTGATTTTGCTGCCAGGAGAGAGAAGAGCACGTCTCTGCTAGTAGAAGCTAACCATTAGCAACATGGCTAGTAGAAGCTAATGTTAGCAACTCCACAACATGGCGGAACATGTTCGGGCTTGTGTTATTTGTGAACATGGACATCAGTGTTGCATTTTTTTTTTACCAAAGAAAGAGGAGATGAGGAAGAAACAGTTGGAATTAGTCTTGGAACACCACCAGTGAAGTAAGTTACGTTAGTTATTTGTTTGGAGGCAGCATAAGAGTTCCATTGCTGACCAGCTCTACAGGAAGAAGCAGTCCAGGCTGTACTTTCTCCCTAGGCTGCGTTCATTCAAAATCTGCTCCAAACTACTACACATGTTTAATGAGTCTGTAGTGGCGAGCGCCCTTCTCTACGCTCCAGTGTGCTGGTGCAGCACCAGGAAGACAAACATCTCTCGGCTGAACACTATTATTAGGAAGGCGAGCTCTGTGGTAGGGCTGAAGCTAGCCCTCGTGGAGGAGGTGGCAGAGCAGAGGACTCTGTCCAGGTTCAGGACCATCATGAAGAACCCCTCACACCCCTACACGAGGCCTTCAATGGGAGGAGCATGTTCAACAGCAGACTGCTTTCCCAGTGCTGCTCCACAGATAGACTGAGGAAGTCCTTTGTTCCTTGTGCTAAAGGACTATACAACTCTCTGACTGAGCAGCTACGAACCCATTGACTTTTAATTTATGAATTATTTTTATTATTTATGAATTATTTTTATTGTATTTTCCCCCCCACTAATTTATTGTTGTCTTGTCTATCTATCTATCCTGAGGTGAGATGTTTGTCATGAAAAATATTGAATTAGACTCGTAATTGTGACGTTTCCCCCACCTACTCCTACAACCTCCTGAAACATGAGTGATAGAGCATTTCTTAACACAGAAAACGACTCTCAAGGCATTAATTCAAACGAGAGACCACAGCAAATTTATTGAAAAAACAAGTGAATGAGACCTTTAATATGGCAGCTCCAAAAGAGAATTAAGATATTAGTGAGGCTGAAACAGGGCCTCAAAGGAAAAGGGATGGAACAGAAAAACAATGTTGTTTTTTCTTAGAGAATAGAAACTTGGAAAACCGACCGGATTGGAGGATCAACACAGATGTGTACAAGAAGGAGATGAGCAGACTACTTCCTGAGGAGACTTCAATCCTTTGACATATGCAGCAAGATGCTGGAGATCTTCTATCAGTCTGTGGTCACAAGTGCCATCATGTATGCTGTGGTGTGTTGGGGAAGCAGCATCAACGTCAGGGATTCCAGCAGGATCAACAAGCTGATTCACAAAGCCAGAAAAGTCATTGGTCACAACCTGGAGACATTGCAGACAATCAGAGACAGAAGGTCTCTGAACAAGCTAGTCTCCAATACAGACAATCCATCACATTTATTACATGATACTCTGGATGGCCAGCATTTTCTGCATATCTTGAATTTAATATATTTTCAGTCTAATGCTAAGGCCTTTTTCTAAAAAACAACAACTTTAAAATGTACCTGCTCCCTCATTACTATGATCATGAGAGTAGACATCTTATTCTCAGAAAGTGTACTGAACAAATAGTCCCTTTCCTTTTCTTTCATTCATGTTGTCTAAAGTGTAATCTGGCCATTTTTTTTTTTTTTGACAAATCATGCAGCCGAATAAAGAATTAAATTGTATACCGGTATCTTTTCTTTAAATCCTCAGGATTTAGACCCGAAAAAAGTAAAAAGTATGGAGAGAAAATATACTCAAAACATCTGTGTGTGCACAATACTTGATATGTAACCTTCGCCAGCCTGTTTGTGTGTAGCTTTGGGTTCTTGTATGTATAAAACATGATTTGCAAAATTGTAAAATACATTTTGTGCATAACTTCGGGTACTTGCAATTGTGTTATCAAATGCAGACGTAAATATCAAGAAATTACGAGTAAATGTATTTACACTTGCACAATTTCAAATTACACCAACTTTAAACTAACTGCGAATTCTAAACGGCTTCTACGCATACAAATAGTTAAATATGTATGCACCAGTCGCCTGAAACACATCAAAACCACATTTATGCACTGATCAAGGTCAGGGTCAGGTGCTCAAGGAGTTTTGAGACTCATTTCACGCCTCCAGATATGTGCGTACATGATGCGTTTAAATGCTTTTCTTATCACTTTCCCTCTTAACATGTTGCTGATGTGGAAAAGACATTTGTCTGTGAAAAAAAAAATCTCATCACCCCTTAGTTCCAACACATAGGCCGATACTTACTTTTTAAAATTAGAAAATTGTTTAAAACATATATATATGGGCAGAACGTTGTGCTACCAGAAAATGAATTCTAAGTTTTATTGGAATTTGCATTATTCAGATTGAATCAGAAATGAAATTTTTGAAAAGGACTTAATTTGACTTATTTGACTTAATTTGCCTTGAAACTGTGTAAAAATGGGTAGGGTTGTGTATAAGATTTCCCATGCGCTCCTGAATGCACTACAGTTGTGTGTGCATTCATAATACGGCAAATTTGATTTTGTGATGCACTCAGTCATGTTTGTGTTTAGTCCTGAGTGTATTTTGATGACTTAGCAGTTTTTTTCCTGCTTTCGTTTAAAATGATGTGATGCATAAGTGGCATAGAGGGAAAGTGATAAGAAAACTCACATGGCCCAGAATTCCACCAACATTTAAAGCATCATGTACACACAAATCTGGAGGCGTAAAATGAGTCTCAAAACGGCTTGTGGACTTGTAACCCCTATCTGTGCGTAAATGTGGATTTGTCTGTGCGTATCAGACGATTGGTGCATACGTATTGAACGATTTGTATTTGTAGGAGCCGTTTTGAATTCGTGGTTAGTTTTAAGTTAGTGTAAAGGAATTTTGTACTAGTAATTTCTTGATATTTGTGTGTACATTTGAAAACATGATTGCAAGTACCAAGAGTTATACACAAAATGTATTCTACGGTGTAAAAATCAAGTTTTACACATACAAGTACCCAAAGCTACACACAAGCAGGCTGACACAAGTTACAAATCAAGTGTTACGCACACACTGATGTTTTGAGTCTCCATAAAGAAGTACGTACTATTTCTGGGGGGGTTGGGGAAGCAACTTTAGCTTGTGCCCAGTTTCTTGTGGAAGAATATTGAATCTTGCTTCCAAAATAAGTTCATTATAAGTTTGAGTTCTGAACAACACATTCAAATTAGAAAAGCTTTTATACATCTGAATAAAGAAATGACCTATGGATTGAACCAGACAGCTACTTTTTTCCCCTTGTGCTGAAGTAAGATAAACAATTTTTTCATTTTTACAATGCAAGTAATTTCATATAAATGTCTGAATGTTTTCCATAGGAAGCAGGCAAAGTACCAAAATATTAGATTTTATGCAGTCAGGAATGTTAAACTTGTTTGGAAAGGATGAGTAAAATACGCTTTCATCAATCACTGATATGGCCAAAATACTGGCATCGAAAATTCATATGTATTGCATCAAAAATGTGCTTCCCAAGGTAGGGTTTTGCTTGCCAGGTCTTTGATGTGACACCCCAGAAAATAAAAAGCCCAACAGGCCGGCACCTTTTGATAACAACAGAATTATATGACATTATAGGCCATCACTGCTTCTTTTATCAAATCCTGCCCTTGTAAGCAGACCCCCTCCCCAACACCCCCGATCCCTGTTTCCTCCCTTAGGAGCTCTGTTGTCTACACAATATCCAAGTGAGTAATAGCAGCACCAGACGCTGATGTACCCTGGGCTACTTCTCTACACCTACACCACCGTGTCATCACGGTCAGGGCTACTCGCCGAGCTGTAATTACCTCAGGCTGACACACACAACAAGGGAAGATGCCTTCAAGTAAACACAGTCCAGATTTGGGCCCAGCTCACTTCAAAGCCAACCGTATGCTGATAACCAAGCAAAGCTCTGAGAACCCCGCTGTCCCCTCCCACAGAGAGGGTAGCCAGGGCTCGATGGGTGGGGGCTGATGGTGGCAGTGGTATGAGAGGCAGAGGAGGTGTGAAGTGGCTTTTGACATTGCAGCACCTGCTGCGTCTTCCCTA
The DNA here is from genome assembly GCA_963556495.2 of Valencia hispanica. Lineage (NCBI taxonomy): Eukaryota > Metazoa > Chordata > Actinopteri > Cyprinodontiformes > Valenciidae > Valencia > Valencia hispanica. Next base: position 23,664,137 of record OY747712.1, on the reverse strand, counting down.
CATTGAGGCTCCTTACCATTTGTCTCCACTGACCAGTTGACACAATTAGGTGGGGGGTGGGGTGGGGGGGTCAATCAGGAGGCATGCTGTTGATGGTGTTGAGATAGGGGGGAGAGGGGGTTGCGATTTGACACACCTCCTGTCATGCCATTGGAACATTCCAGCTGTCTGTGGCAACTACCACGGCTGTTTGAGGATGATGACGTGTCTGCCCCATGGTTCATATTCATTCTCGTGCTCAAAGGCATGTCTCATGTTGACACTATCAGCAGTCATCTCAAGCCAGTTGTTTTTCCCCTGCACGTTCAATCGCACAAACGTACATTAGTGCTGATTTAAACGTCATTAGGATTACCCCCTAATGTGATCCAAATGCCCCTCTTGGTCTTTGAAAGGCACGCCTTATCCCACATCATTCAGTCTCCTCTCTGTCTCTTATCAGCCTGTGGTTTTCTCTGTGGCTCATGACACAGCTGGATCAGGTCTTCTGTGATCTGTCCGCTGGAATGAAAGCATTGGTGCAGACCAGACTATCTCCAAAAATACTCAAAGGCTGCGGTGAAGGCTGAGGAATGCACTAGTGACAGAAGATATTTATGGCAGGGAAGACTGTGACTACTAGCTCGGAAAGACAAACAATCTGTTTCCTCGGAGGGGGGTTGTAATATTGATGTGCTGCTTAGAAGACTCATAATTGCAAAATATTACTTCAGATGAATATTCAGCTGCCTGCTGGAAATGTTGGACTGGTAAAAACATTTCTGATTCCTTTTGAGAAACATGAGAATTGCAAAAGCAAATCTTGTTACAATAATGTAAAAGTCCTGGAGGAAATCTCACTTTTCAATGGAAACACTTGTTCTTGTGATCTCAGAAAAATTGTCAGAATATAAAATAGTTTTTGAAACAATTGATGTTGCATGGTAATGAAACTCATTGTGTATTTTGGTTCATATAGTTACTTTCAAAAATATTCACAGCCATTAACATTTGAATCCCTTAATAAAATCTAGTGAAATCAGAAGTCCTCAAATTAAATAGAGTCCACTTTCGTAAAATGTCATCAATTTCATTTCAGTATAAAATTCATTGGACCCCCACTTATTAGCGGAAAATTTGTCTTTTCATAAAGCACATCTAAAATATTTGAATGAAAATGCAGATTGGGGAGCTGAAAAAACATAGACTCAATGCTACTTGACATGGAACTGGCTGCTGTTTGTAAAACAGCAAATCCAGCAGCGGTATTTATTTTCCTTGGCGTTGAGTGGCTGTACCTCCAAGAGCACCGATAAGGAAGATAGTTGATGTTTCTGTGGTAGTGCTAAGACGGTTTCCACTGTGTGTATTCATTTATATTAAGGTATATTTGGTGTTTGAACTATTAAAATTGACAGTTTTTAGTTTCTTTAGAGGGAGTCTAAACTTTAGCTATTCATGTGTGACTGCCCCTGCGAATATTTGGGGTCCACTGTACAGCTGTTCTGTGAAGGTATTAAATGATCATCTATCTATCTATCTATCTATCTATCTATCTATCTATCTATCTATCTATCTATCTATCTATCTATCTATCTATCTATCTATCTATCTATCTATCTATCTATCTATCTATCTATCTATCTATCTATCTATCTATCTATCTATCTATCTATCTATCTATCTATCTATCTATCTATTCTGAGGTGAGATGTTTGTCATGAAAAATATTGAATTAGACCCGGTATTGTGACGTTTCCCCCACCTACTCCTGCAACCTATATATACACTACTCACAATAAGTTACGGATATTGTTATTTACATGAGTGCTATTCCTATTTGGTCTGAATTTTAATGAAATAAGTAAACATATCTTTTGCTATTACTAATAATGAATGAGAAGAAACGCCATTCTCATTAGTGTAATATTTATTACCCCAAAAATGTCGACAATAACAAGGGTAGCCCCAAATAACAAATGGACAATGTCAGTAGCGGGTTCTCCCAGGTCAAGTTGGGATGGGGTACGATCATCCAGTCTCTGCTTCAGCTGGTCCCAAACGTGCTCTATGGGGTTCAGGTCAGGGGACATTGCTGGCCAAACCATATGACGCACTCCTACTTCCTGAAGTTTAGCTGTGACAATTCTGGCACCATGTGGTGGAGCATTATTATCCATGTACAGAAAGTTGGGGGTTTGCTGCCAGAATTGGGGGATGATGATGGGTTCTATGATGTCTCTGAGGTAAGAACGTGCAGTGACTAAGCCATCTACAATAACCAAATCAGTTTTGTGCTGACTGGTGATGCCTGCCCAGACTGTTACACTTCCTCCACCAAAGCTAACCCTGGCGACTATGTTGACCTCAGGGTATTGCTCACTTCGCCTCGACGACCATCATTTCTGTGCAAGGTGACCCGACACTAGTCAGTGAACAGGACGGTAGACCACTGCTGCACTGTCCAGGTCACTTGGTCTTGAGCCAACTGCAAACGTTCATGGTGGTGTCTTGGTGTCAGTGGAGTCACCTGCAATGGTAGTCTGGCATTCAAACCAAAGTGGTGGAGTCAGTTTCGAATGGAAACCTTAGTACCCCTCACATCAGGGCTGGTGTGAATGCACCCTTAGTTGTTGAAGCTTACACTTAAGGGGTCGGGAGGCACCCCAGATACCCAAATATACATACTAAAACAACGAAAAAGTGGCTTTTGCATAATATGTCCCCTTTAACTTATAGTCATTCTCCATCTATTCTGACTGTGCTTGAGTTACTTTGCAAAGAATAGTTTAAGTCTCTAGATGTGCATAGTCAGTGGTGTCTTAGTTCTTAGTTGTTTGTGTAGTCTTCGAGTTAAAGTTAATTGTGTTTCTGTTATGTCTCCCTCCTCTCTTATGTTCATTATTGCTTTAAGTTTCTTTTCGTCTTATTTCCTAGTTACCACTTTGTGTTTAATCTTTCCTTATGCTTTCTTAGGTTAATCTGTCTAGTCATTTCTTATGTTTTGTTTTTTGCCTCCCTCTCTGTTTCCTCCTTGTCATTTTTCCTCTCTGCCCCAGCTGCTAATTGCCTCCACCTGTTCTCTCCCTCTCACCTGCAACTGCTTCCCACTGATTAGTCCTCAAGTTTCTCTGCCATTTCCTCACTCCCTCCTCAGCATTTAAACAATTCTCATTCACTCACTTCTCGCTGGTACAACATCAAAGATTCCGTCTATGATTCTTGTTTCCCCCTCTCTGTATTTTCTGGTCCTCCTGAGTTCCCTGTTCTATGTTCTTTGCTTAATTGAATTCTAATTGTTTCATACCTTGCTGCATTTGGGTCTTAAATAGTACAAGATCATGACAAGTAGAAATATCAAAAAAGGTTGTTAAAGTATAGACTCAGTGCTGCAGAACACAAATGCACACCGCACTTTTTTAATTTCTAAACATTTTCAAAAGCATATATCCTTTTTCTATTTCACTGTTATGTGCCAGTTTGTGTCAGATTGTCACATAAAAGTTGATGAAATGTGCCCTGCGATGGACTGGCAACCTGTCCAGGGTGTACCCCGCCTCTCGCCCCATGACAGCTGGAGATAGACCCCCCCCCCCCCCCCCCCCCTCCCCCAGGCCCTGCACAGAAAAGACGGGTACAGAAAGATGGATGGATGGATGGATGGATGGATGGATGGAAGTTGATGAAATGAAATACACAAAGAAACTGAGCTTGTAATGTAGCAAAATGTGAACAACGGGCATGGATACTTTTTCAAGACACCGTACTAACACATAACACACTCCATTCATCGTCTAATTTCCTTAGATCTATTTTTAAATGGTGCAGAGAATCATAAATATTTGGTTTAAAATCTTGGTTTAACAAAGGATTTCCATTAAATAGTTTGATGAAATTAGAGAGGAGAAACTGTGTTCTTCAAAGAAAGCAACTCCAAAGCTGGGCCATCAACAGAGTGATTTATTAAATGATAAACTTTTAGCAACTTTGGCCCTGGTTCAAACTGTACAAAGCCCTGACATTTTTGCTAGTTGGCTCACTGATAACAAGCACAAAGACCACATGAATCATTCAACTGGAAACTGGAAGAGCTCAGTAACTATCTAAAGTATTACGCCTGTTATTTGCCATGGTTTTAAAAGACAAAAGAAATTTTTTACGTCTTCTTTTGATCAATGTAAAGGTTGCAGAAGTTTTTGTTTTTTGTATTATTTATGTTCTTTGAAGCCTGGCTTGTTATTTGTGTCTTCAATGCTCTGAAATGTAATAAAACATGTCCTTATCGGTTATATAGATAATTTTACTATAAGTTTATTTTAATTAACAAATGCATCCAATGCCCTGCAATGGACTGGCGACCTGTCCAGGGTGTACCCCGCCTCTCGCACCATGACTGCTGGAGATAGGCACCAGCCCCCTGCAACCCTGCAGAGCATGAACGGGTACAGATAATGGATAGATGGATGGGTGAAATGCATCCAACCCTTTTTAAAGTGATTATTTATTGTATGTGCAGCCCAAATAGTCAATATTATTGTAGAGTTCAGCCCTTGCTCAAGGGCACTTATTGTAAAATGTAAAGTATACATGAAAACCCCAAAACCATACTTAAAAAAAACCCTCAAACTTGATAAAAAACAGACATCACTATTCAGAATAAAATTTTGCATTAAAAATCAACAGCATGGTATACTGTTTTTTTTTCATTTAGTATGGCGGCAGTGATTACACAGCAGAAAGGATGTGGGATATCTTCTTTTTTTTTTTTTTCACTGAGATCACTGCTGATCGAAGTCGTACTACTCATTCCCAGAGCTGCTTCTACAGAGGCTCCTGTCCTGTTGAGGCTTGTCAGCAGAGTACAATACCCAGAGTCTGAATAATGTGGCCAGGAGCTAGTTTATTCAAGTACCTTTTGTTTGCGCTCCATGCTCACCTTTTCCCTGCACTGATGATCAGATAACCAGCAAAAAGAGGGGGAAAGAAAACTCCACACCATCTCCTGGGAAGCCATATCTGCCGCTCATTCTTTACAGAATGTGTCGCAGTGAATATAACAGACACTGCTCTCACTGTCTTATCTAGTAGGGGTAAAATGTTTTATTAAGAAATCTAAAATAACATATTAAAGGCCTGAATGCAGTTATTAAGATGCCAAATATGACAATGTCGTACCAAATCCAAGGTAGGTCTTTCTCAATCCCCATAAGATTTAGATTCTCTATTTATTCATGAGTTAAGAAAGGTCACCCACAGATCCATGGTTCCCTGAACAGCACTGCTTTCAAGATGGCATAAATAGACATAAATGAATTGCAGTAAAAGGATTTACCCACTTATGATCTTTTTAGTATTTTAGATCAAACAAATGGTCTGACATTTGGGAAAATACTTTTTTAAAATGATTAAAAAAACATTACTAGGAGTGTTAACACCACTCATATTTCTTCTAAATAACACTTAAAGAAAAACAAAACCCATGTTTTCTAACCTTGTCTGCATGTCTCCATAATGTGAACTTCCTTAATAGTAAAAAGAAAGCACCAATAAAATAAGCATTAACCATGTTTAAGTTTTACAAAGTGCTATATTATGGTGCTGTGAAAAAGAATTTACCCTTTACAAATTTCCTCTGTTTATGTCTCACACTTACATGTTTCAGCTCATCAAATTATTTATTTTTAATATCAAATCCCACATGGGGTTTTCAATTCAGATTCAAATTCAAATTCAAAATTACTTTATTAATCCCAAAGGGAAATTAAATGTTGTTGTAACTCATTATGCAAGTTCCTTCAAAGATGTGTTGTAGATGCTGATGGCTGTGGGTAGGGATGATCTCTTGTAGCGCTCTGCAGATCTGAAGAAGCCTCTGACTGAAGACGCTCTGTAGTTGTATGACAGTCTGATGTAGAGGATGCTCTGGATCTATGGCATCTTCTTTTCAACTCATCAGGGTTTTGTGGCTGCAGTTGAGGTATTATTTGAGCTTTTGTGATGTTAATCAGCTGCTGCCAGTTGTAAACCACCTTGTTGCCATGGTTATGCATCATAACAAATGTCCAAAAATAAAAAGTATCAGCAAAAATCCTTCCAGCTGCACATCATTCAAAACCAGAGAGAACAGTTGTCCACAAAAACAATGTTTCTACCAGAAATGGAAGAATAAAAGTTTAAAAAAAGAAAAAAATATGAACCAAAGTAACAGAGCTACTCCAACATGTTGCCACCTTGAGCGGCGCAATTTGTTAGCAATTATCTGCCCCGTCAACCTAATAACTGAGGATTGCCATCAAGTGTTTGGCAATAAGTGTTTTACATTGCTGTTAAAGATTTATAGCCTGCTCCTCATTGCAGAATTGATTTAATTCAGCCACATTGAAAGGTTTTGTAGCACGAACAGCATGTTTAAAGTTATGCCACACATCTCAATCTGATTGAAGTCTGGACTTTGTTTAGGCCTCTCATTTTGCTGAAGTGGACTTTCTTGTATGCTTCAGGTCATTATCCTGCTGCATAACAAGCAGATGTCCGAACATTCTCCTCTCTGGATTTTCTGCTAGAGGACAGAAATTATAGTTTTATTAACAACAACCTGAGTCCCTAAGCAGCAAACCAATCCCAGACAATTATGCCACTACCATAATCATTTATTGTTGGTTTGCTGTTATTTTTCTGAAACATTGTCATATGTAACGGGACACATACCTTTCAAAAGGTTCCACAGAATATTTTCCCAGAAGTCTTGAAGAGATCATCAAAATGTTTTTTTAGGAGATGTTCTTCTGAGTCAGCAGTGTTTTTCAACCACAATAAATTGTATTTATATCAGTCTATTTCTTGATGTTGAATCTAGAAACCTGATGCTAACTAAGGAAAGAGAACATGCAGAAAATTTATTTGCTGAATTAAGTGCACAATGTAACATTCTGCAGTGCAACTTTAAAAGTTTACAGCAAAACAAAACGGAGAGGGTTCTCAGCTATCATTTAACTCTGCATAGTGGTTTCTTGATTGTTGAGGTCTGGCAGTAATTACACGTGGGTGAAGCTAGTTCAATTTAACTTCGCTTATATTTTAAATGTGGTTAATCACATTTGATACATATGTGAACTAATGGGGCAATAACTGTTTCTGTTAGATCCTAGTTGGTTTAAAAAAACACACAACCTACTAATCCTACTGCTGGCATAGTAATATATACGTTACGACCCTCCGAGGATACAGTGCATAAAGCATAAAAATGGATGGATGGGTGTATTTTATCAGTAGCTCTTTTTCTCTTTTAGTCACAAATAAATAATCAAGCCAGAAGCAGTGAAGGAGTTCAGTGCCTCGCTCAAGGACACTTTGAGACATGAAGAGGATACGGATCGAAGCAGTGCCCTTCTGATGGTAGAAGACCACTCTGCCCTGGATGCAAGGATATGTCAGAGGAAAATAGGCAGTAGCTAAATGATGAGGCTGAACAGTCCCACGTTTGGTTTACAGACTAACAATAAAACAAAGTTATGGCTTTGGACAGATATTTTTTTCTTTAATGAACTGCAGGACATTTTTGTGCAACTTTGGGTTTCTCATACATTTTTCTAAAATTTGATTTTATTTTACTCTTTCCTGAGTTTTCCCATGCTTTTCTTGTTTAATTATTTTCTTACCTGTTTTTAGTTTTTACATATTCTCCATGTAATTACTGGCTATTTTCTTTCCGTGCCTCAGTTTCTGCTGCCCTACAGCTGCAGCTCCTTCACTAAATTAAACTTACCTGTTCATTTTTCCACTAATCACTCCTCCCAAAAGGCATTCATTTAGATTTTTTTGATGTCTTTGTTCTTTCATTATGTAAGTTTTGCACTCTTTAATTTATTAAATCATTTACTTATTTCTTTCCTCCTGCCTGTATTTGGGTCTTCTGCCAACACACAACAAGACAGAGCCAGGCCTATCCACTTGCTGGTTTGGCCTTTGAACTTGGGCTGCTTAATATTTACCTCTTGTTAATATTGTCCCGCAAAGGAAACAACAGTGTTTGAGCAGCAGTAAACAGCAAATCAATTAATGCAAATGCAGGGGAAATCTGCATATTCATAAATATGTGGAAAAGGGATGAATTAAGCAAAGGAATCTTTACACTGCTTTCTGAAGTATTCATACCCAAATATTCATACAAATTTTAATTCAATTCAATTGAAAAATACTTTATTGATCCCAGAGGGAAATTAAGTGTTGTTTTAGCTCATATAATTAATTAATTGTTTTGTTTAATGTGCTTTGTTGGGATTTTATGTGATAGATAGATAGGTCTGTCACATAAAATCCTAATGTAAAAAGCGATACATGGTTTTCAAAATGTTTTACAAATAAACATCTGAAAAAGTGTGGTATCTTTCTATTAGGACCACTTCACTCTGATACTCCCAACTAAAATAGATAAAATCACATATTTTTACAAGGCACCTTCTGTTTACCAGCAGAAAGACCAAAGTGAGTTCATACATGGCTAAATTTTTAAATACTGCCCATACAGTGGCTCTAAAGCTTGCTTTAAATTATTAATATTTGTCTGCATATTTAGCACAAAAATCTGAGTGGTGACCTTTATGTCTAAGACTACTTCTTAACCAACTTCACTGTATCTTCATGTGTTCATGAACTTGCCAGGAATCCAGCTCAGACTAAAGTATAGGATGGTGCTACATTTATCCAACAAACAGTCCAGAATAAAAATCTCCCAGTGAGCTTCCGAGGTGTTGGTATTCTGATTTTGTTTAATTTGGACACAGCCGAGCTAAACCTTCCATGATTTAGAGTCATTACTTTGAGTTAAGGTAACTGGCGGCTGGTTGTTTTTAACTGTAAAGCCCTGACAGTTCTATTGAGTCACAGTTCAAAAATATCAGCTTATTACAGCAGTTAGATGAATATTTTTCATCTCTGAATTGTATGTTTAAAGGAAAAAAATGAGTTTTTCTTATTGCAGCTCACACAGAAAGGATAAATGATCTGATTCTTCCTTAACCTCGCTCTGTTGTTTTGTTGAGGCCATGCATGTTGTTGCTGTGGAGCGTAAAACCACTTAGAAACAACTCGTAGTCTGACAGATTTCCCAGCCCTGATTCATCATAATTAGGTCACCGACTCGGTCTGCTGGCCTCTCAGTGTTCAGCTCACACTCACCCACTTACATGTGCCTTGCTAACAGTACTGAGATAATCAATGGTCAAAATATAATGCAGTGAATGTGCATTAAACCAGCTCATATTTTGTCATTCACTTAATCTTGAACTCATCTACTGCCTGATATCATACTTTAGTATGTATTTGGTAAGTAAATTGAATTAAGGGTAATCGCTTTTACCTTCAATCACCTTGTCATTAGACTTTATGATAAGTGACTTCCGATATTTTCTATATTCACAGCATGTAATAGATTGAAGCAGAAAATGCATTGAAAAGCTCACTGCTTCCCACCAGAAAAAAGGAGGATATTAAATTGAATAAATTACCTAGGATACAGCTGCACAATTAGAAGCTAGTCTTCTTTTCCATTTGTCTTCTCAAGTCTCTCTATTTTGTAATTTATTTTCCTTACCTGGGTGTGAATGAATGCAGGCACAGTTTGATTGGATCCAAACATCAGGCAAATATGCAATTTGCTTAGACCTTCCTTCCCTTAATTTGTTGCTCAGAGCAGAGTTGAGTGTGAAGTGGTGTAATCACATCTAAGTAGAGACCCAGTAATATGGTTTTTCTGCCAGAACTCACAAGCTGCATGGAGTTTCCCAAAAAGATCCTGGAGGGTCAGACACCCACATGCGCCTATCTGGTGAACATTTACCAACTTAACTTTGTTACAGCTAAAGCTTACTCTTGCAGAAATACTTAATGTTGGTCTGTAAATTTTACAGTACCATGAAAAAGATTTCCACTAATTTCAGTTTCATCAAACCACTTCCACCATTAAAAAATAGGCACAGTAAATATATAAAAACCATTATATTTATTGCTGGTTGATATACCTATGTTGTATGAGCAAACTGCAAAACAGAAAAAATAATATTATTTTAGAGTGCGTTTGCATTTCATTATTGAAGGTGCCAATAAATGTGACCAAAGCAATCATTTTAACCTCTCCCAAATTTTGTTAGTTTATTTACCCCAACACCCCCCTATATTTGTTAGCTAAGGTGACAAACAACAATGACTAGCATATGTAAACGGAAAAAAATCTGTTTTTTCTCAAGCTAACGCCTATTCTGAAAAGCACAATTAAATGGTAAAAGAGACGATTCAGTAAGTATTTTAATGTAAAAAAGAGATTTTCAGCTACTCCCATGAATTTTTTTTGTTGTACACAACCACTACACATTTTTTATGGTAACACAGCGTAGGCCTACTGTAAGAAAATGGCGTTGTAAGTCTGTCTTTTTTTACCTTCAAATAATTGCACACTTACTGTGCCTTTCTCTCTTTGGTGTTTCTTAACAAGAGGAGCAGTAAAGCATGAGTTAAACATTTCTGAAAGACAAAATGCAGTTGCTTTGACAGAATGCTGCAAGTCTCTCATCTTAAAGCCGCAGGGTTTAGCCTGGCTTAAAGTTAGACCAATCTGGACACTGCCAATGTGAAGATGTTCTGATGGCGTTTGATTTTCATCAAAGAAGACAAACTCAGCCCTCTAACAATTTAATTCCGCAATGTGATCTTTTTTTTAACATTTTTGCACAATACCTACAGCTCATTTCAGGTAGCATATAATAACAAGGAGATATTTCATGGGCAAAAATCTCATGTCAGTCAAGTTAACCTTGGTATGCATTCATTTTTGTGTGTATACAGAATGTTGCATTCTCATATCTCCTTGACCTTGAGCAGGTATGTGTTGGAGATGAAGAGGAATCATATGAGGGGTCATCTGCAGCAACCAGCAAGGGTTGAGGAGACAACAAACACACAACAGACACAAAATAACAGTAGCACTAACCTAGGACTACCTTCTGTAAAAAGAAAAAAAGAACACAAAGCTGCTGGTAGCAACAGCTCTGTTAATGACCCTGTTACATTATTAGTTTGTTAAGAAACCATGGGAGCACTAACCCAGATCCACCTGTTGAAAAAAAAAAGAGTGCACATAGTTTATGGTATTAATAGCCACATTAACGACTCATTCCAGGAAGTAGAGTCAGCTAAACACAAAAAGTGAGGATTACAGAACTAGTTAAAAACAATAAATTAAAAGGATGTGGACTTATCAAGAATAACATTGGTTTAGATGCTTGAATCAAAAGTGTTTCAGCAATTATTTATTTGAAAACCTTGAAAAATTATGTAAATCTTTTAAAAGAAAGTATATCTGAAACTGACTGTTTAGCAGAATGTGCCATGAGGAATTCCTGTTATCATGTTCACCAAAAAGAAGGAGAATTTCCATCTGTGAAACTAAAGTTTCAGTTTGAGTGCTGGGAGGGGAATTAGTCAAGCACTTGACAGGTAATGCCACCCAGTGCTCACAGCATTAAAATGTAAATTGGAAGATCAACGGTGTCAAAGGCAGTTCTGGGGTCTAAACGGATTAAAAATGAGCAATTTGCTGTACCCGCTTTTCAAAGAATGTCACCATCATCATTCAAATTAAAAGCAGGCTTTCCTCTCTTTGGGTGCCAGCAAATTCATATCACTCTAGCAGTAGGCTCTTTGTAAAAGTGACAACATTCAAAGAGTTGTCAGAGTTTTATGTTGTCCATCTGATTGCTGTCCTGAAATAGCTTGTCCTGATATGCAGTGGAGAGGATGTTAGATGTGTGGATATAGCTCGTGCTTGTGCAGGATCTGAAGGAGAGGTGCTTCACTTTGGAAATGATGATGGAAACACCATCCAAATGAGGTAACATCTATGTACTTACTTTTTAATGACTGTGCATGACACAAAATTAGTCATCTTGCATACATTGTAAAAATAAACTGTTAGAATGTAATCAACAAAATTGGTTCAACAACTTGCACTCAGTTTATTTGAGTAAATCTTAACCACCACCTTTAAGTAATTTTTACCCAAGTTTCACAGCTAAAAAAACACTTAAATCCATACACATCTGTTAAATGTGTACTTAATTATTAGTTACATTTTATATATTTTATTTACTGGCTATTAAGCCAATTAATTAAATCATAACTAATTTATTAACATGTGATTAATTAATTAAATTAAGGTTTTTACCCCACTGACACTCTTTAGAATAATGAAGTCAAAGTTACTTATGTTGCTTGCTCATCTGTGCCATTAGCATTTCCTGTTAGCTAATGCTAATTATCAGACTTTTGTGAAAGTTATTATGGGAAATGGACTGAACTTATATAGCACTTTTCTAGTCATGCTGACCACTCAAAGCGCTTTACACTGGATCCACATTCACCCATTCTCAATCTCAAAGGAGCACACATTCAAACACAGATCCACAGATCGGTAGTCAACCTGGGGTTAAGCGCACAGGGGCACATCAACATGTGAGAGGCGGAAGCTGGAATCGAACCTACAACCCACATATGCACATAACTGCTTCTTGCTTTGAATTGACTAAAGAAAAACTCTTCCTTGGTTGCACAGCTATTATCGTAAAGACATAATGCCTATTTTCAGGGCATATAATCAGTTTAACACAGTCAGATATTTATCACGTGCAGATTTTTACACACGATACTTTACAGTAGAAGATATATGGTGTTGTTTAACAGGAAGCAAAAGTAAATCTAGCTTGTGAGTTAGCCATAGCTAGAGTGAAATTCACTTACATTATTGATTTTTCCCTGTCCAGAACCAGAGCTGTTAAAAACAAAAAACACTGTATATTGATTTTTTCTGGCTTCCTATTCTAATAATCTATTTAGAGATAAACAATAAATACAAAGGCATTCAATGCATTTGTATAGTTTTTTATTATGTGTGGTAATTCACTGAGTAAAACAAATTATTCAGATTAATTACACATAAACTATTTTTAAGCTTTCATTTTTCTTTGTTTGATTTATAATACCTTTAATAAAATGGAGTCAAACATAGTAGTTCCTCTATAATATTAGTTTGATTTCAGTAAATGTTGCCAGATATCCCACATACAATTGAAACCATACTGCAAAAAGATTAAACCATTTTCTTCTCACTGTCTGAGGGTTACTAAATGCCATTAAATGGGAGATTTCTTTAGAATTTTCTTATTATTATTTTCTTCATATTTAGTAATTAAAATATACCAACAAAACTATGCTTTTAAAAAAATTGGGGAAAATCCAGATGCTGATGTGAAGACTCGCCAATCTTCTGAGTAATCTGGTAACTCCCAACATCTGTGGTAAATAAACCATACCCTTTGTTTTAATGTACTTTAGGGCCACACTCCTTCCTTGTGACATCATGGAAACTTTAAAAGAAATCACCAATGAACAGAGTTGTGGACAAGTCTAGTTCATCTTTGGATACAATTTTAAAATGCCTGAAAGTGCACTTTTATCTGTTAAACAATTATATGTAAGTATAAATACAACGGAAATCTCCAGCCATCAAAGGGTTTAAGAAGGACCTGTGCTTTGTGTCCCAGAGATTAACATGTTTTGGTGTGAATGTGTATCGACCCCAGAACAAAAGCAAAAGCCCTTGTGAGGACGGTGGCTTAAGCTGGTAAGAGAGGGTCATTATCTACAGTGAAACAGGTCCTGTACTGACATGGCCAGAAAGGTCACTCAGCAAGGAAGAAGCCTTTGCTCTAAAAACAACAAAGAAGGAAGATAAAAGTTCAGATTTCACCTTAGGGAAAAATACCTTAATTTTGGAGACACATCCTATAGTATGAAGTCAAAATGTAAGGTATTCATGAACCCATTTACATTTACAGAAATATGGTATAAGTTGCAAGACTGAGGGTACTGTCCCAACTTCGAAATATGGGGGTGGCATGAACGTGTTGCAAGAGTGTTTTGCTGCAGGAAGGGCTGGTGTACTTCTTGTTTAAAAAAACATATATTAATCCTAAATAACTTAAAACAGGAAAAGTTTGGTCTGATTTAATGTCAGATTGTAAGGAAAAAATGGTTTGTATGCAGTGTTTGTAAACATTTTGCAGGATGTAAATAACTGATGAGGTTTTTGTTTTTTGTTCACTTTGGCATTGTATGTTTACTATTAAAATACTTCATTTTGGTCTTTTTAAAATACCAAGTATGGACTTTTTGAGACACGACAGAAGATAACTTGTACTAACTTTATGTGGCAACAAAGAATGGTAATGTTGGCAGGGATCAACATTTACAGCTGTGGTCATGGGATTTTTAGTGAGTTAAGCGGTTAGGAGGAAATACTATCAAGTAAATATGATCACAGGATTCTTTGACAGCTGACCTCAAAAGGACAGTCAAAACAGAGGCCTCAGAGAAAACTGATTAGGACAATGCAGCCTTGTCAGTCTCTATAGGGCGGTTCACGTTTGTTCTCTGAATGAGCAGCCAAAGAAAAATCCTTTTCGAGTTACATGAGGGGGTCAACCACTATTTCTTTGAACATGACGGCAGTCTATCACTCATCAAATAGGCAGAAGCTTCTTTTTTAGTTCTGACTGTGAAACGATTTCAAATCCTTTAGATTGGTTATTTTCGTCAGTAAAATGCATTTCACCCAACAGAATCAAGCATCCCCACTGATTACATTATGTGTTCTTGAGCTGCAGAAAATCTATTTACTATTAAACACAAAACATACAGCAAAAATTGGATACAAACAGCTAAAAAACAATAAATACACTATAAATAGTAAAACCATTTGTCCAAGGAAACAGCATTGTACAAGAATCCTCTTAAAAGAGATATTGGCATTCAGTAAACGCGTGAAAAAGTCCTCCAGGCGGTTTGAGTGAAAAGAAAGTACAATCATCTCCTTTCTGATGTGGTGGGGTTATGAGAAGTGCTAAGGATCACTTCCCAACTAACACAGTGAGACCTCAGAGAACGCCCTTAATTGTATTTGTTCCACTTGATGGTCATAAAGAAATCCTGCTCCCTGATTTACTATAAAATCAGGTTTTTAGGGGAGTCATCCCACACTTAACATCCCTCACTGTCTTCTTTCAGGCTGGAACTCTATGCTGCCCTGGGCAGTCTAAATGTGCATACCGAGGACATTTATTTAAAGTGATAAAATACATGTGATAAAATAAACTGTGTGATTAATTCAGCCATAAGTCAAAATCATTGTATGCCAACAAAGTCATAATGTCATGTTTTCTTTTAAATCAGAGGTGAAAGGATGAGTCCATTAATCTATTTAATTTCATTTTGAACTTTTTTTTCAATTTGTTAAGTGTCAGCAATTTACCTTTCTCCTTGCCCTTCATAGGAGCAAGTTTATATCACTGAATTTATGGCTCTAGCTTAATGGAGCATACTCTTCTAAAACATGAGACCTTGCTGCAGACAAATTCTTTATGTGAAAATATACAACAGGTGAAAATGATTTAATTAACTGTGGAATTTGTTTCCTTAATTTTCACTAAATGGTGTAATGATACATCCCTAAATGCACTCATTGGCCACTTTAGTGGGTACAGCTTTTCAGTATTGAGTTGGGCCCCCTATTGCCTTCTGAACAATTCTTCATGCTATAGATTCAACAAGGTGCTAGAAACATTTCTCAGAGATCTGGGACCATATTGACATAACAGCTTGACATAGTTACTGCCGAGTTGCATATAAATGATGCAAATCTCCTATCCCACCACATTCCAAAGATACCCTGTTGCATTGAGGTCTAGTGACTTCATTGTGATTTTCAAGAAACCAGCTTGAGATGATTTGTGCATTTTGGCATGGTGCATTATCCTGAGGAAGTACGCATTTGATGACATCATTACAACCCACCTATTATTGAGCAAGACCCTACTTTCCCCTTGCTTTGACCTGGCAGATCATGGGTTTGGAGATTGTGGACTGGATTATGTCTAATATGACTCAAGAAATTGATATTTTTGTTGTGTAAATTGTGGATTGGCTATATTTTCTTCAGATGCACTCAGACCTTAAAAGTTTCTAGGTGAACATCTCAGACTCTCATTTCACCTTTAAACTATTCCCAAGAAGGTTTTCTCAGGCCTGGATGCTAACGTGGTGGGGGTTGCGGGTTACTACTGCAAGAGCATGTTGTTCCCATGAAGGGGGGAGGGGGGAATGGAGGTACTAGTCTCTAAAACTGTCAAGCCTCCAAAAGAATATCAAAATCTAGACTTTCCAAGTTAACAATGCGAAGCTGAGCAATGTCAAACTCTTCATCTGTCAGATTTGCTTAAATCCAAGCAATCTAATTCTTGGGAATTAAATTTGCCTGCCTTTTCACCATACTTCCACACAGATTTCTCTGTTTCTAATCTAATTACATAAACAGCCGCGGGGCATCTCCTGTACCTGCATTTGGCGTCATAAAGATTTTAACACAACAGCGTGACTATTAGCGGTCCCCGAAACCTGGCAAATATTTGCTCTCACTTTCTGCGACACATCCTCTAATAGTTGCATCCTTTGAAACAAATGGGTTCTTGCTCCCCCCCAGGTCTCGTCCAAGTATAAAGTCAAAGCTGCTAAATCAAATATTCATGTCTTGGGGGCGGGGGGGTTGGGGGGGGGGGGGCATTTAACAAATGGTTGTTATTATCTGAGAAACCAGTCAGGCGGTTAATTATTGTTGTAAAGGGAAAATCAAGCCACATGATAAAGCTAACAGGCATTGTAATATTCAAATTTCTCTTCCTTTCTGTAAGATAAAGTTCTGCCAATGGATGGAGAGATATAAAACCCTCCAAAAAGGAGAGATGATGGAAAGTGTTTGTGAGAGTTTAGAGTGCCCTCTCAATGGTACTTTACTTTTATGATGTGAATAATGGGACCTGCTTGCTTTTGCCATTTGCAGATTAGGTCACGGTTGGGGTTTCTGCTGTATCAGACGGGCTATGGCTGTGGGTTTTAGTCCTGCTCACTGCACCTGCTTTCCAAGCCACGTTGAAGAGCCCCCAAAGCCAGCGGGTCCAATCAGAGGCGAGTACCTGGAATAGCTTGCCAGTGACTCAAAGAGGAGAGAGGGAATATAGCTGCAGGGTGGTTCAGCCTCTTCGAAGCACCAAAAAAAAGTGTTTTGGTTGTCAGATCCCATCTTTTAGGTCAGCTGCTTTTGGGCTTTAGTGCAAACAGGAACACACTCTGGGGTCTGTTAGACGAAGTTTGGCAATGACTTTATCCCTCAAGGCATCGTGCTTTTTGTAGTCTAATCTCTTTCTGCTACAAGATACCATATGGTAACAAAATGTAGTCAGAGGAAATCTATTTAATCCTCCATTGCAAGCACACCAGAACTCAAGGAGGTCGACAAGGTAAACGCAAATTTGACGCTTAGGTGAAAATTTATTAGAATCTTGATGTTGGAATACTCCAGCTCCCTGCAGTGATTGAGCTTTAAAGATATAAAGGAAAAACGTTCCTCAATTTATCTTAAGCTATTATTTCATGGAAAACATTTTAACTTTTTCATACACCTTCACTTTATACTGAGCAAATCCTTGAACAAAGATAGTCAAGGACCCTCGAGAGGGTATAACAAGTGAGTGCAGATCAATATAGCTAGTATGTGTTAAATTTCAACGTTGTTTGATGTCTGGACAGGTTCACAGGGAACAGGTTCAGGCCTGACACAGAAGCTGAGTCACCTTGCTCCTCATTTTTAAACAACTCCATAACAAGAGATGGTGCAAGCTAGATTAAATATCATTTACTTTTTATTCCTCTTTTTTCCTGCACATGCTTTTTCCCCTTTTGAAGTGTGTGACAATCAGTATTTCCAGCTGAGTCCTTCCTGCTTGAAAGAGCTGCTGACAGAGAGCCCCGAAGATGAAAAGCAACTCGGAGGATGCCAAAGGAATTATACAAAAACATCATTTATTTTTAAAAGTGTCATAAAAAATATGAAAATATCAAAATCATTCAGCATCACAGCTTTCACTGTTAATGTACAATCATCTCAGTCACACTTACATTCAATATATAAAAATATATATAAAAAGGCACCCTTTTGCTGAAAAATACATAACATTGCAGAGTAAAAATGAGGCACTTGTTCTGCTATATTCGAGTGCTGGCAAACTGTTTCTACAGACTGTGCAAAAGTTAATGATAATCTCCCTACATCTAAGTTTGCACTTGTTCCCTGTGTAGCAATGGCTTTAGTATTACATTGGTTTAGTCATACTGCCAATCATATGGCAGCTTTTGGTTAACGCTTGTGTAAAAAGGTTGGTACAAACACTGAAGATAACATTGTGAAGGCCTGGAAAACTTTCTGCACAAGCAGAAAGTGCCTGAATAGCACAGGTAGGTTAGTACACCATTCAATAAAAGCTCAACACTGATTGCAATCAGGAACACTGATTGAAGAAAAGAGAAAAAACATCTGATCGCTGAGCTATTTCTCAGTTTGAAATGAAATGGACCACCTGCAAGACAAAATAGGTCTGCGTGTTATGTGATATTCGGTGTAATTCCCTGACACCTTTCCTGCAGCTTCGGGGAAAAAAAGCACTAAAGGCGCAGAAATGTATTCCCAGTTCAGTGGGCTGTACAACAGCCAGATTCCTCATGCTTGTGCAGAAGAGACATCCTGGAGAAGGTTTTGGAGCAGTTCTTGCATTGGTATTTTTTCACATCCGAATGGGTCTGTAGGTGAGCCCTGAGATTGGACCTGTCCGCAAACGCCCGGTTGCAGTGTGGGCAGGAGAAGGGCTTCTCGCCTGTGGAGGCAGAAATAAAAAAACAAAGGCTTTATTAGGATGCGTTAATATCACAGCTTTGCTTAAGTTTGATAAATAAAACTAAATCAAGTTAGACCTGTTGCCTCCCTAACTCCAAAGGCCCAAGTTGTGATTCTCCATCCACTCACCCGTGTGCGTCCTGATGTGTCCCTGGAGCAGCCACGGTCTTGAGAAAGCTTTCCCGCATATCTTGCAAACGCAAGGCAACGTGTGAGTCCTGATGTGCATTTTAAGAGCTCCCAGACTGACGTACTCCTTCTCGCAGTATTTACAGCTGAAGGATTTCCTCGCCTGGGCGTCGCAGTGAAGCTGCTTGTGCTTGAGCAGTCCAGAGTAGGTGGAGTAGGATTTGCTGCACAGACCGCACTGAAACTTCTCCACCTCCACCCCGCTCGGGTCCGTCAGCTTGGGCAGCATCCGCTCGTCTTCATCGCTCCTGGGGCTCTCCGAGCCGCTGTGGTCCTTGGAGGAAGTGTCGGACAGAGACGAGGGGTATCCGGAGATGGGGGAGAGGTCGCTGGGCAGCGGGGATAGCGGCAGGCTGCTGGTGGTCCACACGGTGATGGGGCTATAGGCGGCCGGGCTCAGGATCTCTGGCTGGGGGATGACGGACAGGGGGAGGCCCTTGTAGGAGTGCGGCGTGATGAACACTGGAATAAAGAGCGTGGAATGAAAACTGTTATCTGAACTGCGTGAGGAGCGCAGATTTCAGAACTGGCCAGTGATAATAAATATAAAATAAACCTCGGCACAATTCATGCATTAAAAAGCTTTTACAAATTCATTACGTCACTCTACAAACAAACTTTACCTGTTGGGCTTTCGAGCTCACTGTAATTTGGCTTCTTTGCGGAGTTTATGTGCTTCTTGACCAGAAAAGAGCGTGGCATCTTGGCAACAAAACAGGAAAACTTTTGGCAAACTTTTTTTCTCTCTCTTTCTCGCCTCAACAGTTTGCGATCCTTAAAGTTTGTTGCGTAAAGACGGAAATCCTTATTGCTTAAGTCCAGCGGAGTGTCATGGTGGGTCGTTACGTTCTTGGAAACAGTGCCGCGGGTAGTTGCTGTAAAGAGCTGTAAATACTGCCCCATCAGGTGCATAGGTGGAGCCATCTACTTTCATTTACATATGCTGGGAGCTCCAACCAATTAAATGTCGCCTGGTTTTAGCCTATGGGAGCACATGACTCTAAACTGGGGCAGTCTTACTGAAGTTTTCTACACCTAAGACAGGTGCTTTCTACAGAAGTCGTTTCATCACTTAAAAAAATTAATAATGCAGCAAGAAGTGGGGTGCTCACAAAAAGGTTGGATGTTCAAAGATGCGCAGAACGTTACTACTTTGTCAGTTGTAACTTTATTATTCTTCCGTGGCACATTTCAATGAAGAATGTGCCTATAAAACAAGGGCGCCAACAAGGGTCAGTGGTCACTTGTCTAGCTGTTCTAATCTCCCAGCTCTCACCTCAGACAACCTTATATGCATCATATTTTTCATTGAAGAAAGGATAACTTATAGAGGAATTTCAACAATAATTTCTTAGTTTATTTATACATGTGCATTTACATATTTACTTTTGTCTTTTAAAACAGAGTTCATTTTGCACATCCATTGCCCATCAGTTTGGCCACCAAGGGGGGAGGATGCCACTTTTTGGCAACTCCTGTAAAGCCTATATCCCTCATTTTTTACATCTGTGGGGGAAAGAGGTGGGGGAAGGAGGGTGGTCATTGTCTGTCTCCAGAAGTCATTGGGTGAGAACAAGCTTATATGCATAATATTTTAAGTTCAAGAGAGATTAAGACACATTTCAACCAGTTTTAATGTAATATTTAATTATTTGGTTAATCCTTAAATTGTTGTAATTTACTGCCTTGGGGGCAATACCCAACCCTATAAATTTTCATGGCCAGATAATCTTACATGCAAATATTTTTTAGGGAGGAATTTATGAAAATATTGAGTGACTTCATTCATTTATTTAAATATTTTTTTTATTCATAGTGCCCCTTTTTGAACCTGCTGGGCCCCATTCCTGACGATACCCTTAAAGGATACCTTGATTATATATTTAGCCCAAAAATTAGGAGTTACACATCTTAAAAATCATTAGCTCTAACCTTTTGGGGGGGGGGGGGGGGAACTCTACAGTTGCTTTCAGTTCTGCTTTTCAACCCAAACCTTATTAACTGAACCCCATCTGGCTTTAGATTTGAATTCTTTTTAACATCCCCCAACCCCCTGCACCTATACCAACATTTGCAAACTAAATGATAGTTACACATAAATGATGTCTCATTCTGTATACTTTCATTTCTTCCAAATAACAACTGGGTCCATGAAAACCATCAACAGACCAAACTTCATGACTCCATTCCTCATTGGTTCTGTTCGATATAGGTTAGAAAAGCCACAAACCCCCTGGCCCGGGTGAAATAAGGCTTTACTCCTCATAAAGTACAGTCCCTCTCAAGGTCAGCATGATAATCAAATTTAGCCCTGCTGCTGCTGAAGTGGACAAAGAGAGGCAAACTTAGCAGTGTACGCCCCCTTGTGTTGGAGTCAGTTCTTCAGAGGAAAGGGGATTTTGGGGTGTTGTACATCTTTACTAAGAGGTCAGAGGCTTAGCCTGTAGTGAAGCTGAAAACCAGCCACAACCTGGAGCACTTTGATGGGTTGGGTCAGCAGATATAAAAAGCTCCTTATTTCTGGGCCAAGCGTTGAGTTAATTGTGATTCGCTTATCTTATCTAGAAAGCATAATTGTAGAACAAGAATGGTTTTCCTTCACTGCCGCTTGGATTAGAAAAGGGAATGGAAGGTTATCAGTGCATAATAACTCCTGGCTACCGTGGCAGATCCAACTCTTTGCATGGTGTGCGATACAGCGAGGTACAATGGCGTTTGCCGGTGAACAAGCAGAAAATGTTGTGCACTCTTAAGGAAAATGCTTAGAAATCAATACCAGCCAAACTGCAACCAAGAGAAGCAGAGCGTGCACGGACAGGTGAAAGATGCCTTCTTGCAGTTTTTATGCTTCACCTCTGTTTCCCCTCAGTTCTGTGGATGCTCTTTTACTGTCAGTGGGAGTTAAAGCAAGCAGCAGCCAGGACTCACATCATATCAAATAATCCTGAAAAGCAGAGGCTGCAGACCAGGGGCTCAAAAATTATTTAAAAGCTCTTTGAATCCTTGGTTTGCAGTAGGTCATGCTGTAAAAAATGGAGTTAAAGTGTGAGCTTATGTTTCTCTGGTTAAGCACACATAAAAGGGATAACATGCAGGGGTCAGATATCTGCTATGCAGTCCAAGCACTTTCGTCTTCCTTCACTTTCCAGTAATTTTAATTTAGACTGATGTTTGCTGTGTTTAATCTTTTGTGTTTTCTGTCATCATTTACATTTCATCTCTGAAAACATTTTTAAAAAGCACCAACATCAAACCGGTCTTAAGAGCGGAATCACCAGGATGAGAAATGATTCTGTTTCATCTTTTATGCTTAATTTTTTTCATCTCTTCTCTTATTAATTGTAATCTAGTTTATCTGCCTTGACTTTCAAAGGATTATTTCTACATTACTTCTGCTTCTATGTTTTTTTCTCCTTGAATCCTCCTTAATATATCTAACTATACAAAAGTGTGCCTTTGCCTGCACTGATGTATGTCTTACAGTGCCTTGCAGAGTATTCATACCCCTTCAACTTTTTTGAATATTGATCACATTGCAGCTGCAAATTTGAATACATTTTAATGGGATTTTTCAAATATAATGTGCATGATTGTGGAGTAGAAGGAAAATGCTGCATAGCTAAAAAACAACAAAAAACAGAAAAGTGTGGGAGGCTTGTGTATTCTATATTATCTATATTGAGTCAAAAAGTTGAAGAACCACATTTAGATGCAATTACATCAGTAGGTTATTTGAAGTATACTATACTAAAATGTTGCCCATTTTACTTTTTAAAATAGCTACATTGGATGGAGAGCGTCTATGAAAAGCAAAAGCTGTTTGTTCACTAATATTCTCTAACAAACTTTTGAGGCCTTCACAGAACCGCTGTATTAATACTGAGATTAAGTTACACACAAGTGGAGTGTATTTATTAACTAGGTTACTTTTGTCTAAAGTCATTTATCATTTTCCTTCCACTTCAAAATTGTGGACTGTTTTATCTTGATCCTATAAAATAAAAAAATTCATTGCTTTTTATGGTTGTAATATGTCAAAATGTGAAAACTTTAATGTGTATTTAGAAGTAATAATAGTCTTAGATGTATACTGGATACCATGACTGTGTGTTTAGGACAAATACTTTCCTTAGACTTATTTAAAAAAAATATATAAATTAGCAGAAAAATTATAGATTTGATGCTATTAAAGAACAGCATCTATTTATTTATTTTAGAGGTGGTTTATGGTTTATTGCTGTATTCCTTGTTGAATCTGGTTCACGTCCCACCAAAGAACCAAAGAAGAGAGCATTTAACACACACTAACTATAACACAAAGTCTCTTTTGTGAAATAAATTTCAGGTCCAGTCTTTTTTCAAACTATTTTTAAAACGTTGAGACAATGTTCTTTTTGATAAGCCACTCCACCTTTTATTTGGTCTTTAGATATCATTGTATTTTGCTGCTTTAAGATGTGTTCAAATAAAAGTCATAGTTAGACTCCTTTAGGATTCAGATATGTTAGGGATAAAGAAACTTTATAGCAGGACAGTGAAAATCATGACATGTTTGAAATAGCAGAACCTGCTTGGTGAATTGAGAGTCAGAGAAAGCATCCAGTTATTATCCCTAATCACATCATTATTGCCCCTGGCGTAGATGACCTCAAGAACAGCTGTTAGGGACAATACAATACAAAGCAATCTATTGCAACAGCGTTAAACGTAATTAACAAGCCTTAATTAAGAGATTGTTCCCTGAGACAGAATTATACACATACTGTACCATTTATAATTAGCTGTCCTGTGATGGCTGGCTCAGATGAGCAAGTTTAAAACATCGTCGTGTGGTTTAAAGAGCGAGACATTGCAGCCAGTGAGATGACAGTATGGAAAATGAGGAGCACCTGGTCATTGTGCTCAGCTGCCCACAAGGCCTCATAGCGAGCTCAGATGCTATATCGGGAGACTGGACGCATGCACATTGTATGTGTGTGTGTGTTCAGTGACACTGACAGCACAAAATGAGTCAGGAGTGTCAGACTTTGGAGCACTCAGAAATCCATCCATCCCTTTTCTTTATTTTCTCTTATGCACTAGCTTTTGAACCTTGAGAGCATCAAAGTAAATTGATTTGTTTTGGATTGTCTTTAAGCAGGATGGCAGATCCTTATTCACAGACTTGATATCATAACCCTAAAGACCTAAGATAACCCTAACAAACCTTACTTCTTACATAACCCTACAGCCTGTCCTCACTCAACTTCTTTAGGCTTAACCCTGGTGTCGAACAATGTATTTCACCTCAAATTAAAGGTTGAATATTATTGGCTACAGCTGCTTCTCAGCAAAAGAGAAGCAAAATGTGAATGCCAAAGTAAATATATGAACCTGCTTATATTTTTATCTCCATACCCTTGCCCTCAAGCTAATTTGATCCTGTCTGTCCTTCAATTATGCAGCAAGAGAGAGAAAAGCTAAACCTGTCTTCTTCACTCTCATCCTCTGTCTTTTATTTGAAGGTCTACATCTTACATTGGTTCACACTAAGGCATGAATCCCATTTCATTTTCTAGGGTTACTCCCAGTCCTACCCTCCCTGTATTCCTTGGGACTTGTTTCAGGTAGTATCATTTGAAGATTTATCAGTTCTATAGCAGATGTTGAAATACATGATTTTTGCTTCTTAAGGTGTAACAAGAATACAGAGCACACTATTTTTCAAAGCTCTATGAGAGAATTAAGATTCTTTTAAGCAAATGTGAGGCGGGTCTTTGCGTTTTTTTGGTCATCAGTGCTTTTGATCTTGGAACTTTACCATGGATGTCATTTGTGCCCTGTCTATTTCCTATTGTTGAATCATGAATATGGACCATGACTGAGTCAAGTTTTTATTTGTTTATTTGTTTATTTAAAAGGATCCCCATTAGCTGACGGACATATGTCAATTAGTCTTCCTGGGGTCCGAACAGTATTACAGACACCAATTTAACCCACTTACTATCAAAGCAAAAACAAAACAAAAAGACATAAAATGCTGTGGACATAAAAAAAAAAAAAAAATTGAATAAAAACTACAGCCTAATAACAAGTGACAACCCCCTCATTTAACTGATACAGATACTACGGTTTAGAATACAGGTACAGTCTTCTTTTTGAAACTGTATTTACCCTTATTATCACGAGCCACAGCTGGCAGATTGTTCCACAACACAATTGATCTAAAAAAACTGTCCTCTTCATCAAATCAGACTTAGGTTGAGGTAAAGTAATCTGTTGACATTTTGCCTCTTTTGTAAGCTGGGTATGCACATTTGAACGGAAAATTATGTTATTATAAAGAACTTTAAGAGTCTGGGTATCAATAATTCTATAGAAAAATAGTGGTGTATTAGCAGAGAGTCTTTGCTTGACCATCGGCCAAGAAAGACAATCATGCATTTCCGTGGTGTTAGTTCTTAAAGAACAACCAAGAACCAGTCTTGCAGCCTTGTTTTGAGCTACTTGTAACTTTTTTAAAAGACAGTTAGGCACAGCTGACCATACAGCTGAACAGTAATCCAAATGACATAATGTACAAACAACATGACTAAGCAGCTGCGGATTTAGAAACGGTGCACATTTACGTGTCATGGCAACAGCTCTACCCATCTTTGCGACAACTTTGTTGATGTGATCAGAGCATGATAGTGAGCAATCAAGCCAGAGTCCAATTAGCTTCACCTTTTTAACTTGCTGGAAACTTTGACCACTTACCTGTAAATTTAATTTGGGATTAACTGATAATCTGCGCCTCGAACCAATTATTATACTCAGTTTTTGAAATATTTAAAACTAGTTTATTTTTTGTGATCCAACTATATACTCTGCTGACCTTAGTGAACAGAACTTGATGAAGATCTAAGCATGTGGGAGCAGCATAATAAACAGTTAAATCATCAGCAAACATTGTCAGTGTCGCCTTAGTGAGTACATATCGTTAGTAAAAATAGAGAATAACAAAGGTCATAGACAGCTTCTTTGGGGGACAGCACAATCCGGTGGCTTTCTACAAGATAATGCACCATTAAAATAAACTCTTTGGAACCTCTCTGACAAGTAGCTAGTAAACCACTTGATAGCAGCGGAGGTAAAGCCATAACCCCTTATCTTAGAGATCAAAACTGAGGCAAGTGAGTTCTGCAGTGCTGTAGATGCTGTTCTGGGTACTTTTGAGCATTCTGGATCACTCAAGACAACTTTGGAGTAATTTGGTTGGCCTGCCAGTCTTGGGATGGTTCACTGCTGTTCCATGTTTTCTCCAGTTAAAGATAATGTCTCTCAATGTGGTTCACTAGAGTGTAAAAGCCTTTAAAAATGACTTTTCAGATCAAGAAAGGATAAGTTCATTTTTTAGATATATTAGCCTAATGTTGTCAAAGAGGGACAAGTTAATTGATTTATTGATTATATGGACCTGGCAGTAATCAGGTCTGGGCATGACTGGTGAAACTAAACTCGGTTTTACAAATAATTTTGTTTATTAATAGTCAGTTTCTGATTTAATAAGATGGGCTATTACTGGACCCATTTAATTTGGATAGTTTCTTTCTTCCTCAGTTAATGAAATTATTTTAAAACAAGGTTGTCATGTTATCTCAGTCTGACTCTATTGCTAGGTTTTATTGAACATTTAAGTTTGGCAAAAACTAATCCTTCCCTATTTGTATTGTGCTAATACTTTACACACCACTGCAGATAATGCACAACATGATTTCCCTCTAGGATAAATAAATTATTCTGATTCTGAAAATATTTTAGGAATTCTAAATATCTTTGAGATAGATCAAGTAGACTTGTTTAACTGAATAGTACAGTTATATTTATCCTTATATTATTATTATTATTATTATTGTTATTATTATTATTATTATTATTATTATTATTCTAACAAGCATAAAAATAATGTAATCTGCAGGGCCAATAACCGTGTCTGAAACATACAATTCAGAATTCATAGTTTGACATATTGATTTATATGTGTTTATATACATAAGAACTGATTTCTCAGCGTCTTGTCCAAAAGAGTAGAAAAAGTTAATCACAACTTCAATTGTTAATTGTGACTTACATATTTAGACAAAAATAATTTTCTATATAGGTAAAATATGGATATTGAGAATGTGGGAGGAATTCAAGTACTAAAACAAATATATGATTTGAATACAAAATAAAGAAAAAAAACCTTTAAAATATTCTGTAAAGTGTGAATTAAAACAATGCAATTTCTGGTGAGGAATAAAATAAGATGCTCCCACAAACCTTTGCACTTAAAATAGCTAAAGTCACATACTGACATATCACTTCAGTTTTATGTGTTGAAAACATCATTGCTTAGCATTTTGAAGGAGGCTTACACTGTTTAAACCTTAAATTTGGACTTTGGTGTACTCTTGACATTCAAGACAACTGGCAAGTTCATCATCAGAGCAGACTGTGAGGTGCTAAATGAAAACGTCCAAGACCTTAAAAGTCTCATTGTGAGACCTACAGTTTTCTCTTGCTACAGTTGATTTTAAGCTACAGTACATGCTTGTATAACCAGGAGGAGACTGCCCAAGTTTAACTTTCATGTGCTTTGTGCAAGAAGAAAACCTCTGCTGTCTGAAAAAACATCAAGGCCAGGCAAAGGTTTCCCAAAGATAATCTAGACATACTTCTGGAATAATGTTCCTAATACAGATAAGTCTAAAATGGTTTACTTGGACATCAGAACAGATAAACTAAACACAGTATTACAAAAGAGAATATCATATCATCTGTGAAGCATGGAGATGGAAGTGTCATGGTTTGGCAACGTTTTGCTTCAGCCGAACCTGATCACTATCATAAAATTAATCCATGTATCCGAGGAAGCTTGTATAAAATGTGAAATCCTCTTTTATAAACAATTAAAACTGAAGCAGATCTGGAGCCCTTAACATGACAATGACCTAAAATATCCCAGTAAACCCATCAAGGACTGGCTGAGATGACAAGTCAGCACACAGATCCAGTTTATTTTTTTATTTTTATTTTTTTTCAAATATGAAAAGAGGGTTTTATTTATTATTAGGGAAAAAGTTATCCAAAAGCAAACTGGCTCTATGTAAAAGTCATTGCCTCTCTTAACTGTGATTAAAGGCAAGGCAATTTTATTTGTATAGCACACTTTTTACAACAAGGTAATTCAAGGTACTTTACATGATTAAGGGGTAAAATAAAAATAGCTGTAGAACACAGACAAAGCATATAAAGTAAAAACAGCAATAAAGCAAAGAAGCATACACAAAACATATATGAAAACATTACTCAAAGGTTGCTCTAACAGATGAGTTTTTAGTTGTGATTTTAAAGAACTCAGTGTTTCAGCAGCTTTGCAGTTGAAGTTTGTTCCAGATTAGAGGAGCATAGAAGACCTGAGTGGTCTGGGGGGTTGGTATATAGACAGTAGATCTTCAACATACTTTGGTGCTAAGCCATTCAATGATTTATAAACTAGTAAAAGTATTTAGAAGCCTATTCTCTGAACTACAGGGAGCCAGTGTAAGAACTTTAGAACTGGGGTGATGTGGTCTACTTTCCTGGTTCTAGTGAGGACACGAGCAGCAGCATTCTGGATCAGCTGCAGCTGTCTGATTGACTTTTTTTGTGTGTGTCCTGTTTGGCAGTGTGGAGCTCAGAATTTGTGTCCGAGTACCAAGTAGAAGCCCAACAGATTTACTTTCACATGCGGAGCAGTACAGCTTTTGCTATAGTACTCCACTTGATATATGTGTGAAAAATCTTTATTATGAATTGGTGGGGTTTTTTTTCCCTGAAGTTATGGACCCGGAGACGGAAAATTAAGGGGAAGAAAGAAAGAAGATGAAGAAGAGAGGTAGGAAACAAAAAGTCATGAGAGAGGGTGAGTTCAAAATACAAGAGAGGATGGGGAACAAAGAAAACACAGGAAAACATTGAAGTCTGCCTCCATACCCACAGGACGGCAGAGAGAGGGGGGAAAAACAAAACAAAACAAAAAAGGAAAAAGGAACATCGACAAAACAAACCAAACATCGTGAACTAAGAACTAAACAACCACATCACACAAAAATGGATATAAAAATACAACAACAATGTCACAGAAAAACTCATGGTACCGATTAATCAAGCTCTAGTAATGATAACCTCAGCCCAAGAATATATCTGTAAACACCAGAGACCCCACATCTATGTGTGTGTGTGTGAGCATGCTGGTGCATATAAGGTTTCTCCATAAGAGTGTTCGATAGCTGGTGTGAGCAGGCATCAATTCGTCTCCCAGGAATCGATGCAGACATGAAGGAGATCGGAGCCAAGACGTCCAAAGGACCCCCAGAGCCCCAGGCGGACCCGGGTGGGGCCGACCGCATCCCCCAAGAGAGGAGCAAAGGAAAACCCCAGGGGAACGTCCAGCGGCAACTACGCAGGGGCCCAGGGGGCAGCAGTGACGAGCCCACGGGCCCCGCCAGCAACCAGTCGTGCCAGGGCGAGCCGCTCCATGGACCAGGAGAGCCGGGGCCCAGGGGCGCCCCACCCCCCCAGCAGGGACCCGACAAGGGACTGGCCGGCTGCCACGCGCCACTACCACCCCAGGCCAATCCCCACCGCCAGCATCCCAGCGCCCCACCCTGCCCCACATCAGGGCGCCCCACCGATAGCCGCAGCAGACGGACGGCATCCCCAGGCCGAGCTCAGCCAGCACCTGGACACCAAGTTGTACCAGCTCCCAAGTCCTGATCCCACGCAGCGCAGAGCGCCGAGACCAGGCATCCAACAAAGGCCAGGGCCGGTCCAACCCGCCAATGAACCGACCACGCACGGTGCGCATAGGTGATTGAACGAACAGAGACGCTGGATCCGTATCCCACCGAGCCACCGAGCAGGCACCACCCAACAATCCCAAACCTGGCACCCCTAAAAGAGGTGCCCCAACCAACCAAAGGAAGATATCGGCCTAGCGCATCGGCCGACCGACACACCGCCCCCCCCCCAGGCCCGGCCAGGCACGCACCAGTTCCGAACCGGATTGACCACCGACGCACCAGTAGGCAGGGGCATCCGTCACTGGTGGGGAGTGACGGAGGGGAAATAGGCCCCCCATTAAATGTAAGGCCTGAGGTGCGCCAGGCGAGAGGGCAGCCCAAGACCCGACCTGACAGTCAGACAAAGACATACAGACACAGTCATACGTTCCCTCCCTCTTACACACAGATCCAGTTAATACAGCTAGAAATGACTAATCAGGCCCAAAATCTAGGTGTAGTGATAGACTCAGACCTGAATCTCCAGGGTCACATAAAGGAATAAGAAGATCAGCTTTCTATCACCTCGAAAAACTCATCCATGCATTTATCTTTAGTCGGATTGATTACTGCAACAGTTTCCTCACAGGTCTGCCTAAAAAGTCAATCAGCTGACAGCATCCTCACTAGAAACAGAAAAGTAGAGCACATCACCCCAGTTCTAAAGTCCCTGTAGTTCAGAGAATAGACTTCAGAATTCATTTGGTTTCTAAATTATTGAATGGCTTAGTACTAAGTATGTTGTAGATCTGTTGTCCTTATACCAACCCCCCCAGTTTCAGGTCTTCTAACCCTTTTTGTACTCAGCATCCCTAGAATCAGAACCAAACATGGAGCAGCTTTCAGTTGCTATGCTCCTCTTATCTTGAACAAACTTCCAGACCTTTTAAGAGTCAGAGTTTAAATCAAAGCTAAAAACCCATTTGTTTAGAGCTGCCTTTGATAAATTGATTAACAATAGCTGAATGTCATACATTAGTATGTTTTAATGTTCTTTATGTTTTTGATGTTTTCTGTTTTCATTTTTGTTTTATTGCTGCTTTTATTTTATCCCCTATTCATGTAAAGCATCTTGAATTGCCTTGTTGCTAATAGTGTGCTATACAAATAAATTTGCCTTGTTTTACCTTGCCTTGATAGGTACAAGAAATGTTTCACTGTTGTTTTGACCACAGAGGGTAAGACTTGTGGTAAGGGGGTAGGGGGTCCTAACTTTTTCCTGAGCTAGAAAACACTTTTTTGTTGAGATCTTTTGTGTACTGAGTAAAACAATGTTATTTTTTGTTGTTTTGGTGTGATTAAATCATTTTCCTATTCAGAGATAAAAAAAGATAATGTACATCAACATAAGAATGATTCTTGGTAAAGAGCTGAATATTTAATGAGATGTCCTAATTTTTCTTGCATGACTGTAAGTTCCCAGGGAAAACATTTACATTTGTGATGGCACTTTTGCAGCCACACGTCCTACCTCATTGTTTTCAAGTGTATCAAAGTAACAATTCCCAATAGTATGATGGAGCATTAGGGTCACTTGGATGATAAAAACAAGAAGAAAAAACATGTAGGTGGAAGTATTTCTTGTTTCATTCCTGTTTAAAAAACAAATGTTGAACTAATGTGAAAAAAATGTTTTAAAATGTATATCAGCAATAAAGGAGAAATGCAACTACAACGTTAGACCAAACCAACATTGATTGTGACAGTCATGCCTTGTTTAAATACAGATCTAAAATATACATTTTAGAATATAATTTAATAACAAAGACACTTTCTGTTTTAGCATATAAACACCCAGTGGATTCACAGTCAGCATAGGCTTTCTGACTACAGTACGTTGAAGCTTGAAAGGAAAGAACACTCCCGTTTCAGTATTCAACTTTCCTTTAACTTATTGTTTCCACTTTATTCTCTCTCTTTTTATACTATGAAACTAAATTTTCTGTTTATTTCTCCATCCATCCATTTTCTGTACCCGTCCATCCTAATGCAGGGTTGCGGGAGGGCAGGTGCCTATCTCCAGCAGGCACGGGGCAAAATGTGGGGTACACCCTTGACAGGTCGCCAGTCCATCGCAGGGCAACACAACACATACAGGACAAACACACTCACGCCTACTGTAAGGGCAATTTAGAGAAACCAATTCACCTAACAGTCATGCTTTTGGACTGTGGGAGGAAGCCGGAGTACCTGGAGAGAACCCACACATGCAGAGGGAAAACATGCAAACTCCATGCAGAAAGACCTCTTCTCTTCAACACTTCTTTTTTTTTCAAGACTTATTGTGACTTTATTGCTAATATTTCAGCTTTATTCTGTATTGAAAAAAACAACTAATTAGACATTAAAGTGCTTCTTTTTCCTTAGCCGGCCCTTTCTACAGTTGAGCTCTCTATTGCCTACAGAAAGGGTTGGAAACATGGCATTGAGGGTTGAAAAGAATGGAAAAGGTGTGAAATGGGAAAGGCTAATAAATCTAAGATACTTGATTCCGCCTTACATTTACTACACCTTCGTTTCCAATTGGGACGCCCTACCCCTTCCATAGCTAGGCTTGTGGGGAAGAGGGTAGAGACATTGGTTTCAGCCTTAATTACAGGTAAAAGGCAAACACTCCCAGAAAAGCACTGCAGAACATGTCAGTGTATAAATATGGCTGTGTGAAGTAATGCGTGCCAGGGCGGCAGGAAAAAAAAAGCTTTTTGAAAAAAAGTGGAGTCATGTAATATTGATGCTTCCAGAGTTGTGCAGGTGCCTTTGGGTAAACGCAGGCGCGCGCTGAACACGCCGCATGTGATTTCCAGCTTCAGTCATGTTGGCAGCACGATGCGCGGCGGAGACAGGAGCGGGGCTGTGAAACCGGACCCTCTGCCAGGGATGTCGACGAACCGGAGTCCCTGAAACCGCCGCCAACCCGGGATACAGCCTATATACAGACTGATATGTGTTTTTCTGCACAAGAGCAGGCTGCTTTATCCTTCGTTTTTTTATTGTTTTCTTTTTTCTCTCTCTTCTCCTCCTCCTGCACGCAGTGTATAGTGGACCTGGATGCCGTGTGGGCGATGCAGTCACAAGGGATATATTGTGATTTGGCGGAGATGTGTTAGCCACCATTGCATAGATTAAAAACAAGTAAAGGAGGTAACGAGGGATCTATTAACAGATCGCCACCTGTTACCAGAAAATCAGGTAAGCCTCACAAACCTACTGCCGCTTTTAACATTTGGACAGCCTCATAAACATTCACAGTAAGCTGGACGTAGTTCCTTATTATTCTCCCAAAGATCAATGAAATGAAGCGTGAATCTATTCACATTGTACTTTTTAAAAGGTGAAATTCGCCTTGATCTTGCGCACCAAAGATTTATGTACCCTTCACCTTTCTGATCCAGAGGGTAATAAAGCATAGCCGCATTTGATAGCTAGATTTGTGTGGTGCGCTGAATGGGAACCATCCCAATAAAACGGATTTTTAAAACATATTTGGAGGATACGTGGGCTTGCACAAACCTTTGCATTGCATCAGTGCAGGTATACAGGCAGCAACCGCAGTTCCTCAAGCCAGCAGCAGACCTCTTTTCATCCACACAGCTATTCAGCTGCGTTCAAGTAGCCTGCTCCCTCGGTGTTGGATGCCAATCCAAGGCAACATCCCTACTTAGGGGGGGAAGAATAAGCCAATTTTTTATAGCTGTTCACAAATCACTCATCAGTGCTGTGCCTCTTTTTCTCGATCCTTCCCTGCTTGGAAGAAGCATTGATGCAATGTCCATCTGTGGAGGGGTTTCAGACAGGAACGATTGCTGGCCCAGTGGGTATTGTTAGCTTTCCAAAAAAACAAACAAAAACCCCCCCAAAAACTTCTAAATCAGACCTTTTGTTTTGCTGCTCCTATTTTGCCATATAAGAGTATTCATAGCCCTTTAACGTTTTCAGATATTATCACGTTACAACCCTAAACTTTGTCTTTCACTGGGTATTTATCTGATAGAGCATAAAAGTGGGAGGAACATGGTTCATGATTTTTATTTTTTGTAAATACAAATCCAAAATGTGTGGCATGCATTTGTATTCCACCCTCCTCCTTACTCTACAATTACAGCTGCAAGTTTTTTGGGGTATGTCTCCCCCAGGTTTGTACATCTAGAGACAGAATTTTATTTATTTTTAATTTTTATTTTATTCTTCTTTACAAATTAGCTCCAGTTTGGACAGAATGGATGCAGATGATCTGTGAACAGCAGTTTTCAAGTATTGTCTGCAATTTTCAGTCCAAATTAGATCTGGACTTTTACTGGTCCATTCTAAAACATAAATGTGCTTTGATCCTACCTCTGGGTGTTTGTTCAGGGTCCTTGTCCTGCTGGAATGCTCAGTCTTTTGCTACCACTGGGAGTTGTTCTTCCAGGACTGTCCTGTATTTAGCTCCTTCTAACTTCCCATCATATCTGACCAGCTCCCCTGGCTGCTCAATGAAAGCACCCCCACAACATGATGCCGTCACCATCGTCTTCAAGATCTAAACCATTACATTGTTTATTCACCAGTGTTGTCGAACAAACCTTTAAATCCTTCACACAGGGGGACGACATATAAATGGACTTCTTCACATAATTGGTTGCACTGGATTTTATTTTAGGGTATCAGAGTAAAAGAGCTGAATGAATATGCTTGCCCCACTCTTCACATTTTTTAACTGTAAAAACGTTTGAGTGTGTGTCATTTTCCTTCTACTTCTCAATTATGTGCTAGTTTGTGTTGCTCTTTCACATAAAACCTCCATAAAATGTACTGAGGTTTGTGGTTGTAATGTGACAAAGTGATATAGCTCAAAGGGTGTGAATATTTTTTGCTGGGCACCGCACAACAGATAAGTTTTGCAGAGTTTTGTACATACAGTTAAAGCTCAAAGGCATAAGACACACAGAGGCAGACTACAGCTCAGAGTGTTCAGGTTTGGACCTACCCTGAAAAGACGTGGTCAGAGATCCGGTCCATTTGGGGTTGATGTGTTTCAAGGTCCCGCTCACTGTCGAAGGACAGATTTGTCTCTGACAGTTTTATCTCATAACCCCCCTTCCCCCCGCCTTCTCTCTGCTTTTATTCAAAATCAAAGAGCATTTTGGCCAAGTGACAGGGCTGCACTGTCTCAAGATAGTAAGAAACGATAAAGGGAAGCAGGTGAAATGGTTGTCGCTCTTGTCTGAGCTGTACGTCAGGCTGTCAGAAAACTTCTTTTTTGAAACCGTTTTTGCTGTATCGCACTCAGACTGACACAAGCACGATTTTGAAAACAATGCTTCTCTGTAGTCATCAATAATCTGTTTTTGTTGGCCCTTGCTGCCAAATCCCTCTGGTACATTTAAAAATCCTGACCAGTTAAAAATCCCAAGCAGGATCAGCAGTCCTAAAGCATCACTAGCATCAGGGAATGTGCACATTGACATTAATTTTGTATGTTAACACATTCAAAGTGCTGTTCCACTCCTCCAGCAACACCCAGTCACTTGACATGTAATCGAGCTGCTCTAAATATTCAAGGGTTACTCTTCTTTTGTGCTTTGAATTAGGCATAAGTGGCCTTTTTAATGCCACATGTCTTGTTCTCTGAACTATTTTGATCTTAAAAGTAAGTACAGTACTGAATAATTTAGCATTAAACAACCTTTATTTTGACCTTTTGTCTCCGGAGATTGTTTACTTTCCTGCTTACTTCAGCCGACCAGCTGAATTTTATTAATTAACTTTTAGTTTAGCCACCTTTCTCAAAACAATAAAATAATATATATTTTTTTACATTTCAAACTGTTATTGTTAGGTTATTGTGCTGTTCTGCTCATAATAGAGCTACCTCCAGTTGCTTTGTACTCCTTTAAAAGTCTCATTTACTGAGAACCCGTGTAATACTTGTTCACGATCAGACAATCAGTCTCTCTTAGTTGCATGTGCATGCTTCATGTGAACATTTTCTTCAGCCTCCATTGTCTGCATTATCCACAGAAAGGAAAAAGAAAGCCAAAATTAGCAAGTAAAAAAAGCCAGTCCCTTCTATGTCACAGGGAAAATTAGTATTCATCATCTTGTCTATCTTAGTTGCAAACACCCACATGAAGGCTGTATTGATTTTGGAGCCAGGAGAGAGCAGAGCACGTCTCTGCTAGTAGAAGCTAACCGTTAGCAACTCGGCAGGTAGAAGTTAACAGTTATCAACTCCACAACTTGGCGAAACATGTTCAGGCCTATGGTACTTGTGGACATATACATCAGCGTTGCCATTTTTACCCACGAGGAGCTAAATAAGAAACTGTTGAAAATTGTCTTGGAACTCCACCAGTGAAGTAAGTTAAATTAGTTATTTGTTCAGAAGCAGCATAGAAGTCGCATTGCTGTTAGCCAGAGACAAGACGTTTGTATATCATAAATATTATTGAGTTAGACTGGTAATCCTGATGTTTCCTCCCACCTCCTCCTCCAACAAACTGCAACCTCCTGAAACAGGAGCGAGAAGGCATTTATTCCACAGAAAACGACTAACAAGTCATTAATTTAAACCAGAGACCACAGCAAATTTATTTCAAAAACGAGTGAATGAGACCTTGTAAGACAAAACAAGGGACCAAGAAGGTTAACAAATTGATTTCTTCATCATAAGGTTCAAGACTAAATGCTGATTAAATTAAAGTTCTGAATTGGAAACAGTTTTTGTCCTGCAAAATAATTTAGGTATATGTTAGAAATATGTTGAATGTGCAAAACAAAATCTAGTGGGTAGTTCATTAGGATGAATGTTGTGGGTATAAGTCTCACATCTCTGAATCTCTCAGGGAGGAAAAATTCACAAACAATCTAATCTCAGACTCCCATTAACTCATTGGCTGGATATGCAGCTCCACTGTTGCATAAAAGTCTACTTTTGATTTGTGGATAGGCTTTTGTTTACATGGAATGAGCGGCATTGTTGGTCCTGCGTGAAAGTGTCATCAGTACTGAACAGTCAGAAAGCTTTTCTATGTCCAAGAAGCCAATGGACTTGATGGAGTGAAGCAAGATGAATCTCATTGCCCTGTTGGGGGAAATCAAACTGTGGTTGAGATGAATGCTTGCCTACATCCTACGCTTGGCTAAGTTGATTATGTTGGAGTAAAGCTCTTTTAACCCATCTTTGTTATGTTCTTTTCTTCGTTTAGTCACTTTTTCGGTAGCATCCTTTTTGCCTTAGTAGCCTTGTACTAAGTCCAAAGCAAAGAACTTCCAGACATCCAATCCAGGATCAAAAAGAGAAAACTGCTTCATTTCTATCAGAAATTGACCTCGGTGGTTGACAGAAGCAGTGCTGTCCTTTGTGTCCAGATGTACAGTATTTCTAAACAAATCAGTCGGGTATTAGGAAGGTCACACATCAGTGGTGATATAGCTGGACCAGTGACCACAGTGCTTCAGCAAGTGTCAGACTTAAAAGCCACTTTCTCCTTTTCTCCTGTGTGAACTCTGATGGGATTGCTGGTGGACTCCGGTGTTTCCTAGCATTGGATCTTTCAGACCTTTAGATGATTTAATGTCAGACAGTGCGAGAAAAACAAAGGTTATTTATTTAGTCTATGCAAACTTTTAAGATTTAAATGTAGTCTTCCTTATGACATCTGAGAGTCAAATAGATTCCTAATAACTTTAAGGTCTTTGGCCAGCTTAATTCATACACAGAAGAGTTTTTGAATCAACCATTCCAGAAAAACCAGGGTATATATATATATATATATATATATATATATATATATATATATATATATATATATATATATATAGTCCAGTTTGTGTCTCCCTGGAAAGGTCAAGAACTCACTTAATTGATAAGCCATAAGATTTACCTTAATTTGAAAACATATGCTTTTGAAATTGTTCTTCATATATGCACATACGAAACAGGAAGCCAACAAGAAGTGAAAGCAACAAACAAAACCACTATTTGTGTATTTTTAGAATATATTTTGCTGATTTTCCCCCAAGCATTTGTTCAACCTTAACTATCTACAACTGCAAGCCTGGACGTCTAGATTACAGCAGAGCTGCAGAGCTCAGCAGCAGGGAAGAAGGATGATCCTACCTGATGTTTCTGAGGGGTTTTTATAGCAACTGTTTGGTCAGTCATCCATACAAGCTGCTCCAGATGTTAAACTCGTAGAGGAGGAGCAATGCAGCTTTATTGCAGGGTGATATATGATTGGCACAAATGAAAAGAAACTGTGGATATTTCTTTCAGGAAGAAGGCCTTGTAGGGAAAATATATTAACGGTCTGTGCCATCGCTGTCATGCAACAAGAAAACCATTAGTCTGTCTTAACAGAGACTGATGGCTAATGAAACAAATGCACATCCAACTGTTCATGAAGGGGATGGCACAACTCTCATTTATATGCACCTCATATACCAGCCTATCTGATTTAGAGGATCCGGGACTGCAACACAGACCTACTCACTTAAAGCTACACATACTTGGTGATGACTGCCCTGAGAAAACCAATAAAGGGTTAGATTATCCATAATGATAAATGATCACTTAACATATACATGACAAAACCCAGTTGGATAACATCTGCACCTCCAGAGGAGGTTTTCTGTTGTGAGTGGAGGGTGTTTTCTGTGAACTTTGGAGCCTGGAAGTAGCCCACATTGGACAATTTTAGGTCATATTTGATTAATGTGTAAGAGTCTGCTTCTTCGTTATGCAAGGCTGCTCTGAAACCATGATATGGGAGCAGCTCAGCCTTGATGGCTCACGCTGTAATCTGCATTACTGTGTTTCCATGTAATATTTGCAATCCATTTAATCAGTAGACTGAAGCCTAAAATAGCCCTAAGCAGTGTTTAACTCATTTCAGATTTTTTTTTTTTTTTGTCAGGGTAGGATAATGAACAAAATGGCACTGATAGTTTTCTTGAACAGCTGTGGAACTGTGCAACAGAAGTTTATATGGAGCTGGAGCATCAGTCACAGTAATTAAGCATGGTCCAGTATTAAACTCTCACACCAAGCAGGAAAGACACTGTTATTCTAAGCCTCACACAACCAGAGGAAACTCTGGTGGCTCCTTGATTTTCTGTGGCTCATCAAAATGATTTTAAACCTTTGGAACGGTATCAAGTTTTAGCAGTTTTAAATCATAACTTTTTAAAACCATGGGATGCCTAGATGCAGTAACACAACCTCACTTTTCGGAGTGAGATGGTTAAGCACCCTCAAAGGTGGACTTCCAGTGTGGTCCGGCCGTGTTTCGCTGCTGATAATAATTATGCCGTTATATTTGTGCCCTCAACCTGAGCACAGTTAAATTGATGTGAGCGCATATATCTATGGGAACAACTTTGATAAACTCTTGCTCCGCCTGCTCTGGGCTTGTGCTCCGCCCTGTCGCTGTGCTGACATGCGCTCCACTCTGACTCCTCTTTTCCTCGTGCTTGGCTCAATGTATTCATTCGCAACTTCAAGTGTATGTAAATGAACCACTCATAAATATGAACCATTTTATGTTTACTAGATTGTCAATGAATCATTCAGAAGTCAATATTGCCTTTATGAACAGTGATTTAAAAAATGTGAACTTGTAAAACTGTGATGTTCAATGCGATGAAGTCGAAAATTTGGGTGCCCCTAACTTCTGTGCAGCTGCAGCTCAGAAAAAAAGTTAGGCATGCCAGTGAAACCAGTGCAAAAGGTTAGTCTACTACCCTGAAGGCTTATAATTTGTCGTATTCTTTCAGACTTCATTGGTTCAAATGGGGCTTAGAGCAGTCAGATATTTGTTTTTTCTAGTTGGTGCTATATAATTTTGGCTCCATTGCGTTATTACTAGGATTGGATTGCAATGTATGTGACTAAATGATAATTTTTCTGTAACTGGATTGATCTGGTAATATTTTTCAATTATGTAAACTGAATTGTTTTGTACAGTGTAGGATAGTCATCTTGTAATCGAAGGGATTTGGGTTTTGATTCCACCTATCCACACCACACATTGATTTTGCCCTTGGGCAAGGCACCTATCTCTAGTTGCCTACAGATCTGCTTATGGATATATGGTTGTGTGAGCATTGACAGCGGCAGGGTGATTGAGGCTCCAGAATAAATGTGCTCTGGGTGGTCATTACTATAAATACCTCTAGACAAGTTCAGTGTATGTACCATTCAAAATGTCTTGAGATGATATCTGTTCTAAATTGGCAGACACAAAACATCTATTCACCTAATTAACAAGAGAAATAAACTTATATTAAATGGTTTAAGTATGTGGGAATGAACGAGTGAAATTAAACTTGAAGGGCATAAACAGCAATGTTTTAAAAGGATTACATCTTGGTAAATTGACCTGGAGCCCATTCATAAACTATAATGAAAACAACAAACATTTCGTAGACTTTCGAAATGTCTGTGCTGGTGCAACTAAAGTGCCTTTTCTGACCTTGAACAATCAGAGGAGGTGATTTCAGCTAATAAGCACAAACAGCCAACCACTGCTCAATAGCCTTATGAACACCAGTACTGGGAGAAAAGCGCAAAAGCACAAAACTAATATGTAGTCTCCAGCTCTTTCTCTTGGTATATGAAACCCCAGGTAGAACTTTCTCTGAGATTGTAGTACAATAATTTGTTCACAGACAACAAAGTACAGCACAGTCTGACAAAAATATAACCTACCTGAAGTAAAATATGATGTTTTTTAAACTAAAAGCAGATGTCAAGCTGAGCAGAATGCTCTGTGGAAAGTGCAAATAATCGCACATTGGCTTAATTATAAATTATAAGACATGCATTTCAGAGCATAAAAGTAATTTTAGCTGTTTATCAATAGCGCTGGGTATTTTGTAAAAATGTCAAGATGTTGAGGATTGTATCAATTGGTTTATACCTAATGACATTCAAAGTTTAATCGTTAAAGAATTGCAGAAAATTAAAAGCCATGACTGTAAAGCCGCCCTCCT
Organism: Valencia hispanica; assembly: GCA_963556495.2. Taxonomy (NCBI): domain Eukaryota; kingdom Metazoa; phylum Chordata; class Actinopteri; order Cyprinodontiformes; family Valenciidae; genus Valencia; species Valencia hispanica. The sequence continues at coordinate 23,623,340 of OY747712.1, read as the reverse complement.
TCAGGCTCTCAATCTGCTACTACTTTTATCACTGAACATACTTCTTTGTGCATGTGACAATTTTTTTAATGTTTTATCGCTTTTGTTACAACACAAAAGGCTTTTATAAAAACTGTGAATCATAACTAATTCACAAACTGCTTGTGAGATCATTCTAACAAAAAAAGCAGACAGAAGATCGTCCCTTTTTCACAAAATTTGTTATCTTCACAGTTTGCTGTTTAATAATAACATTTTTCACCTTTACACCTTTCTTACTCTCAGTCTCACCTCAGTCTATAAATGACCATGTATAAATGTGTTCATCATCTTTTGTTATCAGTGAACCTGGTTGGTAATGAATCTTGGAAGTCCATGCGATCATCATCATCTATTAGGGAAAAACTCCATTACACCTTTTCTCTATCTTATAGGATGTTTTTTTTTGGCAGTGTTAAATGTAGTGTGCAGTGCAAGAATATTAATGCTACTAGAGCTTTTTCACAATTTGTCACGTTTTAACAACAAACCTTGATACTGTACATCTCATTTGAATTTTATGGTATGTACCAACACAAAGTGGAATTAAAAGGATACAACCTGTCAGATTAGGTGGACAGCCATATGTTGGTGGTTTGTGCTTTGACTGTATTATGTTCAGATGATCACTTGATCAGTGCTCCGTGAGATTCCAAACTGAAAGATACTGTCTTACATGTCCAAAAACATGACTTTCTTTAGTTTAAATTTAAATCTCTTAATCTCTCTAAATTGGCTTTAGGGATGAGGCTATACGCACATTTGTTTGTCTTGTGTGCCTCTGTGTTGCCCTGTGATGGATTGGTGCCCTATCCAAGGTGTACCCCAATGACCGCTGGAGATAGGCACCAACCCTAAACAACAAGGATAGGCAGGTATAGACAGTGGATGAATGAACCAGTTTTCGTCCACTTTACAATGTTGGCTTTTGATGTAAAATGGCACTAAAATAAAAGGCAACGTACCAGGCAAAGGTTTGGAAATACTTGTTGATTTTAAATGACTAAGTTGTGATTTATATAGTGGTATGACTCCACATTTTTAGATATGTGACAGTAAGATGCATTTAGTTTAGTATTTTGCCTCTAAAATCAAGTACAACCTCCAGGAAATCAACCTGAGAAGATTCTAAATGTTGCTTTGAAGTCCAATCAGATCTTTACTCTCTGAGGATTATGATGTAATGAGCCTTCTTCTCTGAGAAAGTCATTTGTTTTATAAACAACACAGTTTGGATTTGAAAATTATCAGCCTGAGCAAAAGAGCGGGAAAGAGAGAGACAGAGGGATCTTTATTTTCTTACTTTGTATTCATTCAGTAAGCACATGTGTTCCTAAAATGTGCATCGTTTCAGTGTAGCAAGCCTTCAGGAAAAAAGCTGAGCTTTTTAATCCTTTCATGTACTCATCACTCAGCATGGTGCCATTTCCAGATCTGAAAGTCATTTCCTTGGTTTAAACACCAAAACTGACTACATGCTTAATGTATTCAAGATCTTTTTCATGCTTAAGCAGAATGATATGGCAAATTAAATTCAAACTGCCACAAAAATCTGTATGTTCATGGTCTGACTCATATCCTTTGCCATACAGATAATATATCATTTATTTAAACAAAAGGATAACAGTCAGAGAACCCATAAGGAGCCAATTCCCCTATTGTTTATCATCAGGTGTATCTGGTGTTTATCTGCTTCTACTCTGATATTTTGTCCTTTAATAGTCTGTGAAATGATCATCGCTGATATAAACTGGCACCCACCTGTTATCTAGAGGTTCCCTGCAGCCAATGGACATACATCATAGTCAGGAAGGTCAGGATCTCAGTCTATAAATGTGTCCATCATTAATTTACCTCTCTGTCTATCATTCATGCACATTGGCATAGAGAGCACCGCTCGCTGTGCCTGGAGCTGCAGGTATTGACTTACAAGGTAATGAAAGTCTTATTTTTTTGACAAATGCAGGAAAAGAATTGAAAGCGTGATGAGACACTCTGCACATCTCTCAGTGATCGATCTTGAACAGTATCTGAACGAGGATAGGGGGAAAAAAGGAGTCGCACCTCTTGGCGGTGCACAAAACGGCCCCTGATGAATACAAGATGTTCTTACGCAAATGTTTCAGACTGCTGCCACCTGATATGAGCCGGCTCGCTGCTGGAGAAATTCAGAGGGACGGGCTCATTAATATGTCAGGGGAAGAGGAAGCATCACACATAATTTTAGATTTTACTAAAACAACATGAAGCTGGACTGATCGGTTTAGGGGAGACACTTATGTTGCTTAAAGTCTTAATAGGAATAAATAAATGAATAATAGTGTTGTTCTTTTTATGTTTTATTTTATTTACTAAAAATTTTATATATTAATATCTGCACACTTTGTGAAACGATGTGTGAAATCGAAGTCAAATTCCCTGTTTGTGCAGACAAACTTGGCCAATAAAGCTTATTCTGATTCTGAACATGGTATTGTTTGAAACAGAGCATTTAAAGGGCAACTCACTCGCAAATCAACTTTTTTTGCTAATAAACTATATAAAGGAGTGTCTAATACTCCTGTCTACATGTCTTGTTATTATTTTTGGTATTTTAGTACAAAACAACAATGTCAGTGTGGCGGCGCTCTCTTCGGGTTAGAACTCTACACTGCACTTGAATTTGAATCGGGCATTGCTATTCGCTCTGCAGTGATGGCTGACGAAAGCCATCCTGCAGCTGTGAAGTATAAAACAAGCCGAGTCTTGGCAACGGCTCCGTAGCGAGTTAGAGTTGGAATAGCAAGGAAGCCCTCTCCCCTGCGCGTGCATCCCTTGCTCCGCCAGGCAAGGCCTTCCTTTTCCTCATTTTTCAAACCGGAAATGTAGGTGGTGTAAGACTCTGGTAGGGGAGTGAGTTTCTCTTTAATGAATATCTTTAAAGGACATTATGTACACTACCTTCAAAAAGTATTGACACCTCTTGAAATTTACACATTTTGTCAGCACAAATGTCAGTGGATCTTATTTGGTAGACCAACTCAAAGGAGTGCACAATTGTTAAGTGAAGGAAAAATTATACATGTCATCATTATCTCATCACCATCTATCTCATCAACCCTGACTAGCTTTTCTGTCCTTGCTAGAGCTTAACACTACCACGGCCATGTTTCACTGTGGTTAAGAGTGTGTTCAAGGTGATGTGCAGTTTTACTTTTCCACTACATATAGCCTTTTGCAGGGATACTTTACTGAATATCATAGTCATCAAGAATGAATTGAAAATTGAGAATTGAGAAAATCTGCAGATTAACTGACATTACGAAGCAATGTTTGCTAAAAATCCCAAATTGTTGTGGTCTTACTGTTTTTAATGGGAGAAGTGATTGACACTTGGATCCTGTACAAGAAACATTGTATGACATAGCATGATGGAGTCTTCAGAGTGTCCTTCCATAACTTCATTTAATTACTTATCTGCAGTAAAAGACTTCTGCAGCTCTCAGTTTGATGGTAAAAAAAAAGTTTGTTTTACTGCCATGAAGAGAACAAACTAAACAGGTCAAATGTAGCCCCTCCAGACTTGGTGCAGCAAATACATTTTCTTCTGCAGAATGTAAAGATATCTTACATCAAAAGAACAACACTTCCAAGTCTTCTTAAAAATAAGAGAAAACTAGATTATTGACTTGTATTTGTTCCGGGTAATTTGATTGATGGTCACTATTAAAACCAACCAGACAGGAGGACAGAAGGAGACTCTTTGCAATCTTTTCACAAAATAACTTTTGCTCTAAAGAAGCATCATATCCAGGACATTTCACACATGTATGAGTAAAACAGATACCTTGTCAGTGGGTTTACAAAGATGATTAAACAAGTGGTAGCTTTGAAGAATTTAGACAGCAATGTCAGTGGTACTGTTTCACTGTGTTGTCCTTGTGCAACAGAAACATATAGGTGTAAATTATGTTAATTAAGCTTTCAAGAATTGGCTTTAGTATTGTTAAAGCATAAAAAAAATCATAGTTAATGTTAATCTGATAAAAAAAACAACACAATGACACTGACTGTAAACATCTTGGAAAACATGCTACAGGTACATTTGTCCACACTGCCCCAATCAGTGGTTAGACAGCCTTAGAAACCTTAGTCTTTTATTTTGTCTGCATACACATCATATGATGAGAACTGCAAAAGGAATGAACATTCTGTAGAGATGCACTGATCAGGCTTTTTGCAGGATGATAATGCTTTCTGTTTTTCATTGCAATCAAACATGCTTTTTCCGGTTTTATTTCTTACAGCTATTATACCTTCAGACTCATTTGTAGAAACGTTGCTTTTTCGAGGTACTAGTTTTGTATTCAAGATAAAATAAGGGGGTTTAAAACATCGGCTTCACTTATGCATCAAAACATAGATTCCGTTATAAAACACTAATATTTTCTAATTATTTTTAAATCATGAACTCCAAGAGCAACATATAAAATGCTTGCATGCACGGGATTGGCCTTTGATTATATTCGCAGAATAACTGATGGAGTAATGTGGCTTACTCCCATTATTCCCTGTTTTAAGTGTTGGTGGTCAGATTAGCAGTACAGGAGATCTTGATTACCATTCAAGGAGATTTTGAGCATTGTCACCATCACTAGTTGAGGTATAGGATTTGTTTGCATCAAGAGAGGATAATGAAGGAAAAAACCTGAAATATTGTTTCTTCAACATAAATAATTGTTTTAGTTTGGTGCCTTGTGTAAAATTAGCTCCTGCGTTTTATTCCTGTTTTCTAAAAACATTAATTTCATTTGACATAAAGACTATATTAGGGTCTACCCTGCTCCAAGTAACCACATATAGACTGCTGTGATTTAAGTTAGATCTATATGTGTCTTGCACCTGCTTGCTACCAGTAAACACACAGTTTTTCTCTGTCTCCTAAATTGCATGCTTAGCATTAAAATGTGATGCCTATCAACATCTTATAGATGTCCCTAAGAGATCATTGTAAATATATTTTATTTGTATCATTGATATTAATTACTAGAAAAGATTTCTTAATCTTCTGAGTAAAAACTGTGATAACTGATCAATATCTGAACTGATTCATTTAAAAGATAAAGATTCAATTCAAGAAGGTATTTTAAACATCAAATAATACTGGTTGCAGCAGCAATGTAATTCTACATCAGGAACAGACAGATCATGGGAAATGTTCGATGTGCCGTGCTTTTGCTGTTGCTCATTGTGCTCTTGATGCTGTAATTTTTGAAAAAACATAATGCCTATCATCATCATCTCTTAGAAGAAAAATACTCACAGGAACTTTCTGTTCTGGGTCAAGAGACACAGCAGTGTATAGGAGACTGGATAAAACCATCTCAATATTTGGAAAGTAAAACTGAATTTACTGGAATACATTGCGGACAGCTGCTCCACCTGCAAGCTCCAAGGGCCATTTGTCATCCTGGATGGTCCGCAGCTGTCCTCAGCTCTCAGAGATGGAGATGTCATGTTGCAATCTCCACATCATCCAGGCGATTTTGCTCTTTTCCTTCCTCCCTGCTTGCTGCCTTTTTTGTCAAGGAGAGCATTAATGGGAATACAGTGCTTAGCAAACTGATGGGACAGAAAATACCTGATACTGTTATTATAAAAGGAGCAATGCTGACTCTGCTGAATACGACACAAATGGTTCAGACTGTTTAATCTTTATATTCTCGAAGGACAAAGGGAAGTGCTGCCGTCTGGCAGGACGTTCAGGAGGACCTGTTAAGACAAAGTAGACATGTCTTCCAGCTGACCATCGGAAGACATTCAATTTTAAAGCATATCTTAACTTTTACTAGAACTGCTGTCCTGTCTATCACACAGAGGTGTTTTATGAGAGTGCTATTGGAAACAAAACAAACCTGTTACTTTAACCAATAAAACACAAATATTTGGTCTTGCTGTGCTTTGCTAAAGCCTTACACATTTTGTCATGTAACAAATACATACGTTAAATTTTTAGGTTTTCTCCAATTTCTCCATTGGATTTAGGTGTGAACATTGATTGGTTCATTCTAAAACATTGATGTAGTGTTAGATCTAGACCACTCCATTCTACCTCTGGTTGTGTGTTTAAGGTTGTTATCTTGTTAAAAGTTGAACCTCTGCCCCAGTCGGAAGTCTTTGCAGCCTCTAACATTTAGTACTTTGCTTTATTTAGCTCCATCAGTCTACTCCAACACACCCATCCCCACAGCATGATTTTGCTGCCACCATGTTTCAGAGTGGGGTTGGTGTGTTATGGTAGATGTGCTGTTTAGTTTTCTGCCCTACATGGCTGGTGTGCAGAATGTATCTCAAAAAGTTACATTTAAGACTAATCTGACCACAGCATGTTCTTGAGCATGTTTCCTGTGTCACCCTACATTCCTCCTAGTGAACATGTCTTGGGAGGTTTGCAGTTGCATATTATCAAATTAAATATGTTAATGTTTGTGGCTTTGCGAAAAGTTGAGAGATTCAAGGAGTATGAAGACATTTGTAATGTACTTTATACCAGGGAGCAAAATCTATTCATTAATTTAGATGTCCAGAGTTAGTCATATATTTTTATTTGAGTCTTTTACAATGACATGTACTGTCCACAAAAACAAGGTAAGGTAACATGTCTTTTAATTAAAAGAAAGACTTGCACATTTTTCTGAATTTTTATCAGAGGAAATTAACTCAAATCAAATCAGTTTATTTGTCTACTTTGTTGTCCAATCCAGATAAAACCTGATCCCATGAAAGAATGCATCATTGCATAAATATCTTGGCCCATAGTGCAAAATGTCCTCTTTCTTTTCTGCCGCCACGATGCTGCAGACATTCTGTGTGCATTAGCATCTTCACCACTATCATCTTAATTAGGTGTGAGCATCTATTGCAGTGAGACTCCGTTGGACTGGCCAAATATATTATTGACATGCAGAATGTGAAGGCTTGTCATTTAGCCTACATTCCATTGGAGTCCAAACAGTCCTTTGGAAAAGTAACAGTGCATACATTTATTTAGCACTGACAATATATTATGCAGATCATCTTAAATGTTTGAATTAAGATACATGCTTGGCTCTGAATATTAAAAAAGAAATGACTGTTAGAACAAAGTGTATTGTTAGTGAACATACATTTGAATGAATTTGAATAGTTTAGGTTTTTTTTCTTTACATTAATGCTTTCTCATTCTATTACTTACACCGCAACTCAGGTTTCCTCCACAATTTCACATTGTCTTTTCATGGATATGTGGACCATTTTGCTCAGTACATGCTTTTATTTTATACGTGATTAACAAATTATTTTCATATGGAATCTGTTATACCATTTTAACTAAGAATAGATCAGTCTGTTTTTCTGTTTTGTACAAATAACTGCACTCAGCATACTTAAGCGATGGGAATAAGGAAATACCACTCCTTCCAGAGGATTTATGAGCATTCTGTCCATTAGACAGGCACAAAGGACACTGAATGACATATCTCATCTTCTCTATACAGAATATAACCTCCTGCCCCCTGGAAGATGATCCTCTGCAGCAAATGCATCTAGTGTGTGAACTGATATTTTTCTCTTTCCATCAAATTGTTAAGAAATGCAGGTTAAGGTTGAGGGACTCTGCAAAAGCTTAGGGTCTTTAAGGAGTGGTTGTTTGAAAGATATGCTTTCTGTTCATCTGTAGTCTGATGTGAGTTGAGATTTGTTGCTGTTGGTATTAAACAAAGTATGTGTCTGCTGTACATCTGGTCCGATGCAAAAGCTTATAGTTTCCACAAATTTCCCTATGGCAAAAATAAAATCAGTACAGACATGTAAAAAATACGACACTGTATAAAAACTTGTTTGATATATCAGCAATTCTAGAATCTCAAGTAGGATAAAATGCTTAAAATATCTAAAATCACTCATTTGTATTACATCAGGTGCAAATGAAAGCATCGTTACTCAGAATTTTGCTTCTCTTGAAAGGACAATGCATGCCTCTACCATCAGAACGAAACATAAACTTTAGTGGGAGGTGTGCAAGAGGGTAACCTCCCCCCAAAAAACATGAAGACTAGATTGAAGTTTGCCAAAGAAAATGTGGAAAAAGACAAAGATTTCTGGAATTATGTTCTATGGACAGATGAGTATAAAGTGCAATTATCTGGACACCAGAAGAGAGCACATGCAATGCATAAACCAAATACAGTATTCCAGGAAAGGAACTTGTACCAGCTGGGACATGTGGAGGTGGAAGTGTCATGGCTTGTTTTAATGTGTTTATTTTGTTTACATTAGCTTGTTTTTTGTGATGTGAAGCACTTTGGACAATTTTGGTTAGAAGAAATGTGCTATACAAATAAAGATTGATTGATTGATACTTAGCTGCAGCAGCAGGGCCTGGACATCTCACTGTCATAGAACCCACCATGAATTCTATTATGTATCAGGGGGTACTTGACAAAAATATGAGTCCATCTGTAAAGAAATAAAGGCTGAAACAGAACTGTACCCTGCAACATTACAATGACCCAAAACATACCAGTAAATCAGTGGCTGAACTTAGAAATGAGAAGGCCCTGGAGCTTACAAAAAGGCTAGATCTTTGGCCCACTGAGATGCAGTGATATACTGTAGCTTGTAAATAGCTTTATCTGCAAGAAACCCTTCAAACATCCCACAGGCTGAAAGCAAGGAGTGGAACAAACATTCTTCAGACCAATGTCAGAGACTTTGTCTTGGCCAACCTTTCTCAATAAAGCATTTAAAGAATTAGTTATCAATGTGGTTATCTTGTTTAATATGACTGTATGTTTAAAGACAATATCCGTTCTGAAGTTCTATATATTACATGACATAAAAAGAAGCTTGAGCAAACTTTAAATTAGTACTATACAGTAAAGTTGAGAAATCATAAACAACTATTAAAATATATCTAACAAAATATCATGAAGAAAAAACTTATAATGATGATGCGGGGCATTTTGTTTCACAATTTAGAATCAAAATTTTGATCATCTCTGTGTACAACATTTTGAAAAGATTGGGAGCAATCGATCATCCGACCGTTATCCTAAGAGCACATATGGTAGTAAGACATCTGAAAGTCATGATTGTAACAATATCCTGTATTAGATTTGAAAACGGATGAATCAATTGTATGAAAATATAATAATATGAAGACAAGCAAATAAATATGCTCATTCTTTCTTGGCAGTGTTAACACATGAGCTGCTGCAATCTGAACCAACTAGTACAGTGATAAGCAGGCCTGATTAATAACAAAATAAAAATAACTGCAATAGTTTGGAGGTAATAAAAGCTAGGTCACTAAAATAATTTAGCTTTTGATAAAAGCATAATAAAAAACAGAACTAATTTTCTTTCTCAAAGTTAAAACCACTGTAAGATATAACATTCAAATCTTTGATATGCAATTTCAAAGGTCCCACCTAAACTCAAAAGGAAAGTTTTGCAAAGATCCCCAGGGCCAAGTATTATCAGTTTTGTTTTATCCTTGTGTCAGTCAAGATTTTTTTTTCAGGGAAGCAAACAACCAATAGTTTAAGAGAAACTGAGTTGCTACATTTTATTGAATGTAGATCTAAGTATGCTGTTTTTCCCAAAAACATGGCCAAAAGAAACATGCAGTCAAACAAGTATGAAGAATAGGGAAAGAATACCTAAAAATGAAACAAAGAAAAACCAAAAAATTTTTGTGTACACAATTGTTGTTAAAATAAGTTTCAAACATGTATGTCAATAAAGTATGCTGAATTTGTCCCTATAAATCACCTGTTTGCACATTGTATTATGACAATGGATACTAATGAAGCACATTTTTCAAGGGTGTGCTTTTGGAATTTATTAAATGTCATGAAGAATAAAATCGTTTATGCTTGGCATTTGCACAATCCAAGAAAACAGAAGAATATGAGTTAATTAAATTTCTGCTTTTTTTGCATGTTAATCTACAGGTTTGTATGCGTGAAGTGTTTCAGCAGATCCTTCATCATGATCATGCAGATCTGGAGTTTGTGTCATTTCTATTTCCGGTCTCTTGTTTTGGAGATTAAGCCTTGAACTGTCTCAGATTCTACATCCCACATATACATACAGGCTTTACAATTAAAACTCTCATGTCTGTATTGCCTGCAAATGTCGATTATATATTTTCATGCAAAATCAAAAGCATGCAATCAACAACATTCACTAACTCATTCTTTCCCCCCCCCCAGACTTCACCTCTGTGAAGGAGCAGAATGTTATCTTAGCCCCATCTTCCCTGGTACTGCAGCACAGCCCCAGTTCAAGGACCTTTAGAAGAGATTTCTTCCTCCAAACGATAATCTGCTCTCCAGCATTTGCTCTACTGGGAAGAACGCTGCTTACACATACACACAGCCAGCCAGGAAAAGTGACAGTGTTGCTCTCCTGCCGCCCAAATCTGACAGCCATGATCCTGAGAGGCCCCCTGCTACGGCTTAGATCAGGGATCATCTCGCTGCTCGATGGCTAGACCTCAACACTCAAAGAGCTGGGGGCCTTTCTGTTGAGGTAAGTCTCCATCTCCCTCTGCAGCACTGGCTCTTTAACTTGAGTGCAAGCTGATTTTTTTTCCTACACTTCTTTTCTGGATTCAAGTGGCCGTCATGTCTGAATAAAACTGACACTTTGTAAACCAAGCCTCTGCAAAACATCCCTCAAAACTACTTGTTTATTAGAGTAACTATGAAGATTTTAAAGTATGGGCTGTTTAGTATTAAAGATCTTCAGATTTTTATTTCCAATAAATTATAGCACGTTCCACTGTGGCTCGGTTTTCTTGTCTCTGTGACAAGCCATCAGACACAGTAATACAGTTAATTTCTGGGAGGCTGGATTCAATATTGAAACATTTATTAGGATACCTTGGCTCTCACCTTTGCTAATAAATTATTCATTAATGCTTAATGGTCTCCAGTTTTCTGCAGAAAATTGCACCATTGGGGTTCTTTGTTCAGTCAGGTTTAGAACAAGCACATTTAAATAGAAAAATCTATTTTCCTCTATTGTCTAAGCTCCATATGAGAAATAGTGGAGCATAACGAGAATAGGCAACCTGCTAACAATGCTGATTTAAACTCAGCCGTGTGGTTTTGCTGCATGACTTGGTCCTATCATTAAGCATTTGTCCCTGCAGTCTTAAATTAATTTAGCAACTTTTTTTTCTCTATTGCAGAATCTCTCACTGCATTGTAGCACATGGATTTCAAGACTTCAAATGAAGAGGTTGGTGGGAATTAATCAATCTTACAATTGACCATAATTAAAGGAAGTGCCCAACCATTTTAATGCAGTGGGACACAACATTAAGCCTTCCAGCATGTTTAAAAAGCTAGAGAGTAGAACTGCAGGAGAATCCATATTCTAAAACTAAGTCTTACAAGTAAGAAGCATTTTGTTCTCACATTCAAAATGTTAGTCTCTACTTTATCTGCTCAGAAGCCGCATCTTTATATCTGGTATCAACATTTAGTAATAGTAAAAAAAAGATGTGCACCCTCTTTCAGTTAGAGGGTTTACATATCGGACCGTAATAACAATAAAAAAGATTTGTTACCATTGAAATATTAACCAGCTGCTGCTAATAACATCAGCATGTGTGACCACACCTGTAGAAACAGGGTTTTGGGCAGTTCGCGAGTCTGGAGCTTAAAGATGTGTGTGGAAACACATCACCCCCAACCTTAAAGAACCAATGGTTGCTATTCATCAATCTTGGAGGTTCTACAAAGCAATACAAAAAATGTTGTGGACAGTGAGAGGTATTATACATCAGTGAAAAATAGTAAAGATATTTGCCAATTTCCTTGGAATAGACGCAAAGTGAATCAACCTAAAGGTCAGACTGTGCAATGCTCAGAGAAATTGCAAAACAAACCAGCTACTTCTTCAACTCGTCGGGCCTCACTTAGTGAACTAAATGTTAAAGTTCATGACAGTACATTTAGAAAAAGATGTATGGTGCTGCAGCATTACTTCGGTTCACATATTTGCATCTGAAGAGCGTGTAACGTTAAGTTTTTTCATATTTGTATCTTCCCACCAGCACAAAAACCTTAAACTAACAGAAGGAATGTTCGGAAGAAGATTAGCCAAAAATGTCATCTTTTGTAGTCCTTATACATGAAACCCAAGGCTTAAAAGAGGGTGAACTTCCTTTTTACAACCTAGCTGATCAGATCACAAAAGGATAGCTTTGAGTCCGTTAACTCATACCTCACATTAGAATGTGCCTCCACATGAGTCTCAAGTGACCGTTTGTGATAAGCTCCCAGCTCCATCTCTGCATGCCGATAAAGTAATATCACATATGAGGATCTGACGTACAGTCAGCGGGGGGCAATCCACAGCTCTACAAATGTTTTAATAAAAAAAATAAAAGTAAGGAATTGCTTTCAGAGAGAAACACATAAAAGACTTTATAGACATTAATCTGACACATGTCAAATCTGTCTGAGTCATGTTAATCACTGTATTTTGACAGAGGTTCTAGTACGTCATGCTAGCTCTGATGGAGAAATGACTGATGCTGTGTTGGCAAGCTTTGTGTAAGCCCACCTCTGCTGACTAAAGAGAAAAAAATAAAGCTTTTAAACTTCATACTCTTAATACTGGATCAGTAACTGTGTGAGAATATATATATTAAAAAAAACTGAGTAGAAGAAATCTCAACAGTTCTTTGCAGCTTCACTGCCTGCATTAGATGTGAGCAATGTTCAACAGTGCTTTCTCTCTCGCTTTTTACACTACACATCCCAATCTAATATATCAAAGTACTCGTTTTAAAGACCCACAGTTTGTCCTGGCCTTAAACATTCAGGAATTGTGGAGGAGCAGTCAGGATATATAGGATGGATTCATAGCTTAGGAACAGGAATGCATCCACTGTCGCTGCAATAAAAACGTCTGTAGTTATATATTAGTATATTCTAAGTTTACCTAGTTGGTATTAGTCATTTTTTAACAATTTAGTGTCTTGTAAAAGTGTTTATAACTTCTAAACTTTTCTACATTTTGTCATTTTACACTCACAACCTTCAATGGGATTTATTTTGGATCTTATGTGATAGACCAACGCAAAGTGGTAAAATAAATAGAAAATGATAAGGAAATAATAAGGGAAAAGGGAATACTTATAAAACAATTAACCAAGTTAAATGCAAAACCTTATAGTATATGTTGTGGAAACACATCACCCTGAAGAAACCAGCCGAGACTTGAACATTGCTTGTCATAGACTATTTTCATCCATCTTACTGAGCTGAGATATTTTGGAAAGTAGTAAGAGGAACAATTTTGTCTCTAGATGCAAAAGACTGTTAGAGAGACATAACTGAAGAGACTTGGAGGTGTAATGACAGCAAAATATGGTTCTACAAAGTACTTAGAGAGTTATACCTAATTTTTCAGAGTTTTATTTGAGAAAACAAAAAAAGCTATTGAAACCACAGTTACGGGCTATTTTCTGTTGGTCATAAAATCACAATAAAATACACTGAAATCTGTGATCATAATGCACCAAAATAGGAAAATCTTCAGAGTATGCTTTTGCCTACAAGACACTGTAGTTGAATGATACTTTATTGTGCAATTATGACATTATGTCAGCAAAATGACCAATGTGGCAATTATTAACCTAGACTGCCACCGAGTGTTAGCTGATCATTCCGATCTCAGTTAGTCTTTGATGTGTCCCCTGTCCACTTCTTAAATTGTGGTGTAAACTAGGCCCACTGAGCTAAATCTCAAAATGAGGCCAGCGGTACTTCATTTATCACGAAGCCCACATCATTATAAAGCAAAAATTTACTTCGGTACGACTCTGAATCACCATGAATTCATGTTCATTCTCGCTCCTGGGGCTTCATTTAACTAAGTTTAGGTTTGAAAACTACTGCTGTTTTTTTTTACACACTTTAAACCTTTGATATTGAAATGCTCTCATCTCTAAACTGATCCGACATTTACGTAATACGGTTTTCTTTCTACTGCTTAACTAGATGCAGCCCACTTTGCAACACACTCTCAGGAACGTAGAGAACTTTAGAAACAGTGTAATTTGAATGATTGAATGCATTTCTATGTGGAGTTCATTACCAGAAGAAACCCACTTGCTCAACCTTCTGTTTATGTGCTGTTTACCTATACTCTCTTGTATTGTTGCCAAACTGGGTAACCTTTTTTCTGATGCAAATTCTGACACAAATTAGATTACCTCTTTTCTGGTGTCACTTGTTTGTAACTTACAGAATACAAATGTGAAAATTACAAATATGTTTTTTTCAAATACTTAAACTATTTTTCAAAGGGGCATACAGATATGTGCAAAAGATTAAAATAAGTCCTCATTTGTTTATACATTTATTTCAAGGAGCCCGTTCTTTTTCTAATATTTCAAATAGGTTTTTTTTAAATATCAGGCTTTTTTGGGGGGCTTTTTTAAAATGAATGTTCTGATCTGTCATTGTGCTTCACCATTTGTATTTAAAAATCAATTGAAGAAGATTTCAACTAAAAGATATGTCAAGGAGATGAAAAAAGTACCAAAAATCCTGCCCTTGAGTAATTCTGAAAAACTCCAGCAAATATCTGACACAAAACCTGATAGAAGCATTGTTATTCATCAACTATGTCAAGATTTTAGCTAATCACTCCTTGGGAAACTTTTTGCCCCAGAAATTACTATTTTGCAATACTTGTGTTGTGTTGGCCTGCAATATAAAACCTCATAGAGGATTTTGGTTATGTTTTAGCAAAAGGTGAAAAAGTTAGAAGGATACAAGTACTTTTGTAAGGCACTTTATTTACTAAAAGAAGTTGAAAATAGCAAGAACAAAAACCACTTTTAATTGAACCTTGCATTATTTAATCCCCGTTTGTTCTTAATATTATACTCCCTGTTTAGAACAAGATGTCCTTGCTTCATGACTTATGCTGTCAGTAAAACTTAATGCACTCTATATCAGACTGAAGATGATGATGCAGATTGGACTGTTAGGAGTGGAGTGATGGTGCACATTAAAATAGGATTGGAGATAAGGCTAATTATTTGCAGTATAAGAGGCACACTAGGTCAGACGACAGTCAAGTGAGATGCTGCCTGACCTCAATAATACAGACACTACTGCCCTCATTTCACTCCGCTAATGATGTTTGCACAGACATATATTACTTCAAATAATGTGAATTAATGCCTCGCTCATTTAATTTCCAGCACTGTGGCTGCAGGTGGGGGGACTCAGTTCCTAACACTCCTTATCGCAACTTATATATAAAATGACTATTACCCAAGTTTAAACCTGCAGCAGCAATGAACCTTAGTGTCTTATCTGCTCATAAGCATCATATGCTGGGTGACAAGGATGCTGACACTGTTGGCTTTCTTCTATTAGCAGTCTCATCAGGTGAAGGTGCTTCTCTTATTCAGACCTTTTTAAGTCAAGGACGGGACTGGCATCACAATTAGCCTGGAAGGAGGAAAGAAGATGCAGAATGCTAATTTATGCAGATTAGCGTGTTGTAAAGGGACCGTTGGAAATACACAGTCCTCACGCTTGCCTGATATGAAGTAGAAACAAACGTAGAGGTTTGGTTTGACTTTTTCTTTTGGTCCTTACATGTCACAGCTTCCTGATTTGTCATCAGCCTTTCTCTCAGGCAAAATGAGATGATACAATCTGGGTACCTTTGTTGCTGAAATAATACAAATCGCACAGAAAGCACAGCATTTTCGGAACTCTCAAAATACAGCTCATTATTTGAAGTCATAAATCCATTATTATCTTTATTTCTAAAATAAATGGTTGCCTATTTGTTTTTATATTAGCATTAACAATTAAAGCATTGGGAAAAAGGGGGAAAAAACAGACATCAGCCAGAACTAATTTCCATGTTCATCTTGCAATGAGGGTTCTCAATGACATTTCATTTCATGGCCAGTTAATTTAGTCACGGAGGGATGATGAATGATTTTATCTCTCTTGACTGTTTGCAGACAAAGACTGGGATTTATTTGATGCAAGAAGGTAATGAGGAGCCATTTAATATTCGACTACACTTGGCCAAAGATATTCTGACCATTCAAGAACAAGATGTCATCTGCGTTTCAGGAGAACCTTTTTATTCAAGCGTAAGTAACCCAGTCAAAGTCATGATTCTGTCTGTGTTCATAACACATCTACTTCAGTAGATTCATTCCCTATAAATGAAATATGTTCATTAAATAGTGATTCACCTGCTGATCTCGGTGTGTTGAGTTAGCATTTAGCTCTCACTTGTCATCACCTTTGACTGCTTTTCATTTGCTTGTATAAATGCACACTTTCTCATGAGAAACAAGGCTGGAGACCATGGCCTTTACCAAAATGGCATTCATGTAATAACATTTTCCCGGATAAAAGTCTTCACAGACAAATGGAGGTTTGCGTCCTCTAAAACATTGTTACTAATCTACGAAAAGGTCAAAGACTTAGAAGTCCAAACACATCTTTAGCGTGTCAAGTGAGGACGTTTTTAACCTTGCAGACAAGTTAAAGTTTCCCCTGATAAACCTTTACTGCTTTTGAGACAGACGAGTGGACTGAGGGACCTTATGTTTCATCTGTTCTGGCAGAATGTGTTGGCCTTCCTCCTGTTCCAACACATTCCCACCCTGTCGTGCCTGGGTCGCCATCTGGCACCGGTTTGATAAAGAGGGACATGCTTAAACAGCGTTACGCTTAGTTGCACCAATTGGTCCAAAAACGCATCAAGGAAGGCTTTAGCCTCTAAAAAAAGGATGATGAGAATTCACATTACATGAGATTTTATAGTCTATCTCTGTTTGCAAACTTTACATATCTCGTTGGGCCCCTTTTTCTTTCAGAACTGCTTAATTCTTGATGACACATATTCCACAAGGTTTTACAGACATTCCTTAGAGACTTCGATCCATTGACTTAATCCATTGACTTGATAGTATCACTCAGTTGCTGAAGATTTGTCGGCTGGACATCCATGATGTAAATCTCTTGTTCCACCACTTCCCAGAATTGCTCTGTTGGATTGAGAGCTGGTGAATGTGGAGGCCATTGGAGAACAGCAAACCAACTGACATGTAAAAAAAAAAAAAAAACAGTTTGCGATGTTTGGGGTTTGTGACAAGGTAGATAATCCTGCTAGAAGTATCAATGAGAAGATTGTATCACTGTGGAGGAATGGAAGAATACTCATGGTCAACAATATTGCTCAAATTGTGGAATATAACCAAGTTTGGTTTTTGCTAAGGGGTCCAACTTGTGTCAAGAAAATATGTCTCATACCATTATACCACCACCATCTGCCTGAATTATTGATACAGAGCAGGATGGTTCAGTGCCTGTTTCAGTGCCATGTTTACACCAAAATAAAAACATGCCATGTGAACATTGTAACCAACTTTTTGGGTCAGGCAACTTTTTGTTCCAAACTGTGATTGTCCAACTTGGGTGAGTCTTTGCGGATTGTATCACCAGTTCACTGCTCTTAAATGACAGAGGTAGCCCGTCTTGTCATCTTCTATTGGTGTGGCCCATTTGCACCAAGATTCATTCTTCTTTGTGTTCAGGGATGGTATTTTGCATACATTTGTTCTATTGAGTGGTTATTTGAGCTACTGTTGCTTTCCTGTTATCTTAAATCTTAATCCTAAACCAGTCTTCCTACTCTACTCTGACCTCTGACATTTTTAAAGTGTAACTCACCCCGAAATCAACTTTCTTTTGCTGATAAACTGTATAAATGAGTGTCTAATAGTGCTGTCTACATGTCTGGTTATTTTTTTTGGTATTTTGGCACATTTTAATAAAACTATAAAAAGTTTTTTTAACCAAAAATCGTTAATGGACTGCCTTGTAAAAACATCTTGATCTTTACTTATTAAAGGGTAAATAAATCGAATACTAAACTTATAATGACATTCATGCCCTTAATGTGTGTATGCAAACTGATGACCAGGAGTCTATGCCAGATATATTTTTTTTAAGTATTGGAAATTTCCATTTTTGCTACAAACACTCTTTATATTATTGTTGTTTTTATCTGATTTCCCTGAAAGGCTATGAATGACAACATAGTTTACAGCAAATACATTGAATACAATGAGAAAACTATACAACAAGAGTACAAAGCAGCTAGATTGTATACAGTTTCTAATTATAGTTTCAAAAGGAGACAGTTCAAATCTTCTTTTAGTATTCATGAACTCTAATGACTTTAAAATCAATCTGAATTTTAAACTAAATATGCTATAGGTTATGTTTTGAAGAAAAATTTTAATAAATAAGGATAGTCTCTTTTTTGTTGTTGAAGACTGCTGAAAAGAAAACCAATTTATTCATTTTGATCTGGGTTATTGCTTTGACAAAATATCAGTCACATTCACTCACTCATCCAGCTAACCATAAAGTGTATTGCACTGATTTCTATAATTGAACAACAGATCATGATCTCCCCATGTCAAAGAAAGCTTTGCTAATTAGTGTGTTTTAATTAGATTGAGGACATAATCATTCATGTGGACCAAAGAGAAAATAACAA
Organism: Valencia hispanica; assembly: GCA_963556495.2. NCBI lineage: Eukaryota > Metazoa > Chordata > Actinopteri > Cyprinodontiformes > Valenciidae > Valencia > Valencia hispanica. The sequence goes on along the minus strand of OY747712.1, from coordinate 23,604,725 downwards.
TCATAATATGACTCCATGCTGGCAGTTTCAATACACATTAAAAGCAAATGAAGTGCTTTTGGAATGCATTTTTCATCTGGATTTATGCCCTTTCATTATATCTACATTTGAATTTAAGAGAGAATCCCTGACATGTCTGACAGTGGCCTAATCTAATCTTTTCCCTCAAACTGCAGGAGAGGACTGTAACGATCAGACGGCAGACGATTGGAGGGTTTGGTCTCAGCATCAAGGTAATTTAGATCTCAGCTGATTAGGCTGCCCATCCTGACTTCTTTAAGTCGAGGCTGGACAAGTGTTATTGATCATTGCCTTGTTGAACTCCAACAACAGCGGCATCAGACACTCGTAACCCCTTTATGTTCCAGCTCATGTTATGTTGCCTCCGCAGGGTGGAGCAGAGCACAAAATCCCTGTTGTGATATCAAAAATATCAAAAGAACAAAAAGGTATGAGATCCATTTTGTTGATGTTTTCATCTCCTGTTGTTTCAGCCCTCTAATTTGTGCTTGCTATAAGGTGTTTGTTGTCGCTTTGTTTGTTTCCAGCTGAACTCTCTGGGCTCCTTTTCATCGGAGACGGCATCCTTCAGGTAGAAATGTCATGTTAATGTTTCCTTCTCTCATTGTGCAAAATAACACACCCGGTATATTTAATAATTCATGTGCCATATGTCCCAGAAACTATGTCAAATTATTACTCATCCACATGGGCAAAAGTATCATTTATCACACATATTTCAGCCAGAGAAATTCATTAAAAAAGAAATTGCACATGGTCTCCCACATTGTAACCATGGGAGACATGTAATTATGATGCTCATGTTTACAATTTTTAGTGTAGAAGGCACAACAATTACATGGCCTTTCTAAAATGTTAATACAATTGTTCTTTTATTTGTCACTCTACAATTAAAAACTATTTATGGTATTTTATTTGACAGAGCAACAAAGTAGTGCGTACTTGTGAAGTTGCCGGAAAATTATACATGGTTTTCAACAGCTGTTACAAATAAAAATCTGAGAAGTGTGGCCTCAGTCTCCTTTATTTTGATACTACTATATAAAATCTAGTACAACTAACTGCCTTCAGAGACCTAATTAGAAATTAGAGTCCACCTGGGTAAAATGTCATCTCACTATTAAAAGAACTGCTCTGTGAAGGCCTCAAATTTTTGTTGGGGAACACACCAGACGAGTCAGGATTAATGTTGTGGAGAGGTTTAAAAAAGGGTTAGGTTAAAAAATAATATCCCAGGCTTTGAACATCTCAGAGGTCACTCTTCAATCCATCATCTGAAAGTATGGACTGTGGTCTATGTGTAGACTTTCCAAGACAAGACCACCTACCTGAACAGCTAGACAGAACAAAGTTCAATTAATCAGAGAAACATGCAAAATGCCCATGGTAAATCTGGTGGAGCTGCAGAGATCCACAGCTTAGGTTGAAGATTTAAGGGACAGTAACTATTAGTTCTTCCCTTTACTTTTTTGAATGTAACCTTTATGGAAGACTATTACTGAAAGAAAGCAATTAGAATTCCTGATTATTTTGCCACAAACCCAAAGAGGGCATATCGAAGATATGAAGGAAAGTGCTGAGGTCAATTGAGACCAAAATTGAACCTTTTGGCTCCGATTCAAAATCCAATGTGTGGAGAAAAACTTACATGGCACATCACTCTGATCACATAATCTTTATTGTGATATATGTTGGTAGCAACATCATGGTGTGGGATGCCTTTCTTCAGCATGGACAGGGATGTTGGTTAGGGTTGGTGCTAAAATGGATTAAGCTAAATGCATATAAAACTCACTTTATGAAAGAAAACTCCTTGTCAAAGTCCAGATCTAAATCCTATTGAGAATCTGTGAGAAGACTTGAAAATTGATGTTCGCAGTCACTTACATTCAATCTGACTGGCATGAGCAATTTTGCAAAGAAGAATGGGCAAAAATTCTCTGGATTTGCTAAGCTGATAAACAGGGTGGTGGCAGTAGAGATGATTTTTTTTGTGTTGACAGCTAAGCTGGTCAGAGTTAATTAGATGCTGGATCAAACTAAATAAATAATAATTATCATGAAAGAAAACCTGTTAGAGGCTGCAAAAGACATGAGACTGGGTTCAAGTTTCACCTTTCAACAGGACAACTAAATATATAGCCATAGCTGCAGTGGAGTGGATTAGATCAAAGCATATTGAAATGGGTCAAAGTACATATCTAAATCTTATTATCTCATAAATGATGGTGAGGTGGTCTAACAGGGGTGAATACATATGCTCAGCATGGTTTTCAGAAGTTTATTTAAAAATAATTTTAAAAACCATGACTCATTTTCCTTCCACTTCACAATTGTATGAAACTTTGTATTGGTGCATTACTTACAATCATATTAAAATACATTTTATTAGTATTTTTTTGTCACATTCCAGCCAGAAAAATTTATGAAGTTTAAGTACTTTTACAAGGCACTATTATGTGCTCCTCTCATTAATTATTTTGTAAACAGCTTTAGTTCTTAGGTGGTAAAATGTTATTCAGAGTACTGATGCTGCTGTTGTTTTCTAGATAAATGGAATAAATGTGAGAAGCTATCGCCACGAGGAAGTGGTAAGCTGCCAGCTCATATTTCATAGTTTCTTACACAGAAACAACTCTTTCAACAGCTTATCTTGTCTTATTTTGATGATTTGTATCTTTTTGACATGTTAAGCCACTTTTTTCCTCTTTCATCCTTTCTCATAAGCAAGTGTAAGAAATTGAATGCAGCTTGTTTTAATCCCCTATCTTGGATTTCCATTCTTAGCCAGACACTGCCATGCCATGTCTCATCCCCAGCACTAAAACTCCCCATCTTACAGATCCCTCCATTACAACACAACCACATTTTTTTTTACTTTTAGGTGCAAGTTTTGAGAAATGCAGGTGAAGAGGTAACTCTAACGGTGTCGTTCCTGAAGAAGACTCCAGCCTTTTTGAAACTGCCGCTGTGTGAGGACTGCACATGTAAGAACCCTCCACCAAACGCTGAAGCACTGGAAAGTAATTAACCAGGATTATTTTTAGCTGGTCTTATTTTCTGTCTGGAAGTGGTTGTCCTGGAAACAATAAACTCAAGCCTCTTGGAGAAAAATAAAAATGACAGTAGAAACCAGAACTTTCTAACAGTGTATGGACAAAAACATAACCTTTATTCTCACTATGTGACCCAAAATCAGATGAAACATTTCCTGTTATAGGCCAGTTAGGATTACTGTTATTATTTGAATCTGCTAAAAACCAGAATAATACGAATTTTAGAGGGTTTCTTTTCCAAAACTTTCTTCAGAGTCAGTTGTTTAGATAGATTTTGCTGGGGCTTCAGCCCCGAATGTTTTCAGTCTAGCCCCGGATGTTTTAAGTCTGTTGTTTCACTCACCAGCCACAGGCTCACTGCTCCCTCAATCACACACAATGGGCCCGGTGTGCTCTTCTCTGATCAGTGCTGCCTCTGACTTGACTCGGTGTCAGGTTACAGTCACTTATGGCAAGCCATCAGTATCAAAAATAAGGTGTGTATTAACGCCTTATTAAGGTATTATGGTCCAAGGCGTATGTTAATGCCATACCATGGCTTGCCATAGTGAGTATGTCGCTACCGTGGGCACACAGTCCCTCCCCTCTCCTAACAAGGCACTCTGTACAAATTGCAATTGAAAACAGCATAGCGCCAAACCAGAAGCTATATTACGATTAGCAACATTTCTAAGACTAACAGATATCAATGGATCATAGGCAAATTACGAAAAAAAAAACTGTTGCAACTCCTTAGCTGTTTCTAGAGAGAGGCCAAGGGTGAGAATGTGACTTATGCATAATTTTCTTTAGCTGTCCTGTTGGTAGAAAACCATTTATCCATACTAAGGACATTAATTAAAAATTACTAATACAAAAGCAACAAAATAACTTTTTAATTACCGAGCACAGTCAAAAAAAGAAAAAATATCATTGCAAACTTGATGTGGGAAAAACGGAAATAGTAATGTCGACTATAGAATTGAATTTATTTTGTTATTTTCTGTTGACTTTTGAATATATATACATATATATTCATTTCTTTCATTTCTTTAACTCATGTTTCTCCTGCAGACAGTATTCCCCATTTGAGAACTGATGCTTTAGACAGGAAGGTTGTATACTTCCATTATTGTTGAACTTGAACTTGTCAATTTGGTTTTATTGTCCGCTTGTTTGTTTTACATTATTTAATTGTTTTCTGTTGGTTTGTTGCACACTTTGATTTGATTTAATAATTTTGTAGATGAAAGCAAGAATGAGCTACAGATAGAGAAGGAGCCAGCAGCAGCAGAGCCTCAAACATGGAAATTGGTCAGTTATTTAAGTAGACTTTTTTGTGCTAGAGATGGCTAACCAAGTAAATGCTTTTCGGACACAGTTGATGCATCATGACTTGATATAGCCCAGTTGTTTGCATAGGGATATTTAGTTTGGGTTTGGTATTATTAGTTTATCATAATCATACTTTGCTCACTTAATTCTGATGGCATGATTTAGTAAAAGGTATGAGAGATGACCTAAAGAAAGGAGCTGTAGCTGCAGCTCCAATAGAAGCACCAGCATCATCATTAGGCATGTGAAGCGGTAACAATTAAATATTCTAACATTGTGTTATAGGTAATTAATAACAAAAAGGTAATTTAATTCCATCTACACCTATTACACCTAATAAAATATAGATAGAAGCAAATTCAAAATGGGTCAATAACAGTGCATCATTGAAGACATAATAAATGAAATAAGTAAAGCTTTGCCTTACCTTATTTGCTCATTTACCAATTTGGGATTATTGACAGAGCTAAACAGGCAAACCAAGACAGTACCAATGATGAGAGAAGACCAAGTGATGAGAGGGAGAAAATGATGGACAACAGCTAGAGGTGAAGACAGAGAAAAACAGCAATAGGTGAATAGTGTGTGAATGATAGTATGTGCACTGTGTTTGTGAGCAATCTAATACTAAATGAAAAATTTTGGGAGGGGTTCACTGGTGGAAGGAGAGTGATGGAAAAAGCAAAGACAAATGGGAAAAAGAAAGGGACATTCAAGTAAAGAAGAGAAAAAGGATGCCAACAGAAGCAAGTGAAGAAAGATTGATCAAACTAAAAATTTTTTTGGTTTTGCTGTTTTCAGATGTAATTTTCCAAAACACAAAACATTGAACATTAAACATTAAATTGGACATTAGATATAAAACTATAAGCCATTGTATATTAGATGACACATTAAACTGTATCGATATGCATGCATTGAAAATAAATTATAAATCAGACACCTTACTATGTGTGCTATAGTCTATAATCCATTGTAACACTTTTTCTTTTTTTAACAAAAAAATATTACATCTTGTCTGGACTAAGCTCAGGTACTCCTTTAAGGCTGGAGATGCTCCTGCTTCTCCGTCAGCAGCTTTGCACCCATACTCACACGTATTGATGGAGACATTTTCCTTTTATACTTCTCCGTTGGTGTGTCAGTGTTGCAAAGCAATTCCCCATCAGGATAGCAGGGGGTGCAGATCACTGACGTCTCTGGTCAACGACAGTTTATTTACTTCAGCTTGTAAACGCATTTCCATTCAAGAAACAATGGCTAACGTGAGTGGGTTCTGATTGAGCTGGAAAGCTTCTTACTAGAAGTGCAGCTCATAGAATACTCTAAAAACGGATGTAAACAAACTAACAAACAAACAAACAGAGCGGTCTGTTTTGTTGTGCTCTATACCTCCTTGTGTTCAAAACATACCTGTCAAGTTTGGATTTGAAGATAAGGGAAATTTTCAGGTGTGAGCCACCCCAACCAGCTCTAGTATTTACGAAAACTCTCACTCTCAAATCTGCCAAAGAGTGTGTCACATCTGCAATGTTTGTAGAACGTAGGACAATGTACTCACATGCTTCAAATTGATATCTATTTAATAGTGGGTATTGTAGTGACCTGTAATGTTTGCATATTTTACACTGTAATGTTCGAGTTTGAATGTTTGAGCAATGGATTCAGCAAGATCGATGTATTGACCTATGATGTATTGAAGCTTAAATAGCTAAATAGAAGCAAGTAATTACAAGTTGTTATAAGTAATGCAAACTAGCATGCTAACAATAACCTCAAAAAAACCAGGAGGAAAAGTAAGTTTAAATTCAAGAATTAGCTAAAATGCTAACATGAGCTAGCATGCTAATGTTAACTAGCATGCTAATGCTAGCTAGCATGTTATCATTAGGCCCAAAGTAACAAGTAGAAAAACTTAAGCAAAACTAGAAAAAGTTGCATTTCCTGTGAAAATGCAGTGTGAATGCTGTAAGCTGGATTTACTTGCTGAAAATGGCTGAAGTATTTGAAGTCAACTGTAAGAGACTTGCTGAAGTGTAATAAACAGAAAAACTGTCACAATTAGCTAAAATAAAAAGTTGAATATTTTGAAAAGTATAAAGGTTATGAATACCAAAAGATATACCCGGACTTGCTGAAGTTTAATAAACAGCAACAGCAAAAGAAAGAAAAATAGTGTGCCAACCCTACCACAAAGAAAAACTGTCACAACAAGCTAAAATGCCATTGTTACCTAAAATCAGCTAAAATCCAAATTTTACCCAAAACGCTAGTAGTAGCATGTTGAGAAACAGTAACATGTTGGTTAAAAAAAAAACTTAATCTATTCAGTAAAATAAAAAAAAGCTATAACAACAATATTACTGAAAATGATCTAAAATGCCAATGTTAGCTAAAATACTAGTGGTAGCATGTTGCCAAACACAAACATGTTGGTTAACAATAATTCAATCCATTCAGTATATTAAAAATTAGCTTAAATGTTGATACTAACTGAGATATTAGTGTTAACTTAAATGCTAGTGGTAGTATGTTGGCAAACAGTATCGTGTTTGTTACCTAACTTTATCCTTTTAAGTATGTTAACATCTTCCTAAAATGCAAATTCAATTCAATTTCAATTCAGTTTATTTATATAGCGCCAATTCACAACAGATGTCATATCAAGGCACTTAACAAGAAGTCATTTCAATACATTTATACAAACATTCCATCCATCCATCCATCCATCCATTTTCTTCCGCTTATCCGGGGTCGGGTCGCCGGGGCAGCAGCCTAAGCAAAGAGACCCAGACTTCCCTCTCCCCAGCCACTTGTTCCAGCTCCTCGGGAGGAACCCCAAGGCGCTCCCAGGCCAGCCGAGAAACATAGTCCCTCCAGCGTGTCCTGGGCCTTCCCCTGGGCCTCCTCCCGGTGGGACGTGCCTGAAACACCTCACCAGAGAGGCGTCCAGGAGGCATCCTGACCAGATGCCCGAGCCACCTCAACTGACTCCTCTCGATGTGGAGAAGCAGCAGCTCTACTCTGAGCCCCCTCCGGAGGGGGGGCTCAGAGTAGAGCAAACATTCCAATCAGTTAAAAAGTTTCCTATTTAAGGAATCCCAGCAGATTGTGTCATTCATTGGCGTGAGGTTGGGCAGACTTTCCAACCACAGCAATCCTTCAGCAATCCCTCATACTGAGCAAGCATGTAGCGAGGGTGGAGAGGAAAAACTCCCCTTTAACAGGAAGAAACCTCCAACAGAACCAGGCTCAGTAGGAGCGTCCATCTGCCACGACCGTCTGGGGGTTTGAGAAGACAGAGCAGAGACACAGAAGGAACAGAAGATCCGATATAAGAGAACTTTCTATGTTACAGAAAGTAAAAAGTTGATAACAGGAAACAGTGGATGTTCAGCCACTGGAGCACCATCACAGTCGATGCCCCCCATCCAACAGGGCATTCCAGCCAAGAAGCATACCAGACCAGGTATTTCTTCTATGGAGAGAAAAACACTGAGAGAACACAAAGTTAACAGTCGAAATAGCAGAATGTACTGTAATACAACTGGAGAGTAGTAGTAGAAAAGGAAGTAGCAGAGTGAAGAAAATTGGTAAGTTTGTCCTCCAGCAGTCTAAGCCTATAGCAGCATAACTACAGAGCTAGCTCAGGATGACCTAAGCCACTCTAAGTATAAGCTTTATCAAAAAGGAAAGTTTTAAGCCTGGCCTTAAAAGTAGACAGAGTGTCTGCCTCACGGACTAAAACTGGGAGCTGGTTCCACAGGAGAGGAGCCTGATAACTAAAAGATCTGCCTCCCATTCTACTTTTAGAAATCCTAGGAACCACAAGTAAACCTGCAGTCTGAGAGCGAAGTGCTCTGTTGGGAACATATGAAACAATTAGATCTCTGATTTATGATGGAGCTTGATTATTAAGGGCTTTGAATGTAAGAAGAAGGATCTTAAATTCTATTCTGGATTTAACAGGGAGCCAGTGAAGGGAAGCTAATACAGGAGAAATGGGATCTCTCTTTTTAACATTCATCAGAACTCTTGCTGCCGCATTTTGGATTAACTGAAGGCTTTTAATAGCGTTTTGTGGACTACCTGATAGTAAAGAATTACAGTAGTCCAGCCTTGAGGTAACAAATGCATGGACTAGTTTCTCAGCATTACTCCTGGACAGGATGTTTCTAATTTTAGCAATATTCCGGAGCTGAAAGAAGGAAATCCTAGAAACCTGTTTAATATGGGATTCAAATGTCAAATCTTGGTCAAAAATAACGCCGAGGTTCTTTACGTTATTACTTGGGGCCAATTTAATGCCATCCAGATGAAGTGATTGACTAATCAGTTTCTGTTTTAGAACTTCTGGTCCAAAGACAGCAACTTCTGTCTTGTCAGAATTTAAAAGCAAAAAGTTTAGATTCATCCATGTTTTTATGTCTTTCAGACATGCCTGTAATCTACCTAACTGACTGGGTTCATCAGGATTTATGAATAAATATAGTTGTGTATCATCGGCATAGCTGTGGAAATATGGGAGATCCCAAATATCCCAAATATTAGCGAACATTAGCTAAAATGCTAATGCTAGCTTAAATTTTGATTTTAGCTTAAATGCTACAAATAGCATGTTGGTAAACACCAACATGTGGGTTAACAGTAACTCAATCCATTCATTATTTTAATTCTTGCTGTTAAGTCAAAATTAGCTAAAATTCTATTGTTAGCTTGAATGAGCTTAATTGCTATGGTTAGTGAAAAGACTAGTGGCAGCATGTTAGCAAACATGAACATATAGGTTAACAATAACTCAACCCATTCAGTATGTTAAAATCAACCCAAAAACCTAATGATAGCTAAAATTAGCTAAAACGCTAATGTTAGCTGAAATACTAATGTTAGCTAAAATACTACAGATAGCATGTTGGCAAACACCAACATGTTGGTTAACAATAACTCAGTCCATTAATTATATTAATTTTAGATGTTAAGTCAAAATGATCTAAAATCCCATTGTTAGCTTAAATTAGCTAAATTGCTATGGTTAGTAAAAAAAAGCTATTGTTAGCATGTTGGCAAACATAACATATTGGTTAACAATAACTCAACCCAATCAGTATGTTAAAATCAACCCAAAAACCAAATGATAGCTAAAATTAGCTAAAATGCTAATGTTAGCTAAAATGCTAGTGTTAGCTAAAATGCCACAGATAGCATGTTGGCAAACATTAACATGTTGGTTAACTGTATCTCAATCCATTCAGTATGTTAACTTTAGCTATTAAGTCAAAATTAGCTAAAATGCTAATGTTAGCTTAAATGCTAGTGTTAGTATAATGGATAACAATAGCAAGTTAGCTAACAATGTCTTATTCCATTTATAATGCCTACAATTGTCTAAATATACAAGTCTGTGTAACTGCCATTTAAAAGTAATCACTGTTTTCCAGGTCTTGGAACAGTAAAATGGCCGCTATTGCCTATAAGACTGCATTGATCATCATATTTTACAGAGTAATCAAAGTCCTGGTGAACTGATTTGTATTAAATCTACAAGTTGTTTCAGATGTCTTTCTATAACCCTGAAATGTCAGTTTTACAGTGGAGGCCATAATGTATAGTAATTCTCTTAACCTAAAGCCATGAAAAGGCCTGCCATTTTTCGACCAATCACACGCCGGTGTAGGTACCAGATCTGCTCGGGTAGCCAGATCTGCTCGGGGTTCCTGCGCTTGCCGATAACGTCACATTACGGCAACGCCACTCTGACAAACTACATTGCGCCCCATTTTTAACCCTGCCAAGCACTATATAGTGAAATGTAAACGAGACATAAATGTTAATAACAGCTCCTGTGGGGATCATCTTTACTGGTACTGCTCTTCCGTTATGGGCTTTGGAAAGAGTTTAGCTAGTTGTTATTAACCATATTTTGACAGATTTTCCATTACGATCTTTTTTTTTTTTTTTTTTAGAAACCCCAAAAAATGACAAATGTTTAACTATAAGCCTACATAAAATCAATATCAGACTATCAAGAAAAAGGCTCTCAAAACAAGTCATTTACATACATTTTTGCATGTACAGTATTTATATAACACCCCTTGCTGTTTGTTCGTGTGTTGTATACTTGCTAATGTTCAATAAAGTTCTTTTAAAAAATGCACAGTGCCTCAATATGCTAATGTTCAGCCAATCATGTAGTGTAATGTTAGCGTTCAGCCAATCATGTAATACGACGTCATAATTAGGCGCAGGCCCCCGAGCAGATCTGGCTACCCGAGCAGATCTGGTACCTACACCGGCTCTCACTGGGGGAGACAGCCTTAGTGCAGCACCTCACTTATGTCTCCTAATTTCACAGCCGTTTTAACAGGTAACGCAGCTTCTGAACTACTCTTAATAACTTAAGAACCGTAAGGCGTATCGATGTCACCAATGGACCGTTTTTATCGGAACGGATAGGGGAACTCTCTCAGAACACTCATTTTGTTGAAAATATAATATTACAGCCATAAAATGACGTCAAATATGTTTATAAATTTGATGAAAACATTAATCTGTCTTTCCTTGGTCCCAAACTACACCCTCTTACTTGGAAAATGTAAGGGCTATTGAAATTATTCTTTCACTGTAAGTATCAGCAGGCTTTGATGGAGAATCATGGTTCGTTTCATGTGTGTACCTCAATTTGTCTAGGAGCAGTGATTTTGTAAAAATGAGCATTGATTTTGCCATTTTTTAATCTGAGCCGTTTTAGCAAAGAGCAGATTTGTTACACTCGAACAAACAAAACTCATGGAGAAACAGTAACAGGTATCAAAAAAATTGTTGAATCATGAGTGTCAGGAAGGTCTGAAGTTATATTGGCACAAGGCTCATGTTTCTACGTCGCATCGTTTATGAGAGACTTTACGAATATTGGTCAGAATCCAGCTGTCCTCTGAATTTTTGCTCATTCCCAATGCATTCCAATGGTCCCTCCTGGGTGCGGCCACTTTGCTTCGGGTCGATTTGCCAAAAAACTGTAACTGTCACATAAATTCTGGTAACATTTCCTGAGGCAAAAATTGGAAACCTACGTTTTGATATATAATATGTGCAGAAAGAGTGAAATATGAGCGAGTGAGCGGAAGTTGTTCGTGGAAAATGAGGAAAGTGGAAAAGTGTAATTCTGCTAGAGTGGGCCCCTCTAGCTTAATTGCCATGCGCCCATAGACATGCATGTATTTTCAGAAATCTGATCATTTCGGGACCAGAAACTTGAGGAAGGTTGAATGAAAACTGTACAAGTTAGGAAGAAGCCGAGACATACAGTAATAGCTGAAGAGTATGACTACATTTTAAGATTTGAATGGTGTTTCTAAGTGGAAGTATGTGGAAGTAGTTAGTTTTGCAAAACAGGCGAGATTTAGCAGATTTTTTGAGGTTTTCCATTCATTTCAATGGGAGCAAAAACAGCATAAAAAGTTGAATATTATAAAAAGTATAAAGGTTATGAATACCAAAAGATATAGCCGGAAAGAGCAGAATAAGCAGAATAATTGAAGTTGAATGGTTAAAATAGCATAAAGTATGCAGAAGTAGATGAAGTTCAAAAAACGTATGGAAGCAACCAGAAGAAGGTAAGAGGATCTCAAGAGTGTGAATGCCTACAGCATTCACACTAATAAAGAGAAACAGGATCTCAATTAGAAAAATTGCAAAAATGCCTACATGAGCTAGCATGCTAATGCTAACTAGCATGCTAATGCTAGCTAACATTTTATCATTAGCATTTTAGGAATCAGTACGAAAAGTTAGTCAAAAAGCTAAATTTAGCTAAAATGTCAGAATGAGCTAGCATGCTAATGCTAAGTAGCCTAATATTATGTAAGGGGTGTGAATACTTTTCTATGGGGTAGAATACTCTCCTAAGTAAGATAAAAGAGCTCTGTTTTAAAGAGGCAGGCAGCAATGTGCTTGGAAATGAATGGACAATGTCATTGCTGAAGCATTATGGGAAATGGAGTTGTGGCCAGAATAAAGAATGTCCTTATTAAATAAACTAATTTATAGACAGACAGACGGAGAGAGACAGGGAGTCCTTTAGGAGCGCTGCTTTCGCAGGGCAGCTGCCACTGACAGGACGTCAGACAGACAGAGAGATAGACAGAGTGACCAGGAGACGGGCAGACAGACATACAGAGACAGGGAGACACTGTCCTTTAGTTGCTGACAGAGAAAGACCGACAGAACCTCTATGTAACATTCAGCGCAATAGTCGTGTAAAACAAGAAGCCGCTGTGATCTTTTACTGAAAGTCTGAAGGGGTTTATTTTGAAAAGATTGCTTGAGTCTTATTTCGAAAGTCCAGCATGGATGTCAGTTAAGGCTGAATGAGTATCATTAGTTATATGTAGCGATTCTTCCAATTATAATAACCCAATTCTATCCAATTCAATTGGGCTCTTCTCCAAAGAGATTCCAGGTGCACCTGCTGCTGAGAGAGAATGACGGTGAGACAGAACCTCCATGTAACATTGACTTCAGCAGTAGTGTAAAACAATAAGCTGCCATGATCTATTGAAAATCTGAGGGCTTTTTTTTGTAGAGCTTGTTTGAGTCTTATTTTGAAAGTCCAGCATGGATGTCAGTTAAGGCTGATTGAGTATCATATGTGTAGGTAAATTATCCAAATGGTAATCCAATAATCCATTAGCCCTTAAATACATGTCCAAATAGTTTTGATGACCTTAAAGTGCCCCTGGCATGAAATTCCCCGCGACGTTTGGGCCCTTTTTTAGTCACACTCTAAGTACCTTAATACTGTATCAAAGGATCGTTTGCCGTAATTCAGCCTTGTTGTAGAATTGCAGCCCCTACTAGGTGGCCCTTCTTTTAGCATTAGCACAGAACGACCGAGTTTTGGTGGGCGGGGCCCAGGCCATGCGCCTCTATTGTCAATTGAGTCTCTAACGTCCGCATCTGATAAAACATTGAGAGACATGCATTTGCGCACCACAAATTGCCCAAATTCCAATATTATATATGAAATGTAATTAGGTTTAGGCCTTATTATATTGTTGAACAATAATGTGTTTACAAATTACAGGCCTAATAAAATATTTGATCATCCATCCGTCCTCATTACGTCTTTGGCTTCACCACGACAGTAATGGCTCAGTTATCGGCTACTATAACTATGTAATGGCGTTTCAATTTGAGCCGGAATCTGATCCGGACGGCGAGGCACCTGAGGAGGAAGCAGAAAGGTAGAGGACGTCTTCCAAAGGTGATCCAGACAGACGTGCTGTGCACGGAGGGGAGCGGCTGTGTGTGTGTGTGTGTGCGTGTGTGTGTGTGCGTGCGTGTGTGCGTGTGTGTGTGTGTGTGTGTGTGTGTGTGTGCGCGAGAGAGACGTGAGTGACAGAGAGACGAAGAGAGAGCAGGGAAAGGAAATGCTGAACGAATACGCTGCATGTTTTAAATAGCGTAAAAAAGAAAAACGAAACACAATATGTGACGGTCGGAGTTGATTTTTATTTAATTATTTTGGTCGGTGTTGAATCTGTGGCGGTCGGAGTTTAATCTGTGGCGCATCTCTATGTAATATTCACTGCAAAAGTAGTGTAAAACAATAGGGCGCTAATGATCTTCTATTGAAAATATGAGGGCTTTTCTTTTGAAGAGCTTGTTTGAGTCTTATTTTGAAAGTCCAGCAAGGATGTCAGTTATGGCTGATTGAGTATCATATTTGTAAGGAAATTTTCCGAATGATAATCCACTAATCTACCAGGCCTTAAATCCATGTCCAAATAGAGTTTTAATGACCTTAAGTGACCTTTTGTTCTCCTCAGAAGTGCAACTGTGCTGTTGCCAGGTAACAGAAAGGCTGCCAGGTGTGTGTGTGTGTGACATGCGTCAGCTGATGTCTTCCTTTGATAAAGCCAAATTCTGACTCAAAAAAGGGGTCCGAACAAATTGCCACTGTTCGAAAACCGTACATGGTATCGGAAAAATTCTTGAAGCGTCAGTGAGAGTTATGGCACGTTCACACCGGTCAGCGCGACTAAGCGTCAAATCGCTCAAACAGACGAAAGTCGACGCTTTAAAATTAAAACCCAGCTGCTTGCACACTTTGTTGTCTCCGTCGGCACGTCGGGGCATCAGCGCATCACGTTATTACGTCAGCGTGCGGGCGTGGATTTGTCTGTTGCTAGTTGTTTACAACATGGCGGATCATGTCGAGTGGCTTGGGTTTATTTAATTAATGAAGCCACACAAGCCAGACAACGTCGTCTAAGCACATAAGAATCTAAAAGAAAAATATTTAACTGGTTACTTGGCACTCAAATATCCTCCGATATCTTCCTCCAAATAAGATCCGATCTCTTCCTGTCTTTGTAAGAAGACGGATCATACAATTCACGAACATTACTCACAGCGACGGTTAGTTGATCCTCCATCTTGAATGAAAAACCTGCCGATTCACCCATGGAAGGAGTACCTACGTCAGTACAAAGAGTCGCTCTGATTGGTTGACGCCCCGCGTTTGCTGCCCGAAAGTTCAGTTTTCCCAACTTCATGCAGCAGCTGCTCCGACGGTCCGTCAGCGCATCCCGGCAGTAGCCGCGTGATGCCAGCTGCGCCGATGCGCGCGACTTGCTCCGGGGCAGCTTGGCGCCCACTAGATGCGTAGATACCATAGACTTGCATGTAATCTAGCTGCCCTGCTGCCTGGACGCGCTGACCGGTGTGAACGTGCCATTAGGTTTCGTCTCCGTTCATGGAAAGTGCAACTCTCTACCTTGTTCACAGTCCAAGAACGAATGAGAGAGAGATGACTTGCAACAAGGCTCAGCTTCAGAAAATCACAGAATCCGTCATGTTAAAGTATAGAAGAATCTTCTAAAATCTGGTTGGAATTCTTCGTCTTCTTAGCGCTCAGGAGTGCTTAGAAAGAAAATGGTCAGACATAGAGAAATTTTGAAAATATTGTTTGAATGTCAACATCCGTGGCTTTCATATGACCGAAAATCATTTCATTTTCATTACTTTGTTGACATTTAAATGCTGTGCCCTATCCTGCTCCTCTGTAGGAAAGTAAATTCGCTGTCCCATTTTTTCAGATATTTACATGACTTCTTAGTTGTTTTTTGGCAGGAATAATTTCTCCTTCATCAGGTCTTTCCATCTCTTTATTGTTTCCGCTTTCTAGGCTAGCCACGCAAGGACTGCCACCCAGGCTGCTGCAGGTGGCAGTTCTCGCAAGGCTAGTGACAATTTAGTTTAGAGCGGCAGATGTTTTTTATGATATTAAAATATGGGAGATTTACGGGATAATACTAATATGGGAAGATGGCGGGAAAGAGAGGTAAAGTACAAGAGTTTCAAATCAGGAGACTTGACAGCTATAGTTCAAAATCGCCAAAAGACCATATGAGATAAACTGGCCTTGCAATACAAAGACACACAGCTTTCAGATTGGAAGACAACTTCTCTAACCATTACACAGTCGACCCAGTAGCTCACTTTGCTAAAACACACACCTTTTCATCTCTGCCTAACAATTTTTCATGGGAATGTGATCAGGGCTCTGTGATGGAAGACAAACAGGAACGGATGCATGGTTTCAGTCATTCCGTATTGGTCCAGCAGCAGACGCGGTGAAACTCCCGGAAATAAACAGACTTAGCTCTGCATACACAGATGGATTGCACTTGTCTTCTTGTTGTGGTGGTCGTAATATACAGTGGCTTGCAAAAGTATTCGGCCCCCTTGAACTTTTCCACATTTTGTCACATTACAGCCACAAGCATGAATCAATTTTATTGTAATTCCACGTGAAAGACCAATACAAAGTGGTGTACACGTGAGAAGTGGAACAAAAATCATAGACGATTCCAAACATTTTTTACAAATAAATAACTGAAAAGTGGGATGTGCGTAATTATTCAGCCCCCTTTGGTCTGAGTGCAGTCAGTTGCCCATAGACATTGCCTGATGAGTGCTAATGACTAAATAGAGTGCACCTGTGTGTAATCTAATGTCAGTACAAATACAGCTGCCCTGTGACGGCCTCAGAGGTTGTCTAAGAGAATGTTGGGAGCAACAACACCATGAAGTCCAAAGAACACACCAGACAGGTCCGGGATAAAGTTATTGAGAAATTTAAAGCAGGCTTAAGCTACAAAAAGATTTCCCAAGCCTTGAACATCCCACGGAGCGCTGTTCAAGCGATCATTCAGAAAGTATGGCACAGTATGGCACAACTGTAAACCTACCAAGACAAGGCCGTCCACCTAAACTCACAGGCCAAACAAGGAGAGCGCTGATCGGAAATGCAGCCAAGAGGCCCATGGTGACTCTGGATGAGCTGCAGAGATCTACAGCTCAGGTGGGGGAATCTGTCCGTAGGACAACTATTAGTCGTGCACTGCACAAAGTTGGCCTTTATGGAAGAGTGGCAAGAAGAAAGCCATTGTTAAAAGAAAACCATAAGAAGTCCCGTTTGCCGTTTGCCACAAGCCATGTGGGGGACACAGCAAACATGTGGAAGAAGGTGCTCTGGTCAGATGAGACCAAAATTGAACTTTTTGGCCAAAATGCAAAACGCTATGTGTGGCGGAAAACGAACACTGCACATCACTCTGAACACACCATCTCCACTGTCAAATATGGTGGTGGCAGCATCATGCTCTGGGGGTGCTTCTCTTCAGCAGGGACAGGGAAGCTGGTCAGAGTTGATGGCAAGATGGATGGAGCCAAATACAGGGCAATCTTGGAAGAAAACCTCTTGGAGTCTGCAAAAGACTTGAGACTGGGGCGGAGGTTCACCTTCCAGCAGGACAACGACCCTAAACATAAAGCCAGGGCAACAATGGAATGGTTTAAAACAAAACATATCCATGTGTTAGAATGGCCCAGTCAAAGTCCAGATCTAAATCCAATCGAGAATATGTGGCAAGATCTGAAAACTGCTGTTCACAAACGCTGTCCATCTAATCTGACTGAGCTGGAGCTGTTTTGCAAAGAAGAATGGGCAAGAATTTCAGTCTCTAGATGTGGAAACATGGTAGAGACATAACCTAAAAGACTGGCAGCTGTTATAGCAGCAAAAGGTGGTTCTACAAAGTATTGATTTAGGGGGCTGAATAATTACGCACACCCCACTTTTCAGTTATTTATTTGTAAAAAATGTTTGGAATCATCTATGATTTTCGTTCCACTTCTCACGTGTACACCACTTTGTATTGGTCTTGCACGTGGAATTCCAATAAAATTGATTCATGCTTGTGGCTGTAATGTGACAAAATGGGGAAAAGTTCAAGGGGGCCGAATACTTTTGCAAGCCACTGTATTATATTTACATCGTTCATCGACCAAATCTCGATGAAGCACTGGACTTCCTCCCGACTCTACGTTTGACTATGATTCATTGTTGACGCTAATGCTAACAAGTTACAACACAAAAACGGTGCCTCCCACAGTGCAAAGCGTGCTACGGATGCTTACATATAACAAAAAGGGCTTTTATCGGGCAGTTGGACCGAACCTAGGCTGGTTCGTATTCACACCTGAAGTGAACCACACCCGAGTCCGTTTGGAATCGGACTGAGGCCAACTCCAAATGTGGGTCTTGGTCCGGTTCGGTAGTCCGGACCAAATCCCACTGGTCCGCATTCACACCAGCTCAAACGACCCATTCTAGAAAACGAACCATACTTGAGTTTGTTTTAATCGAATCAAATGCTACAGGGGTGAAAGCACCCTTAAATTCCTGACTGATATCCTGAGATGCCCCTTCAGTATTTTCACATAATACTTTTTCTTCATAACGTCTTTCATTCTTAAGTTCCTTAGTTTCTGGTGCAGCACAGCACAAAATGACATGTTGCTGCAACTCCTGTACTTTACTGTTGGAATGTTGTTCTGAGGCTTGCAAGTCCACTTTTTTCCCAAAATTAAATCATTTGAAGGAAATGTTTTAGTATTAGTTTCTCCCAAAAAAGGTCTTTGTGTGATTTTACAATCTGTAATTTAGTTTTTCTTAATGCTGCTTTTGCAGTGATAGCTTGTTCTTTGCTAAGTGACTTTTCACCCCAGTGCCAATGAATTACTCCTTTATCTGTGGATAATCATAGCACTGTACCAGCTTTAGCCAGCATCTTTAAAAAGTACTTTGCTTTTGTTCTGGAGTAGACTTGCACATTTCACACCAAAACATAGAACCAATTTCCTTCCTGAGCAGTATTTTCTCTTCACATTTGTATGGTACTTATACCTGCATATGATTGCTGAAACAGATTAATTTGGCACTTTGGGTTCATTTAGCAATTGTTACCAAGGACAAGCAGATATAGGGCCACAGTTCTCTTCCAGATGTCTTGGCTGATTTCCTTCGCAGTAACATACACCCACAGGTGTGCCTCCATTTTATTTAAACGTTGTGAATTAACTAAACTCATGACATTATCTTTTGGGTTTTCCCAAGTTGCTTAAAGGCTTATTAATTTGAGTGACTTTTGAAGAAAGTAATAAAGAAGACAGATTATTCTGGAATTTAGCAAATGGAAAAAATGTTGTAATCCCTAAGTGACCTAAAACGGGAAAGGTTTAATCTGATTTAATGTCAGACAGGGAGAAAAAACAAGTTTGTCTTTTTATTTAGTGTATGTTAATATTTGGGATTAACTATATATTTCTAAGCATGATAAATTGACCACTTGGTTGTCTGTTTGAGGCCAAAAAAGATGCTACTTTTTTAAGGAGAGAAAAACAAGAGAAGAGACTCATTTTAAGCTCCACAAAAGGAGCTAAAGACCAAACTGAAAGAATTGACTCATTGCTCATTGTGGTGCAATTGATTGTGTCTCATGAGAGAACTTCAGCTCATCATCAGACATGAAAGCTTTTGTAAAATCCTTTCATATGCGTATGTAGGCCAGGTTGACTGGCTGTCAGTCAGTCAACTGAATACAAATTGGCAAAAAGCAGGAGCCAGCAATGGAGCAGAACAAAGTAACAAGCGTTTGTTGATGAAGCAGATGGAGTAGACGATCTGAGTTTTATATAGTATATACATTCTTTTTTGAGGGTATGTCCTTGCTTCATTTCTAGGCATCCCCAGCGATCAGAGTAGCGGGACATCATCTCCTTTATGTGACAGCGGCCTGCACTTAAACTACCACCCCAACAACACGGTACTGTTCTTCAAACTCTGTGTGACTGAATGATTTTATAACTGTCCTGTAACAGTGCAGCAAGCATCTCACTGCCAGCGAGTTGTTTCCACGCAACTGTCAATGCACGTTTAAAACCATGACACTCTATCTTTACTGCTTGAAAAGGGGTGAATCAGCTCTAATCTGCAGCCTGTTGTTTGTACATCTGCAACACCGGTAGCTGCAGCAGTGGCACCTCTTGATACTTGTAAGACTTCACATACAAAAAAATTTCTAAGTTATCCTTCACACTGTTACAGGACACGCTGTCCTGCTCCTCCTGGCCCACTTCTCCAGGGCTTCGATGGGAGAAGAGATGGGTGGACCTGCGCCTTATTCCTTTGTTACATTCACGTTTGTCGCAGTACATCCCCGGCTCTGACGTCTGCAGGTGAGCTGTGGGGCTGAATCTTGAAGCACATGGTTGGTTTTTTTTATTCTTCAAGGCTCAATATAGTAGTTGTGCTGAGATCTCTTTCTTGGGGATTTTAAAACGGAGCACTCTGCTGGGCTCCATCTATAAATAGACCATATTTTATGATTTTTTAACTTGGCTCCTTTGGTCATACCTTGCAATCTTTGATAAAATGAACTTTTCATTTGGTAAGTAGTTCACCAAACTGGTACAAGCTCCTTTTAACGTATTTTCGTTGCTTCCAGCTGAACTCAACCATCAAAAGAGAGCAAATAAAGAATTCAGCTTGACCTTGCTTACTAAACCACTAATACGAAGCACTAATAAAACTGCCTCCTATTTATGAGCTGTTCAGGTGCCTCATAGCTCAAACCTAAACTGCAATAAAATGGTCCTTTGCGTACTTCTTCAACTCAATAACCGGTTTTAATAAAACAGGGCAGTTGTACAATAATATTTTAGAGCAATTGGAAATGTCTCACAGCCTTATGAGACAATATGTTATCGGTTTGTCATTATTTATAGTAGCCATGTATCACTTTAATAATGCCCATAATCAGCTCATATATTAAATATATTCTTTGTTTGTTTTCTTGTTTTTTACAGAACAGACCAGCTATACATTTCTAAACATGATACATTGGCCACTTGGCTGTCTGTTTGAAATCAGTTGCCTTCTGAAGTAAATAGGAAATAGAGTCCAGCATTGTACAATTTAATCTCAGTATAGATAGATAGATAGATAGATAGATAGATAGATAGATAGATAGATAGATAGATAGATAGATAGACAGACAGACAGACAGACAGACAGACAGACAGACAGACAGACAGACAGACAGACAGACAGACAGACAGACAGACAGATAGATAGATAGATAGATAGATAGATAGATAGATAGATAGATAGATAGATAGATAGATAGATAGATAGATAGATAGATAGATAGATAGATAGATAGATAGATTGATTGATTGATTCATTGATTGATTCATTGATTGATTCATTCATTGATTCATTCATTGATTCATTGATTGATTTGTTAATCTCGCAAGAGAAATTCACCGTTCCAGCAGCTTAAAAGAGGGGGGGGGGGGGGCTGGGTTGCAGGGAAACAACTAAATAAAATACTAAAAATCCATGTATAAATGTATACAAATGCAAGTAAACTATCATAGGAATAATTTCAAAAACCTTGTAGTTAGAGGGATCAATGTATTAAGTATTATCACTTTCTCCTAGAGGCATTAAAAAGCCTTATGGCATGGGGGAGAAACAATCTCCTCAGTCTGTCAGTGGAGCAGGTCAGTGACAGCAGTCTGTTGCTAAAACTGCTTTTCTGTCTGAAGATGGTACTGTGGAGTGGATGATTAGGATTGTCTATGATGGACAGGAGCCTATTCAGCACTCGTTGCTCTGCCACAGATGTCATACTGTCCAGTTCCGACCCAACAACCGAGCCTGCTTTCCTTAACAGCTTGTCCAGTCGTGCAACGTCCTTCTTTTTGAGGCTGCCCCCCCAGCACAAAACTGCATACAGAAGGGCACTCGCTACTACAGTCTGGTAAAAGATCTGTAGTAGCTTCCTGCAGATGTTGAAGGATGCCAGCCTTCTGAGGAAGTACAGACGACTCTGTCCTTTCCTGTACAGAGCATCTGTGATGGCAGTCCAGTCCAGCTTCTGTCCAACATCTGACAGGTCAGGGATAAACTTGTGGAGAAGTTTAAAGCAGGATTAGGATTAAAAACAATGTCTTAAACTTTAAATGTCTGACAAAGCATTCTTTAATTTAATATTGGTAAATTGAAAGAACATGGCACAACTGCAAACCTATGAAGCTATGGTCATACATGTGAACTGATAGTCTGGCTAAAGGAGAGTATTAATCAAAGGGGATCAATAGCTCAGGTGGGAAAACCTGTTGAAAGGACAATTATTACTCATACAGTCCCATAATCTAGCTTGTATGACAGAGGGCAAGAAGAAGTCATTTGTTGAAAGAAAGCTATAAGAGGTTCCCAATGTAGCTTACCACATGCCATGTAGGGGCATGTTTTCAGTGTCATGTCAATGAGACAGCAATGGAACTTTTGTACCTATATAAAACACCATGTGTGGTAGAAAACTAACACTGCATATCATCTCCTCAGTGAAATATGGTGATAAGCTTTATGCTGTGGAGAAGCTGGCCAGAGTTGATGGGAAGATTTATTTAAATACACGACAGGACAGTACTGGAAAACAAACCTGAGACTGGAGCACAGGTTCTTGTTAATAAAGGACAGCCCTAAACCTAAAGAGAAAGCTACAATAGAAAGGTTTAGATCAAAGAACAATAATGTGTTAGAATGGCCCAATCAAAGTCCCCAAAAAATCTAACAGAGAATTTGTGGCAAGATACAAAACTCTATCCAAACTCATTTGAGCTATATTGCAAAAAGGAATGGGCAAAATGTTCAGTCTCTATGTGCAAAGCTGTGTGAGACATACTGTACCACAAAAGACCTGCAGCTGTAACTGCAGCAAAAGGGGGTCCTACAAAAGACAGACTCATTGGGATTCAATCCAACTGGCTGACACACAGATTTTTTTAATTTATTCTGAAAATCATGTCTTCTTGTCCTTCCGCTTCACAATTTTCCACTACTTTGGGTTGGTCTATTACAGAAAATCTCCCAAAACACATAAACAAATGTAACATTCAAAATTTGAAAAGGTTGCAGCGGGTTTAATAGTTTTGCAAGGAACATTTTTTTACTAACCTGCCCACTGCACCTAATTGATTTATTTTGATTCCTGTTAATACAGTGACATGGGTAAAATGTACTGATATAAATTAATGCTATTTCATATCTATGTTTCTATGTCAGCTAGGAACAAAACATAAAAAAAATTTCCCGAAGTTTTATTTGCAGGTATTCTTTGCATATGGATCAGGATTGATCTGATGAATTTTTCATGCTTGACATAACAAGCCATTAAGCTGTCAATAAATGTATTTCCATTTTTATTACCCTGTAAGTGATAGATGCAGTAATCTTGCAGATTAGACGTTAATGGATCTCACTTGGTTTGGCCGGTTTTAGCCCATTAACTGACATCTGGATGAGGATATGGCATAAGTTTTTAGGATTTATGGGCCATATTACAGGCAAGGCTTTCAGTTTGTGTTATGACTGAGTGATGATAAACATGCATCAAAGACTTAAAATGTGTTCTCTTTTTTATTTTGTTGTTTTTTCTTTCAGTATTAAAAGTTGTTTTTGTTGTTTTTAAATGGGTTGAATAAACTGTTTAGAAATATAAATCCTATTTAAAACTTCTCAGTTGGTTCAGACCCAATAATTGTTCCCTCGCTGTCTCTAAAATAAAATTTAGGATGCTAAATTATAGGTTTTAGTTATCAGGTAGCTTTAGCTCTGCTGTCTCTGCCTTCATAAGCAAAATTTTTCTGCCTTCAGTGTCAAGTGGTAAATAAACAATAATGGTCTGATGTGAGGAGTGCCACTTTAAGGATGTAAGCTTTTGTACCTGTTACAATAAAGATGCAGTTTTATTGCTTTGTGTTATAGACTGAAGTAAATAGGCATATGTGTATTAATATGTGTAATTTTAAACTCAAAATTAATTTAATATATCTTTTGTCTACTATTTCTATGTTTTCTGTGTCAGTAGATAATCCTGCTATGCAAAATTTTTCAAATCTGGTAAACTTTTCACATTTTGTGATGTTACAACCAATATTTCAAATGTATACATCAGAGCACGGCATCCACCTGTATTCAGCACTTGCAGGAAGTTCTTTAGAGTATGTCTCAACCAGCTTTGTACATCCTGAGGCTAAATTTCTTGCCCATTGAAAAACAGTTCAAGCTCAGTCAGGTAGAATGGAAGGTGTCCACAAGCCATCATTTTAAAGTCTTGCCACAGATTCTCAGTTAAACTAATGTCTGGATTTTGTATTGGCCATTGAAGTGCATGAATATGCTTTGATCTGAATCTTTGATATGTGATCTTACTTTTAGTCTCATTTGACCAGAGCCCTTTCTTTTATATGTTGCTGTGTGCCATACATGGCTTAAGACAAACTGCAAAAAGGCTTTGTAATGAATTTCTCTCACAGTTTCTTTCTTCTTGCCACCCTTCCATCCAGGCCAGATTTGGGGGGTGCTAATAGTTGTCCTGTCAACAGATCCTCCAACCTATTATTCTCCCATCTCTACTGCTCCTTCAGAGTTACTATTGGTCTTTTCTGCTTCTCTGATTAGTGTTCTCATTTCACGGCCTGTCAGTTTATATGTGTTTCTTGGTTTTCAGGATTGTGATTGTTCACTGATGTTATCTAACAAACCTCTGAACCTCTGGATTTAGTTTGGGGTGTCAGAATAAAATGGGTTGAATACGAACGCATGGCACAGTTTTCAGAGTTCACCAATAAAGAACTTCCAAAACCATGTATCATTGTACTGCCATTTCACAATATGTACTGTTTGTGTTGATCTATCACAGAAAGTTTTTTTTTCTTCCAAAAATGTGAAAAAAGTTTAAGGGTGGAGATAAGAGTATTAAATTAAGATGCACAATTGTTTCTTATACACCTCTAAAGTAGATTCTGATAGTTACCTAAAACACAAGAAAACACGAGTATTGTCAATATATACTGAAAGAAAATTCATACTCTGTTTTTTTTCTTGGCTTTTCTATTTTATTCTTTCAGAAAAAATGCTTTCCAGGTCATAGCTGTGGACGGAGTTTGCAGCGGAGTCATACAGTTTCCCACTGCTGAAGACTGCTTGGACTGGCTTCAGGCAATAGCAAGCAACATTTCCAGTCTCACCAAGCACAATGTGAGTAAGAAACAATAACAGCTTTTAGTGCCCTGTCCCCTGTGTAATACAGGATGATATTGCGTATGATGTTAACGCAGCACTCCTACAGTTTTGTTGACTGTCTTGGAAATGTCACAGACGGTATTAGGTAATATAGACAAGCAATAATGTGTCTTCACACTTATCTCGAAGCCAGAGATTGCACAAAAAGCAATACTAATAACCTACACTTCCTCCGCCAGCAAACGGTTGTGTTATTTAAAATTTATCATACAGAATCTTTCAATAATGACATTGAGGTAAATGTACAGCAAAGAAGAAGCAATGTTTGATCTTTTTTGGAGCTATACTAAAGCTAATGTGGGAAGGTATATCAAGCGGACTGAGCTCATAAATGGAGAACCTCTCACACCAGATCACTGTAAAAGATGTGTAAAAGGTACGAAAATTAATTTATTGCAGTAGCTTAATCTCAAGTTGAAATGTTAGAAAAAAGCCACCTTTGTAGATGTATGTGTATTTTTTCATTAAGAAATAACAATTTTTAACTAAATAACCAGTGTTTTTAGTACCCGCAGTGATCCATTTAAAATAAATGTAACTGATGCCTTATTTTTTATTGACTTTTTTAAAGTTGATCAGAGCTTATAGAAACTTATAAATATACCAATTATTCTTAGCCGACTGCCAATAAACTGAAAAAAAACTTTTTCTGTGATTTCTTCTGTCATTTTCCATAAGGTTTTATATATTTTTAAATCTTTAATCCTAAAAATAAAAGTGAATCTGTTCTTTAGTTTGAAATTCAAAACAAATAGCCTTAAGTTTAAATTTATAAAAATTAATGTAATCTCTTTCTTGAAGAGTCATGCAGCTATTGTACCTCTAAAGTAAGCTCTAATCTAGCTGGGCCAAGGTTTAAAATGGCTCTTTGGATTCTAAAGGTTGCTTACTCCTGGATTAAATGATGCCTTGAACCCAACAACAATGTGAAAGAGTGAACACTAGTAAAACATTAGCAAACTGTTTTGTCAAAATAAAGATGATCTTGTTTACTTTGTGCTATTTGAGATCTGAAACCCATATTTTTAGTTCTATTGAATGCAGGTCATTTTCTTCAAATACATTTTCACATTAGCTTTTTTTTTTATGGATAATGATCTAAAACACAGAAAAATCAACACAGACATGGTTCAACCTTTTTTCATGACCTTCATGGCCTCCACACCTAAATCTTGTTGTAAACCCTTGGGGTGAGCTGAAGATTAGATAACATAGGGGAGGCTCAGGGACTCCAGACAATCTAAAGAAAGATCATCAGTTTGCAAAGATGATATTCTAGGACCCTCTGCATGCATTAACCTTGTAAAATGTTAAAGGAGAACAGTACTGTTGTTTTGTCAAAAGGGGTTTGTACAAAGTATTAACGCAGGGGCACCAGTAAATTTAACAGTATTACTTTTTGTGAAAAACTATTATTTATTAACACTGGATTTTCTTAACCGCTAAGTACTTAACCATAAGTAGCCTACTCAATGATTGATATATTTCTTATTTTAGTGTTAAATTATACTGCTGCAACAAAAGATTAATTTATTTTCTGACTTTTCACACAACTTTAACATGCCAATAAACGTCGCCAGTGCTATACTTCTACTGTTTCTTTGTAGAAAGCTCTAAGAATTAATAAGGAATTACAAAGCTTTAGCCCATATAGACGTAAACAAGCTTTTGTGTTGACTCTCCAAGGAACATGAATGTGGCATAAAGCGAGCAGCAGAAAGAAAACCGGGGGATTTTGTAATTATCATGTGGCCATGGGGATGGTTTTGTGTCTGGGAGGGGGGGATAATGGAGCCCTGGTTAATTGGAGTGGACTAAGTGAGGGACACACTAAACATAACACAGATGACTCACTGCATTTCTCACTCCGGCCCTGGCATGTACAAAGGTGTTTGAGCGAGCTGCAGGAGTAGCATAGACTGATGCAGGAGGTGCAGATTTTTGCTCAGAAAATCTCATTCTTAGGGTTGGCATTGTGAATGAAATTGATGAGCCACTAGTGCATTTCACTGTTATTTGTTTAGCCTTTTTAAACAAGATTTTGTGATTCATTTAAGCTTCCGTTTTCCTCCTGCTTTCATCACACTGAAGTAACACCAAAGAGGCTTTTGTGATAAATACACTTTGTTATTGATTGATTCATCATTGTGTGATTTCAACAGTCCTAAAGAGATCTTTAAAAAAGGATCGGAAAGCTGTACTTTTAAATTTAAGTTAATCCTGGGTAAAAGACAAACCAAAATAGAATAGAATAGAATAGATTCATCCAAACATTTTCTAACTTCAGGTCATCTTCCAAAACTTTCTCTTTTTTTCCACTAAATGCCAGAATAATGAAAACATTCATTTTCAATAAATTAACTTTATTCAAATGCAGAAGTTTACATTTTCTTAGTATTTGGTAAATCAACCTTTTAAACTTTATGAACTGGATCAAACCTTTTGGGTGTTGTTTCACACGCTTCTTTTAATAGTTTTGGAATTTAGGACTTAGGAGAACCACTCTAAAGCATTGACCTTGTTTTCCTTAAGCTATGTATGTATGCTTAGGGTCATCTGTCCCACATTTGTAAAGTGCACCAGACCCTCCTGCAGCAAAATACCTATACACAGCAAAATGCTGCCACTCCCTTACTTCACAGTTTTAATGGTGTATTTAGGCTTGCAAGCTTCCTATTTTTTCCTCTAAATGTAATTATGGCCAAACATTTCAATTTTAGTGGTAGACCAAATGACATCCAAAGGGTAGTTTTCTTTATTGAGTGAATCTCCATACTATAATCTGTATTGTCATGTTGCATTTGAAATAATGACTTTGTCCTTGTTGAGGGGTCTTTCAAATTATGTTTGATATTTTTAAATTCCACAGCATTATTCTGGTATTTAGCAAAGTCATTTTGGCAATCCTAACTGACCAAAAACAGGAAAAGTTTTGTTTGATTTAAAAATATTGAAATATGCATATTTATACATTGTATGTAAATGTCTGGTTTCAAATGTATGCTTAGAAATTCTATAAATAAAAACAACTTATTACTAAAACATTTCAGAAAGAAATGAAAGAATGTTTTTTTTTCTGCTTGCATGTGTCAGTCTTTTGAACAATCTGTTTGCAGTCTAACATGTACCATTTGTCACAACAAGACGCTTCCATTTCTCTGAGCGATAGCGGAGCAGGAAAATCCTCTCTACTCTCGCCTCTTGACAAACCCCCATAACGGCTCAGTGATGTTCTGGTCTAGTGGCTGGAGAGGCCATCTCTGGGTACATGAAACCCCTCTTGAATTTGTTTAGTGATGCATTTGAAGGCATCATTGAGAACATTATGAAAGGTAGTACTTGCTCCATTGCGCCTAATGACTCCCACCAGTCAGCTGCGGCACGGCAGTGCTTTTGTACGCTGAAGTCTGTCTAGCATTTTATTTTCAAACACGAATTGTGAATCAGATCAGATGTTCAAATTAGGCTTGATGATGAGTGACTTCTAATGACTCATTGCGTTCACGTTTGGGCACTGTACTCCTCACACCGTTTTGGGTTTCGTTACTTACTGACCTTGAATACAAGTGTACTTTTTTTCTTTTAATCACAGCTCAGCTTCAAGTTTCCAGCTGTTTCCAGCAAAGTGCAGCCTGAACACTTGGCCTCAGATGTGCTGATTTAATTCAGTGGAAATCTTTAAAGCTCTACTTCAGTGAAATTCAGCAGCTCCTACTGTTAAGTGTATTTCCGAGTTCATTCAGTAGGCATTGAGCTGGGATCACTCTTCCTCTTTATAGGTTAAATTTATTTATGTGTAGGTTTAAAAAGAATCTTAAAAAATAATTTGTTTTAATGGGTCTTCTTTCAGGATACTATTTTCCATCACATTAAGAGGTGATTCCCACTTCAATCAATCAATCAATCAAACTTTATTTATAAAGCACCTTTCATACAAAAAATGCAGCTCAAAGTGCTTTACAGATTAAAATGACCTCACATAACCCAGATTCCCATCCCTTCCCCACAATTATAAAAACGAAAAGACAGTTATTCCCCCTTCCCAAACCCATTTCCCAGACATACACAGACACACACTGGCACACATCCACCCACAAACATACACAGACATCTTCCCAAAGCGCGTAAGATCATTGGTAGACACTGGGCTGAGCTCAGATGAGTCAGGTACGTAAGGAAAACTCCATCAGGAGAACCTGATGGTCTGCCCCGACAGCAGCAGGTCCACTGCAGCAGCCAGGGCACCGACACAGGGCGCCCAGAGGAGGGAAGGTAGAGACCCCCACCTCCACCTGAGCACTACCTGGTGAGCACCCAGGCCACCGCAGCCGAACACCGTCCCCGAGGCAGAGGGCTCCCACAGAGGAAACACTGGAAGAAGGATTAATAAGTAAAAATGTAAAATAACCAGAGCTTATATAAGTAAAATAAGTAGTAATAAATATAATAGTAAAAACAGTTAACCATATCCTGGCAAAGATAGCTAATAAAACTGTTAAAATATAAGCAAATAAAACATACAAAGCAATGAAACACACTATAATAAGTAATAATCAATTAAAAGCTAGGCTAAAAAGGTGAGTCTTGAGCCTGCTCTTAAAAACATGAACGCTCTCTGCGGCCCTGAGGTCCTATGGCAGCCTGTTCCAGAGATGAGGGCCATAATAATGAAAGGATGCCTCACAATGAGTGTGTGTTCTGACTTTTGGAATCACAAAGAGACGGCTGCCAGAGGAGCGCAGAGGCCGCGAGGGTTCATACGGTAAAAGCAGCTCTGAGAGATAAGAAGGCCCAAGACCATTAAAACACTTAAAAACCATCAAAAGAACCTTAAAATCGATCCTGAAATATACGGGGAGCCAATGCAATGATTCTAAAACTGAAGTTTTTAAAACTGGTCTTCGTCAGGACGCGTGCAGCTGAATTTTGTAATAGTTGTAGACCTGAAATAGTCTTTTTGGGAAGACCAGAAAGCAGGGCATTACAGTAATCAAATCTACAGGTGATAAAAGCATGCATCAGCGTCTCCGTATCAGCCCTAGAGAGAATGGGGCAGACTCTGGCAACGTTCTTCAGGTGATAAAAACCTATTTTAATGATATTTTTAATATGAGAGATAAAAGTCAGCTCAGAGTGAAAGATAACACCCAGGTTCCTCACTTGCTGAGAAGGATTAAAAGACAGTGATTGCAGTTTTGGTAAAATTTTTCTCTCTCTGAGCCTCAGGACCATGACTAAAACTTCAGTTTTGTCCTGGTTGAGCTGAAGAAAGTTTTCTGCCATCCAGGATTTGATGTCTAAAATACAGTTAAAAAGTGCATCCATTGTCCATGTGTCATCAGGAGACATGGAGATGTATAACTGTGTATCATCAGCATAACTGTGAAAGTTGACTCCATGTCTTCTGATGACGCTGCCAAGAGGGAGCATATGCAGGTTAAAAAGCACTGGGCCTAAAATTGAACCCTGGGGCACACCACATGTAATCCTATGGACCCTAGAGGAGCAGGTATCTAAACTTACCATAAAAGTCCTGTCTGTGAGGTAGGATGTGAACCATTTGTGAACAGCACCAGAGAGGTCAATCTGTTTTAAACGAGTTAAAAGAATAGTGTGGTCTACTGTATCGAAGGCAGTACTTAGATCCAGTAGAACCAACACTGTCACCCTCTGTGCATCATAGTTTAATCTAAAATCATTTAAAATCTTCAGAAGGGCCGTCTCTGTGCTGTGGTTCACCCTAAAACCAGACTGAAATTTCTCCAGGACATTATGAGCGTTAATAAAATCATTAAGTTGAATTAAAACAAGCTTTTCAAAAATGTTGCTTAAAAAAGGTAAGTTTGACCTAGGAGTCTCCCATCTGTATTATGCTCAGATGCTTCTGTACACTATACTGGCTACTTGGTTAGGTATCCCATATATTTGTTTTCTGCTATATTCCTTTTTACAGCTTGTTGTGTAATGCTGGATTGCTTCTGGGGCCTCGTTGCACAGATTGTTCCCAAGATATCGCCTGGTGTGGTACAAGACATTGATTTTCTATTCAGCAGCCTGACACTTCTATAATAAAAACCTATTTCTTACAGGTGTTTTTATGCAAAATTGAAATTTATTGAAAAACTGTATTTGTTGTGTTCTTTTTACCTCTGAGCTGTAAGCGTCCAAAATAATCAAAGTTCTTTGTAAAGTGGGATAGTGGGAATTCAGAGGTTAGTGGGTTAACAAAAACTAACATAAAGATTCTCTGACAGTGGTGAAGTACTGGATTTAAAAAATATATATTCAAGTACCCAAAATCCAGTGAAAAAACTTAACAGGTTTAAAAAGCCTGGAGCAATGTTTATATATCTCTAAATAACAGGTGTTCATTGGAAGACAAGTCTAACAAAATAAGAGATGACTTTAGAGGTTTAGATAGTATGGCATGTTCTTTCATGATAGACAAAATTAGATCTGTGATACATAAGGATGAAATGAACGTCCTTTGTGGGTGAGCTGCCTCAGCTTTATGAGAGAAGGAGGAAGGGAGGAAGGAGTTCCATCATCTTGGGGAAGATGAGGAGTTTTTTTCTGTTCATGCATAAATTTTCACTTTAGTGATATGTAAAATGAAAATATGAATTTGTCCTTTGAACAAGCAAAAGGACAGAGGTGATTTTTTTAAATCCTATAGTTACAACATAAGACATAAAAAGGCTTAGAAAAAGTAAAAAATGCCCCTAAAGAAAGCAATAAATATATTTTCTTAAAGATCAGTACAATAAACTTTACTATTTCTGTTTTGAGCTTCTATATATTTTCACTGCATTAAATTCCAAAATTGTTATTCTTTCTACATTGTTATTCCTCTATTATTTCAATGTTGAAACTGAAAACATACTTATTTAAAATTAAGCATGATGAGCCAATAAAATATATAGTAAAATTCAAATAGTCTGGCCTATCACTCAAGAGCTATTTTGCCATTTCATGTGGAATAATTTTAGTAACTTTAAAAAGTCATAACTTTACAATATAAACAACAATTCAACTAAATGTTTTTTTCTATACCCTCTATATATCAGTGGTTCCTAAATATTTTAGCTTCCTACAGTACCTACAAATCACAGACTTTTTATGCCAACTATCACTAGTGTAGTGTAGCCCTAGTCTGGCTTTCGCCAGCCTGATCTGACAGCAGTTTGATTCTGCCCTGCAGATCAGTCTGGAAACCCACAAATTAAACTTCTGCTACAGCCTATCTAGTTTTTCTGGAACCAATCACAAACAAGGGAAAAGTCGGCAAGCAGCTTTTTGTTTACATTGGTCATGGCAGCCACCAGAGCACAGCTATCCGTTGACGCTGCTGTCCCTGCTGTTTTAAAAAGATTTAAAAGTTCTCTGCCATTGCTGCTTCTGCGGACCGCAATCCTACAAACTATCCACGTTTGTTGACAAGTTTCCTGCCTGGAGTTTCGCTCCGCTCGGCAAGGTACGTCACCTGGATCGATGGTCTGATTGGTGAATGCTCTATCCAATTGCGTACAGAGTCATTTGAAGTATGCCCGCTGGTCACGCCTCTTGTGCAGCAGAAATTACATGGCAGACTTCCCAGACTAAGTTCAATCTTGAACTTAGTCTGGCGAAAGCCAGGCTAGTGTAGCCCACCCCTGTATGTATGTATATATATATATATATATATATATATATATATATATATATATATATATATATATATATATATACACAGTCTTTTAAGATACATTAAACTGATGATACAATGTTCCCTACTTTAGCTGTAGATCTTTTACTATTTATTACAAGGCACAGCGAGTTTCCCTCAGCAGGAATTTATAATTTATTGATTGATTTCAAAAATTAATTAGGATTCTGAAAAATAGAAGAAAGAGCATGAGAGTGAGATGACTACATTAAATATTTTCAAACAAACAAGCATTTAGAAACTGTAATAATGCGTAAATACTGTAGTTAAAGATTAAAGGGATTTAAATTTACAGAACATAAAATGAAGAAAAACAGTGGCCGATTTTTATTTGCATTTTTCAGTGTTTGAGAAGATTAAAAGTTGATTTACTTCTGTTAATTTTCGTTTTTTAACAACTGCTTTAAATTATCTGATAGTTTTAGGAGACATCAGATATTCAGGAAGCCTGTTCACCTTGCTTTGTTTTGATCTTGCTTCAACCTGGGTACACTATGTGAGCATGTCCTGGATCCCCTCAGGCATCTGAACAATTCACAGCTTCCATCTAAATCAGATTTATATAGAACAGAAATCATTTAATGATTTCTAAAACATGTTAAAATCTATCCAAGAAACTAGTGCATAATGTTAGAGTGCTACAGTTTTAAAGCTTTCAACCAGGCTTTTCCATAAGATCAATAAAACTCAACTTAAAGTTTGCACAGCACAATTTCTTATCAAAACGAGGTGAAAAAAACAGTTTTCACATTTCTTCCTCTTTACATACTTGCAGAATCCAGATATAAAGGTTTCCTGTCTATATTTTTAGATACAGAGAAAGGTGTGCTATTGATTTTGAAAGTTTAGAAATGGACCAATGAATCTTTCCTGACTTGAGTTAAAGCTTCACAGACCTGCAGCCGAAAAACCTCAGCGCTAAATATTTGAGTAAACCTTCTGTCACTGCTTCCATACATTCACACCCAGCTCACATCTGTCTTTTTTTGCCCTTCATGGTTTCTCTGTTGAAATAAAAACATGGTTTTTCTTTCTTTTTTTTGCTCTCTAAACCTTAGTAACATTTAACAAATGCTCACTCTTGCTTGTTCACGTCTCTGTAGGACGGGCTTGGGAATGGACATCTTAATTTGGTGCTCAGCTTCCAAGAAAGAGTTATATTGATAGTGTAGCTGTGGATTAGTTGCGAGTGATACCTGTGATCTGAACACAGCGTTTTAATTTGAAGCCTGACTGCTCTCTGCTTTTATTACCAGGGTGAGAATTGATTTTTTTCAAATGGATTTTTTAGGAAGTGCCTCAGGACCTTACTGAAATTGCTGGATCTATCTCATTTTGAAATTTGCATGCTTTGAAAAATAAGTCCTCCTTCAATATTGTTAACATGTTACCACTGTAACTCGTGTTTATTTTTTTATTTGCACTGTGACTATGAGGCACATGGGGACTTTAAAGAAACTTGGTTTTAGTGGGTATTGATGCTCTTGTTAAATTTTGCAGGTGAAGAAGATTAACAGGAATTTTCCAGTGAACCAACAGGTGAGCTGTTTTTATTTTTAATTCTTTAACTTATTTAACTTATAAGTTTTAGCTTATTCTACATAATATTAATATTTACACTTTGCCCTACATTAAAATTGAGGTAATTCTGAGCAGGTCTGTAAGTCAGAGAAGGGACACAGCCCTGTATTGCCAGCTATTACAGCACATGGGAAGTGCTTGCATCATTTAAGTCCATCCACTGGGAGATGATCAGAAAACAACTTAAGTGCTTTCAGTCAGTTAACTCATCATGTCATCTTTCAGTCTAAATGGAGAAAATTAAACATGCATCAAGGGCTTGCTGCTTATTTACAGCAGCTTTTGCCTGACAACAACAAAAAATAGAAGCCATGCAAATTTAACAGAATAACTCACAAGGGAAAATTACACAGTGTCCCAAATCTTTTCACTTTGTTCTTTATTAAATCAAGAAAATGTCTTGCCATATTGTATTCAGTTCATTCCTCTGTTTTCATTATTGTCAGAACGGTGTTGCCTTACAGGTTCCTTTCTTTGTATATAATTAGCTTGTGTTCCGTTCTTTCCACCTTTGGATTTTGTTAGCT
The DNA here is from genome assembly GCA_963556495.2 of Valencia hispanica. NCBI lineage: Eukaryota > Metazoa > Chordata > Actinopteri > Cyprinodontiformes > Valenciidae > Valencia > Valencia hispanica. Next base: position 23,570,018 of record OY747712.1, on the reverse strand, counting down.
TAGATCAGTGTCAGTATTTTCATATAGGTTTGTAATTTTTTATCTTCTTAGTTCAGCTCCTTTGTGTTAATTATTCGCTTTCTCTGAACCTGTCAGTTTTTCCCCTTTCACAGCTTTCCATTCACATGACTTCCTCACCTGCATCCAGTATCATTCTGCACTCCTTCCTCACTATTTTACCCCACTGGTTTTCATTGTCTTTTACCGGTTCCTACCATTAGTCTAATCACGTGGCAAGTACTTTACTGGTTTATGATTTCATTATTAGACTTTTACTGTGATCATTCCAAGCTCTTGTTTGTGTGTTGGTCTGGCCTTAAAATCACACATGACATGAACTTGCTGTTTATGATTTAACATCAGAGGTGTAAAAAACCAACAATATAATTTCTTTTTGTTATGTGTGTATAATGAAATTGTTTGAAAGTCCTTCTTTTAATATGAGTACATTCTTTAATTTTATAAAAATACCATATTTAGAAATAATTAACAAAATCGCTGGTTGCACAAATGCTGACACCCCTACAATCCTTTCAAACTTAAATGTAGCTAAAGTAGTTTTTCACATCACTTTTTTGAAGTTTCCTAAGAACAACATTAAGCTTTGTAGCAACAAAAACTCAAAGTCAATTTGGTGATAAACAAAGGATGAATATGTGGAAAAGCCTCTCAATGTAAAGTACACTGTCAGATCTGGGATTCTGTCTCCCCTCCAGGGGCTCCAGGTCAAAAAATAAAATTATATATATATATATATAATGTAGCTTACCAGTGGTTGTTGCTAAAGAAAAATCTATCCTCTTTCATAGACATCACAGTCCTTCACCAAATTCCTAAGCCTATGGGGTGAGTTGAGGTGAACAGTGCATGAGAGTGGACCCAGGACTCTGGATAATTTGTCAAGGTTGTGCAGAAAAGAATGGTCATCCCTCCCTTTGTAAAAAAAATAAATAAAAAATTTAGACCAGGGGTACCAACAATTGACATTGGTGATAGTGTTTAAATCAATAATTTCCCACCATGCATTTTTCCCCTTAAATGAATGAGAGAGCTCAAAATAAAGTTAGGATGTTTTTCCTACAAACAGTCATTGTGATATTATGCTACTGCAGTAAATTATGGATTTATTTTAAAGCGATTTAACAGATCTTTACTGAGGTATCAATTCATTTCTCAACATTTGTATATTTCTTTTAACTTTTTTATTAATAACTGTGAGAAGATTGTTACCTTGTAATAATAAAACATTTATTTTTAACCCAATGGAACATCACAAGCGTTTTCAGATACTTAAAATTTTAAACAGATATGTCCTTCCTCTTTTAATGAGATAAAAACACATCCTAACCTTCCTATTTCTGTAAAGCTTTAAAAATAATTTGAAAGTATTTTACTCTCAGCTATCCTTAGAGGAATTCAGGTGTTTTAAACCTATTTCCTATCCTATGTCATTGGATGTAAATAAGAAATAACAATGATATTATTCATTATTGCATGAGAACTATTATTGTTATAGTCAGAACTCTTTGTCAATTCTGTATTTGGCAAGTTCAGGGTTTGGCTATGTTGAAACAAAAAAAGATATCAGAGAAGTAGCTTGTTTAAATTGAAACCAAGACTGTTTCTGTCAAATTGTCAGATGAAAGCCTTGTGCTTACTTTCACTAATGAGTAGGAGGAGGAACAGGTAGGTTCAAACTATCCCCAGATTTTGAAAGGTTTAAGCTTGTTCAGAAGCCTGCAGGTCTACTTTAGACAGAGGGAAGGGATTTTTGACAGCCTGTTGGAGTGTTGTAGAGACTTGAGCTGAGACTCAAACAAATAACAACTTCAAGCTGAAGACCTTTAGAGAGATCACCTCCAAATTTGATGTCGTCGAGCAACTGAATATTTTCACAAAACGCTTGGGATCATCAAGACTTTTCACATTGGGCTAGATGTGTTTGGATTGTTTTTTCTCTTAGAAATGTAATAATTTAAAAGCTCCTTTTTGTATTTACATAGCTTATCTTTGTCTGATATTAAAATTGTTTGAATTACATTTAAGTGAAACAAAAAAGCAAAAGCTAAAGAAATCTATCTGGGGGAAAGGTTCTTTTTTTATTGCAGATGTTCCATCAGAAAGAAAGGACAGTAAACATGTGCCAGAGTTTATAATTCTCATAAAGAAAACATTGTATTTACAGATTTGGTGCATTTTCTTTTAAACTGGACCAATAAGATGATGCATCATATTTTTAGAAGCTGTCACAATCTATCATTTGCAGGGCTATGGACAAATGGGCGTTGTGTGGTGAACCATCCAAACCGTAGACCTATTTCCCCATCCAATATTTTGATTTGAAATAGTCGAGAGAACAACAACACTGTTCATGAGGACTGACCAAAATGATTGCTAGCTGGAAAACATATTTTTTCTCAAATAAATAGAGATCGGACAAGCTATTGCAGTACAAGTGAAAGTTACTTTTAAGGCTAAGGTGATTTTGCTTGTCTAAGGATCAGTATACATGTAAACTTTACTTTACCGTAGCCATCTTTGTGCAACACTCCAATTCACATATTTCTGACATATTTCTGTCTGTTGTTACACAATAAAAGGATAACATTTCTAACTGACAGATGTCATAAAAAACTTCATTAACAGAATACATTTTTTGTTTTATACTGATTTAACACAATGATTTGCTCTGGCATTTGCAGCAGAAATCCAAAATTCGTATTTAAGCACTTGTGAGTTAAATGTTATTAATGAATAAAGCCAAATTCAGACTTTTTCTTTAAGTATGTAAGATTTTTGACACATTAGAGATAAAATTTAAAATTAGGGGTTTGGGATAACTCTTTTCTCCACAGCATAAATCATTAAATACTGTCAAGTGTATATATATACATATATAAAAAAATAATTTCTCATGTTTTTTGGAAGAAAATGTTCCATAAATCAGGTGTGAAAATATGTTATAAAACCTTCATGCTGCCAGTAGGCAAAAGCAAAGCAGGAAAATAAGTGTGTAAGTACTAGTGATGTAAAGATGTCAGAGTGTAAGATAAATATTTATCTGAAGCAAACTGTGTTTAAATAAAATGCGTTCACGATGGCAACAAATTGAAACAAAGAATGATTGTGTTTAAAAATAGTTTTGTTTTAGTTGTCTGTGTTACAAAATTGTCTGATGATAAATGACTTCAACTGTGTTATCTTAATTTATTTTAGTTGGGAAGAACCTGAGAACAATGTCATTACCATTTAGAATATAATCTAGAATAATGTTCAGTCTCTCATTTATAATACTTGGCCGCTTCCAGTTTCTCTGTGACCAAAACAAACTAAATAGTTTGCCAGTCGAGTTAAAGCTATCCATCTTCTGTGCAATTTGTGAACAATTATATACAGATAGAAACTCTTCATTGTTGAGTCAATTTGGAGTGTGAAGATTGTGCCAAAATTTGCACCTGTCGTTGTAACCGATGAAGCGTAATCAAAGGCCATCTGAGTTTATATTTAGATTTCTGCTTTCTATGTCTGTTCAGGTGTTCACTATCAACACAAAATTGAGATGAAAATAGGTGTATTTACACAAAAACAGTTTTCTACAGACTCACAAAGATGAAGGACATGCAAAAATAATTTCTGCAGTTCCAAAAACCTTAATTTTCCAGGCACTTTATTTCACAGTCGTGCAAAGCTGGATTTAGTACCCAATTTTATGGGTTGCAATTATGATTATTTGGTGAACATAATTACATCATCTTTCATCTTTTTGTTTCATGACTAAAATAGTAGGCTGTTAATGCCCTTAAACTAATTTCCATTTCCTGTGGACAAGTGTTATATAAGTTTGTAAAGCAAATGTCATTTGCTTTATTGGACAGATTATCTACATGGGTTGGGTCGATGAGAAGGAGCAGGACTCTGTTCAGGACCGGATGTACTCACCAAAGTTCCTCTCTCTGAGGGGTTCCTCACTCTTCAAGTTCACAGCTCCTCCCGTAAGCCTTCTTTTATGTCACTCTAATTTCTACATCATCAGATCAAATTCCCTGCTTGGAAAGATGGGGGGGGTTATTTAATTTTTATTTCTATTTTTACTTCTATTGTTAAGGAAAGAAAAAAAGCTTGCCTGTTTGAGAAACAGGAAGTAGCTCACTTATAATCATTTGTGGTGCATTGATCTTCGTCTTGATTGATGTTGATCATTTAATGTGTTTACATTCTCCCAGCTATTTGGGTTATTACGATGAGAGGGATAAGCTGTCAATGGGGCTGTTGATGGCAAGAGATTGATAGATGACTGAAATTGCCTGCTGATGGGGATTGTGCTGATATAAATGGAATATGCTAATGTAGGTGGATGAGGGAACACGTGAGTCTGCATGTTCAAAAGTCAGGACATGTTTTGTTATTATTCCGAACTAGCTATCTGGGATTATTGTTTTCCTTCATGTGGCAGGATGAAACTTGAATTTGAGCAGCTACCATGTGTTTGAGAAGTATTTAAACCTCTTGAAACTTTTCACACTTTGTCACATTACATCCATAAACTTTATTGTGTTTTATTATGATTTTATGGAATAGACCAACATCATATACTTGTGAAGTGGAAGAAAAATGACACATGGTTTTCATTGTTTTGTTTGCAAATACAAATCTAAAAAGTGTGGAGTGGATTTGAATTCAGCTCCCTTTAGTGTGATATCTCTAAAAATCCAGTGCATCCAACTACTTCTACAAGTAATCTAGTTATTAAATAGACTCCACTTGTGCGCATTTATAAAAAGGCCATCATAACTCTGGAAAAGCTGCAGAAATCCACGACTCAGATGAAAAAATGTGTTTATAGTACAACTATTTTGGAAAAATAAAGTAATCGTTGAAATAAAGCCATAAGATGTCCCATTAGCAGTTTGCCACAAACAATGAGGACGCCGCAAACATATAGAAGAAGGTTGCCTGTTCAGACTACACCATAACTGAAATATGTAGCCTACATTCAAAACACTATGTGGTAGATATATATTGTTGCACATCACCCTGGATTTACAAGGAATTATACTATGGGGATGATTTCACCAGAAAAAGAGGGAAGCTGATCCGAGTTTATGGGAAGATGAATGGAGCAAACTACTCTCCATGCAAAAAGGTTTTGATTCTAGATTAGTATAATTTTCAATCTATTTTACAAAAAGCACTACTTTGTATTGGTATATTACATAAAATCTCAATAAAATACATTAAAAAGGTGATTAAGTTCTACTGGTATGAATGTTTTTGCAAGGCACTGCATGTATCAATCAGTCAGCAGTGAGATATTGCTCTAGTCCTTTGGATTTTAATTTTGAATTGCAAAAACACTGTGCATTGTTCTGTAAATAGTAGTTTTTTTATTTATAAAAATATATTCCCAAGTAATTCCCCTGTCGAAACAAACGTTATTTTTCCTCCTAGGAACAGTTCCTAAGCTTTTTATTCCTCTCCATTGAGACATTTCTCAATTCAAATGCAACATTTATGTGACGTTTTCAGGTGACAACGTGGGACTGGACCAGAGCGGAGAAAAGCTTTACCGTGTATGAAATAATGAGCAAAATTTTAAAGGTATCACTGTCTCTTTTTTACTCAATTCCCCAAGCATTTAAAATAGCATATCTCAAACAGGGTACACCAGGAGAATATTAAACAGCAGAAGTGAATCTGAGGGATGCTCTCATATGACTCACCTATACAGTACATTTGCATGTATTCTTTTTGCTGTTCCTCAGACACACTCAAGGCTTGTAGTTGTTATTCTCTGCAGGTTTGAGGTCACTTTGAATTGGATAGTGAGAATTTATCTGCCTCTCATTATCTAGAAACGGATTTTGAATAGCTTGATATAAATAGATTCACAAATGCAATCATCTATATAGGCTGACTTTAAATTGCAATTTAGTTTATAGAAAGCCATGAGATGACACATTAGATTATACCATTAGAGTTAGTAATGCATGTCAGCGAACTGTAGTGCTGTTGTCTTATCTGTCAGCTTGCGCTGTGTTATCTTAGGATGGTGACCTTTTGGACAAAAGGAGGCACTGCTTCAGTGTTCAGACGGAGACTGGGGAAGACATGTTCTTCAATGTGGAGTTAGAATGTGAACTGCTGATCTGGGAAAAGGCTTTTCAGATGGCCACATTTCTGGAGGTGGAGAGGATACAGGTCTGGTTTTTATTTAACAGCCTCAGGCTGTTTCAGCACAGTTGTTTTAGCAAAAAAACTGATAATGCTCTTGAGGCATCTGTAACTGTTGTAACATCGACTCTTGCTGTTCTGCAGTGTAAAACATACGCTTGCATAATGGAGAGCCACCTCATGGGGCTTACAATTGACTTCAGCATGGGCTTTGTGTGCTTCGATGCGGCTTCAAAGGTAGGTGCATGACAATCCTCTCTTAACCCTTCACCACTTGAGTTTTTCAGGCAATTTTTTTAACAGCATTACAAAGTTGGATTTGTGTGTAATTTTTTCTTGAACCACAAACTTCTAAGAGCATGAAATGAAAATGCACCAACCTGAGATTTTATGGAAGTTTTACTATCACTAGTTTTACTAAGCTCTGACCTGCCGATACAGATATTAATAGATTTATTTTAGTTGGAGCCCTAAATAACAACAAAACTGTGGATTTCTATTTCTGCAAGAACTGAAGTCTTAACATTCAATTGTTTGTAATGAAATGAAACAGTATTTTACTAGCTTAAAGATACAGAGTAGTCTCTCTCTCCCTTACTGAAAATATGCAAGTACAATAGAATCCTCCAGCTTATGCAACGGGTGAAATAAAATCTAACAAAAATTCACAATATATCTAATTTACCTGATTTACAAAAAAAAATTTTGCACTACACTTTAAGTTATGCATTTGCAATTGGCGAAGAATACGCGTCTAAAACACACCTAGTGGGAAGGGACGTGCTTCTGAATTTGCAAGTAAAAGATGTCTATTATGTTATGCGCTCCTTACGCGTTCGGTGGAAAGCAGGAGTCAGTGTTACACTTCTCTGCAGTTCAACAGAATATTACAGATTAAAAAAACAAAAACTAAGACAAAATCGTTACAGAGTTGACATTTTCCACCGGGCGCGAAGCAGCGCTAATCGGATGCATCTCAGAAGCATTGTGTTGCGGCCCTCTCCTAAATTTACACAACAGGTCTATTTTATACGTGCTACGCTTGTAAAACGCTTTCGCGAGGGATACGCTTCTAATACACACCTACTGGGAAGGGATGCACTGCTGAATTTGCGAGTAAAACATGTATATTATGTTATGCGCCACTTATGCGTTTGGTGGAAACCAGGAGTCAGTGTTACACTCCTCTGCGATTCAACAGAATCTTACAGATTAAAAAACAAAAAAAACCAAAGACAAAATGGTTATAGAGTTGACAATCTAAGCTGTCTTTAGCATCTCTAAAAACGATTAGCATTATTAGCACAGTTAGCATTGCTAACGGTAGGCAGCTGTCTCTGCTTGTATTGTATGTAGAGGTAGTGGAGCTTTTTTGAAAGACACCAAATATTTTCTAATCTAGCAGAAACATATGTGATGCTGAAAACAACTAAGTTGTCTCCTCAAAGCAAAACCTTTCACATTAATGAGTGTTAATTTCAGTGTGACCCAGTAGTGCTTAGGTAGATTATGTTCACTGATCGGAAAAAAGTTTTGATTTTTAGCTTCTACCTCTTCTGAGTGGCAATTGTCCAGTCATACATAATTGGCAAACTCCAGTTACCAGCCAGGGGAATCCTCTGTTATCCATTCAAATGTGGATGAGCTTTCTCTTCAGTGGGAGTGTTGCATACAGTTGGATGGAGCTAATCATGATGCCTTGGCTGACTCTTTCCTTTTTTTTTTTTTGCTGCTGCTAACTTATTCTAGTCACTGTGCATTTTAGGAGTGTGAGCACATTTGTTTTGACGGCTGGACCCCCAGCTAAAACCTCTTACTGCAGCATACAGTTCATTTTGGCCATTACCCAAGTCTGACAGGCATGCATACTACTCCACTGGTGCACATTATGTTTGTAAGAGGGACACAAGCACTGCCATATTGTTCTCTAAGATTTTGGCCCTTATTCCAGCAGTGTGTGGCAACAATGTCCCCTAAGCATGATAATAATATTGCCAGAGTATTGTTTATGGAGAGAAACGTACCAAGCATAATCCATATGTAAACTGCAATAGACATTATGAGGAGTGGGATTATTCCATAATTAAAAACTGATTTGGGCAAATTTGACAGAGAAAACATGCTGCTTTCTGTCAGAAACCAACCAAAATGTAACTGTTTGACAAATAGATCTGTAATCTGTGGGTTCAAGATATAGCCAGATCTTCTTCCATCTCTGCAGTACTGTTTCCATATGTACAACATACAAATAAAGATAACATTAGATAAAACATTTAAGGTTAATCGCCACAAGCATCTCTCTACCAGTATTTGTGTTTGGAGTTGTTCCTCTCATGTCTGTGATTTTCTTCAAACACTGTTCACTCGCAAGAGTCAAGTGAACTCAGCTGTGACCTTTCAAAGACGAACACACAGTGGGTGGGTGGATAAATCAATGCATGTATATGGAACTTACTACTGCATTATGTGTTGCATATATTAAAACATAAAATATGTAAACTATAATAGCGTAATACAGTTATGTGCAGAACACCATAAGATCCGGCTTTTAGATTATCCGAATTCCTCCCCTGGGCCCATTAATTCTTTTACTTTTGTTGACATATTGGACTGTCTGGAGGTGAAGTGTTGCTAGTTTACAGACCCCATTGTCTGCCTGAGCGCCCATTTTGATGAAGGGACGTCTCCCCCCATCGCTTTCTTTTTGCTTAGTGAAAAAATGCCTAAAAACAACTGAAGATAGCTGACTGACTAATCAATTAATTAATCAATCAATTACCCCCCGGTGCTCTCTCTTTATATTACGAGAAAAGGAGCATGGAAAACTTGTTACTTTATTCAAACCTCAGTGCTCTCTCTTTAAATTACGAGAAAAGGAGCATGGAAAACTCGTTACAACAACCCGTGTGCAAGTAAAAACACGAAACGCTAGCAAACATTTCACCCCCTGAGAGTGCAAATAAAATTCTGTTATCAATATGTATTTAAAGGACTCAGTCTTACTGGGTTCTGTCTCAGGCGACGGCAGGGCCGACAGAGACACCTCAAGGCCTCCATCTCCCAAACAGCTGGAGGTAAGAGGCTGGGAGAAAAAAAATTCCCAGGACGCAAGCAACTTCCTTGACCTGTCCCTGCCGGTCCATTCCGTTCGCTGAGGCTACGTTGGGTGCCAAATGTAATGGCAGAAAATACTTCAGGGTTTCCGTAATAAAAAAGACTGAGTCCCAGAAGGCGTTTAAGTATTTAATACAAACATGTTTTGGCCAAAACATGGAGGGGACAGAGATTGCTTGTGCATCGCCCCACCCAACCTTTCTGACTAACAGCTTAAATAGTACTCAGCAATTACTGTTTATCTCTGCAGCCTCTTCACGCCCAGCCTCTGGACAGCTGCTTCATGTCAGTCTGATAGCAACGTATGACCCAGCTCATCCCAGAGCAGACTGTTCCGTAGTTATCTTGCTGCCCCGGTGTCTGTCTCTCTGGTGATCTGACACATCTTTATCAGAACATTAAACTTGCTTCCCCTAACCTTGTCATCTGCCCTAGATACATTCACTATACAGAGAATATATAGTTAAATCCTAATTACATAGGAATTTTCCCACCACACCCTTTAATCACAACTTTTTTGTTTCAGATACCGAACTGAGTCATTGTAATCATCAGACAATTCTGCATTCCAACTGAACACAAAATTAATAAAATCAAAGCAATTTTATTTATAGTCTGCAGCTTTAAAGTTAATTGAGATAACATGCTGCATTTTATTTATTTTGCCCCAGCTGAAGTTTCAGTAGGCAGTTCTGATAAGTTAACTGATACATTTGAGTTTATTGGAGGCTAGCTTGTGGATATATTTTAAGACCACAACTTGACCACACTGCTTTCTTCTTTGACACAATGGGAAAGTCAAAATAAATCAGCATATATATTAGGAAGAGAATTATAGAGCGGCAACAGTTTGGTTCATCCTTTGGGAACAATTTCCAGAAGCTTAAAGGTGCCGTGTTCATCTGTTCAGTTGTAGGCTACATTTGAGTATTGAACCCATCCAAACCCTAAGCAAATGCATTAGGCAAATCAATGGATGGATGTGCCATAATGCTCTCCAGCTGAACAGAAACAAAGCTGATATAATTAATTCTGCACATAAGAGCAGCAGGGTCAGCACACAGCTTCAGTTAATATAGCTAGAAACTAATGATCAGGCCCGGAATCTAGGTGTAGTAATGGACTCAGACCTGAACCTCCAGGGTCACATAAAGGCAATAACAAGGTCAGCCTTATATCACCTGAAGAATATCTCTAGGATTAAAGGACTAATGTTGTAATAGGACCTCAAAAAACTCATCCATGCGTTTATGTTTAGTCGGATTGATTACTGCAACATTGTCCTCACAGGTCTGCCTAAAAAGTAAGTAAGACAGTTGTACCTGATCTGGAACACTGCTGCTCGTGTTCCTCACTAGAACCAATGAAGTAGAGTACATCACCCCAGTTCTAAAGTCCTTCCACTGGCTCCCTGTTGTTCAGAGAATAGACTTCTAAATACTAGTCCATAAATCGTTAAATGGCTTAGCACCAAAGTATGTTGAAGATCCGTTGTCACTATACCAACCCCCCAGACCACTCAGGTCTTCCAACTCTAGTCTACTAATCATCTCTAAAATTACAGTAGAAACAGGCACGGAGAAGCAGCTTTCAGTTGCTATGCTCTCCTTATCTGGAAGAAACTTCCAGACCACTGCAAAGCTGCTGAAACACTGAGTTCCTTTAAATTAAGGCTAAACACATCTGCCTAGAGGTGCGTTTGAGTAGCTGATTACTAATAGCTGGAATGTCATATGTTTTATTATGTTATGGGTCTCTAATTTTGTGTTTTATGCTTTTACTTTTGGTTTATTGCTGCTTTTATTTTATCCCCTAATCACCCAAAGCACCTTGAATTCCTTGCTGTTGGAAGTGTGCTATGCAAATAAAGTTGCCTTGCCTTATAGTCAAGAACAGACAATGTCTATAACTATCTATTAGACATAATGGGAATGTCCAACCAATGAATTAGGGTTCTGTGTCCCGAAGATGAAAAGTTTTTTTTCCAAAATGTGCAAATCTACCCTACAACAAAAGCCAAAGCCCTTGTGAAAATGATGGCTGAAGCTAATAAGATAGTGTCATTATCCACTGTGAAATGTTAGCCTGGCTTTCGCTAGACTAAGTTCAAGATTGAACTTAGTCTGGGAAGTCTGCCATGTAATTTCTACTGCACAAGAGGCGTGACCAATGGGCATAGTTCAAATGACTCTGTACACAATTGGATAGAGCATTCACCAATCAGACCATCGATCCAGGTGACGTACCTTGCAGAGCGACGCGAAACTCCAGGCAGGAAACTTGTCAACAAACGTGGATAGTTTGTTGGATTTCGTTCTGCAGAAGCAGCAATGGCAGAGAACTTTAAAATCTTTTAAAACAGCAGCGACAGCAGCGTCAACGGATAGGTGTGCTCTGGTGGCTGCCATGACCAATGTAAACAACAGGGGGCTCATTTATAAACCTTTATGCAGAATCCTTACTAAAACCTTATTTAAGCTCAACAAAAAAATTTACTTACGGCAAGAAATATTCCGATTTATAAATCCTTGAGTACGCAGAGCTGCACACAAGTTCCGCTTTATAAATTACACTCTCCCTAGAAATGTAAGCAGGTGATTTTGGATTAAATCCCGCCTCCTACACACCCGCTTTCTGCCATAAAGGGCCAATGCAAAGTACCGAATGAATATCACATAAACCTAAGCTGGCTGATATGTGGCATTTAATGGGTAACTATGGCAACTGAGAAGTCAAGGACATGTATTTATCCACTGAGACCAAAATCAGTGTGCTTGTGGGTGACGTGGAGGCACAGAAAATTTTTTTAGTTCAATTAATCAATCAATGTTTATCTATATAGAGCTTAGACAGCCAAACGGCAAACAAAGTGCTTCACAATAAAAAACAAAAACTTAATTAGCAATGAGAACATGTGTAACAAGACAACAGGTGTTGAGATTCAAATATAAAATAAAAGCAGCAGACCAAGCAATAAAACAAATAAGAACAATTATTATAAAGTTTGAATTATCTGATTCTTGTAGCAACAACAAGACAGGAATAAAAGCAAGTTAAAACAAATAAAAACTAAATTGCAGCAGAACGTAATAAGTTTCCACACTCCTAGGTATTTAAAGCTTGACAGAAAAGGTGCATTTAAAGTCTACTTTAAAAAAATATTATCTGCACATCTTCGCAAAATTTGGGGGTCACAAATAAACAGAAGAGCTGCGAGTGACACAGCGTTATTGCAGTGGCGTGCCTGACAAAAAAAGGTGGAGGTAAAGAGGAAGATGGTATGCCACAGCCAGAGTGTGTCTGTCACAGATGGAGAAACCCAAGAGTGGGGTACATATAAACACTGTAATATAATTCTTAAATTCACCACAGATTCAGATTCTCATTTTTATTCTCAATTCAGAGTGGTGTAGACTGACTGTTGGTTGTGTGTGCGTGCGTGTGCGAGGGTCTATAAGTCTGAAAATGTGGCTTTAATTCTTAATTTTGCCATCTCACCAACTGCACTGCCAGTTTCTCCTTGTCCAAAATGTGCGTAAGCAAGTCTCTTAGTGTGCTTGTTGTGCACATTTGTTCATCACATTTTTTTCAATAAATCACGATTGCTTAGAAGGTTAATTTATGCCATTTTCAGACCTAGTTTTGTGAGTAAGCAGGCTTTATAAATGAGTCCCCAGGTAAAAATGGATCTTCCAAATAAACAATGACCATACAGCATACAGCCAAAGTTGTTACAAAGTAGCTTAAGGACAACAAAGTAAATGTTTTGGCGTGGCAATCAAAAAGCCCTGATCTCAATCCTATAGATAATTTGTGGGGAGACCTGAAAAGGCATGTGCAAGCAATATGGCCTACAAATCTGACTCAGTTACACCAGTTTTGTCAGGAGAAATGAGCCAGAATTCCTGCAAACTATTGTAAGAACTTTGTAGAAGGAAACTCAAAACGGATATTTAAATGTGTATGTAAACTTCTGGTTTCAACTAGAATGGATTTTCTTTGCTTTCTCATGCCACACCCGTTGAAAAAAAATGCTCTTGTCCCAATCCCAGAAAACAAGGAAAATTAAATTAAATGCCGTCCCAATCCTGATAAATTGTGTAAAACTTCAGACTTCCATGACAGCTTTTCGAGGTGATGGGGACATCTTCATTAGTGTAATTCGCCGCAACTCATCTTTCTTTCCATCCAGTGTTGCCAATACCTCATAACGGAAAGTAGCTAGTAGCTGTCCCAAAAGTTGCACAAGTCACTAAATGACGTGGTGGGCTCATTTGGTTAATGTGCATGTTGTGAGACAGAGTGAGCAGTTTTTCTTAAGGTTCGGGCCACCAGTTTCAAGAAGCAATTATACCAGACACCCAGTCTCTTCTGAAAAGTATAAGTTCAAACGCCATGAACCATAACTGTATGCACACAGCAAGTAATCACAGAAAAGTTATCTTTAAGATAAGTGGAATATATTAGGAAAATAGATCAACCTTACTGCCAAAACATTTCGTCAATAATTTCCATCTGTTCTAAAGCATGCAACTACCACTACTGACTTTGGAAAAATGGATAATATGGGAATGGAACAAACAATAATAAGCTTCACAGAGTCATTTCAAAACATCGGTTCTCATGAAAGAAAGGAGGGGTGTGTGTGTGTGTGTGTGCGTATGTGTGTGCATGTTGCTGCGCGTGCAGGAGACTCGGGTTGTTATCAGTTGGGCACAATTGCTGCAAAGCTAAGGTGCTAACAATGGACCGCATGGGGCAAAGGACAATAGAATTAGACACGGCTAACAATGGAAGTGGTGTGGAGTACAAAGGACCATAGAATTAGCCTTGGCTAACAATGGGATCCATGTGGTCCAGCTATAAGTTTGGAGTGCCGGATCGAACTCGGCACTGCACAAAGTATACAATCGAAGGTGGGAGATTGTGTGGAGAACGAAAGGGTAGAGAGAGAAATAAAAAAAACAGTGAATACTGTTTGGGATAAAAACCAGCTTCAAACACAGCAAATAAACAGCTGAACACCAGCGTTCGGCGACGCTAATTGAGCCAACAGGTTCAGCGCTTACAAACACTTCAACCAACAATGAACAACGTCTAACTCGTTCTGACCTATATTTTTCCCTATTTATCTGCCCAGACACAAGATTAGAATAAATGAACGGGTTCAGTCCCACTTTGCATTGAGGGAGGTCCAGTTCACAAAGAGGGGAGCAAAATGTGTCCTTGGTTGAGCAAAAGGGAGAAACAGAACCTTGCACAGGGTTCTTCGGTCACAGGCAGGACGGTTGAGAGTCAATGTCGTAGACAATTAAAGAATTGGTTTGGAACAATTCTAAGGTTACCTAGGCTTGATACGCAGAAAGACGTACTTAGAAGGTTTAAAACTCTTTTGTTCCTGCCTAACAGGTCAGAAGTCAAAGAGATTTATCGATGAATAACGTGTCTCCTTCCATTGGCAAACTACGCCGGAATGACAAGATGGCGGTCGCTGCTGACCCTTTTTATAAACTTCGTGATGTCATCGTTGGCCACGGCTAATGGGAATGTGTTGGGGTCACAGCTAGGAATTCTGGGAAATGCAGTCTGTTCAGTTCATTTGTGAAAAATGGATACCAACATGCACATAATTATAATAGTAGGATGGGATATATTTTTTTTAAATCATTTTTGCATTATCAGTTTTTAAACAATTGACGGCAGTGTGGTTTTTGTGGTACTGTTATAAGGTTTTACCTTTTGAGTATGTTTTTGAGTGGTCATGTCTTTTTATGTCATATCACTAATTTTGGCATAAAATTCAGCCTTACAATACATGCAGTAGGACCGTGTAGCATCTCCAATAAACGGCTTCAGCAAGCCTTTGAATTAAGTGTTTGATTCCCACTCTTTTCTGTATCTCTGAGAGTCCAGTTTAGACTGAGACGTGATAACTTTTTAACATCTGTCACAGAGAGGCACACACAAAGTGGACGAGGTGAGGGACTGAGGCTGTGTGAGTGAAATCTGTGATTTATTTCAGTTTGCCGTCGTCTATTTTAGACAGAAATTTTTGAATTTACAACCTGCCCTGACTTAGTGGGTAAAATTAGCCAGCCGGGCCTTGGCACATGCGCAATTCATTTGCAATCTTGAAGCAATGGGGTTAACAAAAGGCTCAACAATCTGATAAAGAAAGCTGGTTCTGTTCTGGGAACAACTGGGAAACCTCTGAAGATGATGATGCAAAGAAGAATTGTTTATAAAAGCAAAAATATAATGGACAACCCTGAGCATCCTCTTCATGAGACTATCATACAACAACAGAGTGTTGTTAGGCTTCTTCTGTTTCGCTGTGACACAGACTGCTGGAGGAGATCCTTTCTGCTCACAGCCATCAGCATATACAACAACTCTTTGAAGAAACTTAAATAGCATGAACTACAACAAGTGCTAATTTCCCTCTGGGATCAATAAAGTATTTGTGAATTTGAACTGAATTTGAATTCAACATCTGCTCTGGGCCTGGGTTGGTGGGGCTGCAGCACAAGGAGCGCCTGCTTGCTTTGAGCGCTCTGGGACAGGAGCGAGGAGTAAGAAGGATATGTGTTTCATGTCGGTCTTGAAATGTCTCCAATAACTTGTCTCTCTCTCTCTCTTATATATATATATATATATATATATATATATATATATATATATATATATATATATATATATATATATATATATATATATATATATATATATATAAAAGTTTGTTTATTTCCATAATTCCATGCAAAACGTTTAACTTCCATATATTATAGATTCAGGGCCCACATCGTTAACGATTTCAAGTATTTAGTTGTTTATTTGTATATAAGTTGGGCTTCCAGCTCAGCCTCAGTGTGCAGTGGCATTAAGGCAATCAGCCTGTGGTATTGCCTAGGAGTTGTGGAAGCCCAAATGTCCTTGATCATTGCTGTTAGTTCTTCTTTGTTTTTGGGTCTGGTGTCCCTCATTTTCCTCTTGATAATACCCCATTGAAAATCTATGGGGTTTAGGTCCGGCGAGTTGACTGGCCAGTCAAGCACTATGATGGCATGGGCATCAAATTAGGTTTTGGTGCTTCTGGCGGTATGGGCAGGGGCCAGGTCCTGCTGGAAGATGAAATCTGCATCTCCGTACAGATCCTCAGCAGAAGGAATCATGAAGTCCTCTAAAACATTCTGGTAGACTGATGCAGTGACCTTGGATTTAAGAAAGCAGAGTTTACCAATACCTGCACTGGACATTGCACCCCAAATTATGACTAAGTGTGGATATTTCACACTGGACCTCAAGCAGCTTGGGTTCTATTCCTCACCGGTCTTCCCCCAAACCCTTGGACCTTGATTCCCGAATGAAAGGATCACTTTACTTTCATCGGAAAAGAGGACCTTGGACCACTGGCGAACAGTCCAGTCCTTCTCCTTGGCCAAGTTGAGACGCTTCCTACGTTGGCTCAGGCTCAGAAGTGTTTTGACCCGAGAAACCTGACACTTGTAGCTCATCTCCCGGATTCCTCTGAATGTGGTGGTTTTGAAGCTGTGACTTCTGCCTCATTCCACTCTTTCTGGATCTCTGAAATAGTATGAGCTACAACAATGGTTAAAATCTCTCTTGGATCTATAAAGTATTTTTGAATTGAATTTTTCTGAATAAAAGAAAATAAGAGGAATTCTTCGTTTATCAACACCACGATGCGTGCGCAACTGGTTTGACACAGAACCTTTATGTTACTCCTTGGTTCCCACTGTTATTATTTGCAGTTATCTTGCAGCCGCAGTGTTGGTAGCTATGTTGACTTGTTCGATAGCCATGGCTTACCTGATGTGAAGTTATTGCTGCAGATTGTTGCATTTTTAATCATCTGTTCGTTCCGATTGCTTCTTTTGATCGCTTGCAAGCAAATACCTCTTTTGTATGCTGTTAAAGGAGTCATGACCTGTAATTTTCACTTTTCCATGAGAAAAAATGTATGTTATGATTGCCTAACGATTATACACTGCCCGGGAAGCCGATATTTAAAAGTGAAGCGTTTGTTTACCCCTGGGTTCGTCAACCAGCCCACGTGCACGCACACTCAAATACGCGGTCTTAATTTCTGGACGACTTGACGTCAAGTCGGCGCAGGATATACCATATATAGACATTGCAGACCTACCTATTCTGCAAGAAGGCCGCCCCGCTCCTCTCCCCTCTCCCCCTTGCTCCTCTCTCCTCTCTCCCTCATATTCAGTCGAGCGCCGCCATTACTGAATTCTAGTGATGGGAATTCCAGCTCTTTTTGGAGAGCCAGTTCTTTTGGCTTGGCTCATCATAAAGAGCCGGCTCTTTCGGCTCCTCAGATTTTCTGTTGCTTAAAGTGTATTTATTACCAAAATTAATGGAAAACGATGTGTACCAAATGTACCAAAACAAGCAGGGGGGAATGAAAAAAAAAACAAAAACGGCTCCCAATGACGAGCCGACTCCAATCGTTCACTTCAAAGATAATAAGCTCTTAGAGCGGGTTCGTTCGCCACCGACACATCACCGATTCGAAGTACTAACTCCACAGTGAAAGATGCAGAAAGTTTCTTCACGCAATGATGCATGAAGAAGACATACTCGTGTCAGCCTTTTATTTTAATCAGCTAAATCAGCTAAAACCCTTTCTACCAGAAACGTAGTGCACACGTGAGTTGCTCTGTTGTTGACTGCCAGAATCAACATGGAAATATTTTTTCTATTTTTTTTACGCCGGAATCCTTTACGAATTTAGGACAATATCAGGCGAAGTTGGCATCGAAGCTCCGTTTGGAAAAAGGCGCCATTCCAACAATCAGAGACTTGCCTACAATTGAAACAGTAAGGCTGTGTTTTTATTGCTCTGCTGTGTGTAACAAACAGCAGCTAACTGCTAATGTGGCTATAGTATGCTAGCGGGAGTATTAGATATGGGTTAAGCGTTACCTGCGGTGTCAACCCCCCTCCTTCTTGCCACCAATCAACGCGCCCCTCATTTGCATTATTACAATGCCCGTCCACGACAGCCAAAGTATCGCATCAGATCTCTCGAGACAATAATGCCTTCAGAAATAAGGGTCAGAGGAGCTCTGTGTTTTTGTTTAGAAGGGCCTGAAAGACTATAATAGAGCGTGGGTATCCAAGATAATACTAGGTTATGACTCCTTTAAAGAATGCTTTCAAAAATTGAATTGTTAATCATTTATTTTCATCAATAAACAAAATGCAGTGAATGAACAAAAGAGAAGTCTGAATCAAATCAATATTCGGTGACCACCCTTTGCCTTTGAAATAGCATCCATTCTTCTAGGTACACTTGCACCCAGTTTTTGAAGGAACACAGCTGGTAGGCTGTTCTTTCATGTAATCCCAGACACACTCAATGATGTCAAAATCAGGGCTCTGTGGTGGCCATACCATCCCTTCCAAGAAATCTTGTTCTTCGTAATGCTGAAGATAGTTCTTAATGACTTTGGCTATATGTTTGGGGTCATTGTCCTTTCCGTAGAATAAATTTGGGGCCAATAAAGCACCTCCCTGAGGGTTTTGTATGATGGATAAGTTTCTCCAACTCCATTTGCAGAAATGCAGCCCCAAACGTTCAAGGAACCTCCACCATGCTTCACTGTTCCCTGCCGACACTCATTATTGTACCACTCTCCTGCGCTTTGACAAACAAACTGCCTTTTGCTAAAGCCAAATGTTTAAAATTTTTACTCATCAGTACAGAGCACCTGCTACCATTGTTCTGCATCCTAGTTCCTATGTTTTTGTGCATACTTGAGTCGCTTGGCCTTGTTTCCACGTTGGAGGTGTAGCTTTTTATCTGCAACTCTTCCATGAAAACCACTTCTAGCCAGACTTCTCCGGACAGTAGATGGGTGTACCTTGGTCCCACTGGTTTCTGCCAGTTCTGAGGTGATGGTGCTGCTGGACATCTTACAATTTTGAAGGGCAATAAGCTTGATGTGCCTTTCATCAGCAAGTTTCCTTGGCCGACCACTGCGTCTACGATCCTCAACATTGGCCATTCCTTTGTGCTTCTTCAAAAGAGCTTGAACAGAATATCTTGAAACCACCAGTCTGGACTCTATTTCCTATTTACTTCAGAAGGCAACTGATTTCAAACAGACAACCAAGTGGCCAATGTATCATGTTTAGAAATGTATAGCTGGTCTGTTCTGTAAAAAACAACAAACGACAAAGTAGATTAGTTGGCACCACTGTTGTCAAAGTGACAAAGTTGATTATTATTCCTGTTTTGTCACAGCAACTTGATTTTAAATAACTTACCTTCTATCTCACAGGAATCCTGCAGCACTCATATGAACCACATGAATCCCAAAACATTGTTCGCCTCTTGTTTCAGCTTCATATGTCTATCAAAATTACATGTTTAAGCCAGCCAGGGCCACATGTGGTATATATATCTCACCTGTTTAAAGATGTGGAATGTTTCAAACCAATAACGAAATTGAGCTGGTCAGAGGAGCTCAGGATAACCACACAGAGTTCCTACTTCTTGCCTGTGTTGTCCTCAAATGAATAGCTTGGAGCCTGTAAAGATAGATGGATTCTAAGATGAACTTGATCTCACACAGTAATGAATTTGTTTCTGCCAATCAAATGTCTTTGCTTTCCCCTGAGGAACCAGAGCCGGTGATCAACCAATCACATCAAAGTGTGGAGTTAGGATTGCATTTTTCCCCCTTTTTCTTCAGTATTCTGTCTGTTTGTAATCTACTTAATTACAGTTTGAAGTTTGGCTTTGATTTAAATCTTAACATGTTTCTGGTAATTTATCATATCATTCTGAGGCATTATCTCACGTGATTTATACTTTTTGGCCCTTCCGATACCAAACATTGTTGCACATTGAAACGGTGAAAAATTATTTTACCATTGTTAAAGTTGTGGGTTAAAAAATTGAATACAAACTGGATAAGTTTATACCAAACAAGAGGAAAGTAATTAATATCAGTTTTATTCAGTTGAACCGATGTGATATCACCCCCCATTTTCTATTTCCTCAGAACCATACCACATTTAACTTAACCAGGTTTAAGTTCTGAGTAAAAAAATAGAACTTTGTTATTGCTGTTGCTTAGTGACCCGGCTAACCAGAAGGAATATAATCTGGTAAAATATGCTAAACTTTATGCATTCAACAACTCATAACGTAACTCATATACAGTGCTGAATTTTGTCATACTTAGATATCATGGTTAATACAACATGCAGTTAAATTATTTCATTTATTAAGAGGGGGAAAAAAACGTTAAAACCAACTTGGCTCTATGTGACAAAGTAATCGCTCGAGTAATCCCTCGAAAAATTATGAACCTACTCTGATTAACACCATTTTTCAGAAATTGGAGTTCAGTCTTACATCCCAAACTCAGGTTTGATTACTGCCTGTTTTTTGTTCTTTATACTGCCATACTTTTGAATACCAACCTCCCTCCCCGTTCTGGTGATAACAGCATAATGAACCCTTTTTAAAACACCAGGGCAAAACCCCTTAGTATCCTTATTAAAATCACCAGTACAGAAATATGTGAGAAATAAATAGATTTCTACTTTTACTTGAACAGAAAGATGTTAGTTTTCATAGTCAAGCTTTAAAACAGCCTCTCAGCAATGAGTCAGTGATTGTAACTGTTCTGATAAAAAGAATTGCTGCTGTGAATCTTCCCAATCTCATGCAACACAAATAAGGCTCTGCAAAAACTGTGCTCCATTTTAATAACATAGTAAGATAAGATAGTCCTTTATTTGTCCTACATCTGGGGGAAATTCCAGCTGTTACAGCAGCAGTAAAAGGTCAAAGATTTAAAAATAATAATAATAATAATGCTGTATATGCTGTTCAGCATATACACATAAACATCAATACTTTTAATAACAGTAATGGCATGGAAATAAATGAACTAAATTAAGTAACTAATAAATTAACAGACAGAAAGTGATGGTACAGGGTGAACTACTGGGAACAGAGCTGATTATACAGTCTGACAGCAGCAGGAAGGAACGACCTGTGGTATCTCTCCTTCAGACACCGTGGATGGAGGAGTCTGTTGCTGAAGGAGCTGTTCAGTGATGTTACTGTGGCATGCATAGGGTGAAGAGCATTGTCCATCATAGATGATTACTTGGCCATCAATCTCTTCTTGCTCACCACCTCCACTGCCTCTAAGGAGCCCCCCAGCACAGAGCGGGCCTTCCTCACCAGCTTGTTTAGTCTTTTCCTGTCCGCAGCTGAGATGCTGCTACCCCAGGAAGCCACTCCATAAAAAAGGGCTGATGCTACCACTGAGTCATAAAAAGTCCTTAGCAGGGTCTTCTGCACCCCAAAGGACCTCAGCTTTAATATAAATTTCTCACTTTTGGAAACCTTAAAAAAATTATTATCTGAAGTTCTTATTACTCGTCTTATTTTAATAGATAAAAGCTGTGTCACTACAGGTGTCTTCAGGAGAGTAATACAAAAAACAGCAGGGAAATGGCTTTTAGTTAGCATTTAAAATTGCCCTGAAAACAAAATGTGCTGTATGGACAGGGCTGCCCTGCCTTGAGATTATTTAAAACTAGTTGTAAAATACTTGAACATGAACTAAATCAAGATATGAATGCTCTATCAGTGTTACTATAAAACGTGTTGCTGTACAGAAGACAAGTTCCTGTTAAATATTCCAGTATTGGTGGCAGATGCATAAATGTAGTACTGCAGCTATTGCTACATGTTGTTGTGCGACAATAGGTTTGTTTTGGTTATGAGTAACCAAATTATTTAAGGCAATCATTCATAAAATGAGTCAAAATTACAGGGCTGGGCACCCTCCGGGAATCCAGGAAATAATAATAATAGCCAAATAGTTCAGCCTTAGTTATCTTTTATGAATACCTGCCTGATAAAGCTGAGGTATTAATAATACATGAAAGAGTAAGTTCAGCACTGGTGTTCTTTGAACAAAAAGTTACTACAGGTGTATATTGAATAATAACAAACAACTTTTATAAAATACAAGAGTTAATTAAAAAAAGAATTCAACTGAACTATCCAGTCAAAATGCTTTTATCAACAACTCACTAAGCTGGTAACACACAACTAAACTACTAA
The DNA here is from genome assembly GCA_963556495.2 of Valencia hispanica. Taxonomy (NCBI): domain Eukaryota; kingdom Metazoa; phylum Chordata; class Actinopteri; order Cyprinodontiformes; family Valenciidae; genus Valencia; species Valencia hispanica. Next base: position 23,547,601 of record OY747712.1, on the reverse strand, counting down.
TTAAAAGAAAGAAAAAAAAACAATAAAACTAACTACCAATAGTAAAAATAGTACAAGTTACCAATATACATAGAAGTAAAGACTATAACCAGTAAATTGATAGTGACATCACAGTCCAGTATGAATATGTATGCTTAAAGACCAAGGCTTGTATTGAAGAGTTTTGGAAGTGAAACTAAGTTAGTTTTAAACTAATTGTGTTTAGTTTAATACTAACTAGCACAATTTTCTTGATGTTCAAACATCCAATTCACAATTCAAAGTAGAAGTAAAGACAAAACATTATTTGGAAGAAACAATGTTTCATAAATAATTTTCTTAATTAGAAATTAATAACCATTTGAAAAATAGATGTTAATTTATGGATCAGTCACCGCAGTGATTGATCTAATTTTAGAATTTTGGCATACTAAGAAGGCGGTTTCAAAACAACTTACAAGACTAGATTTTGGTGTTTAAAGGATCACTTTTAACACAGATCTGCATTTTTCTAATCCTAATTGTTTATAAGCATCAGTAGTATTTTGTGATGGACCGCACAAAAAGATAATTATCATCAGCAGCACATGGAGGTATTTTTATCATGTATTACAGACTAATTATTACTATGTGTAGCTTAGCACCAAAAAACAAAAGAAAACTCTGGTCAGACGGAGTAAATCATGTTGCATGGTTAAACGGACTCTAGAAGCAGAGAAGCAGCTTTCAGTTTCTATGCTCCTCTTATCTGTAACAAACTTCCAGAAAACTGCAAAGCTGCTGAAACACTAAGTTCTTTTGCATCAGAACTAAAAACGTATCTGTTTAGAGCTGCATTTGAGTAATGCTTTGTTGTATCATGTTTTGTTTATGTTTCTTGCTGTTTAATGCCTTGAAGTATCTGTGTGTGCTTCTTCCTTTGTTGCTGTTTTTACTATATATGCTTTGTGTTTTAATGCGGTTTTTATTTTATCTCTAATCATGTAAAGCACCTTGAATCACCTTGTTGTTGAAAGTGTGCTATACAAATAAAATTGCCTTGCCTATCAGTCAATAACCTTTTAAAAACACTGTTTATACCACAGGTCGAACAGCCTGTTCATACCCCAACAATTAAAGGATTAAATTTTACAAATGCAGGAAAAACACAGTGAAATAGACAATCAAAACAACCTTTAAATTGTTTATCCTAAGCAAATTTATCTCTACCCAGACACAACCTTACTTGAACAATTCTCAGATCTTTGTAGAAGCGTGAATCCGTTGTCTGGAGAAAATATGCATTAAAGAGGGAAAATCACACACATACACACACGAAGTGAAGTTCCTCCTCTTCCTGTTGAAACTGGAGTTTGGTTTAATACAGTGCATTGTAGGATTAATAGTCCTTAAAGCAGGAGGTCTGTCCCTGTAATCCAGTTCTGTCATTGTGGCTGATGGCACAACAATGTGATAAAATTGATTATTTGCCTTTGCATATATCGCTGTGTATTTTTAAACCAGCCAACTCCAAGAAAATGTATAATCTTTTTGGAAAGTATGAATATGACCAGCTTTCTAAATGTAGACTATTTCACTGAATGTATACAGTGTATACATGGGGCTGAGATTATATATAATGCTAAACTATGTATGAAGGCTGTAAATGGCCAACATTAACCATTATCAGGATAAAATCAAATTTGTTATCCCCAGATAATATCATGCACACATAATATACCAGCTTTCATAAGTTTCTTATAAGTTCCTTACACCAGGTATTTATACAGGCGTTTTATGATCTAAACATAATATTGTTTCCTTAATGCATATATAAAATTAAAGAAAACAAAATAAATGCTGTAGAGATCACTTAAAGAGGCAGTGTTGTGTTCTGTAGGGGCTGATTTAGTTATTATTAAATGTCAATAGGTCTCAAGATAGTTTTAGAAACTAAAGTTATTAATAAAATAATTTCTCATAGCATAACCTGGAAAACAGGAACTAATCAAAAGAGCCGTACCAATCTATGAACCTGTAATAGTCAATTCGAACGCACACCTACTGGGGCCAATAATCAAGGTTTGAATTCAGGCATTTTAACCAGCAGCTATCACAGCACACATTTACAAATGATGACAAGCTTTTTTCTGTTATTTGTAAATATGCTGTATTAAACATAAAAACAGTTCACCACTATCATCTGTTTACAAGATATACATGTCATAGTGTGGTGTCTTTTTCTGTCTTTGCATCCTTGATTTTTCCCAGCTGCCCCAAGTTTCCCTGATTCTCTCCCTTATTACCTTCCGTGTATTTATACCCCTCTGATTTCTCATGTCTTTGATGGTTCGTCATTGTAAAACATTGGTGTCATTGTGTCCTCATCAGTCCTAGTTCCTGTACTCCTGAATCGTGAACCCTGACCAAGATCATCATCATCATTAAAGAGTCTCGCCTGGCTGCATCTGAGTCTACACCTCAAAACATTACAGTACAAACCAGCCAGAAGGGCGCCGATCTGGTACTGTGTCCTCCTGGAGTTGGTCCAAGGAGGTTCGAGGCCTTCCCTTTCCCCAACCCAAGATTGCCACGCTGCCAAAGACCTGGTCGCCATCAAGCTGCTCCTAACCTTCTCCAGGGGGGACAGGACACAGCCATCTTCTTCTTCCCTGAGGCCTCACAATCAGCTCCTCACCATGGTTTCCAGGCCACAGGGCTAGCTCCTCGCCACACTCTCCAGGCCGCAAAGCCTGCTCCTAGCTGTGGCCTTCAGACCACAGGGCTGCTCGTTCAGATGGACTCCAGACCGCAGAGCCCGCATGCCGTCGCCAGCCCGTCCAGGCCTTTGATCCGGCTCCTCCGCCATGTTTAGGTTCCTGTCCCGGCTCCTTGCCACCACATCCAAGTTCCTGTCCCGGCTCCTCGCTGGCTTGACCAGACTGCTGTCCTGGTACCAGCTCCCCATCACTCCCTAGCACCGGCTGCAGTACCCCGTTGCCTCCAGGTTCCAGGTCAGACACCTAATTTCTGAGTTCCAGTCTAGTTTGGCTCTAGATGTCGGCATTGAATGCACACTTCCGGGCCATCGCTGCGGTAACTCAGAGGTGGGCCTGGCCCCAGACTTCAGTACCTCCCAAGGGTATCGACGCCGATCTGCCCCTGCTCCAGACCCTCCTCAGGAGATCAAGGCCGATCCTTCCTGGCGCCAGACTCCAAAACCTTCAGAGGGGATTGAGGACGATCCACTCCGACTTCAGGCTTCTGCACCCTCCAATGAATTCTCAATGTTTCTTTGTGGGTTTCGTCGTCATTGTCCTTCAGCAGCGTTTCTTCGTGGGTTTCCTTGTCATGGTCCTCCAGCGTTTCGTCATGGGTTTCTTCACCACAGACATTCAACTCCTCTTTACAAGATCCTTCGCTATAAGACTCCAGCTATAAGAGCTCCTTTGTCGTGGTCCTCCACCTCTTCTTCTTGGGTTCCATCAGCGCTGCCTTCCAGAGCTACGTCATGAGGTCCTCCGGCATAATGGTCGACCTCCAAACTTCTTGGGGCTTTTACTGGCGCACAGCCAACCCCGAACATGTCCAATATTTTCCTGCGGCCACACAACTGATGTTGGTAAAGACTTTTGCCCTTCTTGACATTTGTTGGGACTCTGTTTTCGTTAATCTACATCCTTGTTTAGCTTCTGGGTTCAATTTCCAAAATGGCAGCTGATACAATGTGGTCAGTTTTATCTTATAAAAAAGTGGCTGATGTGACTGGGTTATAAGATGGTGAGTTTGTTGAATAAATGTTGTATGTAAGACCATTTACTCTTTATCCATTGGTGTTTCACCACAGAATATTGAATATTTGAAAGAGCAGCATATCTAAATATCTCTTCTGGTCCATTCCTGGTTTGAAAGGAAGATTATTTTAATGTACTGATGTGCCAGGTTAATTAAATGATGGTTAGTCAGTATGCAACATCCTATTGTAAGCACAAATGTCATTACACAATAGAATAACTGGAAACATCAGTAACAACATTAAAAATAATATTATGAAAACATGTTGAACTTGCAGTTAGGACATTTACCAGTCTTAGGCTTAGCTATTGCACTAATGCTAATCTAGCCAAATTAGTTTCTTAGTTACCAGTGTTTGAAGGATGTGTTTCTCTTTTGGTGCAAACTTGCTTCCTCTTAGAGGTAAAAAAAAATGTTTGTGTCAACAGTTGGTCCTCATTGAGCTCTTTGAAGAATGAATTTGGTTGCTTCTCTTATCTTGTTGGGTTTACTCAGTGTGGTCACTCTTTTTCCGAAGTCCACTTATACCTGCAGTCATCAGGCTACTCAAGTATAGTTGTCCAGGTTTCTGTTACGAAGAGAATTCAAACAGAGAGATTGCTGTTTTGCTGCCGTTAGACAGTTAGTGATAGCTTTTGAGGAAAATTAAGCCTTGCAATGGCTAGAAAGGAAGAGGTTGTCAAGTTGAAGCAGGCGTTAGGTCCCACCAACAACTATAGCTGAAGCTGGAGAGCAAGGGAGTGAGGGTTCTTATACCATACTTCTCCTTGTTGAGCAGGATCTGAAAAGATTGTGAAACACTGGAGTGCAGGGATTTGTACCCATGAGGTATTCACCGTATGCAGAAAGTGGTTATACTATGTCCAAGTAATAAAAAGTATTGTTTACCTTAAACAGATTACTTTCAATGCACAACCGTTAGCAGGTAAACAATGTTCAGAATTTGCCCTTTTGTGATTTTTCTTCTTAGACCAAAAATAGGGTTTTACTGTTGTGGACTTTGCACAACAAAAATATTCTGACATGCATAGAAAAAGAGCAGCAAAGATTAGAAAAATACATCTCATGTGCCATGTAGCATAATATAAAGTTACTAAAAAGCTATAGAAAGTTCAAAGCTGTACTTTCAGTGCTGCAATAAGTTGATAGCTACAGATGTCTGGCTTTTTATAGCATCACCATCTAAATCTTGATGATAAAGTTCCTGTGATTGGCATTCAGGACAAGATAATACTCTATCATTACCTCTGACAAGATTAGCATGAATGAATTTTAAAGGCAAAGTAGATGAGGTGACACTTCTGCTGCACTCTGATTATGCTTGGTTATTATCTGCTGTAGATTTTTACAAGGAAACAGGTTTTAAAAAAACATCTCATGTGCATGTCATTTTAAATGTAATTTTTCACACCGCATTTAAAGAAATTGATAAACCGTTCCTACAGTCACCGGAGCAGTCTTCACTGGCTACAGCGCGTGCATACTGTGACATATTCAAGTGGAAAGCACTGCTCGCTGTCCACCTGAGGAGTCTGAAAACTGACTCATTGGGCAGCTTTTGTTTACTCATTTTAGGACTAATTGAGTCAGCGAAGCTCTACTTCATATTAAACTGTGCTGTGACTTCTCACGGTTTTTCCCCATAGGCAGAAAGAACACATTTTTATCCCACAATGGCTTATATTTAGCTGATCTGCTTCATTTCTAACCACTTCCTTGAGGATTGGATTAATTCATGAAAGTGGCACAAGAAATTCTCATTCTCTGAATTGTTGTGAATAAAGAGATTTTGTTTTCTCTGTCTTGTCATTTCAGGCAGTACTGTGGAGATACAAGTTCTCTCAGCTTAAAGGATCATCTGATGATGGAAAGAGCAAGATAAAATTTTTATTCCAAAATCCAGAATCTAAGTCTATTGAAGCAAAGGTGAGTCTGGTTTTAGTGATGCTTTAAAGTTTATACTACCAAGGACTAGTGCACCTAAGAAAATAGATGGAAATCACAAAAAGGAGCATTATGTGGAAACACTAAAGCACCTCAAGAGATTATCCAGAAACTTAAAAAACTTGGACGCAAATGGGTCTTGCAAATGGACAGTGACACTAATAATATCAAATTTTTTACTATGGCGCACAACAACGCCGTTGTTTTGGAGTGGTCATTTCATATGGTATTCTCTACTTTAGCACACCAGTAAGAAGTCGGTTGTGGGTCCTTCTCAAAAAATTTGCATATTGTGATAAAGTTCATTCTTTTCCATAATGTAATGATAAAAATTTAACTTTCATATATTTTAGATTAATTGCACACCAACTGAAATATTGCAGGTCTTTTATTGTTTTAAAACTGATGATTTTGGCATACAGCTCATGAAAACCCAAAATTCCTATCTAAAAAAATTAGCATATCATGAAAAGGTTCTCTAAACGAGCTATTAACCTAATCATCTGAATCAACTAATTAACTCTAAACACCTGCAAAATATTCCTGAGGCTTTTAAAAACTCCCAGCCTGGTGCATTACTCAAAACCGCAATCATGGGTAAGACTGCCGACCTGACTGCTGCCCAGAAGGCCATCATTGACACCCTCAAGCAAGAGGGTAAGACACAGAAAGAAATTTCTGAACGAATAGGCTGTTCCCAGAGTGCTGTATCAAGGCACCTCAGTGGGAAGTCTGTGGGAAGGAAAAAGTGGCAGAAAACGCTGCACAACGAGAAGAGGTGACCGGACCCTGAGGAAGATTGTGGAGAAGGACCGATTCCAGACCTTGGGGGACCTGCGGAAGCAGTGGACTGAGTCTGGAGTAGAAACATCCAGAGCCACCGTGCACAGGCGTGTGCAGGAAATGGGCTACAAGCCACTTTTGAACCAGAAACAGCAGCAGAAGCGCCTGACCTGGGCTACAGAGAAGCAGCACTGGACTTTTGCTCAGTGGTTCAAAGTACTTTTTTCGGATGAAAGCAAATTTTGCATGTCATTCGGAAATCAAAGTGCCAGAGTCTGGAGGAAGACTGGGGAGAAGGAAATGCCAAAATGCCTGAAGTCCAGTGTCAAGTACCCACAGTCAGTGATGGTCTGGGGTGCCATGTCAGCTGCTGGTGTTGGTCCACTGTGTTTTATCAAGGGCAGGGCCAATGCAGCTAGCTATCAGGAGATTTTGGAGCACTTCATGCTTCCATCTGCTGAAAAGCTTTATGGAGATGAAGATTTCATTTTTCAGCACGACCTGGCACCTGCTCACAGTGCCAAAACCACTGGTAAATGGTTTACTGACCATGGTATTACTGTGCTCAATTGTCCTGCCAACTCTCCTGACTTTAACCCCATAGAGAATCTGTGGGATATTGTGAAGAGGAAGTTGAGAGACCCAAGACCCAACACTCTGGATGAGCTTAAGGCCACTATCGAAGCATCCTGGGCCTCCATGACACCTCAGCAGTGCCACAGGCTGATTGCCTCCATGCCACGCCGCATTGAAGTAGTCATTTCTGCAAAAGGATTCCCGACCAAGTATTGAGTGCATAACTGAACATAATTATTTGAAGGTTGACTTTTTTATATTTAAAACACTTTTCTTTTATTGGTCAGATGAAATATGCTAATTTTTTGAGATAGGAATTTTGGGTTTTCATGAGCTGTATGCCAAAATCATCAGTTTTAAAACAATAAAAGACCGGAAATATTTCAGTTGGTGTGCAATGAATCTAAAATATATGATAAAACATCTGCAGGTGAGTTTGTACTGTCAGGTTACTGTACTACCTGAACTCAGTACACAACCAACAACCCAAGGGAAGGTTCAAACTTTTATTTACAAAGTATAAAATGAATCTTGCGTGACGAGTCTCTCTGGTCTCAGGTTCCTGCTCTTCTCTGCAACAGACACAGTATGTGAGCGACGTAAGAGTTCCAGTGGTAAAATAGGAAAATAGAAAAAAGGTTCACCTGGAGGAGCAGCAACTTGTCAGTAGATGGAAACTCTGTTCAACCTCTGGGAACACTTTACCCACAGGACAGGGAAGAGACAGAAAGAAGGGATTCTCAACAGAAAGAAGAATTTTACTCAGTTCCAGGGGGATGCGGGATCCAACTGAAGAACCTGATGATTCTCATGGGAGAAGAGAATTAATAATCTCTCAGTTCAAAACAGCTTAGTCAAAAATGGTCCAGGGTCTTGCACATGACAACATCCAGGGGAAGCAGACAGGGGAAGGACAGGCTGGGTCAATACACAGTACCAAAAACATGGACAGAGGCTTCAAAGCTGTGACAGATGGCAACAGATGATCTCGCACTGAACATGAGGGTGTGAGGCATTTAAATAGAGACCTTCCAGGTGGAAGCAATCAGAGATCAGACCCACCAGTGGGGAAGTGGGGGTGAACAGTGAGAGAAAGCCAACCCAGGAACAGCATGAGCAGGCAGGTTAATTCATGACTGCTCATCATAGAACCATGATCTCAGTCCTATAGAAAATCTGTAGACAGAGCTGAAAAGGTGTCTGTGAGCGAGGTGGGCTACAAACTTCACTCAGTTATACTAACGGCTGATTCACACCGGGTGCGGTGCAGATGCGGAGCTCTGGAAATTCTATTTTTTCTAGATGCCACATGTGGATTTCCATGAAATAAAAGAAATTATCATAGGCATATATCCGTATCTTACTTCTATGGAAATTACATTAGCTAGACAGGAAGTGAGATGTGGGTCAACGTAAAACCCATGTTGCATTTCTTTTCTGGCAATTTCTTTTTATCAGTTCACAGTGTATAATAGTTCACGTTATTTTTACAAGTATATCTTTAATCGTATTATGTCAGATTTTGTATTTGTGTTGCAAACTATTGCTAAAAATTCATTTCTTTCACTCTGTGTTTTCCGGAGACGTTCCTTACACAAACCGCAGTCGGTGTGAATGGCAGTCTGTAGGGAAGCCATACGGAAACCGGACAGCATCCGTTCCGCACTCTGTGTGAATCAGGCGTAATTCTGTGAGGTAGAATGGGCCAAAACTCCAGAAAGCTATTGTGAGAAAGTTGTGGAAGGACACACAAAACAGTTAAAAAAAATCTCTTTGTCAATAATCTGACATTGAGCTACTGGAAAATAACTTTCATATTCCTAACTGACATTTGATATTCCTAATTCCTAAGTAGAAAGGGATAAAGATTTGGGGTCTTTTTATATAGTGTGTGCAAATATCTGGTTTTAACTGTAAGTGTTGGTTTTCTGTTTTTGTGTAGGAGCTGGAGTTCTCTAACCTCTTTGCTGTGCTTCACTGTATTCACGCTTTCTTTGCTGCCAAAGTTGCTTGTCTGGACCCAGTATTTGTGGAGAGCCAGGGCAGCGTTACAACAGCTGGGATTCCTTCTCTGTCCAACCTCTCTTGCAACTCACAGACTCCAAAACTGAAATACACCACTTGACAGGTATTGCTGTCTCTGGACCACTTTTAAAAAGACTAGAATCACCTAAGACGGTGGACAGGTGCACATGGATCAAGATTATAACGGTGTTGCGGATAGCTGGACGCTTTAGTAGAATAAAAGACCTCCTTCTGAGTATTACACTTGATATCTCTGAAGACTTCAGGAATTACATTGGACCTGACTTTGAACGTCTACTTTGAAAAACTTCTCAGAGAGATTTGATGGACATGAAATTGTTTTTTATCTTTCTTTCAAGCCTCAGACAACCACATTTATTAACACATCTAACAGAAATTGCTGGTAATTTCCCTCAGTAGTTTTTCTTTTTTATGGAGCTCCACAGAAAATATTGGGCTAGATGCATAAAGATGTACACACTCATGGCTGTAAGAGTTTGTACTCATAAAAGCATATGTGTGCATATGCATTCTTTTCACTAGAATAACAAATCGTTCAATTCATTTGCATGAAAGCTAAGACTTTACTTGGACTTGTGAGTATTAAATTGCATTGGATTTTCTTGAGATCACAAGCTGACTATTTTACATGTCGAGATAATACCGTGGTTTGTTTTCTTGAGATAATAGCCTTATCTGCAAAAACATAATTTGGATGTGATTTTCTTGAGACTGCCAGCTAATTTGGATGTAATTGTCCCGAGGTCACAAGCTGAATAATGTGTTATCTTAAGAAAACCAAACTAATTGTATATCTTCCTCTCTCAAAAACAGCATATATTTTTTTGATATAATGGATTTACTGGCAATTATTAATTGAAATGTGATTTTCTCAAGAAAATATTCTTTCATCGTGAGTTAACCAAGCTGATCGTATCTAATTTTATCAAGAAATTAAAGCTTGCTTTCCTGAGATACCTGTGATTATTAATTAAGCTCAAAATTTTTGTGATCACACGATTAATATTATTTTATCCTGAAAAACATAATCTAGTTTCAGCTTGTTGTCTTAACCACTAATTTTCTTGAGGTAATGGCATTAGCTCCCATAAGTCATTTTGATGTGATTTTTTTTCAAGATTGCTAGCAAAATATTTTCCTTTTACTTTGAGAGGACCTAACTAGTTTTAGGATTTAAGCTTCTCTAATTTAAAATAGTTTAATATTATTTGAGGTAATGGTCTTATCTGGAATATTTAACTTGAATGTAAATTTCTCAAGATCAAAGCATTTTCTTCTTTTAACCCCAGATAAACAGGATAGTTTTTTTCACTATCTTGAAAAAAAAAATTTTTTTTAACGTGACATTTTCAAGATGAATATTGTTATATCAATAACTAAATTAACTGGGACTTACTTCATGAAAATTAAGCTTATCATTTCAAGGTAATGGCCCTTTCTGCCATTATCAATATGTATGTGATTTTCTTGACATCAAAAGCGAATTCTCAGTTTCAGTACAAAAATCTTAATAATTAGGAAACTGTATGTGCAAGAACTCCTACTTTAATTATGAAAATATAGCCCGATAGGAACCTGACTATTTGGGAGATACACATTTATAATTAATAGATAGTTATTTCTAATTTCTATTCTCGTAAAAAGTTTTACATTTATGATAAATCATTGCCATCTTTTTTTAAATTTTGCTACATCCCCATCAGACTAAAAAAGCTCTCTAAACATGTGGTCTGAAAAATGAGGCACAATATTTTCACTGCATAAGTAGGAGAAGGCATATATATGTTTTGTTTGTGTTCACATGATTTATGCATCTAGCCTCTGAAGTTAAAAAAGAAACCCTTTCTTTCCTACATCACGTAAACCTGTTCAAAGAAAAAAAAGTTGTTGGAGGGGGTATGAACACTTTAATTCATGACTCAGTTAAATGTCAGATTTCTTTACCTCAGTTTAGAGTCCATCGTAAATCCAGAAGGCAACATTGGTTTGATCTCATTGTCAGTGAGATGAATAGATGTTTTAGGTTGTTTCTTGTCTTGTCCTTGCCTGACACTTAGCATTATGAAGTACAAACACATCTGCTTTTTGGGTCACTGAACAAATTGTATGAACGTCTACTACTGTGTATTTTGCTGGTGGATAAAGAAGGAGACTTTGGCCATCAGATTCATCATGAACACAGCCACAATTGGACAAAAAAGTAACAACTTCTGTTCATAATATCTCTCCCCAAGACATAATTATGTAAATACACACTGATATTTGAATAAACTCAGATAATTACAAATCATAGCCTGAAGGACTTCTAGTTGGGATTAAGGCATTAAAGATTTTATAAGTGATACAGGTAAAAAGCTCATACACTGATGGTGTCTTTGTCATTTACTCTTTGAGCAAGTTCTAAGTATAAAATCAGCTATGGTGTATTTTTTTATCGTTGCTTGAGATTACCCTGTAAATATGATATTAATGACAAATGATCAGTAGGAAGACAGAAATATCTAATATCCTGGCCTAAAATGGTTTCAGTTACCCCTTTAACTTGTCTCTGCTTTAAACTGTAAATGCTGTGGAGTGGCAGCTAAACTATCATATTCACAAAGAGTTCAGGTCAATTAGAGTCATTATTCATGCTCTTACCTCCTATTTACTGAGTGGAATTCAAACAGAGAAGGAGGCCCCTGGGTAAGAAAAACTCTGGAGGATAGCAAATTAAAAGGGGTCAAAGTGTTTTCGTGCTGTGCAGCCTTGTTAGGGTGTCTGATGGAAAGCGACGGTGGTGCAGTCTATGCAAAGAAAGTCTGTGTGATGCTTTTGTGCTTTAAAACAATCTTGATAAGAAATAACCATTTAACAGGTTATTTAGGAACTTAGAGGGTGAGGTTTTATTTTATTTTTTTCGCAGATGTTTTAATAACAGATATGCAGTGAAATAAATCAATAAATGAGAACTTTTATATCACGGCTTAGTCATGAGTGAGTTTACTTTTCCCAAATACAGTCTTGCCAAAATATTCATATCACTAGAAGTCTTTCACATTTTCTCACATAACATCCACAAATTTTAATGTGCTTTATTGGAACCAAAGGGCATGATTGGAAAGTGGAAATGCCCCTTCTTCCTCTGATACCAATAGATAAAATCAAGTGCATTCAATTACCTTCAGAAGTAAACCTATAAAAGGATTTGTTCTGGTCAGATGAACTTTTTGGCCTAAATGTCAAATGTTTTTTTATGCGGAAAACTAATGGTGCACATCACTCTGAATATATCATCCCTACAGTCAAACATGGTGGTGGCTGCATCATGCCGTGGCAATTCTGTTCATCCGCATGGACAGGGAGGCTGAACAGAGCTGATGGAAAGAACGATGGAGCTAAATACAGGACATTATGGTCCATGAAGTCTGACTTAACTTGAGCTGTTTTGCAAAAAACAAAGGGGAATAAATATTGCAGCTGTAACTGGATTGAAAGCTACCTCCACAAAATATTGGCTCAAATGTACGGCACAATTTTCCAATAGATATTGTAAAACAAAAATGACCTAACATTGCTTCACCCTAGTTACTTTCCGTTACGTTGCGTTGGTCTATCACAAAAAAACCCCAATTAAAATACATTGGAGTTTGTGGTTGTAATATGACAAAATGTGAAAACAGTTTAAGGGGTAAATACCTTTGCAAAGCACTGTAAAACCACTTTTCAGCTTCTATTAAGATATTGTTGTGTGGATTTTAAATATGCACTCTACCATCATGGCCTCCTTTAAAAAAAACATTCTTTAAAAGAATTCCCATAGACTCAGGGAGCTTTTTCTGGGAAAAATATTCCTAAGGACATTGTCAGGATTTCTCCAAGCCTGACCACCACACATAAAAAATTTAAAGCATCTAATGAAAGATGCTGTTCGCCGCCGACAACCAGGAAATCTCTGCTCACTTTTTCTTTATCTGACTTTTGTCAGTCACCCCAGTGCAATACTCCCATACACTTGAACATTCAGCAAATCCCCAGTCTGAGACTGCAGCTTTTCACATTTGAGCACACAAAAAGCACTATTTTGACAACGGTTTGTCTGATCTGCTTCACTTTTTAGCAGGTGCATTTCTCAAAACTTTAAAGGATCAGTGTCGGGTTTGAGACTCTTTGGTTGAGCGGTCCTCTTATTTGCAAGTCTTTCACAAATGTATCCCCACCAGGCAATATACACAAGCACAGGGAAATGCTTTTGAATATAGTTTCAAGTTTTACAGTGAGCAACCAGAATCCACAACAGAATTGTATGTGATCTTCTTTTTATTCTAATCCACTTCGCTATCAAGTCTGAAGAAATTCAGCTCAAATAGAATGTAACATTTAGAAATTAAGCCATTATAATGACTGGAAGACAAACACTGTGATTGTGACCTTTTATTTTTGTGCCACACAGTTACAATGAAACAACACATTTCCAAAATGAACAGCACACACTTTTAAGAAAAATCGGCCTCAACACAGAGGACCTGGACTGATTTGGATTTTTTTTAAAGAATCTAAATTAAAGAGTGCAGAGCAAGTTACAAGCTTGTTTGTTTTACTGGGAGCAGGTTTAATAGTCGAATCTCGTCCATATTAAATGTAATCACAGCCATCCCATTAACTTTGGTGCAAGGGCCGACCTCAGGGTCTCAGCTGCAGGTCCACCGCATTCAATGTCGCTCACTAATTAGCAATTACATTTCAGGTTATGGTATATAAACAGTTGTGTGGCTCCGATACATCATGTGAATTTTAATGGAGGCTGTGCAAATCAAATGGGACTGTTTGGATGTTATAAATAAGTATGAGATAAGCATCTATGCTAATAAACAAACAAAAAAAAAAAACATCCGTTAGGGACATTAAAACTAAACATATGAAAATAAACTTACTGAAAATAGAAAACACCTCTCCACGCACAAAAAAATATACAAAAGTAATCAAGCCCATTTTCAAAACAAAATCTTTTTCAGTACATCAGACTAAAATTAAGAGCTAATATTTCCTAAGTAACAGACAGCAGTGGAGTTCCCAGTGTGAAGATACAGTACATGGGTGCTACGACAATTCAACTGTAAATTAAATTGTAGAAAGACATTGCTAGGAGAACAATATATACTGTTTTTATCACTTTTATATTGAAGAAAATTCATAACATTCAACTTAGTGTTTTGAATATGAAAGATTCATTCAAGGAAAGATGAAGAGACTGTCCTCTGTGTGACAGTGAAGCGTGAAGAAAACCTATAAATGCTGTGCTGTTTTGTTTTTCAGTGTGGAATGTTTTTCTTTTTTGTACAAAAACACCTTTGTTTAGATCATTTACAGTGCCAGGAAGCTCACAGAAATCCTAACATGATAGAGGGGGTACGTTGGCACATAAAGGCCACCACTATTAGGGAAGTACTGAGGGTGCCTTGTAATTAAAGATGAATTTACATTACAATGAGTCCAGTCCCCTATTAAAGCCAAGAGCGGTACCTTTTTTATATTTTCTTTACTTGAGGACTGCAGATCAAGGTGCTTTGTTGGACACAACTATAGTCCAGGATACAAAAGGCATCAAAATCTTGAATACTTGTGATTTTGCATTGTTTTTGATTAAAAACATGAAAATAAAATAAAACATCAGTACTGTACAGAAATCAACTTGTCAAGGCCATGAAACAGAATCGTTTTTAAAGGGCAAGTATCATATTTTACAGCCAAAAAACAGGATTAACTGCATGAAAGAAAAATGAATCTATCAGTTTCTACACTGTTTTTCAAAGCGAAATCATTTTTAAAGCATTTTTACAGCCATGTCTGTAAAACAGGAAGTTAGTACATTATATGGATTGTATGGACATCATCTGGATCTGCAGAGTACTAGTGGCACAGTAAACATGGACCGTTTTCTGTATAAAAAACCCCAACAAACCTTTTAAGGGAATAGGTAGAATTGATGTCTGAACACCTGCTGGTAAAACAAAAGATGGACTGAGCACTTTTGCTACAAACTTAATCTACGGGGAACATTGTAGCTTGAGAAGGGAGTAAACAGCCAGACCACTAAGAAGATGCCTATGTGGCGTGTGAGCAAAACGTTTTCGAGTGAGAATTGCTTTCTATTACAGCGATTTTTATGTTTTATGTATTCAAACAACTTCTGATGTCCATAAATCAAATCAAAAAACACTCCATGCAATCCTTCTGGATGTTCAGCCACAAAAATTAGGTTCAGCTGTGAAAGTTTGAATAAAATGAAGGAGAGAGTGTTTGACTGCAGCTGCATTGTGATTGTACATGACTATTTTAATTTTCTCTCCATCCACTGTAGCATTAGCTTGAAGTGACGTTTTAGGGTAAAACAGCATGGTGTGTTGAAACTAAATGCAGATGACTCTAGACTTTATATGACATTACAGACATCCTCAGTGTAACTTTTTAACAGCTACAGCACTGTTGTCCATTAAACCATCACAAGTAAAACATGGACTGATTGTGTGAAGAAAAGGCAGGCTTGCATTCACTGCATGGCTCACCAATATAAGGTAAGCTATTGTGAGGACATAGCTGTTGGGAGGAACAGGCTGTTAGGGTAGAAATGCTGGTGAGAAGTGGAGCAGAATTAATAAATCTCTTTTTAAACTTTATTTTTTAAATCTTGGCTGCATTATATGCTGCATGGTGCTTGCCGTTGAACATATTTTTTTTAAACCCTTAACAGAATTGAAAAGGGAAAAAAATATGATACATGCCCTTTAAATTCCTATGATTTTTTTAAAGAAATATTCCTAAACTTGATCACTTGGGACATCATCTCCAGCAACCAGTCAGAACATGTAAAACGGTGCCTTGAAACACCACAGACACCTATAATATAATCAATATTAAACTTCTTCCTCCCTGAAACTGAACTATCCATAAACATCTGTAGCTCATTTCCTCACCATGTTAAACCTCAGATATATTATTTAAATGAATCCTTTAGAAAAGAGAGTAGGGAGCTTACATTGCATCGAATAACATGTCAGATTTTCGCAGTGAAAACCTACAGGAATGTAAGCATGCTTTAGAAAACTTCACCTTAAAATCTGCCCTGTAGAAAATATATATGAACCAATTTAATCTTTTCAGTGATCTGTTTTTTGTTAGCAGGAAGGTATAAAATACATCAAGACAATTATCACCCCCCCCATTCATGATTATGCAAGAAGTTCTTATTCTTTAGTTGAAAAATGGGATCAGATGCGGCCTCATTTGCGATGCATCTGTCAGCATAATTAAATCCCCATATAGTTACAGCAAGTTAAAGCTTCTACAAAAGGTGCAATAAAGTCTTCATTTTTGTGTGATCATATTTTAATAAAAGCACGGGAACTTAATTTTTTTCTTTTTTTTTATCTGCACATATCTGCAGACATCCTGATTTGATAAAATCTGTATCTCAAAACTGTTTCCTGAAACTAAATGTCCGTTTAGGATATTTTTTTTACATGGTCTCATATACAGATCAAATGAAAACGTAAGAAAAAAAACACCCATGAAAATCAAAACATTACTATCTGATTATATCTATGACATCTTATTCCAATACAGTGTTTCCTTTTGAAATTAGGTGATAATAATGCTACATTGAACTGAAAAAGGGTGAAGAAAACAGAATTTCAGCAGGCAGAGCACTCTTTAAGGATGGACACTGAGTGGATCAGTCATTTCTCTCTGTAATACAGCAAATACGCTTTCAGTGACTCAGGCAGAGGCAGAGCCAGTATTTGTTCTCTCAGCTCGTTCACTTGCTTGATGATTTCAATGTCGCCAATGTCTCTTTCCTCCTCATCCTCCTCCTCCTCCGCCGCTGCTTCTTTCTGTTCCTCCTCGGCGTGTTCCTCCTCTTCGCTCTCCACCATTTGGGGTATGAGCTGATTGCCCACAAAAACGTAGGTGTTGATACGGCGCCGCCGGCAGCGTCTCCTTTTGCGCTTGTGGGGAACCCTCTGCACCATCCCCTTCCCCTGACTGTCCTGATTCGCCAGGTTTCTGAGAGTGCGGCGAATGTAAATGCGAGAGAGATCCTGGAGGCTGCGCACGGTCACTGGGGCTGAGGACAGAGAGGGATGACACAGTGCTTCAGGACAACGTCCCACAAAAAGATTAATATTTCCAACTACGACTAAAACAACCACACTTTCTCAACTAGGTCAGCATAAAATAGTAAGAATGCAACAGGAAACTGAACTGCAGTGTTTCAAGGGAAGAGTAAAGTGGCTTCATGAAGCAGCTGCAAGCACCTCTTCTAGAACAAAACATGTACGATATCACACTGCTCTAGGACTTATCGCTTCCAATCAATTTCAATGTACTGTGCCTAATAAACAAATGCAGCCAGTTTTCCACTTCAAGGCAAGTTTTCTTTTGTTGTCAAAGCAGTGAAACTCACGCAGCTGGACAGTGTCGGGCTTCTCTCCTTCTGCTCGGCTCTGCTGCATCAAGGGGGCAAAGGACACTGCCAAGATGTTTCTGCTATCCCACGTGCTCTGACCAGTTCTGGTTATCTGGGTCAGCTGCATAAACAGACAAAAAAATAATAATCATTGTCAGTATCATGCTAGCTAGCTCAGGCAGCACAAAACACTCTGACAATGTACAAAATATTTTCACCCATTTCTGCCAGCAACCTTCCTTCAATGTCAGATTATTTTATCCATCTGCATAAGATGATTGTTGTGTTCAGCTTTACCACCTGATCTGATTTTGGACACACTGCAGCAATAAATCATTACAAAAAAATATTTCCAGTCATAATGTAACATTTATCCTGCACAAGCAAAAAAAACAAAAACGTATGAAACTGCAATAAACCACTTCCTTAAATATACACATCCACAGCATCCAGTCTTCTTGATTTCACTATCTCTACCAATTATAGAAGATCTAATTAACATGAAATAAAGTTCACCTGTTCTAGCAGGATTTTTCTGGCATTTTCATCCTTTAGCTAAACCCAGAGTGTGCAAAGAATTTACAAACAGATAAAAGAATCAGTCAGGAGAATTAGAAACACTGCACAGCATTTTATGTCATAGTAAAGCCAGTATTTAGAGATAGTAAGGGACAAAAATAATCTTACAAACACTGGACCTTAATGACTTTTGAAACCCACTGTATATGTGCAAGTTGCTTCCAGAATGTCACCAGAAAAACAACCCTAATATTTGTTGCCCTTTCAGACAACTGAAACCTGGCCTTTGTGTCTGTGGTGTTTCCAGTTTACCATTTCTGATTTAAACTACTATTCAGCTGAATAACCCAATGATGACCTGTTTTTACCAAACGATTTAGGTAAGCAGATTTTTATTAAGTAATACAGAACCTCCACCATATTTATTAGTGGCCACATGGTGGTTTTCCATATAGTGTGTGTGGCGGAAAAGCTCGTGCCAAAGCACACAGTTCCAGGAACTGGAACTGAAGTTCCAATAGTGTTTATGCTACTTTATCCATTAATGTTTATGGTAGGGCATAAAATGTTTTTCCTAGCATGACACCCAAATAACATGGTGTCATGTAGATGGTGCCTAACAGCTGTTTTGCAGACTTGGCAACTCTTTGTAGCAATTCTTTAACAGCGAGCTTTGGAGAGGTTCTACATCCCTTACCATCCTTCTCACTTTGTGCTGTGGCGAGATAAACTTGGATCAACATCCAGCCTTGCTTGTCAAAATTACAGATGTTTTAAACTGCAGTTACAGTTCCTATGACAGATATGGATTTAAATTTAGACTGTCCTTATTTTACAGCCATTTTCCAAGTTCTTAGAATGCTTTATTAATCTCGAGAGCACTTTAATGTTAAAGTCGCCTTTTCAAAGTGTAATCCAGAGAACAGAGAATATATGTAGCTGAGTTTGTATAAAATAGGCACAAAAAAACAACAACTAGAAAAGCACTCGGAGAGCGCAGACCTCCACCAAGGCAACTGAGTCCCACCCATCCGTATCACCCCCATAATCTAATCAGTTGTTCCTGGTGCCACTGCAGACATTTCCTAAAGATTTCATCAAAATCCATCAACAACGTTTTGAGTTATGTTGCTAACAGACAGACAGACAAACAAACCCTGCCGACAACATAACCTGCTTGGCGGAGGTAAAAATCAGGTGCTCCAAGCAGATTCAAAAATAAAACTGCAAAAATAAAACTGCAGAGTTTTATGAACATCACCACGTCTGTCTGATTTGCCGCATGTTCTCTAGTCTTACTTATTTTGATGTGTGGTTAAGAGATATGGGTCGTTGTGCATTGTTATTTTTATAGGACAGCGAAACAGGAATATATGGATTACAAATTTAACATTCCTGCACCCTGTGATCAAATTCAAAAATTAAATATACATAGAAAACAAATTTCACTTACATTTCTTTTTTTTCTTTACTGCATCGCTCTGCAGCAGTTCTACCTTATCACTGGCTGACCAATCACATCACTACTGTTGTCATTTGATGTTAGATTGATATGTGACACACAGCTCTCGGGACGTGACAGATAAATGACAGCTCACGTCATAATATGAAATAACCTTTCTGCTAGATGACAGTTCTTCAGAAACTATTAACCAAGATGGAGCTAAGGAGTTAACCCTGACAGTAACAAGTGTTTACTTCATAGGTGCAGCAGGAAAAATTCGGACTTACTTGCCTACATAAGTGCTCTATAGTATCGACCACATTCTTTCCTATGTACACATATTCACTCCTGTTGCCAACACTCACAAGTTCTACTTCCTTAACTTCAGCAACCGGCTATACCACTAATGGAACAACACATCCCTTATTAGTAGGGAGGTAAGAAAATATTGATACACCCATATATTTTATGTCACGATATTGTATCGATATTCATAAGCAATGTATCGATTTTTATTTTTTTGAATTTGAATGGAACCATTAATGATGACCGTCATTTTTGTAGTAAAATTATACGTACGAAAGGGTAGTTGGCGGCTGTTTTCACCTTCTTCGCTCCAGTGGATCAACTAGATCTAGTAATACAACTAGATGTGTTAAAGTATGAAACAGGTTGGAGTGTTTAAAATGTTGTGACAGTTTTTCTACACTTAAATTCAGTTTTGAAAATTACAATATATAGTCTTACTCATAGTATCACAATGCATCGTATTGTCCCCCCTGTATTGTGATACATATCGTATTACCGGATTCTTGCCAATACACATTAGCTATTAGAGTTGACACCTTGAAGTCAGAAGTCCATCCGTCCGTTGCTAAAGGACACTTAAGATAAGTTTCATGAGGCAAAGTGTAAACGCATGAAACACAGTCTTCATTTAATAGAACACATTTTCCTTTAGCATGAGCAAGTCATACTGTAGATGTATTTTACCATTACTGAATCAATACATCAGCTAAAATGATAGATGCTTCATGGGGATTCATTTTCCAGCATGTTTTTAACTGGGATAAAACCTCTTTATAATGACATCCACAGAAGTGATTCCTCATCTTGACAAAAAAACAAAATGAGAAGCAGGAAATACAGATGTTGGTTATATCAGCAACAATCTAAACGCCTGGAAAGATTTTCCTACAGTGTTTTGGTTCCCTTCTGAAGATGTGCACATTTCTCTCTTCCCCATCCTTTGAAGCTTTCATATTTGTCCATTTTGAAGAACAATTTGAAAAGAAAAAGCTCCAGACAAGAAGGAGAAGAGGAAAATGTCAGCTTGGTGCTGATAAAAGGCTAGAACAAAGTACAATAGTTCTGAAAATGATTCATATTACCATGGACACAGCCTGTTTAGTTTTCAGCTGTAGTGTTCTCAAATCATTAGATCATACAAAGATCTGCAGTTTATAATATATTTTGTTTCTTCAGTGCTCAGTGGTTACCAAGGGTACACACTTGTTTCATTCTTTGTAATGCTGTCTAGATTCTTTAGTAATACAATGCAACTAGATATTAAACTGCTAAAATTGCAATGATTGCAGTCTTTTAAGCCTATTCTAGTTTCTGAATTATTACTGATTTTAATTCCTAAGAAACGTTAACAGCATTAAAATATTTTTCTTCTAATTTCTAATTTAAGCCAAGATTTTTAAAATATATTTTCCTTTTTTTTAAATCATATCACAGGATGAACATGTTTACAGCAAACCGTTTTCAACATAATACTGACGAAAACAAAATATAAAACCCTGTTTTTCTGTAGTGGGCTAGATCGTTGAATCCCAAATTCATATAATTGTGTCGATAGTTGTGGCAAATTACAGATTGATAAACTAATGAATAGTTGTTCATATCTGTTCTCTTATTGTAAATTATGCGTCGCATATGCTCCATCTGAATACATTTTCTGAAACTTTTGCCAGCATTACTGAGCACACCTCTGTTGAAAATAATTTCCTTTTTTGAGCCTTATGAATCTTCTCCCCCTAACTTTATATTAAACATCCTAAAATTAAACAATGACAAAATGTAAATTTACTTCACTCAGCAAAAATGCCACTTCAAATAAATGCTATGATTAGCATAAATTTGCTTTTTAGGCCCCATTTATGCCAGATTAAGAGTCCTACTTTCTTAAGTTTCTCCAAGACTGTCCAAATGTAGCAGGAACATGGCACATTTGGAAAGGCTAATTTCAGTGAGCACACACATGACTCTACTTCGCCTTTAGTATTTCGCATACAGGTTTATCCCTGTTCCTTTCCTATCCATTTTTCTGCCACGAGCATCACATCTAGGGAATTTTCCTCTAAATATGGGAGGCTTCTGAACCTCCACCATCAGTTTCAACCTTGGTGTGGATTAGGAAAAAAAAAACATCTATATTTTTTAACATTTATCAGCATAAGAGAGGGCAGGAAATGACAACTTTAACTTAACACAACTCTCTGTCCATGTATCTTGGTCAGTGCCATTTCTAATGGTCACTCTGGGGTTCTGAAAACTGCAGTTGTCTTTCATGAGCCATGCTGAAACTACAGTAAAGTTTCACCATTAAATTGGATAAATATGTCAATCAGTTTTTGTTTTTTTTGACAGTGTGTAAAATAGATTTGGCATTTAACCAGCAGCCTGAATACCTCAGAGCTTCCCTACATCTCCTGGGAAACAGCCCATAAGGGCAACTTGGAGATGGGTGCTCTTTTCTGGAATTGGGGATAGTGCATACCAATCTATGTGTAAAAAGCCTTAGTTTTTTTGTTTGTGCATTTTTGGTGCAGAAAATGTTGACTGTTCTATTGGCTTCTCAGTTTTGCCTGTGATAACCAACTGAGAAACTGCTTCAGTTCTCATTAAAGTTTATTACACAACCCACAGAGCTAGGCTAAACAAAACCACAAAATTGGGTAATAAATTCTACTTTAGTGAAAATTAGGTTTTGCTGTACTTGAGTCCCTTCAAGGTCTCAAAGGTTCCTCACCACAGACATACCAAAACATGCTGCGTGCCTTCTTATGCCACAGTGTGTCAACATGAGCACAACTTCTATTTTAAAAAACAACAACACTATTTTTGCAGCACCGTGTGTGCTCTGAGCACAGCTGTTGAAATCCAGGGGCAGTTGTGGTTCAATAATGCATGAGAAAGTTGCATAATGAGTCTTGCAGGTCAAAGCTATTTTATCTAGTTTTCCCTTACGTTTTGAATAGCAATCGGTGTCTGTGTGAATTCTGCATCGGCGCGATAGCTTGCAACCCTTACCTGATCCTCTATAGGCATCACCAGTATGCCTCCAATTTTGAGCAGCACTTTCATGTAATTTTCATGGTCTTTCTGCACTCCAGCACCACAATAAATGCGATCGTATTGATGGCTGTCTGTTGAGATTTCCAGGCAATTCCCCACCACAAAGACAGGTTCACAGAATTCAAACCTGTGAAAAAAATAATCAACATATCAAATACAGTGAGGGAAAACATGTTTGTCATTCTGTCAGTCTCACTGCCGCTTTTGTAAACTGCGACAGAAATAAGCAAGGCTACATAAGTGTTTTCACACATCCACTGCAGCCCTGAAGTTTTCCAAACATAACAAGAGTGAGAATGCAAATGTATGAATCAGTAGTAATAGACTTGTAATGGACAAAGGCCCTTGAAATTCAGACAAAGCCCATTTACAAATAGAGCTGGCAATTGTCTGGGGACTTCACAGTGCGTGTTCATTATCTTTCATGCAACAGGCACTAAAGAGAAAAACTAGAATGAGGGGAAAAACAGTGAAATTTGATATGTCGATAAAAATGTCTAATAAAAGTAACTCTGGGACATTATAAACGCTCACCCAAAGAACAGTTAGTGACATTTATGACCAAATAAAGAACCACAAACTCTACAGCAATATAAATCTTGCAGATATTCCTACATTTAGAGAACTATATGAGCGTATATCTGTAAGCAAAAGACATTATCAGTGAAAACACATCTGGCACAAACAATCTTCTCTTATGTGCTTGTAATTTATTGCAAAAACAAAAACAGAAAAGTGGCATCGTTTCTCTTTTTGAGAAAATCCGCACAATTAAACCAAGTTGTCCCTCACTTCTCTTTTTTTCTTCTTCCATGATCACAATAGTCTCATTACTCAGTTAGTTTTAGCTTCTTGCCCACTAAAATCTATCTCAACTGGGGGGCATCAACTAGTTAATATCTTTCCAAGTGACCAAACATTATATGGACATACAGAGTGTGAATGCATGATACTCGAAATAAATATTTTAGCCCTACATGAAATTGCAACTAAGCATTCCTTTGCGACGTTGAAACTGTGATGACAATTGATTCAATAACTGTGATGCTCTAGTTCCAGAAAAGAGGATCTCCTACCTGAGTCGTAAATCTCTGGAGTTGCTCTAGCGTTACCATATGTCTCTAGCCCACTTGTCTGATTAATGGTCTCTTTGCATGGCCTGCCCTGTTAGTCGGACATCTTTACCTTGTTTGAGTTACTTTTCCCCTATATTCAGCCAATGGATAAAAAGTTATCCATCACATGTTCAAAGCTTGAAATATTGTCGCTGATTTAAACACCTCCACAACATTCACCCTGAAGGATCTGCTATTGTCTTGGTCTTCAGGAGGCCGTTTGTAAAGTGAAGTTCTCTAACAAACCTCTGAGGCTTTCAGAGCAAATGGATTTGTATGGAGATTAAATTGAACACAGGTAGACTCATTTATTGAAGGGTATTGGATACAAACAAATGCCACATCTCTCAGCTTTTTATTTGTGAATAATTCTAAACTATTTATCATTTTCCTTCTACTTCAACAATTATGCCCAGCTTTGTACTGTTCTGTTACATAAAACAGGCGATAAGGATAAGACACAGATCAAAGAGGAGACACAGACCAACGCAAGTCGGTCCAAAATGTCCGAAGATTTTGTCCAACTGACCTGTTTTTGCAAACACTACTTTGAATCTGCCTATGTTCAAATAATTTGAAGAAATAAAGTATATCAATTGTTTGTTTACCTGTTTTTTGTGTTGGTCCAGAGTTTTTCCGCCCACTGCCAGCCGTCACAACTAAAGAATTGTCCCTCTTATTTCAGTCAAAAATCGTCTGATGTGCGTTTTCTGTCAGGATCGCTCTAGAGGTTATATTAAACACCGGGGAGTCAGCCAATAAGACACGGAAGATTCCCCGCACAACTCCTCTCTAATCGGTCATACTGTCGTGCCTCTGTTGCATTCACCGAAGCCAGGAAATTACAAAACTACCTTCTTCGTTAATGTCATAGGGCGGCTCAGTTAATGTAAACTTATTCCTTCTGGGGTGAAAAAAAAAACTTACGGCGCTTGAGGAGAAATGTCCGCGGCAAGAGCCGGGAATGCCCAGGCCAGGCGACGCCACTGGAGGTCACAATCAAGTGGAGTCATTGTAGGTTAATTTGTCAGTATAAAACTGTTGAAGGCTGAAATATACTCCTTCATGACCAATTTCTGTGTAAAAATTCCACGCATACATGGAGAAAATGGGTATACAATGAAGATGACCTTAGTTCATTTCAAAACCCTACAGTAGCTTCATTGATTATAACTGAAGCATTGGTTGAAGCAACGGCTTGATGTATATTCATAAAGCAGTTGCTTCAATACTCAAGATTTTACCACTCAGGGAAAAACAGTGAGTTATTATATATGTTTAACCCCATTTATAACAGCATATATGTATATAGTGGAACAGTGACGTTGCTGTTTTGTAGTGCGAAATTGGGGGAGATTAAACTACACTGCTCAAAAAAAATAATAAAGGGAACACTAAAATAATCCTAGATCTGGATGAATGAAATAGTCCTATTAAATACTTTGTTCTTTACATAGTTGAATGTGTGGACAACAAAATCACACAAAATTTATCAATGGAAACCAAATCGATCAAACCCTGGAGGTCTGAATTTGGAGTCACACTCAAAATAAAGAGGAAAAACACACTACAGGCTGATCCAACTTTGATGTAATGTTCTTAAAACAAGTCAAAATGAGGCTCAATCGTGTGCAGCCTCCACATGCCTGTATGACCTCCCTAAAACGCCTGGGCATGCTCCTGATGAGATGGCTGATGTTCGCCTGAGGGACCTCCTACCAGACCCGGACTAAAGCATCCACCAACCCTTGGACAGTCTGTGGTGCAACGTGGCGTTGGTGGATGGAGCAAGACATGATGTACCAGATGTGCTGAATTGGATTCTGGTCTGGGGAACAGGCAGGCCAGTCCATAGCATCAATGCCTTCCTCTTGCCGGAACTGCTGACACACTCCAGCCACATGAGGTCTAGCATTGTCTTGCATTTGGAGGAACCCAGGGCCAACCGCACCAGCATATGGTCTCACAAGGGGTCTGAGGACCTCTTCTCTGTACCTAATGACAGTCAGGCTACCTCTGGCGAGCACATGGAGGTCTGTGCACCCCCCCCCTCCCCCCCTCAAAGAAATGCCACCCCACTCCATTACTGACCCACTGCCAAACCTGCCATGCTGGAGGATGTTGCAGGCAGCAGAACGTTCTCCACGGCGTCTCCAGACACGTCTGTCACATGTGCTCAGTGTGAACCTGCTTTCATCTGTGAAGAGCACAGGGCGCCAGTGGTGAATTTGCCAATCTTGGTGTTCTCTGGCAAATGTCAAACGTCCTGCACGGTGTTGGGCTGAAAGCATAACCCCCACCTTTGGACGTTGGGCCCTCATACCGCCCTCATTGAGTCTGTTTCTGACCGACTGAGCAGAAACATGCACATTTGTGGCCTGCTGGAGGTCATTTTGCAGGGCTCTGGCAGGGCTCCTCTTTGTTCATTCTTGCACAAAGGCAGAGGTAGCGGTCCTACTGCTGGGTTGTAGCCCTCCCACGGCCTCCTCCACAACTCCTGATGTACTGCCCAGTCTCCTGGTAGCGCCTCTATGCTCTGGACACTACGCTGACAGACACAGCAAACCTTCTTGCCACAGCTCGCATTGATGTGCCATCCTGGATGAGCTGCACTACCTGAGCCACTTGTGTGGGTTGTAGACTCATGCTACCACTAGAGTGAAAGCACAGCCAGCATTCAAAAGTGACCAAAACATCAGCCAAAAAGCATAGAAACTGAGAAGTGGTCTGTGGTCACCACCTCCAGAACCACTCCTTTATTGGGGGTGTCTTGCTAATTGCCTATAATTTCCACCTGTTGTCTTTTCCATTTTCACAACAGCATGGGATTGTCAATCAGTGTTGCTTCCTAAGTGGACAGTTTGATCTCACAGAAGTGTGATTGACTTGGAGTTACATTGTGTTGTTTAAGTGTTCCCTTTATTTTTTTGAGCAGTGTATTTTGCTAATTAACTGAGATGGTCTGATGGACTGTTTGCACTTGAATATTGCCACATAGCTATGCCTCGTAATAAGAAATTTAATCAAGCAGCCGTAGTAAGGCGCTTGTGTCACACACACCTTCCAAACAGTTTGAGCAGCTAAGTGGTTTTCATTTTGACTTCAGTTTGCAAAATTGGCTATCGAACCAGGCTGCAACCTTTTGATTGTAAAGCACACCAGCAGCCCTACAGCTGAGAAACAACCTCTCCATCTCCTGAGCTATAGCCATTTAGTAAAATTCCTTTGTGTTTAATTTGTCCACATTGACAGTGATCTGTTTTAAGAGTATTTACGTGGGTGGTTTTGTTCTGGGCAGCTTCTTGGCTGAAACTGTTTGCTAGGCAACCGTCAGAGATTCAGGAGATAAATGTTAGGCAAAAAAAACAAACAAAAAAACGGACTGTTTCACAGTTTGCATCTGACAAAAAAGACATTAAAAAAAATAGGAATATTCTGAAGGCATTTACTCACTTATCAAAACTGTCACTATTCTTAATGAATTCATCAAGTTTCTGTCTGGCATACTCGACCACATCCTTGTGGAGCTCAACTCCATGGTTCACACCGTAAGGCCCTAAAGCAGAAACAAAAGAGAGAAAAGAAACACGGGACCAACACCTTAGTCTCAAACACGCTCTGGCAAGTTTCCAAATACTGCCTGCTCCTCACATCAACCAGGGCACTTACTGAGAAGAAAAACAAAACATTTACTAATTTGTGGTTGTCAAATACGAAATGTTTAAGCTTCTCCAGATTTGGACAACAAATTAAGATTTCAGAGTTTTACATTTCCAGTTCAACAAAAACAAACTGTTGAATTAACTATTCAGATTGTACACAATAGAATCTTAGAAGTAGAATATCATAAAAAGGTTCATTCATTTGAGCAGATTAGGGTAATCCGTAATTCAGTTTCAGTTACATTTCATCAACAAAAAAGGGGTTTTTAATACAGAAATGTCAAACTGCTGAAAAGTATGTTCTTGTGCTGTACAGTATCTCCACACAATACTTAGTCAGGGCTCCATTTGCATCAATTACAGCATCAATGCAGTGTGACACTGACTGACTTTGCTGAGGTGTTACGGAAGTTCAGGTTGTTTTCACAGTGGCCTTCAGCTCTACTTTGGTTCTGGTATCCCTCATCTTCCTCTTGACAATACTCTATAGATTCTCTATAAGGTTTACATAAAAAAAGTTTGTACTGCAGGTCCATCGAGCACAGTGATACTATGATCATTAAACCAGGTATTGTTACTTTTGGAAGTGTGGACAGATGCAAAGTGTTGCTGGAAAATGAAATCAGCTTCTCCATAAAGCTCGTCAGAAGACGAAAGCATGCAGTGCTCTAAAATGTCCTAGTAGAAGGGCGCACTGAATTCAATGGACCAACACCAGCAGAGGACATAGCTCCCCAAATCATGAGCCGTGAAAACTTGGTCTTAAAGCAACTTTAAACTGGAATTCAACCAACTTGTAATCTGCCTCTGCAGGATCTTGAAGCACTGACTCCAGCTTTGTAAGGGTTTCGCTAACTCTTGCACAGGTTTTGCTTCACAGTTTTCTTCTTGTCGCAGATGTGTGGATTTTTTCTATCACATCTTTTCTTTCCACTTAACTTTCCATATATAGGCTTGGATCCGGCAGTCTGAACAGGAAGCTTCTTTAGAAATTACCTTTTGTGACTTAGCCTTCTTGTAGAGGCTGTTGATGACTGCCTTCTCAACAACTGCCATGTCAGCAGTTTTCTCCAATTATTTTATAGGCCAAAACGTAACATTTCTGTTTTAAAAATCCTATTTCATTGTTCCCATGAAACATTTAAATTTTGAGGTAAATTTCGGTTTTGTTAACCTTAACCAATATTTTTTTAAATGACTGAAATAAACACTTTCCAATTAATCTATTTAATATCCATGCTTCACTTTTTCAAATGAATTACTGAAATAAATGAACTCCTTCATGGTCTTCTGATTTCCTGATATGAACATGTAAAACATCTGAGAATCCCACAATCACTCGGAAATAGAATTACATATAGAATACCTATGATGAGCCCGACCATTGTGCTCAGGTAGCCAGTTCCACTGCCCAGATTAAGGAAGGAAAGTCCTGGCTGCAGTTTGAGGGCCTCCATTACTTCCGAGTATATACACGGAGCAGACAGGTGAATGTTTCCATGCTTCCACGCCAAGTCTTTGTAGGCACTGTCCCGATAGCCATCCAGGTAGTAGTCGCCTCGGTCTATGGCCCGGAAGGCCTGCTCGACCTTCTCTGTACGGATATACTGAGCCTCCTTCAGGTTATCAATGAGGTCATCGTTGTCCTCCCCGGTGCTCACAGCTCCCCCCATGGCGAAAAGAGATAAGACAGGGAAGGGCTGAACTTGTACACAGGTTGAGTGAGTCCTCCTCACAGCGGCATGGAGATCTCCACTGGCTGAGGGGATCCTGCCAACGCAAGTCGTTGAGTGTCACTTCAGCAAGTGACCTGAGAGAAGGAAAGAAAATAAACATCAGAACTGTGTTATTTCAGAGTTCCTGCAGTAAAAACATTATCAAGTCTTCTTAGGTCATCTAGCAAGATGCAGATTTGAATTCTTTGACATATTTTAATCCACAGGAAACACTGTCTGATGATGAAAAATTAAAAAGTGAAAGAAGCTGGCTGATGAATTTTCCATGTACCCCCCAAGATCTTCTCATGTCACAGCGGGAAGAGCACAACTGCAATTAATAACTTTGATGAGGTTTTCACTCAATTTGGCTTCAAGAGCCACTTCATAATACATGCTGACCTGCTGATGCGGCTTACAGGAATAAAACAAAGCAGTCATTAATGTAATTTAGAACCTCTGCATATCCAACAGTCAGAAGGCAAAATATCTCCTCTTACAAAAATAATAAGACTAACAAACTCATACACATCTGAGTATCTAAAGAACAACTTCCAGTTACCACAGTACAGTTCAGGTCAGAAGTTTACACACACTCATCATTGGCAGGATTGGCAAATTAACTTAGGGCTTTTTAATGCTTAGTTCTTTATTCCAAAAAGGAAGCTCCTAGCATAATTCTACTTATCAGGATCAATAGAGTTTCTGCTTAGTATTCTGGAACAGAAGACTGAGCTGACTGACAACAATAACAAGTCTGTTTAGAGGAACAACGATGAGACTACCAACTGTCAAGCATGGTAGTAGCACAATTCTGGGGGTCTGTTAGTGGTGCTGGAGCATTGCACAAGGTGGATGGAATCATCGAGCTGAAGGACTACTAACAAATTCTTTAACTTTAAATCAAATCAGCTGCTAGCCACATAAAACGTGGACACCATGTCAGGTTTCAACAGGATGCATACAAACCAAAACTTAAGATCTAGCAACTCTAAGAAGAACAGTGGTTAAATACAAAGTACAGCCAGAATTATGCCAGAGGGTTGCTGGTGGCTGCTAAATGCAGGTGCTTTCTCTGCAGCTTACTAAAGGATATTTATCCAAGTATTAGTGGGAGCGCAAGAATATAGGTGAACTACTATATTGACTCGGTGTGGATGAAAGGAAATTCTCAATAAATACAAGATATATATCACATTTCAGTTTTCAACGATTATAGAAAGTTTGTCCCAAAAAGTAGCCATTGAATAGCTTACACTGATGCCAACAATGCCTGGATGTAAACTTGCAATTGGAGCTGCATGTACCAATGTGTTTACAAGCAAAGAAACAAAAATTTCCTTGTAACTATTAGAACATTTTCCCCCTATTATACCATAAGATCTGAAGTTACTCCAGCTTATTCATTTGATCAATTTACAGATTTTTTTTCTTTTCAAGAAAAGATTTTAAAATGCAGTTTGGAGCCAGGAAAGCCAAAAGTGTGCAGGATATTTCTCATTTTCAGTCAAGCTGTGCTTTTATTTGATGCAACCTGCCAGATATTCAGGTGTGAAAAAGGCTGGTTCAGTTTTTGCTCAGGGCAGATAATGTCTGCAGAATGACTCAGAGTCGACATGGTTGGCTTTCAGATTGGTAACACTTTCTGAGCATTTGTTCACTTTTTTATACTCTTCTGTGCTCAGATTTTGTGCATTTAATGGCTTGCGTGGTATTTGAAGCTTTTGGCCTTTTAATTAACCCTCCAAATATTATGAATGTGGAGCCGATATCATGGAATCACAAATTAACAAAAATAAAAACAAAAACTGAAAATTGTTGAAAACCTCTACCTTTTTCAAGATATGGAAACAAAATAAGGACTTTTTTAGCCTTTAAAAAGAAAAATATCCTTACAGATCCTGGCATTTTTTTAAATGAACATATATAGCTTTTGAAGCAGCTCAGAGAGACAAGATTTGAATTCCTTCTCTGCCTTCTCAGCATCTTCACATCTGACTCAGCTAATCAAGATTAAAATCAGGGGTGACTTTGTAGTGCGAGGCCATGTAAGGTAATTTTCCTTTGGCTCTTTCTCACAGGCAAAAATGATCATTGATTCTCTCCCCCATCGTTGGACATACAGCAGAGCATTTTTCCTCCTATTTTTCCTCTGCTGGCATTGGAAGAAAACACCAGAAATTGGGTCATGGGAGGTATTCAAGCAAAAATGCTTTGTAGCACTGTTGTAGTCCTACCTCTAATAATCCACAGGCTTGTTGAAACATTATGAACACCTTAACACAAATTATGAAGCTACAAAAGAACATTTGATGCAACAGTGAGACTAGTTTAAAAACACAAAACAACTCTACTCATAAAAAACATAACTGATATTACGGCTGTGTGCTGAGATACTAAGCATGCCGTCTGAGGTCATGATTGGCTTATGTGACCTGGAATCAAGCAGAACGAAGAAACATGAAACAGATCTTAAGACAACGGCTCGTCTGCAGTAACCAAATACCAAAGGCCTGTCTGGGCAGCACACTGGAAGCACACTGCTGATAGAGCGTAAAGTAAAATTGATAGGACCATGTTTATAAGAAATGCAATACATTATAATCATGTCTTCTGGGTTTGAAGACAAGAGGATTTTTTTCTAAATGAATTATATGGCAGAAATTAATACCCGCCATAATAGAGTAAATTTGCAAAGCCCAGCCCTGATATTTCCTTCAAGACAAATTCCTAATTTATGTCTCAAGATACATTTAATGACTAACTTACAATCTGTGATCCCTTTAATAGATATCAGGACATTGCAAATATACACATTACTTGACTTTTTTAAACCAACCTTATGCATTTTATTAGGATTTAATATGACGGACAAACACAAAGTGGTTCATAATTGGAAAATCGAAGGAAAATGAAAAGGTTTTTCAAAATAAATCTGAAAAGTGTGGCATGCAAATGTAATCCATTAGTCAAGTCTTCTGGTTCAAGTCTGCTCTGCATCCCCAGAACCAGAGCCAAACATGGAAGCAGCATTCCATTTTTATGCTCCTCTAATCTGGAACACACTTCCAGAAAACTGCAAAACTGCTGAAATACTGAGCTCCTATAAATCAAGGCCAAAAACCCCACATGTTTAGTGTCGCCTTTGACTGTTCTATTTATAAAATAAACTGAAAAATCATTAATTTTAGTCTGCAGTCCCACTTTGCTTTACTTTTCTTTATCATAGCACTGCAATATGCTCCTTTTTTGTGTTTTCCACATGTGAAGCACTTTGAATTGTCATGTTTCTGAACTGTGTTGCCCTGTCGCTGTCACAGAACATTAGTGAACATTATAAACACCAAGTAATACAGCGAGCAGGTCAGAAATAACTCTGAAGAGGTTATGGTAACCCTAGCATCGAAAGTAACTGCAACCAGCCGCAAGGGAGCGCGCACAAACACTTTACAAAAAAACATACCTCTTCACAGTGACATAATTCTTTTTCTTAGCGCCACTTTTCAGTGGGCTGTGAGTCGTCCTTGGTCATTTCCCAGTTGCAGAAGAGAAGAATCCATTCTCACAATTAAATCAATGGAGGTCTGCGACCATTTTTCTTCCTCCTTTAAAGCTGTCGAGAACGCGCAAGCCGTGTCAATTGACGTCACATCCGTAGGACAGCGCGGGAAATTCGGGCCCCGAACTACAGCACATTTTGCAGCACACAGCCAGTTTAAGAAAATGGAGCGAAACGTGGGTGGGCTCATTATTTTTGGTTTATAACGCTTCATCACCCAACAGCATTAAAAAACTGTACATGGATGTTTATTTTATTTACAAATCCTGCCCCCTGTTCCTTTAAGATGAATGGGTCAACTGCAGACTGGGCTGGTCGATATATAATTAAAAACAATGTCACAATTGGAATATCATGATAATATAATTGCAATTTTATTAATATAATTAATAAAATTGCAAATGAATGTTTACAATGCAACATTTATTGGCTATAACATACTGAATGTCAGGAATTCACACTTTGCATGCACCATGATGATAGATGGAAACAAGAGGATTCTGGAAAAAAGTACATTTATCACAACTAAAATCCTAATGGCAATATTTATTAATAACATTGAAATTGCATGATTTCCTAACATTGCTCCGCCATGGGCACTCCAAGAGGCCCATGGTAATCTGCAGGAGTTGCCGACATCCACCACTCAGGTGGGAGAATTTGTGAAAGGCCAGATATTAGCATTTTCCTTCTACTTCACATTCATGTGCTACTTTGTGTGGGTGTATCACAACAAATCCAAAGGTAATACATTTAAGTGTGTGGTTCCAATGTGAAAAACGTAAAAAATAAAAATAAATACAAGTTCAAAAGGTATTAATATATTACCTACTACATTGGACATGGGGTTTACTATGAAAGTCTGTAAAAAAAATTATAAAATAAAAAAAATCTTTTAGCTATTAAGTTCAGCTTTATTGACACTGTCATAAAAGTGTAAATTAAATTAAACATTTTAACACTCTGGTTATAGTTTCAGTTCACGCGGCTCATAAACACTAAGGGCTGGTTTTAAAATAATCTTCTTCCATCATGTAAGCCAGAAGAATGAACAGCCTGGTAAAACAGCAGCTTTAACTTTAAACTCAATGAGAAACAGTTATTTAAAACAATGAGGGAAAACAATTTACCTTGTACAGCTAGAATTATATCAGCCGTTAATGCGGTGAGTTGGAAGAACGGCAAACATTTTGTGAACACATTCTCTGCCAATAATTTTCCATTTCTTGAGGCCAGATTATCTAAATTTATACTGTAGAAAAAATAAGAGATTTTACAGTGCATCTCAAAACACAGCACAAAATGTAGACACCCTGGAAAAACATATGGGACCCTTACTTTGTTTCAGTTTGATTTGTTTTCATATAAAACAAAAGGGGCACATATCAGACCATTTTATTTACGAACGAAACATTCTGGCTTGGTAAAAGTACTTTATTGAAACTTAAGCAATCCTTTTTTTTTTTAGCTCTACTGAATAAAAAAAATTCTGTTGGATCAATGTTGGGCGGAAATTATTGAATCATCCTGTAATTTGCATTTCTAAAACAAATACCTGCACAAGTCTACACTCACTGGCCACTTTTTTAGGCACAGTTGTTTAACAGCTCGTTAACGCAAATTTCTAATCAGCCAATCACATGGCGGCAACTCAATGCATTTAGGCATGTAGACAAGGTCAAGACGATCTGATGCAGTTCAAACCGAGCATCAGAATGGGGAAGAAAGGTGATTTAAGTGACTTTAAACGTGGTATGGTTATTGGTCCCAGACGGGCTGATCTGAGTATTTCAGAAACTGCTGATCTACTGGGATTTTCACACACAACTATCTGTAGGGTTTACAGAGAATGGTACAAAAAAGGGAAAATATCCAGTGAGTGGCAGTTCTGTGGGCGAAAATGCCTTGTTGATGCCAGAGGTCAGAGGAGAATGGCCAGACTGGTTCGAACCGATAGAAAGGCAACTGTAACTCAAATAACCACTCATTACAACCAAGGTATGTAGAAGAGCATCTCTGAACGCACAACACATTGAACCTTGAGGCAGAGGGGCTACAGCAGTAGGACACCACACCGGGTGCCACTCCTGTCAGCTAAGATCAGGAAACTGAGGCTACAATTCGCACAGGCTCACCAAAATTGGACAATAGAAGATTGGAAAAATGTTGCCTGTTCTGATGAGTCTCTGCGATTTCTGCTGCGACATTCGGATGGTAGGGTCAGAATTTGGCATCAACAACATGAAAGCATGGATCCATCCTGCCTTGTATCAACGGTTCAGGCTGGTGGTGGTTGTGTAATGGTGTGGGGGACATTTTCTTGGCACACTTTGGGCCCCTTAGTACTAATTGAGCATCATTGCAACACCACAGCCCACCTGAGTATTGTTGCTGACCATGTCCATCCCTTTATGACCATAGTGTACCCGTCTTCTGATGGCTAATTCCAACAGGATAATGTGGCATGTCATAAAGCTTGAATCATCTCAGACTGGTTTCTTGAACTTGACAATGAATTCACTGTACTCAAATGGCCTCCACAGTCACCAGATCTTAATCCAATAGAGCACCTTTGGGATGTGGTGGAACGGGAGATTCGCATCATGGATGTGCAGCCGACAAATCTGCAGCAACTGTGTGATGCTATCATGTCAATATGGACCAAAATCTCTGAGGAATGTTTCCAGTACCTTGTTGAATCTATGCCACGAAGGATTAAGGCAGTTCCGCAGGCAAAAGGGGGTCAAACCCGGTACTAGCAAGGTGTACCTAATAAAGTGGCCAGCGAGTGCATATCAAAGTAGGCATCTACAGTTAGAAGAGGGGTTGCAGACCATAATGAATACTGGTAGTTGCACTTGGCTGATTTACAGAAAACACAAGAGCTCTTGTTTGTTTGGAGCTAGTCCATCCAAAATGGGATGCACAGGTCATCAAAGGACATCAAAAGCCTTGTTTCCACTGAGCGGAATGGTGTGGCTCGGTGCGTTCCACTTTTTTCGTCTGTTTCCATTGTAAAAGCGGCCCATACCACTGGCCCGTACAAGTCCATTAATGGCCCCCCTTCAGTTGTAGGTCCATAGGACAATGGTCTGGTACGGTTAGGGCGGAGCTACTGGCATCACACAGTCGTTTGATTGGAGGAATGAAAAACATCACTCCTAGCGACAAGAGCGAGACATAAACAACAAAGCGCTGTTGTTTCAGCTCACCTCATTGTACATGGAATATGTTTCTCCTTACCGCATGGAGCCCACTCAAACACTGCTGGAAGGTTTTTGTAAAGAAAGAACCAAAAACCAAGCACCTTATTTGTTATGTTTTATTGTGTCACAATACTCGCCGCACTAGTATGACGGCGCGGTACATTTTAGGATTAATCCCACCCGCCCAGTGAGAGTCCAACTGGCAGCGGAAATGCTCTCCTGAGTACGCCGGACCACAAAACAGCGGACAGGACTGCACCGGGCCACACATTTCCGCTCAGCACAAAAGGAGCGAAAGTGTAATGGACAGAAAACTTTTTTTTTTTTTAAGAAAAAGGCAGCGAACTCTAGTGCAGTTGAAATCTCAATCCAAGTGAAAATTAATGGTAAAAATTAAAAACATATGAATGGCACCCTGCAAAACTGGAGCGTCATCTACTAGTTACCAAACTGATTGATAAACAATATCATCTTTTTGAATTAATAAAGTATGTGCCTCAAAGACTGAGCACACACTGTTTTTCCCAAGGTTTTAGTGATTCTATATTCTTTTCCTCTAAATTCAACAATGTTTCTTTTGATTCCTTTGAAATATATTTCTCAAAGCCAGAAAGCATGTGTAAAACAACTGGCTGAACAAACTTCAGGAAAAGGGGGCTTCTGTAGGCCTATATTTTTATCAGGAGTTGGAGGCTTGTTTGTGCTTTAGAATATAAAGATGGCTCTGGGTACAATCTCTGCTAAATGTTCAGCAACTATATTTTTGAATGACTTATGGATGCAAATATAATCAGCCAAATTTGACTAAACTTAAAAGTTTTAGAATTATAGTCTCACATAGTGGTGGGCGATATAAAAGGTATAAGGTAGAAATTATATAAATTTAGCCAAAGATGGAGATTTTGACTAAAAGATTTGAATATTTTTTTCAATGCATTTTGCACAATACATGTTCTTTAAATGGCATTCTAAACTTTTTTTAAGTTGTTCTGCTGCAATGTATCTGGAAAGTGAGAATGTTCATAAGCAGCCATTTTGAAATATATAAAGAAGATAAAAGAATATATCGCAATAGATGTTACTGCACATGCTTCAGATTATATCGCAATATAGATTTGAGGCCATATCGCCCAGCCCTAGTCTCATCATTTTTACATAAAGACAGATGCTAAAAACCAATCTTAGCCATTTCATTAATTCAGATCTATGAGAAGAAGAGTTAGCGGCTCTGCATTCTGGTGTTTGTGAGCTTTTGTTATTCACCCTCTAGATCAAATTTCCGGACCAGTCAGATGTTTTATTTCATGACAAGAGGCTCTAAATCAACCCTAACAATCCAATCCCTGTTAAGTATACAAAATTAATCACAATCTGCTCAAATAAATCACAAGGGTTTTATGCAGCACTGTAATCATTTTGAGATTAGCACTTTTAGGCCTTAACCTTTACCCTAATACTTAATCATTTCAGAAAACTAACACGTCTTCAAGATTTTAAAGCTTCCAGACTGTGATCACAATTGGACATGTCCTGCAGGGTCGAAAGGAGGAAAAAGCTTTAAGCATAATCAACCTCTCTATATTCTACAGGGAGCACATTTATGCTCACAACCAGACAGTGTGTCAAGCAGGGTGGCTTTTCAACCTTCACTGAGCAGTGTCGATGCTTTAACAGTGAGTCTGAGGAGAAAACTCTATATGGCAACAGCAATATATGCATGTACCAAATGAATTGTGCAACTTAATTTTTACACAGCCTGCAGATTGTTTAGTATTTATGTCACACATCGATAACAACAACAAATCAGCCTTTTGAAGCTCTGTTGACCGCAAGTAGGAAAGGATATTTTGCAGCATGTTTGGGATAAGCCTTAATTTCCAGAGCAACACATGAGGAGCTATGAAATGTTTACCATAATGACCTAAGCTTTAGCACCATCTTCAGACTAAATAATTTCAGTGCTCTGCGGCGGATAAATACTGTTGCAAACTACTAACTTTTCTTTTTTTCCTCCCCAAGCATAAATAACTATGCATTCAAAATGTATTTCATGTCTCTCTTTTTCTTTACGCAAATGTTACCAGAAAAAAAAACTGTAGATTAGGTATCATGCAAACAAACGAGTGCAAAGCCATTCATGTTTAGATTTATCAGGTAGAATCAATTTTGTTAATGTCGTTTATTAATTAACTATTAATTGTATTATTAATTATTGTGCACTAACGTACAGTCGTAGATTTCAGTTTGAGTTTGATCTCAAAATAAAACATGCTAATTTAATCAATCAACATTTTCTTAGATGTATAAATTTACCTAAAAATAGAATTTGTTTGCCTCTCAAACTTTGCTTGCTTACAGATTTGTAAACCCGTTTGACTAGTTTCCTCAACTGAGGGAAAAATATCTGCAGTCCTTAACCTCTACTTTTCCTGTTACAACCAGCACATACCAATCTCGGTAGTACAAAGTACAGACACTAAAAACCTTTCAATGGAATTAGATTACTCCAATATGGAAGGCAGCACAATACAAATTGGCAAGGCAAAAAGAATGTACACTCCATTTAAAATCTACTGTTTTACACGTTTTGTTCATATGTTCTTTTCTGACCTTTCTATTGACACCAGTGCTTAAGAAATTCCTTTCTTAACTTATAAATCATTTTTTCACTTAAACTTTGACGGTGTTTGGGCAATTTTGGCTCATCTTACAATTATTAGGGCAGTGCCTGTAAGAAAATTCTCAAAAATCATACACGAAACAGATTTAGGTTTAATTACCTTTTATATGATCAACATGTTCGTTCTGATCAGAATAAGATTTTAGAGTGGCTTAGCCAGAGTTCAGAATTGAATCTGATTGTGAACCAGTTGTTCTACCTCAACTGTAAGATTTAATCTCCAGACAAGGGCTCATAGTTATCAGACAGCCAAGTCATGTTTTAACTACCTTATAATTATATTTTCATTACATTAGCAAAGAAAGACCCATCAAAAAAGGGGGTTGCCATTTTTAAATGAAGTGTTATCCACAGATGCTGCTGAATTCCCAACAACTGACACCTGAGGAAGTCAATCAGCACCGCGCCTGGTCACGTGATCCCGTTGCTGCACAGACAGCAGTTTATCAGCCAATCCGCTGCCCGAGTACGCTGCCTTCACTGCGTGTGACGACGGAGCAAAACAACAACACCGTTTTCATGAAAAATGTTCCAGCTTTTTAAAGCCACGATTCTTCCTTAGTGTCTGACGATGATAAACACGCGGGGAGTTGTGCAGTAAATAAAGATGCTGTTAAACACGCTGAGTCTGTGCTGTGGCTGAGCTTTCATGCAGCTTTTGTTCCCACTTGTCGAGCTGAAACGCAGTTGCTGGCCAGC
Source organism: Valencia hispanica (assembly GCA_963556495.2). Taxonomy (NCBI): domain Eukaryota; kingdom Metazoa; phylum Chordata; class Actinopteri; order Cyprinodontiformes; family Valenciidae; genus Valencia; species Valencia hispanica. Next base: position 23,508,091 of record OY747712.1, on the reverse strand, counting down.
TTTCTGCAGTGCGATTAACCCAATTCTTTGCCTGCATGCAGCTCGCCAAACAGGATTGATTAAAATTGACAAAACGTCAGTCCAAGTGGATTCTTGGGTAATGTCTGTTAAAAATCACACGGAGAATAAAAAAATATATTTCCAGAATTTCTTCCGTATTATAATAATTTGGGACAGGAAAAAGTACCCCTCTTACCACGTTTCTACAGCTTGATACACACAAGAGAAATAAAACGTGAATTTCCTAAAGAAGACGAGCTTTAGCTCGGAGGTTAGCATCTTATTTATCACAAAGTGGTTGAAAACAGCTGTGCGAGTGGAGCTGGCTACGGTTAGCTTCTGGTGGGCCCGAGTACGCCATCATCACAACAGAGACAAAGCAGGTTAGGTAAGCTCGCCTCTTTATGCTGCTGTTTCACACACAGCCTTACACAAACACAACACTGCTTCTCTGTTGTGCAAGTCCGGATTAAACGGAAATAATTACAAGAGAACACAAATCAAACCAGTTAACTCGCAAACACACGGAAGTTAGGTGAAAGGAAAACAAAATACTCACAATGTCGTGTCGCATTTACTCACTTCTTGCAAGTGAATGCACCGTGCAATGCGACGGTCAGTGAAAGCCACTTTCACACGATGATAGCCTCTTCTAGTGACTAAGTACAGCTTATCTGAGCTAACTTTGGTGGTTTGGTTGAAAAATAACAGTCGTTACGGCGAGACGCTGTGCTGAAGAGGAGGAAGAAAGAAACAGCTGAGAAAATGTAAACACGGGTCACGTGGTTTTAAAATGTCGAAACAGGGGAAACTGTTGATCCATTCCCATTGCACTTTATTAACATTTTGTTATCTTGCAAGAAAAACTTGGATGTATTTTAGTAGGATTTATATTTATTACACTGAAAACTGAGGCTTATGACCTAGCTGTCTCAACATTTGTCACCCCATAACAGGTTTTCTTCCAGTATTGCTTACAAAATGGCTTCATCCATCCTCCCATCAACTCTAATCAGCTTTTCTGTTCCTAGAAGAAAACCATCCCCACAGCATGATGCTGCCACCACCATGTTCCACTGTAGAGAAGGACCTTGTCATGGTTGATGGGCAGTGTTAGCTTTCCTCCACACACAATCCTTTACATGTCACAAAATTTAGTTTTGGTATGTTTGACATTTCTTTTAACAAAAGTGTTATTCTTCTCACTCTTCCTTAAAAACAGATTTGTTGGATGCATGTCAAATATTGGTCTTGGTCAAGAGGTTCTTCCCCCTGTGCTGATAATTTCTGCAGCTCCCCCAGAGTCAACATAACCCTCTTGGCTGCTTCCCTGATTAATGATCTCCTCGCCTGGTCTTTCAGGTGAAAACCTATTATCTTGGTAGATTTGCAGTTGTACTATATAGTGCTCTGTGAGATGTTAAAAACCTGGGATCTGGTTTTATAACCAAACCCTTCTTTAAAGTCCACACAACCTTACTCCCAGCCTGTTTGGTGCCATTATTGGTCTTCTTGATGTTGTTTGCAGGCCTTCACAGAACACATACAGCTATAGTCTATTTACGGGTACTATTTGCTATTTACTTGACTTGTGAAGGCTGCACTGTATTTTATTTGTGGGTACCTTAGTAAAGGGGGGGGGGGGGTGTTTTGTTCCGCTGGAAGATTATGCTTCCAGTCAAACTAGTTTTCTTACAGGATTTCCCTGCATTTATCTCTACCGATCTTTTCATCAAGTCTGACCACTTTCCATACTCTGCTGATGAAAAGCATCCCCACAACATAACAAGCTTTTTGTTATGTGAATAAATTATATTTTAAAAAAGACTGGCAAAGACTGTGTGCACAAACAAGGAATTTGACTTTGCTTTCACACGCTCCCAACATACAGACATTGAACATTCCCATTAAGTGAGGCACCATCGGCACCCTCATCTGTGTTTGGACTGTTTTGATTTTGTCGAGCTTTCGGAATTATCAAGAATATTAGCATGATCTAAACCTTCAACTTGCAAGTTGGACCCAATCCCAACCAAATTATTTAAGGAAGTGTTCCCTTTGTTTACTGGCCCCATTTTAGACATGATGAATCTATTCATAAACCTCCCTGGGCTGCCACCATATCGTGGTGGAGAGGTTTGAGTGTCCCAATGATCCTAGGAGCTATGTTGTTGGGGGCTTTTTGCTCCTGGTAGGGTCACACATGGCAGTTTGGTTCTAGGTGAAGGATCAGACAAAGTACAGCCCAAAAGACCCCTATGATGAATACGGTCAATGGATGTAGTGTTCCCTCGCCCGGACGCGGGTCAACGGGGCCCCCCTCTGAAGCCAGGCCTGGAGGCGGGGCACGTTGGCGAGCGCCTGGTGGCCGGGCCTGTACCCATGGGGCCCGGTCAGGCTCGGCCCGAAGAGGTAACATGGGTCCCCCTTCCCATGAGCTCACCACCTGTGGGAGGGGCCATAGGGGTCAGGGGTGCAATGCAGGATGGGTGGCGGCCGAAGGCGGGGACCTTGGTGTTCCGATCCTTGGCTGCAGAAGCTGGCTCTTGGGATGTGGAACGTCAACTCTCTGGTGGGGAAGGAGCCGGAGCTGGTGTGCGAGGTTGAGAGGTTTCGACTGGACATCGTCGGACTCGCCTCGACGCACGGCTCTGGCTCTGGAACCCGTCTCCTCGAGAGGGGTTGGAGTCTCTTCCACTCTGGATTGGGGACATTGAGTCCGAGTGGACCATGTTCCGTGCCTCCATTGTCGAGGCAGCTGACCAAAGCTGTGGTCACAAGGTGGTCGGTGCCTGTCGCGGCGGCAACCCCCAAACCCGCTGGTTGACACTGGTGGTAAGGGATGCTGTCAGGCTGAAGAAGAAGTTCTATCAGGTCTTTTTGGCTTGTGGGACCCCTGAAGCAGCTGATAGGTACTGGCAGGCCAGGCAGAGTGCATCTCGGATGGTTGCTGAGGCAAAAACTCGGACGTGGGAGGAGTTTGGAGAGGGCATGGAGAACGACATCCATGCGGCTTCAAAGCCATTCTGGTCCACCATCCAGCGTCTCAGGGGGGAAGTGGTCTGCCACCAACACTGTTTACAGTGGGGATGGTGTGCTGCTGACCTTGATGCGGGACGTTTTGGGTCGGTGGATGGAATACTACAAAGTCCTCCTCAATCCCACCGGCACGCCTTCCAATCTGGAAGCAGAGTCTGGGGACTTTGGGTCGGGCTCTCCAATCTCTGGTGCTGAGGTCACAGAGGTCGTTAAAAAGCTCCTCGGCAAGGCTTCTGGTGTGGATGAGATTGGATCTGAGTTCCACAATGTTCTGGATGTTGTGGGGACTTGTTGGTTAACGTGGCTCTGCAATATTTCGTGGACATCGGGGGCAGTTCCCTTGGATTGGCAGAGCGGGGTGGTGGTCCCCCTGTTGAGAAAGGAGGACCACAAAGTGTGTTCCAACTACAGGGGCCTTCAACCCTTCTGAGCCTCTCTGGCAAGGTCTATTCAGCCAAGGTGTTGAGGAGATACGTTTTGGTGGCCTCAGGATTGGGTCTCTGCTTTTTGCAGATGATGTGGTCCTGTTGGCTTCATCTGAACGTGATCTACAGCTTTCGCTGGAGTGGTTCGCAGCCGAGTGTGAAGTGGCTGGGATGAGAATCAGCACCTCCAAATCCGAGACCATGGTCTTGAGCCGAAAAAGGGTGGGGTGCCTTCTCTGGGTCGGGGATGAGGTCCTTCCCCAAGTGGAGGAGTTTAAGTATCTGGGGGTCTTGTTCACGAATGAGGGAAAAATGGAGCGGGAGATCGATAGACGGATTGGTAGGGCATCTGCAGTTATGCAGGTGCTGTACCGATCTGTCGTGGTGAAGAGAGAGCTGAGCCGAAAGGCGAAGCCCTCGATCTACCGGTCGATCTACGTTCCTACCCTCATCTATGGTCACGAACTCTGGGTGGTGACCGAAAGAACGAGATCACGGATACAAGCGGCTGAAATGAGTTTCCTCCGTAGACTGTCTGGGCTCTCCCTTATTGATAGGGTGAGAAGCTCAGTCATCCGGAAGGTGCTCAGAGTAGAGCCGCTGCTCTCCACATCAAGAGGAGTCAGTTGAGGAGGCTCGGGCATCTGGTCAGGATGCCTCCTGGACGCCTCCCTGGTGAGGTGTTTCGGGCACGTCCCACTAGGAGGAGACCCAGGGGAAGTCCCAGGACACGCTGAAGGGACTATGTTTCTTGGCTGGCCTGGGAACGCCAGGATTCCTCCCGAGGAGCTGGCTCAAGTGGCTGGGGAGAAGGAAGTCTGGGTCTCTTTATTTAAGCTGCTGCCCCCAGATCTGACCCTGGATAAGCGGAAGATGATGGATGGATGGAATCTATCCATAGTAAATGGATATGTACCACGGGAATTTAGGGGTACTGTAATTAAACCTTTACTGAAAAATCCCTCTCTCGATCAAGATGACTTAATAAATTACAGAACTATATCTAACCTTCCTTTCTTATCTAAAATTCTTGACAAAATAGTTTTTAATCAAGCATGTGAGCATCTAAACAGTAATGATCTGTTCAAAGAGTTTCAGTCAGGTTTTAAAGCTCATCATAGCACTGAAACAGCACTGGTGAAGGTTGCTAATGATATTCTCATGGCCTCAGACAATGGACTTGTGACTTGTTCTGGTCTTGTTAGATCTCAGTGCTGCTTTTGACACAGTCGATCACAATATTCTCTTAGAAAGGCTGGAACATGTTGCAGGGATGAAAGGAACAGCACTAGGCTGGTTTAAATAATATTTGTGAGACAGATTCCAGTTTGTTCATGTATATATATATATATATATTCTTCCAATTGGCAAAATCATCACACACAGCATGAGATAAATTTCCACAGTCATGCAGATGATACGCAACTATATTTATCCATAAATCCTGATGAATCCAGTCAATTGGGTAAATTACAGGCATGTCTGAAAGACATAAAAACTTGGATGTCTCTAAACTTTCAACTTTTGGACTCAGACAAGACCAAGGGGCAAACTTCGCTGGCAAAATCTGAAGCCTACGCTGAAACAACAAAAATTGCAGTTCCCCCCTCATCCGCCAGGGCTGGCTGCAGAAAGGAGCAAGTTCCCATTGACTCAGATTGTTAAAAATGCCACCTTCACCCCAGAAATAAACATGTTAACAGCCTGGTTCAAAAACCATTTTAGGTTTAATAGGTCAAGTTTACCGTCATGACAACTCTGAGGGGGGTGAATTTTTTTATATCTCATTCTTTTAGATGTATTTTAAGCTTTTAAATTATGGATAATAAGGGGCGTGTCCTTTTGATTGACAGGTCTCATATGATCCGTCAGCGCTAGTGCTGGTGCCTAGCGGCTTGCTCCCCCCTGCTTGCTCCAGGGAAGGCCGCAGCCTCGGACTCACGGTAACAGTCTAGGCTATTTTGTTTCTCTGAACTTAACCATCAGTTGCGTCCGCAATGTTTCAATCGATCAATCAATCAAACTTTATTTGTAAAGCGCTTTTCATGCAAGAATTGAAACTCAAAGTGTTTTACAGATTAAAATGACCCCACATAAACCATATTACCATCTCTCACCCACAGATTTAAAAGCATAATCACAGTTACACCCCCCTCCCCCCAACCCAACTCCCATGCACACAAACACTTCAGAACAACAATAAAAAGGACATTGGGCCAACGGTAAGGAAACGCTATCAAGTGCGGCGGCTGCAGCAGATCAACCGCAGCAACAGGACGCCCAGCTTAGGTCCAGTAGAACCAACACTGTCACCCTCTGTGCAGCATAGTTTAATCTAAAATCATTTAAAATCGTCAAAAGGGCCGTCTTGGTGCTGTGGTTCACCTTAAAACCAGACTGAAATTTCTCCAAGACATTGTGTTCATTAGTAAAATCATAAAGTTATATTAAAACAAATGTTTCTAAAATTTTGCTTAAAACTGTAAGTTAGATACCGGTCTAAAAGTGCTGAAATCATTAAAATCTAAATAGTTATTCTCTAATTGTGAACTTATTGGACAAAGATGGCTTGCTGTGGTATTGATTGCACTAACAGACCTTCCAAGAAGCCTCTGCTCCATTTTCTTTCGGTAAGTAAAATTATATTTCTACTGTGAATTTAAAATAACTCTACTTGGTCAAAAATGGGTTGAAATGATCACATTTCTTCTTTACATATTGATAATTAAAACTTGTTTTAGTTCAAATTCACATGAAAGTTATGGACCAAGTTTTCTGGCTAAAGGAGCCCTGTTAGCTTTGGTTAGCTCCAGGTTAGCTCGTAGCTTTTAGTGAAAGCCATGGACCAACAAGGCTTCATGCTTTTATTTGACAAAATGATTGAATCAGTGGTAGCAGAGTCAATGAACGGTGGTTTTCTGGACAAAAGCACCCGCTAACCTCCGTTAACTTCGGTTAGCTCCGGGTTCGCTCAGCCACATCAGCTCAGAGTGTCAATCATCAATCAAGACAGAAGCTGTCATCTTTGGACCAGAAGCTCTGAAAAATAAACTGCTTAGTCAATCACTTCATCTGGACGGCATTAAATTTGCCTCTAGTAGCAACGTAAAGAACCTCTGTGTTATTTTTGACCAAGACACGACATTCACATCCCATATTGAACAGGTTTACAGGATTTCCTTCTTTCACCTCTGGAATATTGCATTTGTGCATATTGCAATGTGCATGTGTAACTTCAAGGCTGGACTACTGTAGGCCTAATTCTTTACTATCAGGTAGTCCACAAAATGCAGTTAAAAGCCTTCTGTTGATCCAAAATGCTACAGCAAGATTTTTGATGAATATTTAAAAGAGAGATCTCATTTCTCCTGTTTTAGCTTCCCTTCATTGGCTCCCTGTTAAATTCAAAATAGAATTTAAGATCCTCCTTCTTACATATAAAGCCCTTAATAATCAAGCTCTATCATACATCAGAGATCTGATTGTTCCACATGTTCCCAACCGAGCACTTCGCTCTCAGACTGCAGATTTACTTGTAGTTCCTAGGATTTCTAAAAGTAGAATGGGAGGCAGATCTTTTAGTTATCAGGCTCCTCTCCTGTGGAACCAGCTCCCAGCTTTAGTCCGTGAGGCAGACACTCTGTTTACTTTTAAGACCAGGCTTAAAACATTCCTTTTTGATAAAGCTTATAGTTTAAAAACAGATTGATTTTAGCCAGTCGCTGGATGAGTGGTGGAGTAGGGGAGGGGTAGTAGCAGAAAACCTAACACTGTTGTGGGGGAATGCAGTCCAGACAGACGGCTCTCCCTGGCTCTGGCTCTCTCATGTCTCATTCTAACGGGCTGTATTATCCTGAGCTATCTCTGTAGTTATGTTGCTATAGGCTTAGATTGTTGACAGACTGACCACTTTTCTTCACTCTGCTACTTTTCTCTTCTACTACTCTCCAGTTCCATTATTTGCTGTCATTTCGACTGTTAACTTTGTTTTTTCTCAGTGCTTTTCTCTCCATAGAAGCTACACCTGGTCAGGCATTCTGCTCAGCTGTGATGCCCTGTTGGAGAGGAGCATCAGCTGGGATAATGCTCCCAGTAACTGACCTTCATCTATGTCCTGTTATCAACTTTTTACTTTCTTTAATATAGAAAATACTCTTACATCAGTTATTTTTGCTCTTTCTGTGTCTGTGCTCTGTCTTCTTGAACCCCCAGACAGTCGTGGCAGATGGCCGCTCATACTGAGCCATGTTGTGCTGGAGGTTTCTTCCTGTTAAAGGGGAGTTTTTCCTCTCCACTGTCGCTACATGCTCAGTAAGGGGGAATGCTGTGGTTAGAGTCTGCATCAACGGGACGCAACCTCAAGTCAATGACTTGATGCAATCTGCTGGGATTCCTTAAACAGAAAACTTTTAAACTGATTGGAATGTTTGTATGATTTAATTGAAATGACTTTTCTTGTAAAGTGCCTTGTGATGACATGTTGTGGATCGGCGCTTTATAAATAAACTGTATTGAATTGAATAAGTATATACACTTTAAAATAAATAAAATAAAGGATCAAATGAACAGTACGTACATGTATATGGATGTACAGCAATTTTTTATGTTAAAGAAAAGATACAAATATGCGTATTTTGTGTCCCAGCATGCTTTCCACTCAAGCTGTAAATTTTTCAACGTGTTCATTTTTCACTGAGTGACAACCTGTGGCGGCTGGTTTTTGTAAATAGCACTCTGTAGTGTTGACCTGAAGGTAAGACTCTAAACTTCTTCCAAACAGTGTCTATGTTTGAGGACTGTCTCCTAAGCCACAGTAGACCCAGTGTTGTTGATCATTGGATTCATTGGGTATGAATTCATTGGGTACATTCGCAAGTGTTCAGTATCAGTAATGTGATCTCTTTTTCTGGGCCAGAGTAGGGAGCTTCATTTCTAAGTTGTTCTTTTCTGACAAGAACACAGTTGATTGTCTGAAAAATCTATATTGTCCATCCATATGTAACCAATATGTGAGTACCTTATAGTAAGCCTTTATAACTAGCCAATATGACCAGCTAGGTTAGTGTTAGCATTAATGTAGCAATCCAAGCTTACAAAGAGTATTGGGCCTGATCAGGAGACTTTAGATTCACAGGAGCCTAGATGTGACAAACAAGAGGGGAAACCACACACAGTTTGTAGAAAAGCAGTAGATATTTACTGATTGATTTTTATGGATCCCAACTTGACAAACAAAATAATATTACACTGTTTTAAAATAATTTTTACAACCATCTGCATGTATTCATGAACGTTTTTATGGCCATATTTTTAGCTCTTATTACTTTTTAATCGCACTGGAAAATAAGACATGAACTCAATATTTATTCATATTTTCTTGAGTTTTTAACTTTTTACTTTTTCTGAAGTTGCTGTTCACATGTGCACTATGTAGCAGGAGCTTCCCTGCAAAAGATGTGTCCCCACATCTGGTAATGCTCCTGTATGGAATCTCCTCAGAGCACACAAGGGGAAGGATATGATGCAAAAACTGCACTCTGAAAAATGCTGTTTGTCGCACAACACCCATAATTAATTATGGACAACCCTGAGCATCCTCTTCATGAGACTGTCACACAACAACAGAGCGTCTTCAGTCGGAGGCTTCTTCAGTTTCGCTGCAATACAGACCGCTACAGGAAATCCTTCCTGCCCACAGCCATCATTATCTATAACAACTCCTTAAAGAATTAATTATATGAGCTATACCAACACTTAATTTCCCTCTGGGATCAATAAAGTATTTTTGAATTTGAATTTGAATTGAATAATGGTATTTGATGAAGCCCTCCTTTACAATCACTGTTTCTGTCTTTATATCAATGCTTAATAATATCTATTGATTTAGCAGAGAGAACAGTGAAGAGGGAAACGGATCTGTATCATGTGATAAGCCTATTCATCATTTGGTCCCTCGACAAGAGAATTTAGAAACAGAAAGGTTGTAGAAAGCGTCATGCACCTTCTAACCCCGCACAGTTCCTATAAAGAGAGACCTAAATTTAGCTGAGGATTGGGAATAGATGATCAACTGGTTTAATGTGGAAGAAGCTGTGGTCATCACATATGCTTTTCCTTTGAACTGGTTAGCTTAGATTAAACAGGCTTTTTTTATGGAGTTCCTTTGTGTGAGGCAGCACATGATCTTTGTACTTGTATTGTGCATTTCAAATATCCTCTTGTGTGGGAGGAAATTAGACACTTTGGAGTACCGTTTTTCTTTTCTTCTTCTCTTTCAGAGGATTTTTTTTCATATTTACACAAATAGACATTTTTCTGTGAGTAGTTTCCTTCCTGTACCTCAAGAGTTTGTTTACTTCCTCACCCAGCGGATTAATTGCAAAACAGAGGTGCTGAGATCCACTTGCGTGATCTAAAACTATTAATTCAAAATACACCCTGATGCACATTTGAGTGTCTCTCATAACTGAATAGCTGCTCATCCAGCATCATTAGTAATGTCACTCACTGCCACTCTCAGAGACCCTGAATCAAAAAAAATCAACACATCTATACAAAAAGGGTTTGTTTTTTAGCGTTATAATTAGAGTCTCATGAGATCTGAAGTGAGGGATGGAGAGAGGAGGTTAGAGGATCTGTGGACCGCACATTGACAGTCTCTAAATCACACTCACACAAATGAAGTTTTAACCGATATACAGTGTTGTACTGAATCATCAGTCCAGCCAAAAAAAAACACACAAAAAACGACCAACAACATTAACAACAGAACAGGGTTAGGGTAATTACTGCAGCATCTTTAGCTTTGATTACAATATCTATCTTTACTTTTTTACATTTACTCTTGTCAGATATTTTATTTAAATATTTTTGACACATCGATAATGTAAAGCCGGGTTACTGCATTTAGTCTTCTGCAGCTGAAAATTAATCAATGTGTGAGTCCCTAAATAATTATAATCCGCGATATTTTAAAGAGGATGCAACAGGTTGGGTAACACAAGTTATTTACATTACATTGTAAAATGCTTAGATTATTTCCAATAGGCACCCTTTATGTGCTTTTTCCCCCTTGTTTTAAGGCGCAGACTAGAATAAATTCAGAAGTGTAAATGTAACCATCAAGCCACTTTAATCACTCTGCCACCACTCCTTCTCTGCTGAAGTGAAAAACACAGAAGGGGTATCACAGGAAGACAGTTGTGTGGCATGCCAGGAAGTGGCTTTGTGCAGCACAGACCTCATGTCTTGTTTTGTTTATTTAATCTTTCAACACATGTCTGTCTTTGAGTTTTACTCATTTTATGCTTCCTCCAGTGATGTAACTCAACATACAAGGTTACATATAAGAACAATTGTTGACAGTCATTGTCTGCTTTACCATCAAATAGATTTCAGCTGGTTTATAAGTCAAAAGTTTGTAATTGGGTGGTGGCTTAACATCATCTGGCCTTTCTTGACAAAAACTGAGTCTACTATTGTCCCCACAAGGTACCTGAACTTTGATTTCAGTCAGAGGTTAGATTGTTTTGTTTTGTTTAAAGTTTTATGACTGATTTATTTTAACTCAAAAATGTAAAAAATCAAAATACGGAAACAGAAAAGATACAAGTTTTGCTTAGAGTGATGAAAAAGTCATCTTTGACTTTTGTCAATTAGTTCATCTACTATTTAGTTAACTACTTGCCAATGAATGCTTGTCGTATAAATAAAAATCTAAAAAGTGTTGTGCACATATGTATTCACCCCTGTTTTTTCTGATAACACTAAATAAAATAAAAGTACAACCACTTGCCCTCCATCATCTACTAATTGGTAAACAAAGTCTACCTGTATGTAATTTAGTCTTTGTTCTGTGAAAGCCTCTGAGGTTTGTTAGGTAATATACCAATATCCCAAGCTTTAAACATCTCACAGACATGACTGCCTATCTAAAGTGCCAAGCTGAGTGAGGATAGCTTTGATCACAGAAGCAGCCAAGAGGCACATGGTAACACTGTAGGAGCTGCAGAGATCCAAAGCTCAGGCTGTAGTATCTATTGATGGGTGTTGACAAGTGTCAGTCAAGCACTCCAAAAATGTGGTGTGTACCAATATAACCCCATATGGAAGTATAATTAACTCCCAAACCTCCAACTAGTCAAAAACGGTGACAGAAACAAAAGAATATTATGAATATATGAGATGAATTTTATTGCACAGTCTGTCTTTAAATTATGACCACAAGCCATGTAGGGGGCATGGCTAATCTGGGGAAGCAGTGGCTCTAGTTGGATGAGATTGAACTATTCCACCAGCATTTTTATCTGTGGAGGAAAACAATCCCTATTGAGAAACATGGTACCAACATCCTGTGGGGTTGCTTTTCTTCAGAAGCAGCAAAGGTGGGGTTCTACACAGTGTTGGAAAAATTAATGGAATTTAACAGGGTAATCTGGGAATTGAATCTATCAGAAATATAAAATATTCACATAGAGAGTTGATAACATTTGCACACCACAAGTTAAAAATTTTTATTTGGAGAAAAAAAAAATATTACAACCATGCATCTTTTTACGCTGACTTCACAAATATAGGATATTTCCGGAATTGCGCCGCTCAAGGTGGCAGCATGTTGGAGTAGCTCTGTTCATATTTTTTTCTTTTTTAAAACTTTAATTCTTCCATTTCTGGTAGAAACATTGTTTTTGTGGACAACTGTTCTCTCTGGTTTTGAATGCTGTGCAGCTGGAAGGATTTTTGCTGATACTTTTTATTTTTGGACATTTGTTATGATGCATAACCATGGCAACAAGGTGGTTTACAACTGGCAGCAGCTGATTAACATCACAAAAGCTCAAATAAGACCTCAACTACAGCCACAAAACCCTGATGAGTTGAAAAGAAGACGCCATAGATCCAGAGCTTCCTCTACATCAGACTGTCATACAACTACAGAGCGTCTTCAGTCTGAGGCTTCTTCAGATCTGCAGAGCGCTACAAGAGAGCATCCCTACCCACAGCCATCAGCATCTACAACAAATCTTTGAAGGAACTTGCATAATGAGTTACAACAACATTTAATTTCCCTTTGGGATTAATAAAGTAATTTTGAATTGAATTGAATTGAATTGAATATTTGTGTTGGTCTATTTCTTAAAATCCCATTAAAATATATTGAAGTTTGTTTATGTTTAATGAACATAATTTGTAATTTTTTAATTAAAACAAATATACGTAGTCGTGAGGAAGAAAACTGGCATCAGACTTTTTTGTTATAAAAAATGACAATCGGTAGAAGCTAATGAAATGCTTATTTAGTCATTTCTAGCTGACACACTTAAATAAAACTCAGAACCAGTAGATTCATTGATATGAAACAGAATTAAAGCTCACTTAGTTCAGGTTTTTACCTGTTGGTTGTATAAAATGCGTCTAATTATTCTCAAGCACTCATTGAATATCATGTTTGGTCATTTTAAATGTTACTACAACAGCTGCTCAACGAGAGCTTTAAGCGTTATACTCCCCTGGCCCAAACTCCCTGTTCTGAATGTAATATTTTAGATTCACCACTAGGTGCCAGTATTGCCCCGTGAAAATTTAGCCCATTGGCCTTCACTGCTCCTGTTTAACTAACAGTGCATTCAAAATCTTTCAAAAAAACTCACACAACCGTTTGAAAAGTTTATTTCTACCATACACAAACTGTACAACACAGCGCATATCTGTTTATTATGAAATAGTAAAAGTAATAGGAAGTTTCCATTTTACAAACTACCCCAACCGAAAAACCATTACATTTTAATGTAAAAGAAAAAAAGAAAATACAGTACGATTTCATACTAATATAGTTCCACAAAAAGAGCATTTTCACATTACAAAACATCAAATACTAACAGGGAGAAGAAAAAAATAAATAAGTATTATTCACAAAACTTCCTGAGCAAACAACGTGTGGTTTAGGAATAATAATAATTTAAACAAAAAACTTATGACGGATTATGTTTAAAGAACATAACTGGGTTTTTAAAAGATTAAAATTCTTATGTATTTGGATGAAATAGGGTCTCAGTTTTCTGCAATTTGGCTCCTTTGCTGTTACAAGGTTTGCTTCTAAAACCTTCAAGGCTACATTGGACTAAAAATTAAATACATATTGCTTAAATAAATATTATGCATTTCCAACCGTTGGATTAATTTCAAACTGAGGGACTAAAATGTGTAGTAGCAAATAAATACAATGTCTCCATCCCTTCTATTTGTTGAACTAACAGAAACAAAAAATATATTAGTACAAAAGTGCAATTGATTCAAAGAAACAACTGATTAGCTTTTAACTACTGTTTAACTGTGATGAGCGATTAAAACTGAACTTGTCACTTGTCACGGCTGTTTTGAAATAGCTGTTATTCAAATATGCCTACTAGATATTTAAACTTTGATAGTTGTTGAAATGCTAAGACCTGTAAGGAGTAAAGAGTAAAACAGAAGCAGATTTTATTTTGTGTCCCCTATCCATGGGATAAACAAAAAGAAAAAAATAATAATTTCAGTCTCAGTCATATTTTAAAAACCTGACTCAGAGATTACAGCTACTGAAACATCGGTATTCAAACAGTCATCAGGAACTCCTCCTCCTATGAAAATAATTGTACTGTAGAATAAATTAGACACCATCCACGTAATACTCTCCTACCACAAAACATAGTACTTGTATATTTTCATGGATTCATATACATTTAGGCACATACTATAGGCACACTTCAGCGTGTGTGCACAGAAGGCAGTTTAATATCTATATTTCTGTAAAAAAAAAAAAAGAAAGACATGACAAAGTGAATTTTTGATTTTTTTTTTAGGTGCGCTCCTTTTGGGCATAAACTCACATTCGCTTCCCTTAATGATGCTTCATTCTCACTCCTTCGTCTTAAGTATAAAAAGGTACAGTACTCTTGCATTGCATTTTATTGTATTATCATCATTTTTTAATCTCACTTTGTCTAATACATTCAGTTCCCAATAACAAAAGTGAAAGCAATGCCTAAAACTGGTGATACTAGTTTTGGTTTTTTTTTTTCTTTGAAGGGAAGTTAAACTTATGAACTTATAGGAAGAGTAAATTATGCTCTAGCTTTTTCAACACTAGATGGCGAAAGTATGCCATTAAAAACAGGAATGTGCTTTTGTGTAATTTACATAGTGCAGAAAAACCAACAGATTTCTCAAATATTAAGCATTTACACTTCAAGAAATAAATAGAATCTGACGAAATAAATACACTGAGGAACAAATATAGTAATAAATAGCAATAATATAAGAATGACATGAACACATACAGATTAAAATCAAGCAAATCATACAAAACAATTAAGTGCAAGAAGGGGTAAAAATAAAATAAGAATAAAAAATCTCACCAGGATAAATGCAGAAACAGTTAAAAGCATTACAAATCTGGCTGGTAATTTTCTCAGTGCAGCGTGTTTACCGGGGAAATGCTGAACACATTTCCAAAAGCCTTGTCTTATACATGCAGCCCAGCCAGCACTCTTCAGTGAAATAGAGCTATCTAGTGCCATTATCCCAACTCAAAGGAACCTCTTGGTAGCTCTGCAGCTTAAACATGGATGCCCTTAATAGCCTGTTTGATATTATCCAAGAGGGCCTTGCACTCCGGGGAGTATTCATGCTCCGAGTTGTTGTACATATCAGTTAATGTGTTCACATAGGCTTCAAAATTATGCTCACTGATGGGTCCCTGCAACAAAAACATGTTTGACCATTAGTAAAAACAGCACAGCAGAAAATGACAGTTTGAAGGAAACTAGTTTTCACTGACAGGTTCGATAGATAGAGTGTGTGGTCAAGGCTTACTGTTTGTACCATTTGAGGCAGCTGAATGTCTGTCAAGCTGTTAATGAGAGCTTGGCTGAGGCGAGCAAGCTCCTTCAGAAGGCTGTTATTGTGCTGTTCGATCATCTTGTTTTCCTCCTCAATTGTCTTCAGGTTACATTCCATCGACGAGATCTGCTTTCGGGTTGAAAAATGAGGAGAAGCTCATCAAATTAAGCGAGCAGCAATCACCTAAAGCTGTTGCTTTTGAGCACAGGCCCTTGGGAGTGAATACTTACCTGTGTTTGAAGTTGCATCATGTCTTCTTCTATTTTCATATTGGAATTGTTCAGTTCCTTGATTTCATGCTCCAGATGGTGAATGTCTTCTTTGTTTTCAACACCTGCATTACACAGGATGACCTCAGTTATTGTTGTCACAAGTGCTAGTTTTTTAAAAATATAAAATTAACACCTTTAACTTTTTTGATACCACATTCAGTTTTGAAATAGCTCACCACTGCTGGTTTTTAGTTTGATAGTCATCATCTCCTCCTCTGAGTGCTTTTTCTTGATGCTCTGTGCATTCAGCGGGCACCCCGACAAGCTGGTTGAGCACAAAAAACAGTTTATGTTTTTAAGATATCACCAAACTTACATAGACTAGTAAAGGATAGGGAAGCAGGGAGAAACTGTTGTTTTATCTTGATCAGCCCTAATTGGTGACGGGCCAGTCAGAAATGTTATAGTCCAATTTCTTTTCCTATCAGTGAGAGCACCATAGGTTACTACTTCCATGTTGAATGAACAGAAACCCTCTTCAATGTTGATGCTGTTGCGAGTAAGGAACTCTTAGATTGAGCTACTTTAAGTATCACTGAGTTGTTTAAAGATGAAATCAGTGGAGTGGAGTTACACAATCAATGAACTCAAATTAACTCAAAACTTCTATACTCATTTTTTCCCACATTACAATCCTGCGCTGTTTTCTTTAGCATCTCAACCACTGAAATTATACGTACATGTTTGCATCAAATTGTAATAGAGCAGTCTTTTGTAATTACAATATTGCAAACATTGTTATTGTAATGATGACACAATTCAATTTATTGTGCAGTTGCAGTGAAAAGCTATCAAAAAGAATCTGCATTTGTTCAGAAAGAGCGGGTTTTCAAGCAGATAACGGGATGGCATACTTAAGTACAAAAAAGTTGTTCTGTTTTACCCTTTTGAACTTTCCGCATCTATGTCATGTTGGAGATTTTGGCTGCCTTTAGGAAAACTTAAAGGGCCATTTAAGCTAACAAATACAGATGGAGTATTCTGACATTCATTTCATTGGTATTTTCAGTCTGTCATCAGGGATCTTGATAAATGCAACGAATAAAGCAATACCACCAGTAATTGTGGAGGCACCATGGCGAAGTATAGCTCAAATGCCATCAGTGAAAGGAACAACGAAGACTATGAGAGAAATGGGGTTGTTTCCCCATCCTTATGCAAGACAAACCACCTCTGTTTACTACAGCCCTTCTTTTTATGTTTCTTTTTGGACTCTACATTATCAAGATGGCTTCCACTGGCACCATGTTTACAATTGTCTCTGAATTCAAAAGTGAATTCAGACCTAGTGGCATCTTTGGATAACGACCATTGCAGCTTAATAAACGCTTTGAAAGCACGAGGGCAGGGATGCTTAGCAACATTAGGAAAAAGGCTTACCCATTTCAATACGTAAAGGGAGCATAAATTGGCCTTTCAGGTAAAACACCTACACTCTCTTGGAAATACACATGAAGACTGTTGTTTTTATGAAGCTAACCAACCAAATGACTAATTAAGGTATGATGTCGCATCTGTTCCTAATATTAAACAATAGAAAAATACATTTTGATTGCTGTTCTTATATTCTTTTATATTATACTTACTAAAGAGATTCAAAATTGACCAAAAATGGTATCGGTCGAAGCTTTACAAAAATCAGAGACTGGAAATTGACCACACAATTTGGATCGGTGCACCTCTAGTGAATGTGTCATTATACAGTAAAGCTGCAACATCACAGCCAGTGTTTTTGCTGAGAGAGGAAATGGTAAATAAGTGACCTTACCTCCGGTGAGTGGCAAATACATTATTGGCATGTCCGAGGCCGTTACAGCCAGGCAGGGGACAATGGGGCAGTTCTTGCTTGTTAGCCTTCCAGGCAAAGGGCAGACCATTGATGGACGACTCTTTCTGTCTTTTAGCAGCTAGCGGACAACTGCCTGCACTGCGGTGGGATGTGTATTTCCCCGATATATGACCCTGTCCGTCACATCCAATCACAGGACACCTACAAGTGAAGAGATGCGTACACTAAAATGCTGCACACACTACATAAAAGTCTAACAGGCTTGCATTTAGAAACAGTTATGTGCTTTTGCTTTCTTGCAGCACAAAACAGCTCTGTTGTTAAACTACAAAAAAAAAAGAGTATTAAAAAAATCACTTTCAATAACTAGACCGGAAGATTTTTTAAACCATTACCTTGATTAATCCATCCAAATGCTGATTAAAAATGAAGTCGAAAAACTCGAGAGGGACTCAAATAATCACATTAGCTGTAAGTTATTAATCCACTAAAACTTGTGTTGGAATTAGCGCTCCGCTGGGGTTAGTGCGTGCATTTTGCGGTGAGCAATATTTGTGTCTGGGAAAAAAAAAACCATCAGCACAACTCATGGTGAATGTCATTAAGAGTTTGTCAGTTACATTTCCAGGCCTGTTTTCTGCAGGTCAGTAATGGAGTGACATGAATTACAGATAATTGTCATGTTCCCCCCTCATGCGAAAGAATGTAATTTTGAGGTGGCTAACCCATTCCCTTATTGATAAAGGTGAAAGTTCGCCTGAGATGATCCAAATGGCATGCACACTGTGGAGTGCTGCCTGCAAAAAGCCTGTTTCAGCATTTTGTTACTACACAGCATGGCCTCACTTATAGGACAAAACAACATCAGTCCCCATTACTTACATCCACCACAGGTAGGTAGCTTGATGCAAGGCACCCAGACAATGGAGGCATGCCATATGGCTCACTTTTTACAATAATCTAGGGACATTTGTTACACCCCCCCCTTTCTCTCCCTTTCTCTCTTAATGTGTATGAGATCTACTCAACTATAATTCCTAAGCTCATGGCCTTGCATTAGTAATTAAAAAGAAAAAATCAGGGTCCAGATGTATAAGTAAACAAGGGCTCATATATCTGACTTTGGATTTAAACTCCAAATCAATTACATTATTTTATTTTTTTCAATAACACTTTCATAGACTACAATGATTAGAGCAAATGAGGGTCGTGCTATCATCAGTTCGAAATTTTCTTAATGTAATATAATTATAAAGAAAGCACTCGGCGAAATGTGATAAGCCAAATATCCCATTCAGAAAATAGAAACAGCACAAAACCCAAGGGAAAATAAAATCCTACAAAAACATGCTGCTAATCCCTCCAGAAAATAATTCACTAATGTTGGGGAGAACAGAAGTATTATTTTCTTTGTTTAACTCCACGGCCTGCAGGTATATAACGCACAAAGCGAGATGCCGGTTTCGCTCTGTTTTCATGTTTTATTTTTATACTAACGGCAGGATGAGGACATTAGAGAAAAAAAAAATCTTACTTAAGCTCCTGCTCGTCTTTGTCATCCTTGTTTGGTGTGAGCTTCAAACCTCCTTTTCTGGCACGTGGACATCCTGACAAGCTGAAAACAGTTGGAGAAGGTGAAATAACATGAACCTACTGAAAAGTTCCATTAAAGGCTAAAAAGGTTCAGAATAAATGCAGTTCAGATAGACAGACAGACAGACAGACAGACAGCTACATTCTTTAAAAACAAGATTTTTAAAAGTGCAGCATGTTTGCTGTTTAAAGTGAGACTTTCACCATCTGTTTGAATGCCATGATTCTGACAAATATATTCCATGTTCAGTGGTGATAGTGTCTTTTTTCCATCTTTCTCTCTCTCTCTCTACCTTCTGTGCGAAGCATAGTTCCCAGTCACATGTCCAGATCCATCACAGCCAGGTGTTGGGCACCTGCAGGTTGAGAGACACAGACACCGGGTGCTTTTTACAGCATAAAGTGGATCAATGCTAATATGCAGGAAAGCAGCACAAATAGCTAAACGAGTTCATATTGAGGACATGGAAATCTTGCATAGTGTGTAATGGGAATGAAAGGGATAAACATATATTGGGGAAAGAAGAGGAGCACAGAGCAGAAGCGAGATTTTTGTGAAAAATGCTTTAACAAATGAAAAATAACTTATTTTAAAACATACTTTAATTCCTGAGAGTTGGCTGCCATCAGCGATTTGAGAGTT
Source organism: Valencia hispanica (assembly GCA_963556495.2). NCBI lineage: Eukaryota > Metazoa > Chordata > Actinopteri > Cyprinodontiformes > Valenciidae > Valencia > Valencia hispanica. The sequence continues at coordinate 23,488,450 of OY747712.1, read as the reverse complement.
TTGTCAGCCAGGGGACATCCAGACACACTGGAGAGGATAAAGAGCTAAGAGTCACTTTAATTCATGCTTTGATCACTGTTGGATTAAAACATCACAATACCTAAATAACACAATACTATTTGAAAACACAAATTCCTCCTCAGAAAAAGAAACCCTTTTCATCAAACTGTCATTTAATATTGTGAAATGTAGAAGCTACAGTTTGTGACAAGTTGAAACAATAAGCAGTGGCTGCATAACTTTGAGCTGCTGCTAATGAGACTGTAATTAATTGTGGTACCTCCGATGCGATGCATAATTCCCCGTCACATGGCCACTGCCATCACAGCCTGGGGTCGGACAGCTGCACAGGGAACACAAAGCGTTTAATACACAGATTACTCCACTTCCCACAGACTTTGCCAAGCTGTGACTGAATCTTTTATTTGACACTGAGAGCCTTTTCATTGACGTTAAAAAGAAACAAGAGTTAGTACAGCGAGAAGTTTAGTAGGTGTTTGTCATTACGGTACTTAGGATTCAGTGTAATAACATCTCTGCGCGTCGTTCAGGAGATCTCAGGGGAAGTTGTGCTGTGCAAAAACTAAAGGGTCCTACTTCTCTGGTGAGAAGACCCAGTAGAGTAGAGCATGCACTCTAACTACAAGAGTCAAGAGTTGTGCGAAGCTTTTACAGGGAAAAAACTCACTTTTAAACAGACACAATTCTTCTCCACATGAACCTGCAGACATATCAGTTACAGTCAAATGGGACACAGGGAGTTTCACTTGACCCACTTAAATCAATCTGTTCTAGGGTTCGGAGTTACACTTTTTTTAATCATTAATACTGACCATCTGCCAACTAAAAGGGAGGATCAGCTTACACATATCTGACTCAATAAAGATGCTATAAGATGTTGCAGCATTTAACCATGTATAGCCTACCTCAAAAGCTCCTTCTTTGAATCCCGTAACAGCAGCTTGGCTTTGGGGCTTAACATACTGCCGTCCCCTGGATAGTGCTGGTCTTCTAAGGACACCTGATCGTAATCCTCCTGTTGACAAAGACAAAACAACAACATTGTTAAAAACTCTCGTCACTGACCTAAAAGTCAATAATTAAGAAAATCCCTTTGTAATACTCTTAAAACATTTGCTAAAGGTTAGAATGCATCACAAAGAGATTAGGCATTGAGGACACTCAGGATGTAAACCATACATCTATTTAAAGTAATCCACAATGTGTTTATGATGCAACGCCATGAGGTACCGGTGTATGCACCTAAAATCCAATAACTTGTATCTACAACAAATAGGTCCTGTCTTTGAAACAAAAGAAGTCATATTATGGTTCATTCAGACTCCCCTGCATAACAATGTGGAACGGAAATTAACACTCGCTCTAAGTGTGATTATGTGTACTATATATTTTTTATATATGTGCTGCTGTGCCTTTAAAAATGTCTCATCTTAAAGTCACTCTGTTTCAATCAGGGATAAGATTATGACTTTTAAACTGAGAATAGAAGTGATTTATTCTCTTCTAGCAGCACTGTGGGCCATCTTAAAAATGACATATTTTTATACTTTTTAGACATTTCAAACAAAATCTTAACATGTTTTGAATATTTATTTGTTTGTTGCAAACATGTTCAAACATTCCTAATTTCCCCCTTTAACCTTTTTGCACATCACGTCCTTATAATGTTCTTAAAAATTCTAAATTAAGGTATTCCTATTTCAGTCAAATAAATAATTTAATTGAAAAAAAATTAAACTAACAAAATCCTACTTTGTAAACGTATTTTATTTATTCTTCCTACTTTTGTAAAATAAATAACAATTTTAGTATTTATCAAACTGATTTTTTCTTCTTTTATATTGCTTAAGCAGAAATATATTTTAGATTAAAAAACATTTAGATAAAATTTCACTTTATTTGTATAGGGACAGTTTGTATTAATGAACACATGTTTTTGCATATGTAAATGCATGTGATTGTAGCCAGTGCTAAAAGATGTCACTAAACAAATAAGCAAAGCAGTTCAAAAACTTTGTCTCATAAAGTCTTTAAAAACTGCAACATAAGTCCAGACCACACAAAAATAAATGTTTAGACAGATACATTTGTTTTCTTTACTAAGAAATAACTCAAGTAAAGTTTTGGTTGTTTATCACGTTTTCTAATTATGTTTTCAAAAGAAATTGCTTAAGAAATTAAAAAATAAAACTAAATATTTTTTAACAGCTTAGTAGTAAGTTCCAATACAATGTATTCCAAAAACCTTATACTGATTAACTTTAAATATTTAGAACCTTTGTTTGCACTTTGTACATTAGAAGCAAATGTTTTCGATGTAATTTCACCATCCGGGCTCTAAACATTAAAATGTTAAGACTGTCAGGTGAACCAATAAATGACTATCTTTTGTTTCTAGTGTTCTTAATTCCTTTGACTGAATAGAAAGCTGTAAGACAATGTTTGTTATTTCAGTGCCTTAAATGTTTTTACTTTTATGCATAATAATTCACAATATTGCTGCTTGTACTTAAATTTAACTGCCATTTTAGATAATACATCTCACCTAAAAATATTTATCTAAAAATTTGTGACGCTGTTCAAATCTCACTATGACTGATAAAATCTTCATAAAATTGAGAAATGTTAGGCAGTGTGGTAAAGTTCAGAAAATCAAATGTGTAAAACATAAACCCCTTTTCTTTTTTTCTTTTTGAAATGTCAAGTAAAACTGGTTGTTTATCAACATTTCTCATTTTTTTTCAATAGAAATTTGGAAAAAAAAATATTTACAGCAAAAGCAACAATAAAAAAACATATAAGGATGAATTTTGATTAAAAGTAATTACTATAAAACTGATAATAAAGTTTGTTTACATTTTGCAGTCTCTTTCAGGCATATTTGCCCCTTCTGGCCTTAACAGTTTCATTGTAATCTGTACGTGTTTTTCAGTCACAACCAGCTTTGTACCTCTTTGTCTTGTAAAACATGTGCTTTGCTGAAGTTGACCGGGATGGAGTTCTCCCAGGTTTCTCTGTCACACAGCGGCTGGTAGAAGGCGGGGCCGATGAGCAAACTTCCGCCTTTCACCATGGCGGACTCGGTAGGCAGCAACTGTTCATCCGAAGGTGTCTTGGGCTGGGCTTTTCCATTCTCTTTGCACTTCTTCATGCTCAGGTCCAAGGTTCCATTTTCATCCACCTCAATGAGCATATCCTGAAAAAGAAAAAAACAGTTAAAGAATCAAACATTTTGAAGTTCACACATATGACAACATGGTGTAAAAAATATATTTTTTAGTGCTGTGAGTGTTAAAATGTAGAAATAAAAGAACACAAAGAAAAACTATTTTCTAATTACAATAAGCCAGCAGTCATGCTGTAAAAACCTTTACCATGCTTTCTGTAAACACAAATTATGTGACTTGAAAACGCAGAGCAAACAACGTATTTAAATAATTCATACAGCGGTTATCTCACACCAGACAAAATACCAAACTAAGCCAGCATTAATTCTGCTGAACACAAAAAAATAATCACTGGTGTGTAGTTTTTTTTTTCTTTTTTGGTGACAGCTGTGTCATCTGTTTTCTAGGACACACAACCAAGATGGCAGCTGGGAGTCAGAGTGTGTGTGTGTGTGTGTGTGTGTGTGTGTGTGTGTGTGTGCGTGTGTGTGTAGGTGTGTGCGTGTATGTGTGTGTTTTTGAGATAGGGGGTTGGGTTTTTGGTTTTAGGTCATCATTATTAAAGCAAAAATTAAAAAGCTTAATGTGGCATAAGTTTCTCCTGCTGACAGATGTGTTTGTCGTTTGTGTATTTGTTGTTTTGTGCTGAAACGTACTGGCATGATGACTTATAGCTGTTTTAAGGTATTAAAAGTTGGACCTCATTAGAGGCTAAAATCCTTTTTCCATAAATGAAACCAATTACTCAATCCATATGTTTCATTAAACTCTATCTGTGGTTATGGGGTCACTTATTAATGGTAGTTTGATTAATTAAAAGAGTCATTTTCGTAAATGTGACTGTCCAGTTTAATTATCCTGCAGTGAAAATGCATCCGTGTGAAATTAAAGAACTTTAATTGATTTATTTGGATTTAATGTTAGCAGAAATCTAAAGCAAAACCATTTGGGTTTCTTTCGCTTTTGTTTTATGGAATAATTATAACAGCAGTTTCACACTTTTCCTTGTTTTTTAAGCTTCTTGTTGATTTCTTTCTGGTATATTTCAAAGTGTAATATATTTACATATGCATATAAGTTAAAGCATCCAGCGACATATAACACTCTAAATATGGCCCCCTCTTTTTCAGACACGAAAGCTGTTCTTCATTTTGTGTGTCTGTCCAAGACAACTAAGCTGTAAACGAGAACAGATGATTAACTTGCTAACACTGTTTTATTCATTCAGTGGGCTGGTACCTGGTACAGGGCCACATTCTCAGCTCAACAAGCTGGGAGACAAGGATTTGTGCTGTGTAGGTGTGGAAACCTTGAATCATCTACAGTACACAGTGCACGTATGTAACCCACAGAATGTGATCAATATTAATCATGATGTGAGTTGGGAAGAAGTTGAATACAATGCCATGTTGGGCATTCGATGGAAGCAGAAGACATTTTGATCTGCACACATTTTCCTGCAAAGAGTTTGGATTTGGTGTGAATTAAACTTTTGATATGTTAACTCCTTTTGCTAATTGGCTTAATCCGTTTGAAGGCTTCTAAAGACGATCTGGTGTAGACACACAGCCTATGCTGGATCATATAACTAAGCAAAATATCCTCTGCCATCTGCACTGGGCAAGATGCATTTTCAGACAACAGTTCAAGGGTTTTACATGCCAGCTGATGTCAAAACAAAATACAATGCCACATGTTACACCAAAAAAAAAGAAAAGAAAAAAAGACAAGCAGTTGAAACTGAAAAACCGACAAATTTTATTTTTTCACATTTTTTCTGATGTGATGCATTAGCGGTTTGTGCATTGATGCGCCCTGGGAAAGACCTGCCTTTCCTTTGTTTTCCTTATTATTATTATGTTGCGAACACTAAGTTTCTCCACAGATTTCAAAGACCCAATTGCATTTTGATTAATCCACTTTACATTTGACCAGTCTGGATATTTTAGATTGCAAACAGAAGATTAATAAATTCTTTAAATAAAACTGTGAAATGCCCCCCTGTGTAGCATTGATTTACTCTTAGATAAAATCCCAGCTTTAGTGTCATACATTGGCTGCCATGTGCAGTCATATTTTCCTACATCTTGTACACTATACACATCCCAGTGGTCTACCCACTCCCCTTTGACTGGACACACCTATAAGCAACAGAATACATATTTGGTGCAACAAATGTATTTTTCTTAATTGTTATTTTGTGGAGAGCTTATGCTGCCCCCTGATATAGTGGCACCCTCTTTTTACTCACAAATCAAAGCTCTTTCAAAGGACAACATTAAAGACCTTTCAAATGATCTAATTTCATTACCTTGGTTGAGGTTGCCAAGGCCTGGCTGCTGATGGTCTCCATGCTCTTCCTGTAGCGGGTGGAGAGGTTAAGGATGGCGGCTGTGGCTGCCGTGGCCTGGAGACTGTCCTCTTTTTTGAATTGACTCGGCGGACTGTGTTGACCAGAGATGGGCACACGGCCATCCGAAACTCCAAGTATGCCAGAATACTGCTGAGGTGCTAAAAGACAAACAGTCCTGCCATTTAGTTACTGAGGCACAATCTGTTAAACTCAAACATCAAAAATATTTCAAAATATTTCAATAAGATCTCTGTAATATATAAAGATTTGAGTTTTCATTACCAAATAATATGAAACTTACAGTCAGGGTATTGCAACATTTCCTGGTCTTGGTTGGTCCCCAGCAGTGGCTGTTTGCCGAAGACTTGTGCATCAAAGCTGGCATAATCAAAGCGAATTCTGCTGTACTTGTCCATTTCTTTTGTGAGGCTGGTTTGCAAGGCTGCTACTGGATGAGATAGCCTGTAGTTCAGCTGGTTCATTTCAAACTTCTTTATCAAGCTGATTGCCCTAAAAGTAGAACAGAAGAGTGTGCCTTATTGTATTAAAGAATTTCCAAACAAAGGTCCCTGAAAAAGTTAATAAAGAGCAGTAAAACTGTAGACATTGTGTTTATTCATTGCTTTTGATGCCAGTGCTTTTGTACACATGGAGCCTGGAATCTAATGTGTGTTGTAGATCCACAGTCAGGTTGCCAGACTAATTAATATAGAAGGAGTGGGCATCCTGCCCATGGTATATCCACAGGGAACAAAGAGTTCTGCTCTTTTATCATTCCTAATAAAGAGGAACTCACAGGAGCAGCAACTGTCACTTATGTTTGCTTGAAAAGCTTAGATTTAGGCTGTGTGTTCAGCTGGGATCAGGGAATGAACATATTCCACTGTTTTTCAATATTGATAGTCTTTATCAGTTTTTTTTTTCCAGATGATCTCAGGTGTGTTTAAAGAACTGAAACCACCACTGAGCTGAAATGTCATTGTTTGTCTGGATGTGCTCACACTGAGAGCAGTGAAGGTCCAAAAACATGATCTGGCGCCATACCTCGGCGAGCGGTCAGGTGTTTGTCTGCACTTCAGGCTCTCTTCTTGAGGTTTGGAGACTTTCACTGCGGCGGCAATGGGGCAGCCTGAAAGACTAGTCGGGGAGGAGGGGATTAAAGACATTAGGCTAACACTGTAACTCGTCACCAAACAGGGTGCAGGTTTTCTAATGGCTCATGTTTGTGGATGTACCTCCGGTGGGTGCTACGGTTGCTGTTGACATGGCCCCTTCCTGTGCACCCAGGTGTAGGGCACTTGAGGACGTTTTCATGCATTGCCAGGACTGCGCAGACAATAAAAAACAGACAGACGACATGGGCTCAAAAACAAGATTCAGAAAAGAAAATGTCGACATTCAAAGAGCAGTTAGGTTTTCAAGATTACAATCACTGCAAATACAGTACCACAAACCTCAATGTACTTTAAAAGGATTTTAGGTGATAAACCAATGTGAAGCAGATCATAACACAGAAGTGAAATGAAAATTATAAATAGTTTCCAATTTCTTTAAAAATAGGTATAGAAAATAGAAAAAAGAATTTTATAGAAGCAACTTTCACTCTAAGTCTTTTGTCCTGTTTCTGTACCTGCTTTAGACATCAAGAGACAGACAATTTTACCCATTCTTTGCAAGATAGTCTAAGTTCAGTCTAAGTTTTCAAGTATTGCCTCAAATTCTCAACTAGATATAGGTCTGGACTTTGACTCGGCCATTGTAATGACTGCATGTTTCAGGTCACAAGTCTTTTGTACTCACTAACAGGCTCTATATTTACCCCTGTCCCTCCTCCCATCAACTCTGAGCAGGTTCCCTGTCTCTGCTGTAGAAACGCGTTCCCACAACATGATGCTGCCACCCAAATGTTTCATAAACATGATGGCAACAGCATGCTGTAGGGATTCTTTTCTTAAACTGAGTAGGTGCAGGCTTTTACACTTTCTTCATTTTTATTTGTGAACGCTTTTGAAAGCCAGTGACCATTTTGAATCTACTTTACATTTATGAACTACTTTGAGTTGCTCTTTCTTTAAAAAAATCCTAATGAAATACAAACATGTGATAAGTGAAAGCATTCAACGGTTTTTAATACTTTTTAAAGGCACTGTACTGTATATAATATGAACTTAAAAAATAAAGCATACATTTCTGTGTATTAACTGATGTTTTACAGAACAGTCTATAAGAAGAAAGATCCCACAGGGACAGAATGAAGAGGAAAAAGCAAAAAGCTGTTTGCCTATTGAGTAGAATGCTGTCATGTGGCCGAAATGTAAACAGCTTAGCAGAAAGAGGAGCGAAAATAAAACAGATTACATTCTTTAAACTAAATACGTTGTTAAAGGTTTGCTCTGTATCCTTAGAAAGTTCTCCTCTGTACATATCCGCCAATTAGTTTATTGGAGTTGTCTATTTATTTTTTAATTCTTGCGCCTGGAAGCCCTTTGATTTGCAAATACAGCCTGCAGTCTAAGAGCATGTGCGTTTTTGAAAAACTTAATTACTTTTTCTGTTCCCTTTTGTAACATTACCGTTTAATGTTCAATGTTTGTTGAGTTATATTGAATTGACTTAACAATCGCCAATGTGGGGGGAAAAAGGAGAATTCAATATTCTAACATTATGAGTGAAAGAAGGAAAATCCTTTAAGTTTACGTGTAAAGTTTTTTGTTGCTCATCTTTGAACTGAACTAAATGTATAAGCAGGCTTTTCTTGTCTTTTTGCTTGTGCTAAGAGGTTTTCAATTACTGCGGCTGATTGTAAATGGTAAAACCAGAGGGTTTCTTTTGTAAGTAAAAATCAGCCCACCAAACGGCGTTGCTTCAGTGACTCACTCTCTGGGGGAACTCGGACTTTGTGAGGACATCCAGACAGACTTCTGTGATGTGGGTACAGGCCCGTCACATGACCGGTGCCATCACAGCCGGGGGTTGGACACTTTATATCCTTTTTATCTGTCCTGGGAGAGTCTACAGACATAGGAAGAGAGCAGATTTTTACAGCAAATTAAACCAAATTGTTTCTGTTTCAAATGTGAAAACAAAAAAGCAAATTAAATCTACATGTTAAGATTTTGCAATATCGTGTATATTTAAAACATGTAAACGAAAAGATTGAAATATCATGCACAGGCAAAACTGTTTTACACTACATGCATCTATTAAGCTGTCGTTTTAGTTAAGGCTACAGTTTAACACAGAGCGTTCACTTCTTAATGCCCATCCATCGAAAGATTACATCCAGGATTACACATTTATCTCCAGTCATTTGAAGAATCCGAGGGAAACATGAGAGGTACTTTAGGAGGATTTAAGACTTATGGTCATGGTTAAATATCCAGTTGATTCCTATAAAAATCCAATATTCTGAGTAGCACCAATTCCATATTAAAAAAATGTTCTTCTTTATATTTTAGTCTGTTTATTTATTACCTCACTTGTTGCCAAAATGTTTTTAGTCCTTAAGAGGATTTCCATCCTCTGATTCCCCCGCAACCCCCTGCATATGCTTCTTTTATTCCTTTCAAATGTTTTCCAGAGCACACAATCTTCTAAATAACAAGTGGTCTATCTCATTTACTCTAGATGGAGGATTCTGGTTTTTATTCTTGAGCAATAATAGAATATTCCAGATTATCCAGATAGTGTTAATACCTTTCCCTCCATGGTAGTTGAGCCTGCTCTCTATGTCCATCATTCTATGGTGCCTTCTCTCGCTGGTCATCTGCTCCAGCAGGAATCGATCCATTTCTCTGTAGGCATGGTGCAGGGCCTGCCTCTGCTCCGTCTGCAGGGCGATGGCCTGCTCCAACAGGCTCAGGTTCACTCTCCCTCTGCTCATGTCAAGGCCTCTATCATGGAGGCCCAGAGCCCAGCCGTCGAGCCTGGGCAGCCTGTCTGCCTCTGCCTCCCCCTCACTGTCCTCCTCAGTGGGGAGCAGCCTGTACCTTAAAGCTTCGGCTTGGAAAATACTCGCTCTGCCTACCGGGCTGCCCAGTTCGGAATCTTCCTTCATGTGGCCGTTCCTGCCTGAAAGTTCTTCAGAGGCTCTGGAAGGGCTGCAGTTTGAGCTGTTGTCTTTGGCAGACAGAGACAGGGGCTCCCACTCAGCTTCCCTCGTGTCTCTGTACAGACTCTGTGGCGATGAGGTGCCACTCATCCTGTCTCGACTTTGGTCCTCTTCTTCATTGTTAGGGAACTCCTCATCCTCCTCCACCATTAGATGCTCAGACGTGTCCAGCTCACACTGGGGTGAGCTGTTAGCCGCAACATCAGGCCATGCAAGCAAACTGCAGGACTTAGAAGCAGCATCCAGACAGTCGTTTTTGTCAGCCACTCCATTTACTGCTTCAAAATTTCCATCTAAAACAACAGGACAACACTCATTATTAGGATGCATACTGAACTTGCTGTTTTTCCCTTTGCATAATGAGAATTGTATTTCTTTAGTAATCTTTAGCAAATCCTTTAAAGGTCTTTTTCTTACTTGTCTAAGAATAATATTCAGAGAACAACATGTTTTTATAAGCATCAGCGAGGATTTATAACATGTATACATGCTACAAAGGAATGGTGATCGACAGTCAGTCATAAGGTTGCAAGATTTCCAAGCAATTCTGACATGTTTTTGAAAACATATGTAAAACCTTCCTTCTGCTAGTTCAACATGAAACCTATGACATAAGGAGCACAATTGCTTTCCACTTTGTTGTTGTCTCCATCTGGAGCAAGAACTCAATAAAGATTTAGAACAAGATTATGAAAGGATTTGCAGTGCATGGGCATAAAACACAATTTTTATTCCAATTTATGATCTGTGTTTTAAACTGCAAGCCTGGGAGCAACATGTTATCTGTCAAATCTGATTTAAGGAGCAAATAAGTGTTGTTTCTAGGTGTAAAACCAGAGGAAAGGTGGGGAATTCATTAAAACACAAATAAAAACATTTAGAAAAGTAGAGATTAAAGATGTAAATTTGCATGAATGGTTAAAACGTGGCAGAAATACGTTTTGTGTTTTAGTCAAAAGAAAAAAGCAAATTTAAAAAAAGTAAATTTGTCAGCAGCTCTGGTGTCATTTCCAGTACATTTTCTATTTAATAAACATCACATTTAAGTGCTGAGAAATGTATTTATGTGGTTTAGTTTGGTTATATTTTAATTTCTGAATACTCATCTATGAATCACAAAACTGGTGACACATGGCACTCTTACAAAGAAAATAAGGGACTTCCAAAATCCTGAAATATGCAATAAAAATACAAATTATCCAACTACTAGCAGTAAATTTGACTGAAGATTAAATCTAAGCAAAGTATTTTATGTGTTAAACTTGAAAATACAATAGAGCTAAATATATGTGTTAAATAGCAGTCCATTTAAGTAATTGCTCAGTTTTATATGGCAGTAAATGTCAGAATTTGTTTGTTTCATCATGTCTGTTTTTAGAAAAATTAGTATTTTGTTAAACTCCTAATAACATTTTAATGTAAAAATAAAGATTCTAGGAAAAATAAAGCAGACAGTGTTTAAACAAAAAAAAATTCCATTGATTTTTATGTTTTAAAGCTTATCTACTGTGATTAGATACCCTACAATACATATCTTTGTAATATATATCTACATATGTATTACATATCTAGTGATTTAATGCATATTATTAAACTCCAGATTCATTTATAAATGTCCTTGATTTTTACGGCCATATTAAAAAGAAATACATCTCTTTTCTCTGGGTTATTTTGCTAAGAGGTCTTTATAATTTCATTTGCATTAACCCACAGATCATTTAATATTTAATCATTTAAAATAAATCCCAGTCTCATGTACAGAGTGCCAGAAGATTTTAGGAAACATCGATCCAGTAAAGAGACAAAGAGGGTGAGGGTTATCCCTGAAATATAAATCGGAGACCACACTTTATTAACACTGCTGATCATGTTAAGTCATGGTCAGTGATTAACAAAGGAAAGCTATCATCTGGATTGATTCAATAAAATCTTTCCTGATCCTCAAACCATTTAAACTTATGTGTTATTAAAGGTCTTTAGACTGTGAGTTCTTTTTTTTTCTTTTACTTTTAGCAGTCTGGACCAGAGGTCTGTATACCCACTTAAGTAGCCGGATATTAGAGTCCAAACTGAACGTGGGATTCAATAGGTTGAAAAGATTGATGGATTGTGAGAATCAGATCACGCAGTGCAGAGGACGATATAGATACAGGCATTAGCAGAAAGCTGCGACTTAATAACAAAAACACTTAATCCTGACCAAAAGAGCTTTAAAATCACAGGCATTATGTGGTGCTCATAAAACAAAAAACTAACTATCAGTGAAAATACAGGATTTGGGGCTTTGTTGAGTATGAGGGAGTTTTACTTGTCTGGCTCAGGCAACATTTCAGTGGGTCAATATTCCCTACTGAGAGCAAGAACAACAACAAAAAAAGAATGTCTAAAGGCAAACCTTGTTGAATGAAAAATTAAAGTCAGTAACACGTATTTACATTTATGAGGCAAGGGTTTTTGTTTTTCATCCAGATGGACTCCCAGGCCTGACACAGCCGCATACAGTCAGACACATACACACGCGCACACACACTGAATTGTAGTAGGAAAAAAAGGAAAGAGATGGAGGAAAAAAACTTGGATCCCTCCGCTGGTTTGTGTGTTGGAACAGGTGAACAGTTTGTACTCCAGAATAGCCATTACCAGCACTCTGCAGCAGGGCTGCAGTTGGCTGGAGCTGAACGCAGCGTGGCTCAACAAAACAAGAGGCTTATTTTTTTCCACCCTTTTTGTTAAAATGCAGATATGACCAGCTTCTCTCTGCAAAAACAACAAAAAATTTCTTACAGCTTCCAGTCCACTTTCCAATTTTTGTTTTTTTCACAGAAAATAGCCCCACAAATCTGACAATAACAGCAAAATATGCCGTGAATATGCTTAGCAATATTCTTGTTGTTTTTGACAGATTTCAGATTTATTTTTTGTGGATTTATTTTTTTGTGTGTTTTAAAGTAACTCCACTTAATAACAAGTTTATATAAGGAAAAATAAACAGTAGTAACCTGATTATAAACGGTGAATTACTGAAATAACTGCAATGTAATATGAACCCAGGAAACAAATTCCATTTCTAATAAATCCACACACTTTTGGTGAGCTACTCTCCAGGTTCATTTAACTACACACATGTGTACTATAATGAGCCGAAGACATTATGCCTAATTATGTATTAGACTGTGTTAGAGGGCCTAACAAAAGCTTTTGAAAGGGACAATTACGTTTGTTGCTTAGTTACATCGTTAAAAATATACAGAATCAGTGCAGATTATAGTGGGCGAGAATGCACATGTACGCCACGACCGTTGTTGCCAAAACGCACAAAATTCAGTTAATCCGGAAAAAAAAGAAACACTTTTTTTTCTTTTGCAATGGACCGGGATATAAGTGATGTATTTGATCTGTAACAAATAAATAAAAGCAAAAAAACAAACAAAAAAACTGAAAAGAGATACCAGCAAGACAAAGGAAAAATAAGTTTTGATTTAAATCAAAGTGATCTGGTGCACGCCTCCATTCCGTTTTTATTGTATGGAATCAATGGGTTTGGGCTGACTATTAAAAAAGGACAGATGAGGGGTCTGAAATCTGGCCTCATCAAGAGAGGGTGAAGCCATGCCAAAAATATCATGGCAGATCAGCTGTCAAAACTTCAATTTGTGGACGTGAGACACAACTAATATGGGCCCAGCAGTGTAGTCTTTCACTTCCACTGCACAATGACTGCGGCTGCTGGCTGATGGCAGAGGGAGGGGAAATATGAATGCAACAGATGGGATTTTAAAATTCAGCGTCAATTGTTCATCAAAACAGACAAAACAACAGGACATCTGTTTACCTGCTGGAGTGTCAATGTTCCTCAGCTCTTCTTTGTCCTGTGGCGGTGCCAGGTCCTCGCTCTCCTCTTCACATGCGTCGCTGGGGCTGTAGTGACGGGGTTTCATCAGCAGGGACTTTCGCTTATTGACAGGGGCGCCCTGCACCCCATCCTGGGCGCTTCTCTTCCTTGCCGCAGACCCATATGGGCTGGATAAAAAAAGGGGCGACAGCAGAGGCGAAAGAGGCGTCAGGATGCTCATTTTAAACTGTGAAAATACTAAACTATTATCTGTATGCTATGAACTAAAAATATATATATTTTAAGTGTTTAGATTGTAAAATCTCACCTGTGGCTCTCAGGGACCCAATCAATCAAGCCTGTGAAACAAGGACCAAGAAGTATCAGAAGTAAAGTTGTGTTTACGTTTCCACCACAATGGCGCAGCATCTGTCAACATATTTTTTCATCAAAGCTCCATGGTCACACAACTTTTGGACTCTTGCTAATGAAATTTTACAATGTTCAGTAAATATTTGTTCAGCAGATAATGTCTTAGGGATGATATGATGCTGGCCTTTTTACCATAGATTTTACAACGCCACTGTATCAGTATAATCAGCAAACGAGTGTAGGAGTGGACTCGTCATTGATCTGAAAAAAACGTCTCATTCAGCCTGCTCACTCTCTGGAAACACGAAAGTACCTCCTCCTTTGACAGCATTGACAACATGATCTAAAAGGCTAAACCTATTTCCCCAGAGGGGGCCTGGAATAAATCTCATTCACAAGTTGCACCGCCACTCCCATGAAGCACAACCAACAATAACACTTTTCATGATTTTTTTTTTTTAGCCCAGTTGTGGTAATAACCTCATTGTGATCACTAAAGATCTGCAGGCCTTGCGCACTTGCATGATGACATATCCAGTTTAGAGGTTTTCAATCACACAATATATATATACACACACACACACACACACACACACACACACACACACGCTCACTCCTTCACTAATTTGAAGCCCATGTTTGAATTTAATGAAGTTATTCCCCTCTGAATAATGAAATGATGGTGCAGTGCTCTTCAGACTGTGAGGATAATAGATAAAACTGACAGTTATAAAGTTGGATTGTTGAACTGATACCCCTAAACTGTGATCATAAGTGGTATGTGTGAGTGTGTGTGCGCGCGTGTGCGTGCATGTGTGTGTGTGCGTGTGTCTGCTAGTGAGTGCTTATATCAGAAGTTTGAACTCACCTATGCTACTGTTGCATGTTTTGAAGGTTTGCTCCTCACCTTCAGTATCCATCTGTAAGAAAATTATTACATATCCAGATTATAAGCTAATTTAGTTGAAGAAATAAATACAGAATAAAATAATAAGAAAAATACAATAAGAGGACAACATTAGTAGTAAAATAACACTTTTAAAACTATTAAGGTTTTAATAATCTACTCAAGTCAAAAGGCAGAGATCATAAAGGAATATTTTGCTGCTATTTAAATGATCTATGGTTTGAACTGTATGAATAGCTAGAGAAAAGCAATTGCATTTTTAAGCAAAAGCTTAATCACATCTATATTTAAGTTTGAAATTCAGGGCATCAAGGAGAAACTGGCTGATTAATCTGAATGCTCTTAAATGTGTGTGAATTAGGAGGAGATCACCGAATAAGATGGGCCTATCCCGTTTAAAGCTTGAATCCATACAAAAATGTTAAAATTTGCACAGAGACTGAAACCAAGTGTAATCTTTCAGGACTGAAGTGGTGTATTAATCATATTTGCTGCAAGCTAAGTGAAAAACATTCATTACTTTAGATTAGAAAACAGATTTTTTTGGGGGGGTGGGGGGGTTGTTGGGTGATAAACTGTGAGCCCACAGGACCACTTAGCCTTAAAATCCATATTTGTGCACAACACCACAAACAACTTCTAAAACACTGGTGACATGTAAACACACCCACCAGCATTTGGAAAAAAAAAAAGTTCTGTAAGAGTGACAAAATCATAATGACACAAAATAATGACATTTAAGTACAGACGGGACCTCATAGTGTGTGTTTAGATAAAAGTAGTTGCTAAAAACCATCTACTCTCACTGGTTGTTGCTTGTGGATCCCAAATAAAACCTATTAAACATAATTATTCCGGGATGGTGGTGGTGTATAGTGGTCACAGGCCAGTGAAATCTGTGAGTCATAGGATATGCTGTTACTTTTCTCTGGTAATGGGAAACATGACTCCTCTCTCTCGTTTGCTGTTGTGATTGAAGGCACTGACCTGTCATACATTTATAATAGGGGAGCAGGTGTGGCAGTGATGGACCTTAATTTCCTTTAATAAACCTTTTATGTGCCACACTCTTAATGCCACGCCGAGCCCTCAGAGGTCCTGCTCATAATAGGTTCATTACTTTTGATTACTACAGCCTATTGAGACAAACAACTCCAAAACACTATAGATTACGTTCCGTAAAAATGAGTGTAGCTCATTAGGTTATAACACTTTCAGAACAGACACACTTCAATATTTTGTATAAATTTGTTGGTCCAAATACAAAATGTTTTCTTCACCACATCCAACCTGTGATTTCAACACGGTTGTAATTCAACATTCAACCGATGTTATCAGTGTAGGTAAATATCAACATGGATTTATTATAGACCTTTTTTTCCTCATTCTTCTGGTGATATTTTGCACAGACCCTCTGTCATTATATAGACCAAAGCATAACTTACTTCAGCAATTAAAAATTAAAAATCTTGCTATTAATTATTTATTTATTATTCAGAGGTTTGTCAGTTTTGTTGTTTTCTTTTTTAAATACAATTAAATGATCTGCTTTCATGTCTGTGTGCACACTTTTTAAAAGGTTTACACACAACTTTTTACACAGCTTTCTCTTTATGGGTAAGCACCCATCAGGAGAAGACATACTATAGTTTAGTAACAAATAGTGAAAATGTGTATTTTCTAATACCAGTGTCTGTTTGACTGTGTGCAATTTCTAAGACCATAAACAGATTGAAATGGAAAACCTGTGGATGTCAGGATCTTAAAGAAAAATTAATCTTTTAGATGTTCCTTGTTTTGAAACAGTTTTGAATCAAGCAGAAAATGAATATCATTTCGATAACAAAAAAGAGCATCAAAGTATGTGATGTGTTCGCATACTGAAAATGGTTGGAGATCTTAATTTTGATACATTTAATGAAGGGGGAAAAAACTGATTTTCCAGGAATAAAAGCATTGACCATTTACAATCTCTGGTCGATTTATTATTGCATCTCTGAAAACTAACTTTAGCTAGCTATTTCTTTCATCATAAAACTGAATTCATCTGAGACAACAATGCAACAACTTCATCACGTCAAAAAAGCAGGTTCAGCTATATTAAAGAATTTATTTTCTGACAGCCTCCCACAGCTCTCTTCATAATCTCAGACTGTGATCAGTGCAGTCGAAAGAGCACTGACTCTCCTCCACTTACAGACTGCTGCCTATTCAAACAGTTACATAATCATTGTGTCTTTTTCCATCATGTAACAAAACTATGTACAAAACTTTGCTTTGCAACAGACCATTCACCTTTGATTGCGGTTTTCCGAGTAAACTGAAGGATAGGATGCCAGATCCACACTGTTCACCACGGCTGCTGTTTTCACGCTTGTTTTCTCTCAGGAAGCGATCGTGTAATTCATTATCTGTGATAGAAAACACAAAAGAATATACAATTTTGAGGTATTTCCTGCAACTTTCTTAAGAGGGAAAACTGAGCAAGATTTGGAAGGATTTTATGAATTCATCACTTTCATATCTCCAAATGAATAAGGAAGAGAATGCAAATTGATTGCTTGACAGAGATCAAATTGCTTGCTTCTAATTAATACAAAATATCCAAGAGGGAAAACAAGGATGAACACAATGAGTACATTAAGCCTCTTCACTTCACAGATCTTATTATAGAATTATTTATTTCTGTTAGCTTTGGAGAAAGAAAAAAAAAGAAAAAGCACACATCTCCTTAATTATAGCTCACAGAGCATTTCCCCAGAAAAACAAAATTGGGGGGAGGGGGTGGGGTAGCTAGGGGGGTTATTCACACAGTTTGATTTGCATATGAATTAAGACTTAGCCTACTACTATTCTGGCTGGTTCGTCATCTGCTGAATCATATTTAAACCCCCCAAACACACACACGCACTCATACACACACAGTCACGCCCCAACATAAGTAAAGTTTCTCAGAGGCCAGATTTCTCTGGGGGCGACAAAAACTGAAGCAGCCTGATGCTGAGGGTCTACGCGACTTTCCGTGTGTTAATCTGGCTGCTAACTGTCCTTGAGCCCAACCCATTTTTCCCCCTAACCCCATCTGCCAGCATTCCCACCGCAGAGGAGGAGAATGGGCTGCAATGGGGGGGGGGGGGGTCAGAAAAGAGAGAGACCTTCCCAGTCCAGCAATCATGAATAACCATTGCCTTGCACCATTATCAGGGGAGCCTGGATCTGAGCTAGAGATGTTAGAGAGAGCAAACGCGTGCGGTGCGCTCGACGATCTGGACATTACTCTCACATTTTGGTTGTTAGTGATGCTATTATTATTATTTTCATATAATGCTTTATTAATACTCTGCAGCTGCTGTGGATATTCATCACTGACCTTGAGTGCTTGTTTATGTGTGTGTGCGTGCGTGTAGGTGTGTGTGTGCGTGTGTGTGTGTGTGTCCCGCCTCAGTTCCCAGCTTATCCGTCCACTTGGGATGCTCTCGTGTAATTAACACAAACATTATTGTGATGGAGTAAAAAAACAAAAACAACTACTCTGCACTGATACCTCATCTTGAAACCAATAAAGCATGCCAGAGTAGCAAAGTAAGATTCTGGAGAGCACAAAATTAATTACATTATTTACATTTCCTTTAGATAAGGGGGTACAGGCGATATGATGGAGGCAAATGAGATTACACAAAATAAGATTTCAAAATGTCAGAGCTGCACTCCCAACCAACCAACCAACTGTTATGATTAGATTACTCTTTTAATATCATTACTGTCTAAGGTCGTGTGTATGGAAACAATGCATACATAAAAAACAGCAGCCGCGTATTAACTGACCCTCCCCCCCCCCACTACCACCACCGCATCCCCTTTCTCTCTGAGTCTTTTTCTCTTAACCTTTCTTCAACGGTATCATTTTGAATTATAGAGAACGGATGGGTGCTCTGCACAAGGTCACTGTCTGGTGTGCACTCGGTCCCCCCCCACCCCCCACCCCCCGCTTCTGTCTTGTTTTTGTTTCCTCTTCCAGAAGCGCACTGAGCGAAGGGTTAAAACTGGAATGGATTTAATTATGGAATGAATGGAATTATAATGCGCCTGCAGCAAGTTTTCCTCCTTATTTATTAAAGCAGCTGATGGGCCAGGTTTGATGAGCCACTTCTGGCATAATTGAGTCATCACACAAAGAGGGTTCCTCGCATTCAGAGTGGTTTTATCAGCAGCAAACAGACCTGATTACTGGCAATTACACTCTGATCTAGGGGAAGGAGAAAAAAGGGTAAATGTGCGGGGTAACTTTTTGTGTTTATAGTTTACCCCGGGAATAATTTTCACATTAATTTTACATGCTAAGTGTTTTCTGTTTATGTATAATAAAGAGTAAACGGCAGGAGATAGGCCCTTTTACTTTCATATTTCCTTGTAATGAAGGTCTATGGGGGATATATTTAATTGATCGCAATTCATACTTACACCATAGGTGGTTTTTAGTGTAAAGAAAGTTAGATCAGTCTGTTTTAGCTCTAGCAACAAGGTGAGCTAGCCGCAATGTACTTGTTTGGATAGTGCTTTCACTTCTTCCTGGGCAAGCTTGTGATTGCTTCTGCCATTTTTCATTGAGATGCAAATAGATTCATGAAAAGTAAATTAAGCCTTGGTCAGACACTGAAATCAACTTCTGTTCAGAGAGTATTTCGATAAACAACTTTGTGTTGTGTGAAAGTGTGTGTGTGTTTGTGTCTGTGTGTGTGTGTGTGTATTTTTGTTATCTTCCTTTGTGTGAGGTTGCCATGAAGCCATCAGACATTCTGTGCCTAAATACCAGCTGGACAGTGCAATAAGTGAAAAATAAATTAGGAGCGACAATAGGTCAGAAATTGTCAGTGTTTAATTTTAGTTTTTACCCCCTCTTAATTTTTAGAACAGGTAATTGATCAATACATGTATAGTATAGGTGTGGATCAGTTACTCATATTATACAAAGTTATACACAGATCTGAAAAAGTTATGGATTCAAAACCACATTTTTTTTCCATCACTGTCCCTATGGTTTACAGTCATTTTAATCAAAAGCTAGGGAAAGAGCAGGAGAGATGGAAGTTCTTACTTGCTGTATGAAGCACACCACAGCATTGCCCCTACCCAACTTGTTGCTGCACACTGCCATTCAACTGGGTGAATGGAGGCTATCACACTTACTACACAAGCAATACAGAGTTTACTGTGGCTGTTTGAGGCACACATGTGCCCCCTTCCCCACATCCCCACATCGTTATTATACCCCCCCCCCCCCCACACACACACACAAAACTAAAATAAATAAACAAAATGAATAAACAAAACAGAAAAACAATAACAAAAGAACCTGACAGTTACGTTGTGGAGATTGAAAGTAATGCTACCTATTGGTTTTATAGGGGTAATGTTGTTTTAAAGCAACACTTGGCAATCAATGCACTATTAAGCAGCTCATTGCAGAATGGCTACCTGAGCAGGACGCATGACTGATTACCCAACTAATCTCTGCTTGTTATACTTTGACAAATGCTATCAAATTTAGCGGCTGCTTATAATTATGCTAAAGTCCATCCACCCATTTTCTGTACCCGTCCATCCTATGCAGTTTTGTGGGGGGGCTAGTGCCTATCTCCAGCAGTCACAGGGCGAGAGGTACACCCTGGACAGGTCGCCAGTCTATCGCAGGGCAACACAACACAGACACACAGGACAAACAACCATGCATGCAGACGCTCATATCTAAGACCAATTCACCTAATTGTCATGTTTTTGGACTGTGGGAGGAAGCTGGAGTACCCGGAGAGAACCCACCCATGCAGAAAGAGAACATGCAAACTCCATGCAGAAAGACCTCAGGTTGGGATTCGAACCCGGGCCTTCTTGCTGCAGTGCTACCAACTGCGCCACTGTGCAGCCTATGCTAGAGTCCATGTACAGAAATTAAAAAACATTAAATAATTATCAAATATAATATTAGTATATCTTAATATTTTATATCACCAAAGCAGCAGTAGGAATAATTGTTGCTTTTTTATCTCAAATAAATGCAATAAAAATATGTTATACATGCTTGTTTTAGATTCCAGTCTAAATACTATAATATTGTAAAACCATGATGTTTTTGGGAAGGATATTCCATTACAATGCCATACTGGCCTATACACAGTAAAGCATAACTAATAATTCATTTAAAAAAAACTCTGATGCCAAATTTATTTTATTTTGGCCTTTTTCAATTGCATCATACAAAAAAAGATGCTAAGCAGTCTTGAACTTTTTAAGATTTGTTTCAGTGGTGAAATGAAAGTAAAAATCTTTATGTGCTTGCTTCAGAGAAAAAAAAAGCTTCATCTTAAAAAAAAACCTGCCAACAATTTATGAGCATTCCTCTGTGTAAAGGAGTTTGGTAGTTTCATACAGAAACAAGCAAAATCCTGAAGTCAACTGCGATTTCAGATATAACAGCCTCACAGCTATCCTGACAGCCAAGCAAAGTGTTTGTGCCTTTTGCCAAAGTGTACTTTTATAGAGAAGCGTATTGGCATCTTATCACTTCTCCAAGACAGAAACGCTTCAATAAAGGAGCACAGCTCACAGAATTCTTAACAGACAATTAGGAGGCTGGCTAGAAGCTATCGCTTCAATGATTTGTTATGATGGCAAAACTACAGGGGAAACTTGTTTTTGGACGAAGTTAGCAGGAGTCCCATGAAAGAGTCAGATGGTGACACCTTTGCCGAGGTGATTTATGAATCTTTTAATCGTGTTCCAAAGTCATCCCAAAGCCTTTCCCTCTAAATTGAGTTCATCTGGAACCGGACCTCACAGAGGCACCAAATCCAGATTGTTTCTTCTAACATCAAAGAGCCAATTTCAGTTTTTGACCACGTTTCTGCTGCTTTTAGTCCCCTTATCTTATAAAAGGGGCCTAGATGATATGCTATGTTATTCGTGAATATCAATCCAATTAAGGACACCAAAATATTGAAACATGTAAAATTTGTATCCTCCTCCTCTAAGCCATTCATCAATAGCGTAATAAATTGAACGGCGCACAATTCATTCACTGGCAAGTGTCCAGCTTGTCAAGCATCCCCTGTGTTAGCCCGAATCTTTGAATTCTATCATGACCATGCTTTTTCAAACCTGTCTAATTTGGGGACAGGTGTTTGGGTGAAAAAAAAAAGAACTTCCAGCTCCGGTGCAACAATGAGCAGAGTAATCCCACTCATTGTCCCTGCCCAAGGAGCCCCTTTTCATGGAGGAGGTCGCATGAATACAACCAGGTGGTCTGCAATTTGGAGAAACGTAGTAACCGCACTGGCTAATCCCCCCCCCCCTTTTCCGTCACAAAAGGCAGGTCTCCAGTGCTCTGGGGGGCTCTCGGGAAGGGGCAAAAGGGAAAAGTTTACAATGCTCACAGAGGGTCTGAAAGGAGTCAGGGACTCGAGCGGTGATTCCTAATCAGATTGCACTGAAGTGAACAGCTCGCATGGCAGCTGTAGTTTTCCCAGGGTTAATTACCTTTCACTGCTCTCTCTAAATGAGTCAGCTGTTCCTGTCATTAAACAACTCCACTCTATCTCTGCTCCTGTGTCCTCCTCACACATGTGCACACGTGAACACACACTAACAGACATTATTTTAAATGTATTTGGTATAGTGATCAAAGACTATTTCAAATATAAATTGTACGATAAAATGTGAAGTCTGTGAACAATATCCTTACCACTTAGTGGCCATTGGAGTGCAATTTCAGGTTGGTGTATTTTGATTTGCGCCACTGATTTTTATGCATATGGGAGGCAGTGGTCCCAATGCACCTCCCATATACACTGATACAGAACAATAATACCAGCCTGTCAAGGTCTCATTGTAAACGCCCCCTGTTGTACTAATGGAACACATAAAGGAGCACACATGCTCACATATGTGCACATGCAAACACTACCATACGCACATACACCACCAACACATGCACAGTCTACTCCAAACATAGATGTTCTGTCATCAATTCTGAACAATCTGTCTGCTCGCTGAGCTCAACGGCTCAGGATGTTGGGGGAGTTTTAAGTGAATTTTGCCACTGTATGGTAAAATCCCTTGGCCACCTGGATTACAAACTCTAGTCCTTTAACTCATGCCAGTATAAATCCGTGTTAACTCGGATTTACCTCTGGCATATGAATTCTCAATCTGCGTAAGCTTTGTTTGGAATGAGTCGAACATAAGTATTTCGTACGGTTAAGGATGCCCGGTGGTGAATTCTTTTTCTTTTTTCGATGAAACACACACTAGGGAAACGTTCTGGACCAAATTAGTTATTAGAACAACTTGAGAGGGCTCAGGTGGAGTTTTATTACAGTCGATATGTGACACTGGTGTGGCCCTTCACATCCAGGTGGAAGTGTGCAACACTGCTCTGTGAAAGCCATGTAACCATGGCAACCAGTATAAACTCAGAAACGTACACTGTGGACAAGAGTCTAAACTACAAAGGAGTATTAGGGTCACTTAAAAAACAGAACATTTTGGGAGGATTTTTTTTCCTACACTCCCATTTGATGATAAAGGCAAAAAGTTAACAACGAAAAGAATTTGGGGGGAGAATAAAGTCACATTTTTTAGATAAAAGTCAAAATACTATTTGATCAATAAATTTAAAGTTTTGAAAGTAAACTGAAAATAAAATGCTGAAAGTGCTGCTATTAAAGCAGACATAGCTATCGCTGGTCTTCTTGCTCAGTTTAATGATTGCAATCTCATAAGAACCTTTTTCTCTTCATTCCAGCTTTATTCTTAATATTGCCCATTTATTGAAGAATAATTTTCAAAACTTTTTTCTCAACATGTAGACTTGACATGATTTCTTTAATTGATTTTTTACTTTTTTTTCAACTTTGATATTTTTTACAAAATCATTGCAATTCAGGCTTTTTTTCTTGAAGTAATCTATAAAGTGTGTCTTGTTATTCTAACTTTTTTTGAAAAAAGTGTTTTGACTTTTTTCTTACAATTTTGCTAATTTTGTTTTCATTTTTTTTTTTTTTTTTTTTGTTGTTTTTTGTTAGAATGTATTTTGACTTTTTCTTGACATTTAAACTTGTTTCTTAGTATAATTGACTTTTCTTTTAAAACGATTTTGACTTTTTTTTCTTGTATTTATGACTTTTCTTTAAAAAAAAGAATTCTGAAATTCTCTTGTTCTTTTGACTTCTTGAAAAATTATTTTGGCATTTTTTTTATCATTCATAAATCATAAATCATAAATCCTGGTCCCCAACCAAAGGGATCATTTTAAAATAAAACATGGCAAAAGCAGCCAGGAAGATCTAAATTAAGTATTATCCAATCTCTAACGCTCACACAAACACACACACCCACACAGACACACATTTCTGAGTTAAGCCAGACTATTTTGTACTTAAAAGGTTACCAGGGCTGTTTTGTGAGTTTGATCTGTGCTTGCCAAATCAGCAGATGGCCCATGAATATGATTATATGCATCAATAAAGGGAGTAATCTTTGACAAAATGTAAATTTGACTTAAGTCCAGGCTTTAATATACACCATGGACTTTAACCCACTTTCCATCTTGACACAAGAGCACGAAATGCTAAAGCACTTGATTTTTGTACACTGATGCTCTAATGCTACTATTCTGGGGATTTAAAAAACAGAGCCAGACAGTAGGTAAAAGAGATTCATTCAGTCTTGTAAATTTAACTGTATATGGAGAACAGGCATCTTATATTTCTAAGTGAGCAACTGAGCAGTTCGGTAATTGATTCAAACTGAGCTTGAGTGCTTCACAAGGTAATCTTTTGAGCAGCCCTCCTCTTTTCTGTTAAACACTTTGCTTTTAGGGGTAAACCTTAAAAAAGGCAAAGCTACAAAACTAAACTTAAACATCTTAGAGCAAAATTGTTTTGTGAATAGAAAACCCATACGACAATAAAGTTAACAGTAAACTGAAAGTTTAACCAGCATTTCAGAAGTTAAAAATTCAAAGCTAAAACGCGCAGGTCTTACCCTGAGTCTCTTCTTAAAAAAATACAATAAAACGAAAAAAGCATCACTGTTATTAACCCAGTCATTAATCTACTTATCTGAGCCTGAGGCTTACACAGCACAGCGCATCCTTACGCAGACAAACAGAATCACTTGTCTCCCCTACGTCTGAACGCTCTCGTGTTAACATGTCCGACAGGGCAGAATCACAAGCTTGACTTACCATGCCCCTTTTAGCCTTTGTTTTTCATCTCTCGGGTACATCAGGGAGGAGACGGAGCAGAAGGATATCGAGGTGGGGTAACGGGGTAGTCCACGGTGTCGCTGCTGCGAGAGCGCGTTTGGTTGTGGCGTGTACGCGTGTGTGTGTGTGTGTGTGTGTGTGTGTGTGTGTGTGTGTGTGTGTGTGTGCAGAGACACTGTGATATTCCCCCCAAAAGCTTTTTTGTCTTTTCTTTTTTTTCAGGGTAGCCTTTGTGTCGTTTACTTAACAACCAATCTCATTAGCTGCTGGGCTACAATGGGCTGAATTATTTTCTGTGTAAATAGACAACTTGGTGATCCTCAAGGTAAAACCTCTGAAGGTCTTTTTTATGACATAAAACACAGATCCACATCAGAAATAAGAACAACTCCTGTTTCTCCAAAAAAGAGCTAAGT
Organism: Valencia hispanica; assembly: GCA_963556495.2. NCBI lineage: Eukaryota > Metazoa > Chordata > Actinopteri > Cyprinodontiformes > Valenciidae > Valencia > Valencia hispanica. Next base: position 23,463,010 of record OY747712.1, on the reverse strand, counting down.
GCAGCAGTCATTTTCACTGCTTTTAGTTTAGTTCATTGTTAAAATTCATAAATGCAAATATAATAATTTAATACAAGGATTGATATACACAGATGCAGCCTTAATTGATAATACTTTAAAAAAACTAGAGAGAGAGAGAACTGGAGAATGTTAAACTTAGGTCCCAGGATTTTGTAAATTAATGACATGTAAAAACTATAAAAAAGTGTCCTTATGGTTTGTGCAAATATTTATTTACACATTTTTTCCATTTCTTTATTTTTGCTGTGTCTGTTGGTGCAGAACACCTAGAAAATGTAGCTATTGTAAGTACTTGAAGTCATGACAGCTGTCTATAAGCATAAGGGACATGTCTATTGGCCAACTTGACCCTTGTTAGAAAACAAAACAAATACAAAAAGAGAATACTGCAGCCTGGGACTGCCGAGCCGGGTCACTGGAGATTTTCCAGACAAACGCCGCACAGAGGAGGGGAGGGGAGGAAGAATAAAAAGGACAGGCTCAGAATCTCATTTTAACAGACCGCACACAATCTGGGCTCCCACAGAACTATCTCTGCCTGACCGCTTTCTATTTATCCCTTATCAGTGTTTACCAACCGCTAGTTTTCTTTCATTCACACTGTGAGGCAGTTCTCTTACTATCAGTCAACAGCTGACACCGTGGAACAGCCTCAAAGGCAAGAGGAAGGGATCAAAACTAAACCAAAGCTGTTTAAACAATACAACAGAGGAAATAAATTCATAAATCCTAATTCTTCCCAACCCACGAGGGTATAAGCAGATCCTTTATAGTTAGGCCAACAAACAAAACCGCAGCCAATGAGGTACATTACAATCAAGGTATATTCTGAAATATGTTTAGAAAAAAAATACAGATTAAAAAAATCCTATGTATTATTAATTGGAAGGCTTTTACAGTCTTGCCCTGTCAAGCAAATTCATGTATCAAGTAAAAGGATTTTTTATTTTATGGTGTTTTCAGGAAAATCCCATCTGATTAATCACTCTAACATTTTTAGATCACAACTAAAAGGCTTGAAAATCTAGTTTTTATATACACAGCCTAAACATTTATACGATTTTTATTTGAGAATCTTATAATAATAAGGAAATACTTAATTTAAAGTATCTTCTTGTAATGAGACAACTTTTAAATAAATTTAATATTAAGGTAAAACTTGTTATTAAGATCTCAATAGATGCAATTATTTAGCATGATTGTTTCTTTAGCTGCAATTATTAAATGTGCACAACATAGTATGATGTGATAAATTCTACACATAAGCAATTTTAACTAAAACCACAACTACTTTGGATCACTGCCTAAAATGTCAGCGTTAAAGTACTGCTTGAATAAAAACCATAAGGTATTATTCCCGCTGTTGCTTTAGATTGTACCCCCTTTAGGATGCACAAACAGCACTATTTTAACTGCATTGCTATTGCAAAAGTTAAGCAATTAATTACATTTATCCGATCACCAGCTGCTCAACAGCAGATGGATCATTTCTGAAAACCTTAGTTGAATCAAATCCACATAATTCATTTTTCGGGATTAACTAGCTGAAGTTTGAGTTGGGGGAAAAAACAGGTAACGGGGTGTGTGTTAAATTGGTTCCTACTTGTGTGACTTTGTCAGGCTGCCCTGAAGACACATGGCTTAAAATATCTAGAACAATAAGGAATTTTAACGTTATATTATACCTCAGGTAGCTTTTTTATTAAGCTCGAGTAAAGAAAAATCTAAATTTCCAACACAGTCGCGGTGTGTTTTCCAACAGTGTGGAGGAGTTTGTGAGTTTCTAAATCAGTTTCCTTTTACAGTAGGTACCATGGACAGTTCCTTGACGGCAAACACTGGATACATTTATGTGTTGTGTAGCAACTAACATCCCTGGGCTTTGAAGAGGAAGGGGTATGGATGAGAGAAGAATAAGGATTCTTATTTATCACTGCTGTAGCACACAGACCTGCCACAACCCTTTGCTGCTTTTATAATTAAAACAAAGTGTAGAGGTGTAACTTTGAAAGCACTTTCTCTATGCTTCTTGAATAACTGGCTGAACTTTTGAAGCACTGTTTCAGATGTGAGTTTTAAGCTGTATTTGTGAATTTGGGTTTATGTTTGGAAACAGGTTGAAAGTTAATAAAATTTCTGAAGAATTTGAGTTTATTGCTTGCTAAATATGAAGAACCAAAAAATTGTGCATTTGAAAAGTTATTTATAACTTGGATATAGTTAATATATCCGGTTAATTTTAAAGTCTTCCAACAACTTTATTACACTTTTCTCAGTTTTTTCCCCTTTGTTTTCAAAGAGTCCTTCTTTTGCTAAACAAGAGTCAACTTAAGATGGTAAATATGGGGTAGATAGGAGCCATTAGTGAGCTACGAGTTACTGGTAAATCATGAACTTTTCCTAGCTAGCATCCAGCCTCCTGAATCAATAGTTGCTCTGGATACTGCTGAGTGCTTCGACCCCTCAAAATTTGTTTAAAGCTAAGTGTTGCCCACGTCTCACTCTAAAAGTCAACCTCTCAACTAAATTATCATCACTCCAGGTTGAGGATAAGCATATCTTTCCAAACTTTAACACAGTTACCAAGCAAATAACTGCAGAAATTCTGTGTTGTTTCGCCCCAGCTGAATACTCTTTGGAACATGTTAGAAAAACTCATTTGTAATTTACTTTTTAGTCACAATTTGGATAGTTTTCAAAGTTAGAAAAAAGATTATTTGAAAGCCAGAACAAGAGGCAATAAAACACTTGCCTGACTGCTCAAACATGTTATTGGAACAGAGAGTAAATGTTTAAGTGCATTAGGCTCAGTGGTCTTGTATGTACAGCTGTCACTGTCAAAGCCACAGGCAACCTGACAACGCTTTGTCTCCACACACAATGCGAACATGTGTTCTTCTAAGACAAGCTTATTCTCTGCACAAACGCAACGGATCTAATCTAGGGAGACAGTATCTCATGCTATCTGGATGATCAAAAATAGGTCATGCCTCTCAAAAAGCAGTTTGAGCCATTTAATCTCCTCTCAAACTGTCTGAAACCTGAACAGAAGCTGCGCTCGCTTTCCAGCAAAGATTTCGAAAATGCCGGTTTTGTAGCAGACATGCAGTATTCCCCATCAGTGCAAGATTTCTTAAATACCCCCTGACATTGTGCAAAACAATTGTCAGCACAATTCTTTTTTTTTTATTCTCACAGCACAAGTTAAGCAGATGGGTAAAATCTAACTGTGAATCTGAATAAGTTTCCATCACTTGTATATTTCAGCTCCTGCTTTAGACTTGACCAGACAGCATCTACAACAGCATCAGCTAAAAGCCTTGTCATTTTACTCACACGCTACAGCGGATCAGTGATAATAAACGCTGGCCAAACTGACAGTATAATAAATAAAAAGAACTTTGACACCAACCTATTGCTGTGATCCAAAAAGTTTGATTTTCTCCCAGTCTCTTGATAGCTGAGCTGGTGCTGCGGCTTTGAAAGGTAGTCCCCAGGAATATGACATACTGTGCCTTTGACAGCCTCGAGATAAGCACCTGCGTTCGGGTCCCTTTTTACGTCACACCTCCCCATTCACAGCCCTTCAACATGATGCACATTTGCACATCAACAGCCACCAAACCCCCCCTCCCCCTGCCCTCCCCTCCCATCCCTCCTCGCTCTACTCCCACATCCGCAAAAAAACAACACACAAACAGGCACACAAGGAGGCAGATGCGCGCACTAGCCTCCATTCAGGCGCGCGGACGCTTCCACAGACGCCACAGATTTTTTTTCTTCTTTTTTATGAGAGCTCACTGAGGATGAAACTTACACTCAGGCTTGCACACAGGGGTGATCTTTTTCACTTCCACCAACTCAATCAGCTTTCTTTATGCACATCAGTTTTTGTTGTGTGCTTAAAAAGAATAAACTTTCACTTGCTTTGTGGTAAGACCGGGGCATATGCCCTCCTATGCTCCTCATACATCACTCATCATGCAAATGAGAGGGAATGTCACTCCTCAGCAGCAGATGGCCAGGGATGATAACAATGGCTCAACAGACCAGTTTCAGTGTCTATGACTTCATCGCTACAACACATGAAAAGTTGATTTCAGTGTTAAGAAAGATTTGCCTCCCTTTTAATGTTTGTAACTCTCTTACTCTTGGTTAGCTAAACATCAAGGGGATTTCTGTTTAAAGAGGATTCCCCATCTTTAAAGGGACCTGGAAATTATTGTTTTTTTGACTGCATTATGCCTTCTGGGATCTTACCTACTGGGTAGGACATTAACAGGGCCTGGGTCAGTTCACCCCTTTGCCACTTGGTACCCCCCATTTTGTAGCCACTCATTGTCATTTTGTCCCTTCTTATTTCCAATAACCCTGTAAACTTGTAAACAAACCCTTTAATACCCATGTATTCTAACCAGTACCTTTATTTTTCATTGTAATTAGACATTTTCATGAACTATGTAGCCAAATGGTCACAAGATGCTTAAAGCTCACATGTAGTTTAGTTCAGCTGTATACTATTGCTTAAAGACTTTGCATTACACTCTGTCCCAATGTATTTTGGTTCCAATCCCCGTTTGGGTCCTTTGACTCCTAGAAAACATGACGCCTGATGAAATTCTAATAACTCTATGTCTATATTGATAGCCTACTGCTGGCTAAATCTGACTTTTTCACCCATATATGAAATGTATCTTTTTTTTCCCCAAAAACCTCACAAATCAGGTTTGTTAAAATCAGACCCATCACTAATGTTCAGATTTGAAGGTTTCAGATTGATAACTTCATTTCCACCCTGTGCAGAATAACACCGCTTAAATGGGAATCAAGACCTGTGCATCTACATGGTACTTCTTGTAATTAACGTCAGTCTCCTTCAGAAGAGTTAAAAGATTTCCGAAAATTGCAGCAGATTCTGCTGATGAAGCTAGCCATAGCAAAAAAAAAAAAATTCAACAGACTCAAGTGTTAACATATAGAATCTAAATTTACCTCTATAAACATAGCTTCTTGTTAGTTATGTCATGTCCTCTTCTGCTAATCCAGATCACTTCAAGGACCTAGACTGTTCAAAATGGAATTTGATGGTGGTCAGCAAGAAAAATATAAAAAAGCTCTTAAGTGAGTTGTAAAAATGTTGAGCTATCTGGGCCAGAAAACTATGGCTAGCTCCATCAGCAGCATCTGCTGTAATATTCCGAAATATTTTTATTTATTTTAAAGAAGACTCACATTATTAACAAGAACTAGCATGTAGAGTTGGCGGTATTGACTCCCATTTAAGCACTGTTTTTCTGATCAGAGTATTAAAAAAAGTTACCCAGCTTGGTTTTTAAGGAATACAGTTTGAACCGAAGTTACGTGCTACTGACAAATATATTTATTGGAGTCATGTGACTGCATTTACTTACAGTAGATTATAATTAAAACATAGAAAATTACTTTCAATTGTAATTCCTAATTGAAATGTCAGAGACAAAATGACCTCCACACTTAGTGAGGGCTCACCAGAACAGTACACTGACAAAATATTTTTTTTTCTTATAAATGAATGTTTTGTAAACATGTTGATTGCAACATTTTCTAAGAAGTAGAAGCTGCTGTAACCATGAGAGGATTTATTTAAATAATCTTTCATGTAGCTAATCAATATGCAACTATTAAAAAAATTCACCAATTTATGACATCATAGCCCCACCTCTAATATAATTTTCAAACCCAAGCAGATCCATCATAACAAGAGCAAGTGCATACCCCAAGCCTTCTTTGTTTTTTAGTGTATTTCAGTGATGATGACACGTCACCACATACAGGCCTGGTTATCACTATGGGTAAAAAAATATTATTTTCATGTAAAAAAGACATGTAAACCTTGAAACCTTGCATACATGACAAAGACATGAATGTCAATATGCAATTCCAGGAATGAGATGATGTTGATCCAGCATTGATTCATTACAACCCAGCCGTACTCCAGGACCCCGATCAGTCCTGTCACAGTGAACCCAAATGTTAAGTGTGGTAAGATCTTTGACGAGCATCTGAGTGAACTTTGTATGGGACCAAAGTGTTCCACGAGCACGCTCTGGAAGATTAAAAAAAAAAAGAAAAAAAGAAAAGAAAAAAACAGCAATCCATTCTCATTTGTATGTGTAAAAAAGGCTAGTAGGGCAGCAGAACTGGCTCCAGCCCACAGGGCTACATCCTCCTAAATCTGACCCTGATTGCATACATTTCATGACTTGAAATAAACTTTAGCGGTAACTCTTGAACCAACATAAACACATGCATACACGTGGATATACTAATTAGTATGTACAGTAGGTCTATATCATTGACCTCATAAGTTCCACTAAAAAGCAAGTGTTCTTTGGTGACTACACAAACCCTCCTGCCCAGCGGTTATGCAAGTAATTGGGTGTAATTCCTCCCTGTAGGCCATATCACTCCCCCCACGAGTTAGTTCATACGGTTGACAGGGACAGGCAAGACTAAAAACAACAACGGGGAACAGCAGAAAACACAAATGCAGCTTCTTTTTTTAAAACACCTTCTCACCCAAAAGTGATGTCACCCTGCGTCCTGCTGACTCCTGTTCATACAAACCCCCACACCGGAGAGTAAACAGTGGAAGCGTTTAGCAAACAGGGCCAGATTACAATGACAAAGGCAATCACACTTCTGGGTGGAGCCTGGGGGTGACGGGTGGGGTTGGGTGGGGGTTGCAAAGGGGCGGTGGTTCAGGGTTTTAAATAAGTGATAGCCCCCTCCTCTTCAAGATCCCCCCAGCTGATGGTGAGGGGCCACCCAAACATGAATTGTGTCCCCCCGCCCCACCCCTTCACCACCATCACCACCCCTTGTCCTCAGGGGACTGACGTGAGAACACAATATGTAATAATAATGAATTTTCGGTTCTCTTTTTCTGTGATTTGTGCACTTGGTTATGCAAGGCCGGGGACTTGAGGACAGAGAATATCATTACTTAAGGTTTGGCAGTTGATCATCACCTTGTTTAATGCCTCATTTAAAAGTCAAATTTCTAACTGTCTTCGAGAGCCAATCCATGCTACACTGTGAAAAAGACATACAAAGAGAGCAGACATGCTCCAATTTACCCTCTTTCCCACCGTTTGTGTCTCGTAACTGTTCAAACACATCAAAGTGAGGAATAATCTATCTAAGAATCTTATTAAATAACATGTTCTTTGTTCACGAACGCAGACAATCTCACAAGCAGCTTGTTCGAGGGATGATTATTTCATGTTCCGGACTGTTTGAGGCAATAGAAATCAACTTATGTTCCGCAATCATGACACACTGAGAGAGAATAACATATTGAGGGCTACACAACAACACCATTACAAAATGTTACATTTTCTTTTAGCCCCAACATCTGCTCAAATCTAAAAAAAAGAGAGAGGGAAAACTCATTCAGAGCCGACTCACAACATAAACTAGTGTTTTGTCGAGCTATTTCGTCCACTGAAAATGTGGGCATAACTGGAGAGAGCTGATGGAGAAATGAAAGAGGAGTGGGTTGGACAAAATTACATGTCAAACAAGGGTTCACATTTAAAAAGTCCTGCTCATATTTGTAGAAAGTGTTTGATTGCATTTAGAAAGGTATTACAATGGGTCACATCTGTGTCTAAAAGCTTTTTGCATTCTGCTGCAAATTATGTAAGCAGTGCGAAGTGTCATGGCACCCTGTTGTTTTTGAGCACTATACCTTCCTGCTGTGAAACCTACACAAATATGTTTAACTCGATTCTTCTAATGCACGACAGGATCAAAATGTCAGCGGCGTAACTTCAGCGAACCCTCTCACTCAAAACACGCCGCCCGGTAATTTCAACAAAGCAAACATGACTAATTTCACATGGCAGCCCGTGCAGCCAGATAACAATGCACATCCACCCTGCCATTCAATGAGACAGATGTGTACAAATCTCTATCAAACTGTAGTTAATTTCTGCTATGATGTTTCAAGCCTTGGTCTAAAATGACAGATTCTTCTTGGTGGTGCTGAACCCTCATTGTGTAACCACTTGATGCCTGCTTGTTCATCTCACAAAGTCACATAAAAGGGGCTGAATTACATTTAAAAGAATATCTATTTGCATATGCAAATATGATGAGCCCAGCATAAGTACACGTTGATGCTGATATGGCTTCAGGATGTAGAACTACATTTATGTTAATGTCAACAGACGGAGAATCTTCTTTTGAAAATACAGTAAATTTTTCACGGGGATCATTATCTGTCAGTGTGTTTCATCTTAAAACCAGAAGTGATTAGATCAGTTCGCAGGAATCCCCTTGGGAGGAAAATTGCTTGTGACCATAGGCAAACTTGCAGCATATTTATATAATGTTCTTTGAAGAAGGTTTGATTCAGTTTTGGACAAATGTAGGGTGTTTTCTTTTTCTGCTCTGTTGTTCCATTCTGCCTTTTTGTCCCTTCCTAGTTTCATGCCGTACATTTGAAAGAAAAATGCCCGTACCAATCTTCTAAAAGCATAAGTATGACTTTTTTCTTTGAAGTTGAGTATTTTCATTAATTATGGACATAAATAGTCATTAGAATTTAGTTTTACACAGTTTTACATAGAGCATGCACAGCCGCTGTAGAGCTATGGATGCTCTGATGAAGGCGACAGTGAAGCCGAAGCTGTCAGCAAAAAGGTAAAAACAACTTTGCTGCTCTGTGTAGAAAAATAGAAATAGCTGATATAAGTATTTGTCCTTCATGTAGGTAAGGGATATGTGTAGTAGCCTTCAGGAAGTGGACAGAAACAGGTTGAGGAGGGGCAGTTCTGGCGGTCTATGTTTCAAACAGCCAGGGAAAAGCCTGGTCAATCTACACTTTATCTGGCATTTCAGGGAAAGGACTTTGAACAGTAGGAATGGTATGAGGGAATATTTTAACAACTTCTCGGGATATCTTTATGCCAAAAGCAGACCAATTGCAACCCCTGATCAAACTGAAGAAGTAACTGACCTCCTGCAGGTTAATATTATTTATTGGAGAGATTTAAACATTTAACAGACTATGAGCAGATTATAGAAAATCATTAAAAATTGTAGCTTTTGGGGGCGTCACGTTGCACAGTGGTTTAAGACAGACACCCCATGTTCAGAGGCCTTAGCCCTCGATGCAGTCGTCCTGAGTTCAACTCTGGGTCGAGGACATTTGCAGAGTGTCTCTCCCACTTCTGTAATGAATCCACTGTCAATAAAGGCCACTGTGGCCATGGCACCTTTAAAAAATGCCGGTTTTAAAACATCCTTCATTGGTCACAAAGTGATGAATGGTCATCACAAAACATCTCTTAGCAGACTGCTCCATTTCAGACCAAAGCTACCAAGGTGTAAACAGGGTCAGGTGCAAAATGACCTGCAGCCTTTAAAACTACAACCAGATGGTACAATGATTGCAAAGATTACTAAGCCAGACTTTAGTGAGGGGTTACCAGAGCATGAGCCAAGGCTTAGGAGGCCCTAACATAGTTTGTTTTTCTTTTTATAAATTGATGTTTTGCAAACATGGTATTGGTGCGAATATGGTATATATATATATATATATATATATATATATATATATATATATATATATATATATATATATATATATTCTGCTATGTTTTTGGTGTAATGTAATGTGACTATGTTACCTCAGCAGATACCGTCCGAGCATAGTTACTCAAAAAATTAAAATTTCCATTCAGGGGAAGACATTTTTAGAAATAAAGCCGTGTTAATGGGAAATCTCTTTAAAGGAAAAATATAGTATTTCTTTAAAACAGATCAGTACAAACCTATCAATTTATTTGAATTTGAATTTGTTAATGAAACTAGGTAATGGCAATTGGCTCTTACCTAAGAGCACACATATTCCTAAATCCGAACCTGATTGGATGTGCTATAAAAGTAGAAATTAAACTTATGAATTTTAAACCAAGGTAAATGTGAATATGTTAACCAGTAACCAATATGTGGATCCAAGTTATTTACCCTTTAAGTTCCATTAAAAGGCAATAGTTCTTTGTAATTGTTCTGTTCTTTTTTTGTATTTACAGGTCAGTCTAAAGAGGAGGCTTTTGGTTAAGATTGTGATTTTGAAATCTTAGTATAAGCTATATAGTGAATGCACAGAAGAGAATCTTTAACTATAATTCTTTTAATCAGGTAAAGACATTATAAATTTGGACTAAAATTTGGACTGAATCAAGTTAATAATATATCAACTGAGGGTTCTGACTGCAGGTCTTAATTCTAAGTATCCAAGCTGCAGTGGGTCACAGCTGGTTTCCTGCAATTATTATCTTAAACCGGGAGCATCTGATTGGTTACATTAAACAAATCGATGCTTGACTGGTCAGTCAGTCCCTTCCTTTTATAAGCAAGAGGCTGACTTTGTTGTGTCATTCAGAGGTGAGGTGCAGATCTGGGTGTCACTGGGGGTCCCTACCCCCCTTACCCAGGCAGGCTCACAATGCAGCAGACACGCCCATGAATGAGGAGATAGGAGCTTGGGTGCTTGGCCAAAAAAAGAGCATCTAAACAATGGTAACAGGTGTGCATAATGTGTGCTTTGATAATGACCTTGGTGGCCATAATAGTATGTCTAGACACAACTAAAAATAAGCATTTCTGTCTGGGGTCCTCACTGCTAAAAAGATCAGATATGGGAGGAGATTATTAGTCTTTCAAATAAAAAAAAATTGCCTTAGCTTGATGGCTTCAAGGAAATATGATTTTCTATGACACTACAAGCACGAAGGCATCAGAAAAAGTTAAGCCTATCACTCAAAATATTTGTATAATAAGCTAAAATTATCTTGAGTATTTGGAGATATGCTCTTGAATAAATAGAAAAAACACCATTAGCGTGGATGGCTTGCCATTTCTGATTGCGCCAGATACAGGAAGCTTTGTGACATAAACCAAAATGCAAATGCCCTTTGAACGAAAACAAAGAAATTGATTATGAAGTAAGTTTCTCCAGCACAAGTAGCTGCCTTTGAGTGATTAATGGGGGCGGGTCATTGATTTGCTTTTGTTTAGGATCTTGGTTAACTTTCTAGATACACAATTATAATTTGTTTCCAAACAATAAATCTAATTTGGCTTGAGCGCGGTAAACTTCCGTATGGCCTCTTCTGTGTTGTTTTACATCTGAAATTGGTTGTTATCAAAAAGCACGGCATGCTGTCTGCTGTTTCTGTTTATATTTGTTACCTTTCTGATTAGATATTGTTTTTCTCAGTGTATTGGAAGGTGGGGCCCTTTTTAAGAATCAGAGCACTTGTTTGCTGAGATCCTGTGTGACTTGTCTATGATAAGAGTTAATCCCCCAGTCATACATCATCTTTCATGATGCCAAACGCTGTCTTCATGTTGTCTGAAACATGCCAAAAAGTGTTTATAGAGTAAGCTCAGAGTGATCTTCATACAAGCAAAAGGTGAGGAAAATGTTCTTGGGATACTGCAGCACAATGCACTTTATTTTTCTGCATATTTGCAAATCAAATGACAGTGTTACAGACCAGATTATTGAGAGGATTTTTTTTCTACAGCTTTAAAACTTTGAAAACTTCCACAGATCCAGACATTTATACTTCCCGATTTCTCGCATCATCTCTCCAAGATAGTGATAATACGATTTCTGTGTTTTTTGCGCTGTTGAGAAACAAACTGGATTATGAGCAGATCACTACATAAACAGCTTTCTAAAAGGAGGCAGCTATTTTAAAAAAGGCTGAAGAAATGCAAAGAGGGATTTAAATTTTAATTTGAATTTATTCCAGCAAGTGAAAGGTTCTTTTGAGAGGGGATTTCAGCAAAGATGATGGTATTTAAAAGTGATAAACAAGCATCTAAACCTCCAGTGGAAAAACAGTCGTTTTGCCTCTTCTTTCTAGTGTAGGGGGGGAATTGGGCTCGCTTTGGTCACATCCAAAGAAATAAGAATAAGTAATAGTCGTAATTAAAATGTAAATAAGTTAGATTCGTTGAGATTTTTCAACTGATTTCTCTCATAATTTGTGCAATTTACATTTAGTCTTGACACACCTTGTGGCTCTGAATGAATAGCTTATATGTCCTCAGGTGCAAATTCCTCCTCTCTGTGTACTTGGCATTGCATGTTTTATACTATATTGGATGCTTAAAAAATATTTCACACTTATCACATGCAATTTACATCACATGACAGAGAAACACCAGGCAAAGTTAAAAATTAAATGCCTTACAAATCAGAATTTGTGTTAATTACGGGTTGTTGGTTTTGTTTCCGGGAGTACATTTGGGAATAAAAATCAAATTTTTGGGGGGAGAGTGATTCACTTTGGGCAGCCACTCATCAAATTTGTGTGACAAAGAGCGATTAACCAAGCCTGTCAACTGTTATATTTGTAATATGGGGATTATAATGCTGTGACTGGATTTCAAGTGTGTCTATTCTCCTGCGGATGACCACTAAACTTAAGCAGAGAAACCTATGCCACACAAGAAAGACAAAGAGTTACATCATTTTTGTAGAACAGTTAATCCGATCATGGACAGTGTGTGTGCATTTGCTATCTTCGGAAAATGCCAGCAAAGGCGCTAAGTAAACCTATTTTACAAGACTCCCTCACAAGGATACAGTGCCAGTATCGGGATAAAAATTTCACACAGCAGCATGGCTCAGTCACATAACCTAAGCAGGCTTAGGAAAATGGAACACAACAAAGTGTTGCACTTTCTTCCCCGCATGTCTTTTACTGCACACACAAAAAAATGTTGCTCAAATGAGTGATGTGGAGTTTCACATTGAAAGCCAGCGAGAACTAATGGCTGACTAGCATGGAGATACTGTTGTTGATGCTCGGAGTTGTTTAAAATGGTAGATTATGGAAGTGTGCACCTGGCATTCTGTGGACTAGCCTGGCAACACTCCTCCCTTATAATTATAATGAACACACAGTAATTCAGGGTTGAGGCTGAAATACGAATGATGTCCTTTGAGACAGCTTGTTTTAATGGCTATGCAGAAGAGTTCCTAGAAGTGCAGATGGCAGATGCAATGCCTTTGAAGCTGTTTACAGATTGTGCACAACAAGGTATGGAAAGACCCCTGGTGTGAGGCCATATTACTTTAGTGTGCTCCTCAATTATACCATATGGTAATCAATATAGAGTATATGCAGTACGAATACAGGAATACTGATACCATATTATGAAAACAGGGTTAAATTTGTATGGTGACACCTTTAACCTTACATGTATTACATTGCATTTTTATTTAACCAAATAGCCCACTATACTGATTTTGTCCACACAGGGGTGCCTTTTCTTGAGTTCCAGTGCAGTTTTTAGTACTACAGGTGAAATGCCAGAGGTTCTGCTATTTTAATGTGCTAAAATACAAATGCTGCCTTTTACACAGGAGAGAAAATAAGAGAAAACACCGAATCAAAAATGTAATGCGAAATAAAGAAGGGGCGATGCCAGACATGGACAAGGCCAGAGCTATTTATTGATGCTGTACCGTTTATACCTACATATTCAGTAGAACACCCCTTTAACCAAAGAAAATATGACCAGCGTTTCACATTATTCATACAAATATTGAAACAAAGATGTAATCTCTGAGCTAAAAGCTTTTTTAGAGCGAGAGAACACAATTGGGTTCTGACTGTAACTCTGCTTAAAATGAGTCACCTGATTCATGTACTTATAACAGTGACTCCTCATTCAGATTCTTTCAGCAATAGATATAGAAAAATCAAGAATAAAATTAAACTTCAGTGTCAAGTATTGAAATAACTTTAAAGTCAAAAACCAGTTTCAGATAAAACATCAGGTCATTTTAAAATATTTATTTTTATGTTTTTACCAGATGTACAGAGTGTTGGAAGACTAAAGCAAAGATAAAATGATCACCTGTCTAAATTTGTAGACAATTTTTATGTGCGGTGCCACAAGGTTCTGTTTTAGGTCCTCTTGTTTTCCCTTATATATGTTGCCACGTGGTAATCAGATCAACCATAATCCAGCAGTATGTCACATTTCATTGTTATGCAGATGATTTGCAGATGTATTTACTGTTAAGGCCGGGATGTAGTAATTTACAAAATTCCTTCTTTGACTGCATCTCTGCAATCAAACAGTGGCTAAACCACAACTTTTTGTTTTTAAACCCACAAGAGATGTAATGGGTTTTATTTGGTGACAAAGCTGCCACTGCCTTTCGAGTTCTGAGTGCGAAATTCAGCAACTTGGTCCAAAATTTATAGGGGTCATATTTGACAAGGATTAGAATTTGATTTAAAAAAAAATCACCTTTGTAGTTTGGTCTGGCTTTTATAATCGATGCCTTCTCGCTAAGGTGAGTTTTTATTTAAGTGTGATCTAGAGAAGGATGTTCATGCTTTTATCAGTTCCAGAACTGCAACACTCTTTATGTCAGTGTCAAGTCATTTTTTTAATCGTCTCCAACTTGTTCAGAACACAGCAGCTCACATTTTACCTCATACTCCCAGACAACACATTACACCTGTTCATTGGCTTCCTGCCCATTTTACAATTGATTTAAAATTTGTATTATTTGATTTTAAAGCTCTTAACGTACTTGTTCCCCTTTATCTGAGTTATTGAGTTTCTCTAGTCGCAGCAGGTCCTTGAGGTCAGACAGTCATCATTTACCTTCAGTTCTATGGACAAAGTACATATGTTGGGATGACCGAGTTTTTCTGTTGCCAGACCTCGACTTTAGAGTCAGCTTCCACTAGATCTTTGATCTGTAACTGAACTTGACCTTTTGAATCACATTTCAATACTTTTTATTCAGGCAGGCTTTAAATACTTAAAATGTGGTGGCACTTATTGTTTTATCTATCTTGTTTATTCTATTTGTTTTACCTACCTTGGGTTTAACCTGCTTTTTTATGCTTTCATATACATATTGATTTGTTTAAGCACATTGGTTGCCTATATCTTAAATGTGTAAAGGGCTATATAAATAAATTATTGATTGATAGAAGTTTTTAAATAAAAATAATTATTGCTCATAGTATTGTTGCTTCTTGCCAGTCTGCTCTCTATAAAGTAATCTTGCTAGAGTCTAGCACCCTGATTTTACCATTGTCTATGGGCTCAGTTAGCTAGCCTGCACTCTCCTGCTTTCCATAAATGTCACTTTGCCTGTTAAAATGCAAAACTATGCTTTCAAAAAAGTATTACATTAATAATAGTAATGGGTGACACACCTTTAGTTGGCAATATGTTTGACCACACAACCATTTAGCGCGCTATGTTTTTTAATTGTGTTATTCTAATTTTTAATCTTTACTTTGACTAGTTCAGCATGTGAGTTGCCTTTAAATAAAATGTGTTTTTATGCTTTGGGCTTCTTGAGTTTGAGTTGTCAGGGGTTAACCACACCCTGAAGTGGACATCTATTGGCTGTCTGTAGGCCTGCTTATCATGAGCTGACGTTGTAGTGGCAAGGGCAAGATGAGTTTAGGATGAGCGGTGAGTTGCAGACAGTGTTGCCAATTTAGCATTTTGCCACTAACTTTTGCAAGTTTTTAGACCCCTTCAGCGATTCATTTTCAAAAAAGCCACTAGCAAAAAATCTAGCGACTTTTTCTGGGGTTATTGGAGAGTTTTGGGTTACGCATGTATCCTTGTTACTCTCACTGAGCAGCGGTGCAGCTGTGGCCTCACGTCTCAGAACGTTCACAGCAGGCAGGGACTCTGCGCGCTGCAGTTCTGCCTGCCCCAGGTCCATCTGGACTCAGAACAGATATTTACCCCACTGAGTCCAGAATGCTAATGAAGCACGCATACTACTACAGTCGTGGCCAAAAGTTTTGAGAATGACACAAATATTAGTTTTCACAAAGTTTGCTGCAAAAATACTTTTAGATCTTTGTTTCAGTTGTTTCTGTGATGTACTGAAACATAATTACAAGCACTTTATACGTTTCAAAGGCTTTTATTGACAATTACATGACATTTATGTGAAGAGTCAGTATTTGCAGTGTTGGCCCTTCTTTTTCAGGACCTCTGTAATTCGACTGGGCATGCTCTCAATCAACTTCTGGGCCAAATCCTGACTGATAGCAACCCATTCTTTCATAATCACTTCCTTGGAGTTTGTCAGAATTAGTGGGTTTTTGTTTGTCCACCCGCCTCTTGAGGACTGACCACAAGTTCTCAATGGGATTAATATCTGGGGAGTTTCCAGGCCATGGACCCAAAATTTCTACATTTTGGTCCCCGAGCCACTTAGTTATCACTTTTGCCTTATGGCACGGTGCTCCATCGTGCTGGAAAATGCATTGTTCTTCACCAAACTGTTGTTGGATTGTTGGAAGAAGTTGCTGTTGGAGGGTGTTTTGGTGCCATTCTTTATTCATGGCTGTGTTTTTGGGCAAAATTGTAAGTGAGCCCACTCCCTTGGATGAGAAGCAACCCCACACATGAATGGTCTCAGGATGCTTTACTGTTGGCATGAGACAGGACTGATGGTAGCGCTCACCTTTTCTTCTCCAGACAAGCCTTTTTCCAGATGCCCCAAACAATCGAAAGAGGCTTCATCAGAGAATATGACTTTGCCCCAGTCCTCAGCAGTCCATTCACCGTACTTTCTGCAGAAGATCAATCTGTCCCTGATGTTTTTTTGGAGAGAAGTGGCTTCTTTGCTGCCCTTCTTGACACCAGGCCATCTTCCAAAAGTCTTCACCTCACTGTGCGTGCAGATGCGCTCACACCTGCCTGCTGCCATTCCTGAGCAAGCTCTGCACTGGTGGCACTCCGATCCCGCAGCTGAATCCTCTTTAGGAGACGATCCTGGCGCTTGCTGGACTTTCTTGGACGCCCTGAAGCCTTCTTGACAAGAATTGAACCTCTTTCCTTGAAGTTCTTGATAACCCTATAAATTGTTGATTTAGGTGCAATTTTAGTAGCCACAATATCCTTGCCTGTGAAGCCATTTTTATGCAACGCAACAATGGCTGCATGCGTTTCTTTTCAGGTCACCATGGTTAACAATGGAAGAACAATGATTTCAAGCATCACCCTCCTTTTAACATGTCAAATCTGCCATTCTAAGGACTATGCAATTCATCTGATCACTGTTCATAACATTCTGGAGTATATGCAAATTGCTATTATAAAAACTTAAGCAGCAACTTTTCCAATTTCCAATATTTATGTAATTCTCAAAACTTTTGGCCACGACTGTACAACACCAAAAAATACTAAATACAACACTATTCAATGTGGCGTCAATTTCAACATTCTGTGGGTTTAAAATGTTGGTATGGTCAGGAAGTCATTCCAACTTAATCTTTCCAACAGCCATAAACACACAACGTAACTTAACGGATGAGCAGCGCCACTTGGCCATAGCGCCTTCGGGTCGGTGGCAGCCAGTCAGATGTTACACTTGTTGTGTCTCAAAGTGTCATCAGCAGACTTGCATCAAGACACAGAACTACTGGCAGAGTTTGTGACAGACCCAGGAGTGACAGAACGCAACGATGACCAGTACCTAAGGACCTATGCACTCAGACATCGTCATGCAACTCCCACAAAGCTGCAGGCCCATTTACGAGATGTGAGGGGTATTAGGGTTTCCAGACAAACCATTTGTAACCGACTCCACCGCTTTGGCTTGAATGCCAGACAACCGTTGCAGATGACTCCACTGACACCAAGACACTGCCATGAACATTTGCAGTGGGCACAAGACCATGTGACCTGGACAATGCAGCAGTAGTCTACCATTGTTCACTGACCAGTGTCGGGTCACCTAGCACAGAAATTATGGTCGTTAGCGTTGCTGGAGAAGGCGAGGTGACCGATACGCCAAGGTCAACATGGTCCCCAGGGTTAGCTTTGTTGGAGGAGGTGTAACAGTCTGGGCAGGCTTCACCAGTCAGTGTAAAACTGATTTGATATTGTAGATGGCTCTGTCACTGCACGTTCTTACCTCATAGACATCACAGAACCCAACATCATCCCCCAATTCCGCCAGCATACCCCCAACCTTCTGTTCATGGATGATAATGCTCCACCACATTGTGCCAGAATTGTCACAGCTCGACTTCAGGAAGTCGGACTGCCTCATATGGTTTGGCCAGCAATGTCCCCTGACCTGAACCCAATAGAGCACGATTTGGACCAGCAGAAGCAGAAACTGGATGATCGTACCCCACCCCCACGTGACTTGGCAGAACTGCATGTAGCAATTGTGGAAGAGTGGAACTCATTGCCTCAGAATAACATCATGAGGCTAGTGAGGAGCATGAGACGTCGCTGTCAAGCTGTCATTGCGGCAAATGGTGGAAACACCCGCTACTGACATTTTCAATTGTATTTGGGGCTACCCTTGTTGTTGTCTACATTTTTGGGTAATAAATACTACACTAATGAAAATGGTGTTTCTTCTGTGTTACGACTTTAGTCGTAAGTTTCCTTTTCTTTCACAACATATCTTGTCTTCAGGTGCCTTTTGATGATTGGTGCGTCCAGACGGAGACTACCTGTTGATTGGCTGCTGCAGAGTATATAAGGCCTTTATGTCAGAGCTGTCCTCATCCATCCTCAGCTCACTCCAACCAACCAGACTCGCAGCCCATTGTTTGTTAAAACATCTTTAGAACGGGTTGGGTTGCCATTTAAGTTTTGTAAGTTTTCTCCTGTGCTGTTAGTTTAGGGAGGTAAGGTTTGTGTCTTTATGTTGTTTATTTTTCTTGAGGTAAGATCACTCTTGCGTGGTAGTTTCCTTTTGTTTGTTATGTTGGCCTAAGACTCACCCTGAAGCTTAAATCATCAGTGATGTTTATAAAGAAATAAAAAAAACTGTAATATTTTTACATCTGTGTCCTGGCCTGCTTGAAGTCTGTTGGAGGATGGATCATCTTTTTTTTTGTTGCGACCTGTACACTTCTAGGCGGTCGTAACATTCTGATTCATTATTAGTAATATCAAAGGATACTTTTACTTATTTCATAAAAATTCAGGCCAAATAGGAATAGCACTCATGTAAATAACAATATTTCCAACTTATTGTGTGAGTAGTGTATATATATATATATATATATATATATATATATATATATATATATATATATATATATATATATATATATATATTTATATATATATATAGAGAGAGAGAGAGAGAGAGAGAGAGAGAGAGAGAGAGGGAGGGAGGGAGGGAGGGGGGGTATTTCTGCAGTGCCCAATTTGCAGTTTAGCTACGTTTCTCAATTTTTGTCCATTTTGATAATCATACATCTGAACATTAGAGAGAAAGAGAGAGTGAGAGAGAGAGAGAGAGAGAGAGAGAGAGAGAGAGAGAGAGAGAGAGAGAGAGAGAGAGAGAGAGAGCTTTAACATACAAATATACATCACAGGCTGTAAGTTTTCTTTAGTACAACTCAAATTCCAATTTACACTTAAAATAGAAAAATTGTCACACTTTGGCAACAGGTTTGGACATAGGAATCCAGCAATTCTTAGGTGGTTTGCCATTTTTTAAAATGCTCCTGACTTCATAAACAACTCTTTTCTGCAAAAACAGTACTGTGCACAATTCTTTAATATTTTCCTTATTCTTAGGCCAATATTTGGCACTTTTTTGATAGGTGCAACCTTTTTTTCATTTTGATTGTGAAATTGTACCAGAGCACATAAAATATTTTCTCTTTTATGTCCCCCAGTAAAATAGATATGGCAATAACTATGGAATAAACTTCTGCTCTTTTAAATTATACTTTTAACACAAATTATGCTATGATATTGTTGGAAAGGTTCAAGGGATTGCACCTGTTTGCACTTTTCAAATATTTAACCAATGCATTTTCATGCCTTTATGTACACCATAGTTATAGTGTATCTCTCTCCCTGGCACAGTTCCAAACTCATATAAAAAGGAGTGCAGAGTCTTTGAATCAGACCACTGCTGTGATACAAGAGCAACAAAAATGTTCGCTCCAAGAAAAACTTTTGCCGCTTCTAAGTCGCACAGGAGCCACATTAGCATGTGAAAGGAATAAACAGGAGCATTCTCAGTTACACACTCCACCTGGCTGCAAACCAGCGTCCTTGTCAGAAGTCCACCCACCGCACTGGCTAACACTGAAAGACCTCCTGGGGACCGCAGTGACCATTCACTCGCTCCTCTCTTTTTCCCATGCACCTGTGACTGTTTTTGTGTTTGCTATTTTTCGCTTTGTCTTTTTCTGGCAACACTGTATCATCGGAGACACACTTTCCCTCAAAAGGAATTCTTCTGCCCAACAATGTGGTTTGTTTGTTCACCGGATATGGCAGGCCAAAGAGTCAAAGCAAAAAAACACACAAAAACAAGTCACCACAGAAATAATTAAAATTGCCACAAGAAAAAAAAAGCCAGATGATTCGGTAGTGTGGCCGAACTCGAAATAAGAAATAAGGTACTCTTTACCAACTGGTTTCTTGGCAAGTTGGGGGTCTTCACAGGTGCAGTTGGAAAGGCTCGCCTTTTTACTCTCGTCGGACAGCTCATCCGGCTTCTCCATGGTCCTGGACCTTAGAGAGCTGCTTTTCCATTTTCCAAAGGACTTTGCCACAATCGCTTTGTCCGCTCCTTTCATTGTTTTCTGTAAAACACATTTACAGCATGACTTCCCAGGTTTATCCCTCTTGTGAGCCATCTGCCCCCTTTTTTGGCTCTCAGTAAACCTGGGCTCATCTTTCCCAGACCCAAAGTAAAAGAGAATTAGGGCATTGTGTGCATATGCATTCTCTTAAGCATTCCAGAAAATGTCCTGATTGCCCTGGCATCTTTTTGTTAGAGAGCGTTTGGACATTGTTTTCCTCTCCTGACATTTTTCAATTCAGTGCTGGGAGACTCGTGCTGATTGAAACTGTATAAAACAATACTTTGCAAAGTACAAAAACACAGTAAATAGTGGATGGAAATAGAAAAAACAAACAAACATGTTTTCACATTTAATCCAACTTAAAGGAAATAAAAATAGCACATTATGCCCTAATTGAGTGCTCTACAGTCCGCAAATACTATTACAAGGCCGATCAGGATTAGCAGAGGAACATACCTAGTTATCTATTTCTGAGTGCCAAGACTGCTAGCAGTGGGCAACTAAATTTCAAAAGCTGGCAAATCCAGTTGTCTCCTAAATACAGAAAGTACTTAAATCCGCAGCTAACAGAAGAAAAAGAAGGATAAAGGGTGCTCTGCATATCACCAAAAAGCTTGTGCACTTTTCAGAATCACTGGCTAGGTTAAACAAATATGCTAAGTAGAGATCAAAACAATCCTTTGATCTGCAGCCTAGCTTCCAGAGGAATGGCTTGGCTGTTGTTGTAAATAACTTGTATAAATCTATACACCATTTGCCTTCAGGTAATATGAAAAGTGCCAGGAATTCTCAGGCAAATACCTTGTGGTTAGGAAATAGATCAGATAAAAGCATATAAATATTTCAGAAATCCTGCAATTTGTAATTTTCTGCATTGTAGCCTAGATTTTTAACCCCCCTTCCTCGTTTAGTCATTACATTTATTTCACCGTACCATATAAGCATGACTGAGTACGATCAGATAACAAAAGAAAAACCACTTTCTATCCGTTTCTGTTTTGTAGTTTGGAAAAGTGCTCCTACCTCCAACATGCCATTCAGGTCAAACACAGTGTAAAACATTGTGCTAAACTTCATACAAAAGAGGCTTGAAGAACCAGAATGCAGAAGCTATGCAACTTGCTGACTAACTTTGCCCTCTGTTTTGATCAGCCACACAAAGAAAAACGCTGTCCATTCAAAACAGACAGCATAACTCTTTTCAGAGGGGTGGGGTTGGGGAATGGAGGGGGGGGGGGACCGTGAACAAACGAGGCCATGTCCTGAGCTGCAGTCAGCTTCCCGTCAGGCCTGAACAGTGCGCAGTGAGAGCCGAAGGGACTGGGACCGGTTGACACCACATTCAGGCAACAGAACAACTTTTGTGCACTCTGTCTTCTTCTAGATTATTTATCCCTTTTTATTCCTAACATTAGACATGTTTGCTCCTTTGAAATAAAGTATTTTCTACCTCCGTCTTCTTGGTCGGTTCAATGTTAAAACCTATTAACAAAAAACACATAGCCACATTATGAAAAACTGAAACCCATTCTTATTTGAAAGGAAAACCTGGCATGAAATAATGAACTTACTACTAACCATTTTATACTAACTAGTTCACCTAAATACATTTTAACCTGCAGTGGCTTCAATTAAACCAAACCAGGTCGCCTGACAAATTGCATCATGGTAAATTATGCACCAAGTTAAGAACTAACTTCATGTTTAGTTTTGATTCACAGCGGTTCAGATAATTACATTTTTACATTTTTTATTGAATATTAGTTTTAGAATAAATTGGTGAAAAATAATAACCAGGATACAAAAACATGCTGTGTTCCATACACTGATGATCATTTTGTAAATAAGTTGATTCTGCTAATGTTGTGCCGATGACATATTGTGCCATGTGATTTTTATTTGTGTTTATCTGGTTGCCCCTACTCTGTCCATTAAATGTAATTAGTCTTTTGTTTGCTGTTGCATGACTGTTGTTACAGACTCTCTATCCACAACCTCACACATAGTCTGAAAGCTCAGTTCATTTGCCCTTTATATATAGGCATATCAGCAATTAATATATGTCTCGGATTTAGATACCCCAACGCTGTTGATAACATCCAACTTTTTATATATAATTCCCTGTAATCAAGTGCTTACAAGTTAAGTAAGCAGATAACACTGGTAGAACATGAAAAAATTTAATAAAAATTGTCCACACTCTAAACAGTTAGGTATATCTTAGGAGAAAGAAGTATTGTGTTTACATAAAAACATGCCATGTAACCTAAGAGTTGCCGGTTCCAGTCCCCGCTCTGTCTGCTTTGGGCAAGACACTTCACCTGCCTTGCCTACTGGTGGTGGTCAGAGGACAGCAGCCTTGCTTCTGTCAGTGTGCCCCACGGCAGCTATGGCTACACTGTAGCTTAACATTACCAGTGTGTGAATTTGTGTGTGAATGACTAAATGTAGAGTGAAAAGGTCCTCGGGACTAAATAAAGCGCTATTTACAGGCCATTTACTATTTTTATCTGCTGTATCTCTACAAATCATTGAAACTTGGAAAAACAAATGTTTGCACTAAATGTGTAAAAACCCCAACATTTAGACCCAGTTTCAAGGAAAAATAATAGATTGAAAAATGAATTATGCTCAGGTCCGGTTATAACTGATGTTAACCTTTTCATGAGAAAAGGTTAATATAAGTAGTTAAAATACAAACGTAAAATATCAAAATAGTAAAGAATTTACTCAATAGAATGCATGTCACACTAGTATTTACAATACCCAGACAAATTCAAAACCTCTGGTAATACCAACTGAGTTTTGGTAAAACGTTCTCTTCTGTTGCCCCATATCTTGGTATTTGACTTTTCTAGCCATGCTGCTATCTTCTTGGGAGAAGAGATGTTTTGTCTTAACAGGGCTTTCCTAGCTAAATAAAAGCTTTATTGTTATTAGCCTGCTCTAAAATTATTGCCACCGCCCACAAACATATGTAAAACGACCTAAGGGGAAATAGTTTGAATTGGTGACGATGTCTCTTTCTTGCGGGTTTGGAGATTTTTTTTTTTACTTGGTCACCATCATCCTTGCTGCGTGGGGATGGTTGGATGATCTTGGTTTCCTTATCCAGAATGTTTGTCAAACTTCACCTTGTTTTAAACAGTTTATTGATGCTCGAACTGTAGATATGGGCAAGTTTAGTCAAGTAGCAATTTTATACCATGTTATGATGAACACCCATCTATCTCACTTGACTGACATGCTCTTTAGTCTTTCCTAATTTGAAGTGTCATGATATGTATATTCCCCAGAGAAACAGGAATATACATTGGAAGTACCTTAACACTGATTAAACCAAAGAAGTAAATTATAAAAATTCTTTAGTTATAAAAAACAAACAAAAAGAAATTGTCATGGGTACCTGCGATGGACTGGTGACCTGTCCAGGGTTTACCCTGCCTCTCGCCCGATGATTGCTGGAGATGAGCACCAGCCTGCATAGGACAGACATTTTAGATGATGGATGGATGGATGGATGGATGGATGGATGGATGGATGGATGGATGGATGGATGGATGGATGGATGGATGGATGGATGGATGGATGGATGGATGGATGGAGTGCTGATATTTTGACCAACTGTGATTTTGTTATAAAAAATTGCTTCTTAATGTGTGAGTATTTTCCCTACAGAATAAATGTACTGCTGTTCCAGATACAGTTAGATTTTTCTACATATTCTACTGTGAGATTTTGCTACTGACATAAAAAAATGGATGCATTGTAAAGCTGTTTACACATCTTTAGCGGGGCTGTTAACAATTGTGGAGGGTGTTGTATGAGCCAGGGTGACTTTTAAGAATAATGCAAATATTTAAAAATACTAGACTGAGTGCTGTTAAAAATAAAATTGCACAATTTCAGGGCAACCAACTAAAATCAAAAGAGTTTTAAATCTTATTATGCATTTACAGGATAAAATAGGATGTTTAACCAGCTCCTCTAGAGTACTGAAAAGCAATTTTGAGAGGGAACAGAATGTACCATATTCTTGACCCGTCTGCCTCAGATGCTTGCTGTATATGGAACTGAATACTGGACGTGAATTGTATCATTCTCTGTGTCAACTTGTTAGATGGCAGTTGCTGTAGTGGAGTGGTGAGAGCGGCACATATGCATTATAGGAGAAAATTGTGAAATGACAGATTCCGGGTGTGATACTGAGGGAATGACTAACTAATAGGAGGGGTGCTCCAGGCTGTTAGCTTTGAAAAGCAGTTTGCACATTACTTTATCTTGTCAATCAGATTCCTGGAATGGAAAAGGTGACTGATAACTTGAATTAATTATTTTCTTATTGCATGCATGTGTTAATTCATGTTAATTTATGTCCCTTACAGGCCCAAGCCAGAATATCCAGAGTAAAGCGCCACCTCTGGCACCCAGATCGCCACACCACTCTCTTTGCATATATTTATATCAAATGAAAGACTTTTTTAAAAAATCCTGTTGGAACAAGGACTGACTGCCAAATGTGATTTTTGAAATGTACTTTTAAGCTGTTCATGCTTTCTGCTTGCATTTTTTCATAACAACTGAACAACATAGAGCAGTATTTATGGCTATGATGGGATTGGAAAGTTACAGATTTTTTAAAGCAAATCCTACCCCTTCAAAACACTATTATTCTTATAGGGATTATAACTCATGTAATGCAGGGTTCAAAACTACAAGGATTCTTTAAATAAACACATTTTAAATTATTTTGATTATTCCCTGTAGTTAATTAGACAAAGAAAGGTTTGCTGATATACCTTGCTTATAGGTTTTGGGACACATTACAAAAGCAGCAGCAGTTTGATGCAATGCACAGAACGCAGTTTGTACAATTTAACTAAACATCTTTAAACATTTTAACAAATTTAACTTCCCCTGAACACAGAGGATAAGAGGAAAATCATCCCTCTGATGAGAACAGAAACAGCAAGAAGTTCTAACAAGGAAAAGCCTGCCAGGTGGCGAACTGGCTGCACCAACAGAACGCACAATCTGTCTGCTTCTCCTTCCAAACCATTGACAGCTGCCATCACCAGCCTTGCACAGTCACACTCAGTGGCTCCTCAGCTCCCTGCCCATCCCTCTTTAGTGTTTCCTGCTAACCTCAGAGACAGGGTCACCTGGCCCCCTAGTTTCCCGTCTGTGGGGCCGTGCTGGCCCCCTGGAGACCTGCCTGCACAGGGATGCGTGGCTAACAGGGGTCTATCGAATCCCCTTTAATATACAAACTAAAGGGATATTCCTCTGACCTGAGACCATAGTTTTTTTTCCCCTAACAGTGAAATCCAAAAATATTTCAGTGATGTATGATAATGAGACTGGATGACCACTTTTTGATCTGCTGATGATTTGATATTAAGCGCTATCACAGAAAAAGAGGTCCGTATTCAGGCTGTCTTCAGTCAGTTTGATTCTTTTTTGTTTAATCCAAAGCTTGATGGAAGATTGTTCTGCTGAACCCGTTTTTTGAAATAATCACATAGTTTTAGCGTTTGCTTGAATAATACTTCTATTACTGAGGGAAAAACCAAAGCACGCAGATGCACAGAGGCTAAAGTGAAGAGTGTTCCACAAAGCAAGCCTTGCAACCGGTCTAAAAATAAAACCTGGCAAAGTTATTCTGATCCCTTATTGGTCCCATAGTTTGATTTCACATTTAGCATTTGCATTCCCCTCCGCATAAACATTTCATTCTTCCCCTCCTGCAGTACAATGAGACTTGAGTGACTTTGGCAGCAGATTTTGGATCGGTGCTCCTGAATCCACCAGTGTATGTTATCAGCAGGTAAACAAGCTTTCGAACAAAGCCATAATGGAACTGCAAGCGGCATAAAGAGGCTCATCTCAAAAGCTATACAGCCCATCAAAGCTGGTGTCATTTCCTCAACACTGCAATGCAGCTGGAAAATGCATGGCTGTTAGTTACAGTTTAAATCGCCTGTCTATTTTCAGACACTTCAGAACTATTTGTATTGATTATTTTCTTGTCAGTAAGCAGT
Organism: Valencia hispanica; assembly: GCA_963556495.2. NCBI lineage: Eukaryota > Metazoa > Chordata > Actinopteri > Cyprinodontiformes > Valenciidae > Valencia > Valencia hispanica. Next base: position 23,436,300 of record OY747712.1, on the reverse strand, counting down.
CAGATTACCAAATAAAACAACAGATTTTAATGTTTGCTCAGATTCTTTCCCGTTTTGTTCTGTGGTGGGGAATCAAAAACTGTGTCATGCACTAAATTAAGGGGATTTGCACTACAGGGTATTTGAATAATTATTTTTCCACTGGAAATGAAATAGTTCTGTCTATATTTGGGCGGATTACTGACGCCATTGAACTTAATGTGAAAATAATTTGCTCTTTAAGCACACAGTAAAGGCTATATCCTCCACTTTCTGCTCACCAGATGCAATCTTGTTAACCGCACGCCTGGATGCTTGTCACCAAACTTTCCACACATTTGCCTTTTGGGTACAGCTCAGATGCACAACTGAAACCTACGCACTTTCTCTTCCCAGCAAGTGGAGATACCTCAAAGCTTTCCTTTCACATGCTGCATTATCTCTGTGGCAGTAATTATCCATAAAACTATGCCATCAGATGGTTCTGATTTCCAATCTGAACCCAATAAATGTGTCTAAATTTTGAATTATCATATTTATGTAGATATGTGTTACTAATAGTGATTATGTTCGTCATGTGGGTAGAAAATCAACCATTCTTACATTGCGCATTCTCACATATTTCTCAGACATTTCATCATACGTTTAATCTACCCCTGTCTCAGATTTGCCACTGAACCTGTAGTCGAGGCAGCAAGGGGGGGGGACAATAACGGATGGGATTATGAAGCATGTCTGTTAAAGCATGTCTGTTTGATCATCGCTCTGTTTAGGTGAAGTTCTCTACTTGGTCTCTTCAGTCCCTGACAGCAGATATATAACCTAATCTCTTTCCCGAACCCTTTTCTTAGCCATGAATGGGGTGGAAATGTGATGGCATTAAGTCGATTTACTCCTTGGTTTGCAGTTTCAGCCTTAATGCCTCCTGGCTCTTCTTCAACACACTCGTTCCATTTAGATTTCAAAAATATAACTGTTATGTTAAGGCTTTCCTATTTATCCTTCATTTATCCATCATTTGAAGTTCATGCATATATTTACACCGCGAATAATGCTTGTTTATTTGGAGTACCATCTATCTGCAAATACTGTCGCTGATATTGGAATATATCGAATGCAACTTGTGTATTATCTTCAAACAGAGAATTTATCAGTGACAAAAGCCACCATCTTAGACTGGAAGAGATTCTCAGCGAATAGTCTGACATCGTTTTTGAATTTCGCATTTACTCATCTAAATCTTAATTTAGTGCCTTCAGGAGGCGTTGACAAGCAAAGAGAAGGCATTTCATTGTGTCTTTGTGTTTCATATGGAGATGTCTGAAAGCTGCCTGAGAATACCTGTCATAATACGTAAAGTATGTTTGTGATAGATCTGCTCATCTCCAAAGGAAAAAAAAAAGAAAAATCTTCAGGTGACTTCCTTTTAAAATGAAATATTTGAAACGTTCAGATTTTGCTTTAAACTATGTTGATAATAGGTATGCTGACCTTTTTTTGGTAGTTTTTTTCTTAAATAAAAAAGGCATATCTGCTAAAACTGTGATAAGACTTTAAAAATTACATTGACTGCAGAAAATGTCCTTTATTTTGAAATTGCAGGATTATTTGCTTTTTTAAAACATTCTTTTAAGTAGATATTACTTATTTCTTAAAATGCAATTTTTTTAAATTAAATTACTAAAAGATACTGATGTCCAGCTTTAGCAATAATCTACTATCATAATATATTAATAGTAATATTACAGTATAGTAGTAGTAAACAACTCTATTGGGGGAGACGGGGTGTGAAGTTTAGAAGAGTATCCCAGAGCTCATGTGGACAACAGCTGTAGTGTGTGTATATATATATATATATATATATATATATATAAGAATGACGTTTTAGAAGGGCATTATTAAGTCTTAGACTCCTTTTATAGTTCAACAGACAGTTAAAGTTAGAATCTTTTTTTCTAAATATGCTGAATAGCAAAATACTTTTCTTTTACAACTGTGATAAAAATGTTCATGAAAAAGTATATGGACATTTGGTCTATCTATCTTATGATATTGTAAAATTGTGAGCATTATTGAAAAATGCATTTAGAAAAAAAAAATCAGGTATTTTCTTATTTTTCTTTATATGGTCAGCTGTCATGCTACTTGTCAAACTGCTTTATAAATAACTTTTACTTATCTTGACTATTTCCAGATTGTATTATAACTCCATTTCAATTTGTATTTGAATTTGAAAACTTTTATGCATATGAAATGTACATACATTTAGGATGGGTCTGCTTATGTCTAAAGAGTAATTCATGCAACCTACTTTTTAAGATTGCAAACGAAAGAAATTAATATTCAACCTTTGTATGTAATTATATTGATAAGAGGCAGGAATTATGAATTTTGGAATCAGGGTCAAGTTTATTTTAAGAATTAGGAGGACAATTTATTTTGTGTTGAACGAAACTTTAATTAATAATTAAATAATTCCTACATTTTTTACATCATTTGTCCAATTAGAACTTTAAGTCTTTGATGTACATTAATTTTCATGCGACAACTGTGACTATAAAACTAAGTGGATAGAAGAATATCTCTATGAATGATAATTAAATTAATTCAACTTTTCAATAGTTTCTCAAAAGCTATATTATATATCTATAATTTAATTATGTATACCTACTTAAATGCCTAAGTAATATTGTGATTAACTTTTTAAACTTAATCAAGAAGAAATTTTGCAGAAATAAGTGGAGAATATTTAAACATTGACATTCGTTCAAATATATTACGTCTTAGAAAAAAGATAACTACACAATAAAACTGCATGAATAGTATGATGATCATCTTCATAAGATAAAAAATTTGTTTGCAATTATGTTTAGGAACTTTTTTGTCATTTATTTGCAGGTGGACATATATATATAATATAGTCACATTCGATTAAACAGAATTTGTTGAAAAGTTCCTTTATTCGCTAAATGAAACATATAAATTAGTTGAACATAGACTGATGTTATCAAGACTTAATTTCTGTAAATTATGATTCTTCTCTAATACTTAATTAAAACACATTTAAGATTAGAATATTACATTGGATCAATAAAAAACACTTTTACTCCGGAAATGTGGCCTTAATCAAAAGTATGTTTAATACCTGCTTCAAGGTTATTTTCAAAAGGTACGTTTTAATTGACAATCCTGTCTCATCAGAACATATTTATTAAATATGACTGTGCAAAAGATGCATATATGTTTATGGGGAAGATCTTAACAAAAATTGTATTCTTCCATTTTTACTTTGGCCATCTGTATTTTGTTTCTCTTTTCAGAAAACTTGAAAAATATGTAGCAAATTTAACTACTCTAATAAAAAAAAGTTTACTAAAAAAGTAAAAACAACAACATCCATCCATCCATTGTAAGTTTTCTGTGCACATCTTTATGTTGGATGCTTCAGTATGGTAAATAAGTGGTCAGCTGTTGGGAAAAGAAGTCAGACAGGCAGTCTTAATGGTGGAAGTAGCTCCAGACTACACATGGCAATGCTAAATCTCATTCAGCCTGAGGAGACTGACTCCCAGCAGCACTGAGCTCAGTGGGGGGTTGTAAACATTTACACTAAGAGCCTGTCCAGTGCACATGGCTGCTGCTTGCCAGCCACCTCGGTATCGAATGTTGTGTTGCATATTTTGTCGTTCAGGCCTGTCCCGAAATTGTAGGAATCACACCATCAATTTATGAAGGAGCCATCCAAATGTGACAACAGGCTTATGCTAAATGGAGAAAATAGAGCTAAACATTGTTAAAACACCCCTAGACCCACATGGTAGAGAGCGCTCGACGGCGAGCTGCTATGCTCCCCGCTGTGAACTGGGAAAGTGATGTTGGTGGGCTTCCTTCTCCATGAGGGCCGCATCGTTCTTGGGCCACGATATGAAGCCTTTTTGAAGTCTGTTTCCTGCAGCAGTGTGCCAACATTTATGTTTCCACAAAAGCAAAAAAAAAAAAAAGCTAAATCAAATGAGCACACTACATTGTGCTTTTTCACATTGATTTCCTGAATGCCCAAAACATTCTAATGGCAATATTATACAAGCTATGCACTAATTACACAAGGAGAGGCTGTGTTTTGTTTCAAATGACACATGCCAAATAAAATGTCATTTTCTAGACATTAAAGCAATTCTAATTACAAAAAAAACATCTGCTTACCAAACATGTTTTTTTTATACTAGCCAACTATCATTTTTCCTTCTCCTGTTATAAGGAAAATACTTTTGTATTATAACATATAATAGGAGGCTAAACAAGTAGTAATTAAAAAAGGGAAATAATTGAATATCCTGGGGATCAATCCTTTATTGTTTCAAAACTCTATCCTTTACAATACAGTCAGTTATTGTTACATGTGATTTTATGGGTAATATACAATGTCTCCCGATAATGAAACACGGTCACAATGTTTTCCTTTCTACATATCCATATTCTATGATAATGAGAAGTTTGTGCTGCTATATTTACTTAGTTCTGACAGCTCAATTAACTTCCCTTTTCAAATTAACAAAAGCATTGTTTTTCAAAGTGCATTTCAAGGATTGCAAAGATGACTGCCTCCTTCAGTCAGTCACGCAGTCATAATGTACATGTCAGTATTGACAGAGAGCCATACTGATTGTGAGTAACATACAGCATTAACTACATTTCCAACTACAACATTTATCTGTTAGGTAAATCAAAGAAAATATTTCAATATGCATGCTATGAACATTCCTCCATTAACATTAATTATAAATGTATATTTTTATTTAATTATGTTGACAATGACAGTATTTTTCACATGAGGACAAATGCTGATAATGAGAGCTAATATTTAGCATCCAAATTTTGTTCAATTTCACACACAAGTCAGAGGGCATAATGCCACAGTGTATAGGGCAACACCCTAATTAGGTTAATAGCATTTGGTCCACAATAAAATAAAATCTGGATTTAAAACTAAAACAAAAACATGATAGCATATGGGATTTTGAACTGAAACGCATACAAAAATGATGTTCCAAGACAATTTTCATTTTCTCTTTTGATGTTAAAGTTATCAATTATGATGTTTCTGCTCAAAATTAAAACAAACATACATTTTAGCTCATTACTTGGCTATTATACTTTTCTGTTCCATGGAACAGCTTTCACTCTGTAGAACTTGGTTCCTAAAGGAACTTTGAACCTGTTCTGGGCCTGCAGGAGAAAAACACAGTTTTGTGAGAAACGAAGAAAGTTCTCAGGAACATAACAGCAAAACAAACACGTCTTGAGATAGAACATTAGAGTTAAGATAAGGGTCTACTTGCTCTACAGAATAAGAGCCATGTATGATATGCTAACTACAATAATCTCACTAATTGCTAAATAACCATGCTGAAAAAGACTGTCACACACCATGTGACATCCCTTCTGCTGCTAACATAAATAACCAATGACTGAATACTCTATAATTACAATGAATCAAATAAAAATTTAACAATCGAACACAAAACAGCAAATCAAAAGCTATTTTCCACTTAAATATTAAGTTGGACATAACTTATTTGTATTGAAAATTATCTAGCAGAGGAAAAAAAATCTGCAAACTAGATGTGTTGAATTTCTTTTTTGTGGAGTCTTTTTTTGTGTTGCATGACCTGGTGAATTTTCTGTATTTAGTATATTTTTAGTTATGCAAAGAGAGAAGGCTTTGTAACCTCAGCTTGAAAAATAATTGCTTTCTTTTACTAAAAACATTTTTGACAGCTAATTTTTAATTCAGTTAGAAGGTAAAAGTTTATTATTGTTATTTATTGTTCCTATAAAAAATGTTTGTCCGCTGATTAAGGAATATTTTATATTTAATATAGGCACAAGACACGTTAAAACTTCACCTTTTTTGCCTGGCAATATTCCTTCTCCATCACCTTTCCAAGCACCCATGGCCGTCTTGAGGTCCCTGATGCTTAACATAGAAACAAATACTTATGTTAAACAATGACCAAGTAGAAAACTGATCATAAAAAGGTAAGTAGTAAGGATCCAGAAGAATACTTAGTCTGTGCTGATTACAATTGAATATGGAGCCCAAAATAGCCATTATTGTTACTTAATCATGTATTTAGATGTTTTATTTATTATTACGATAAATCATTAAATAAATAAAAATCCTAAAGCTGCAGGTTTACTAGTAAATTTTAGTAGGTTTCAACAGGCGCTGACCTGGTTTAAGGTCCAGTGCAGTGAGAGACTCTGAGTGCAGAAAGTAGAGGGTGGGACCAACAGTGAACAGCACGTAGTTGTCATGCCTTTCATCCAGGATGATTAAAACCAAATCGCCGACCTGGAAACTGAAACACAAAAAGACGGACCATGAGACAAAAAGATGATCTCCCAGACTTCAGCAAAGTGCAAACAACACTGTTGTGATAATTATGCAATAATGTGTATAATTATACTAAATGTAATCAGGGTCGGTTTTAGCTAATATTAAAACTGCTAAAAGTCATAGTGGTAAGGACATGCTAATGCCATGTGGTATTTTATTAGCTTTCACTTACTCTCTGATGGCAATTTTGTCTGAATGCCGGGATGACACAGAGGACATGCTTTGAGACATCTGCAAAGAAACAGATGAGACTAACAATGATCATATTGCATTAATTTAATAACAGCGACAACTTGGGCTGATTTTGTCAGAACATGTCAGAAAAGGAGATGGCTTTCAAGCCATCAAAATATCAAAATACATTAAATTAGCTTAATCATTAGTATTATTACCGTTAGGTTACTGTCAGATGTCAAATTAACAGAATATACATTTAATGTTTATACTATCCATTTATCTTTATATATATATATATATATATATATATATATATATATATATAAAAACTTGTCTATCGAGTCTTTGCACATTTATTCTTTGATGCTACTGCCACCTAGTGGAAAGGTTATGTTCCTGCAAGGTTTCTTCCTTGATAGATGGATAGATAGTGCACTAGTTTGAGCAATTTGTTTTTACTTTACTTTCTGATATTTATCATGTTGACAATAAAACCATAATAAAAAAATCACATCTTTCTATTTTTATTTGAGATACTTCTCCAGACCTGGAAAATATTAAATGTCATACTTTTCAAGATCATGTAAGAACCCTGTAATAGAAATAATTACTTTACAATACAATCAACTAACCAGTCGCTGGCTGAGGCGCTTGTTTTCTTCTTCCTTCATGTGCAAAGTCTGCAACATATAATATATGAATTAAACATATTAAAAAGAAAAAAGCAGCTTTTAATGTTTTTAAAAAAGGAAACCGTATGCATAGCTACCCTCTCAAGTAACATTATCCGCTGTTTCTCTTCCGACATCACCGTATCACTATGGGAAAAATGTCAGATGTTAACTACATGAACAACAATAGAGGAAAAACTGATATTTGGCATCATTTTTTATGTTGTACCTACTTGGTGCTAATAAAAAAAAAAGAAAAACTTTTTTGTATTGTCGACCCTTCCCTACCTTCTGTCTGCTTTCTGTCCATCCATATATCTGGCTCATTTACACTTGGAATCCCTCAGTAATGCAACAGTTTCCAAGGAGGGCACTAATTTTGCTGAAATTCTAATCAAACTTAAACTTGATGTAAACAAGGTTTTTGTCAGTGCTAGAGGTTTTTCAAGCTTAAGATTGTGAAAGAAATGCAAGACCACCAAGCTGGTGAAATAAAAATATCGAAATCTCTTACATAAGTATGTCTCAGCAAGAAAATATTTCAAATTCAAAACCCAATTTAAGTTAAAAATACAATCTAAATAAACCTGATTCTACAGCAGAACATTCACACCACTGCTAACATCAAATAAACATTATTCATCACTTTTCTCAGTTAGGTTATTTTAAAGATGCGCCACAACTTTCCCATGTATTCTCAGAAACTGTTAAATGTGTTTGAAAAGGTTTGTATATTTCATGATCTAAAAGGCTTGACCTTAGTCTGTTAGAGATAATGCATGTCAGTGTGTTCCCTTAATTTGATTTCAGCATTTCAGTTAAAGAACCTCCCTTGTTCAGAACTCTTATTTAATATCTACATGCTCCCACTAGGCAAGATTATAACAACCAATAACATTAGCTACCATAGCTACGCGGATGACACTCAGCTCTACATTACAATGTCACCAGGTGACTCTGAACCCATTCAAACCCTAAATCAATGCATTGACCAAATAAATGGATGGATGTGCCATAACTTTCTCCAGCTGAATAGAAACAAAACTGAAGTAATTATTTTTGGACCCAAGGAGGAACGATCAAGTCAGCACACAGCTTCAGTTAATACAGCTAGAAACTACTGATCAGGCACAAAACCTAGGTGTAGTAATCGACTCAGACCTGAACCTCCAGGGTCACATAAAGGCAATAACAAGGTCAGTGTTCTATCACCTGATGAACATTTCTAGGATTGAACGACTGATGTCGCAACAGGACCTAGAAAAACTCATCCATGGGTTTATCTGTAGTCGGATTGATTACTGCAACAGCATCTTCACAGGTCTGCCTAAAAAGTCAATCAGACAGCTGCAGCTGATCCAGAACGCTGCCGCTCGCGTCCTTACTAGAACCAGGAAAGTAGAGCACATCACCCCAGTTCTAAAGTCCTTACACTGGCTCCCTGTAGCTCAGAGAATAGACTTCAAAATACTCCTACTAGTTTATAAATCATTACATGGCTTAGCACCAAAATATGTTGAAGACCTGTTGTCACGGTACCAACCACCAAGACCACTCAGGTCCTCCAACTCTAGCCTACTAAACATCCCTAGACTCAGAACTAAACATGGAGAAGCAGCTTTCAGTTTCTATGCTCCCCTTATCTGGAACAGACTTCCTGATGAGTGTAGAGCTGCTGAAACTCTGAACTGCTTTAAATCGAGACTAAATACCCATCTGTTTAGAATTGCCTTCGATTAAATGATTGATGTCATATGTATGAAATGTGTTCATGCTCTCTTGCTTTTTTGATTTGTGTATCATGTGTAATGTGTGTTTCTTTTACTTTTAATTTCCAATGTTATATTCCATGTGGTTTTTTTAAATCACCAAATCATGTAAAGCACCTTGAATTACCCTGCTGTTGAAAGTGTGCTATACAAATAAAATTGCCTTGCCTTGTATTTTAAACAATAGTTTTATTAAAGATTAACGGCTTACTCAGAAGCCACCATGCTGGCTTCCACTGCTGAATCGACATGTTCGTCATCTCTGAAGGCCGTTACAGAGGCTAGTCGGTCCGTTTCAGTCGGGGTCTCAGGAGAGCAAGCCCCTGCAACAGGAAGAGCTCTCGCTGCTGATCCAGCCTCTGACAGATCTTGAGCCGAGTTAGAGGGGAAAAAGGTTGAAGAGACCAGCGCTGAGCTGCGCAGACGGTTGAGCTCTTCCTCTAGTTGTTTTTTCTCCTGCATCACACTTGCTCGGTCTTCAGACAGTGTCTCTATCAGACCTGGAACACAGAAGCAATATGAATATAAAAAAAGTCTATAAATTTAAACTAGAGAAGCAGGAAATCTTAGAAAATGTAATATTAGTTTTGCTATTAAAACTCACTCACTCATTCAGATTGGTTCAGGTTGCCTCCAGGTTTTTTTTTTCCCAGTATCAAAAATAAGAGGGGCTGGGTACTGTTAGATATTTTAAGATACTACTACTTTAACAATACCTGGTTTTCGATACCAGTACGTTACCGATACTTTTTCAATATCTATATTTTTAAGACTAATTTTAAGAAAGAATAACAAAGTACTAAACTTGTTTTCAAATTGTTTTATTAAACTAAGCAAAAACACAGCAAACTTTCAGTGCAAACATTAAAAGGCACAAAATATAAATATTTGTATAAAAAGAAAAATTGTATTTCAGTAATATAAATGCTTTTCACTTCACTGTCAATAATAAGGAACCTCATTTTCTAATGCTAGGTAAACAAATGGCAGGGAAATTTGTTTTATGGCATATTTATGCTTTTATAAGCCTTTCATCCTCAGACACCGCCAGTGTTTTTGTTGCTGATGCAGCGGAGGAGGAAGGTTGTGGACTCGGGTCTGCTTTTCTTTTATGCAGTCAAAGACGGTACATGCTTCAGCTCGCAGATTGATGCCATGGCACAACAAGGTGCTCTGTTAAATTGCTAGTATTCACATCTTTCACAAATCTTCTCGCAGATGTTGCATTTAGCTCTGTTGCCACTTACTTTTACAAAATGCAGCCAAACTTTTGATTTTTTTCAGCATTTTCATCCCCGAACTCGTTAATAAGCTTGCTGAAGAAGTGTTGCACAGCACAGCACTCACCTTTGTCCTTTTCTTGCTGCTGGGTAACTTTTTGTAGCTTTCCCGTAAGGTCGTTGATAATCTGCTCCTTCTTCAACTTTTCTCTCGTTAGAACGGTGTTGAAGTTAGTCTTGAAATAAAAAGTAAGTTTGTGATTTTCAATTAGTAAATTTATTCAAAACAAACAAAATGTGAAGCTATAATACATTTAAGCTTAAATCATGACATTGGCTGCTAAGTTTATTTATCAGCTTGCAGGAGATGGAGGTGTCCTATAAGCTTCTAATATAACATTCTATTAAATAGTTCCTGCTGGTATTTAGCAAACTGGTCACCAGAACTTACTTCTAAACCAAACGTGACTAAGAGAGATGCACCAATAAGATGGCTGGTAACCAGGTGTGGCCACTGTCTTAGCTTAATTTAGGCTTTCAGTATTAGTGAGGTGTTTAAGAATCAAGTCAGAAAATAGTTTCCATTAAAAAAGCTTCTTACATCACTCCATTTCCCCTAAGACACATCAAGACATGACTGCAGCTCATTTAACTAAGAGAGGGCAAGAATTGGAGCATATAACAGGAAGGCAGAAAAAGAGGAACAGGAACATGTTCTGTTGTATGTATTTGAGTTTTTGACCTCTGTCTGTTATGGACCATGCTGGATTTGGAAATGCTGATGGCGCTTTTGGATTGAGGTAAAGATCTACAATCTCTAGGGAAAAAACATACATACTAAAGACTGTCTCTTTAGTAACACACGCTCTGCTTTAATAAGATGCTAATCTCTGCAACAGTTTTGTCTTTGCCTCAAAATCTAAGGAAAAAAATCCTGTTTGACAGAGACTGCTGTCCCACACATGGTGTGGGACAGCAGTCTCATTTCCACCAGAACTGCATTAATTTATATTGGTCTGCCGCCAATATAAATTAAAGAAAAGTATTTTAATGCTGTTTTCATTTATTCTTATAGTTCTTCAAAAGAAATTGAAATTGGCAGGTTAAAGCTTTAAAAAAACAGAAGCCACAAATCTGTGCATTTCTACTAACTCCTCGAAATAATTCCAAACACAAGGCTTTTTAAAGTCCGTTTTTAGTTTAGATACAAACCTGCTGCTCTGCGATTAGCGATGTTTTGAAGTTCTGTATCTCTTCATTCTTTTTCTTCTCCAAGAGCTCAATTTGGGCCTGAAGAGAGGCCCTTTCCTGCTGCAGGCGCTCCTGTAAGGCTGAGTCCAGGGACAGAGGTGCTCCATCTGCACGGCCCTCAGCATGCAGTGACAACCCTTCATCACTGAAAGACACAGTTACATTCATTCCTGGTTAAAGAACTGGTTTTCTACGAGGGTAAATGCACAAAAGACAATACTTTTTTTCTAATTTGCCGCAAAGTTGATTTACTTTAAAATCAGAAGTTTTACATTTGCGCAAAATGCTGCGGTTTCATTATATAATAAGCATGGGTGAGTAACCGCTCAGTTTTTTGTTTTTTTTAACAAAAAACTCCTTTTATGTGAGCAGAGGAAGTACAAAAGTGAATAAAGTTGACACTGCCAGTCAACTGAATGAAAAGAGGTTACTACAGCTTTCACTTTTGAAAACATTTCAGGTCATGAATAATGCTTTATGTTGTGAAACAAAAGGAGGTGCCACCTATCCCTCCAAACTCTAAAAATACACAAATTATGAGCAGCATTTCAGATCGGGAACCTCACGAGATTTTTTTAAGTAGTTCAATAACTTAACCAGCGAACAAGTATGTTATGCTATGATTTAAAATGCAAAATGATCTTTATATTTTTACTTAGGATTATACTCACATTGGCCCATGTCTGTTTTACAAGTTTGAGTTGTGTTTGACCATTAAAATCCAGCGTTTACCTTTTAGAAGACTGTTTCTCCTGAAGCTCATTCTCAAGTTGCTTAACTTTTTCTCCAAGTCTCATCTCCATCTCCTCCTTCTGCTGCTCTAACTCTTTAAAGGCATCTGGCGCTACAGCGTTTGAGGCTTCCTCCTTTTGAGCTGCACGTCTTTCTTGCTCTAGGTTTTTAGAGAGCAGCTCATTGTCTGCCTGCAAATTGTTGATAACTGTCCTCAACTCCTGCTCCAGTTCCTGGAAACTCCTCAACTGCTTTTCTTTGTCTTCACTCAGAGCAGAGAGTTGCTTATTTAACACCTCCCTAAGCTTCTCCTGTTGCTCTGCGTGGTTTCTTTCAACATCCTGGGAGTGTTGTTGTAGGGCAGAGATTTTGCCATGCAACAGAATAGTCTCCTCCTCATGTCTGTCCACCAGCTCTGAGATGCAGTGGTCCTTCTCGATCCTCATGAGAGTCCTCAGCTCTGCTAGATCCACTTCATACTCCTCATTTTTAGCCTGAAGCTGCCTCTTCAGATCCATCAGCTCATCTTTAAGGACTTTGGTCTCAGCCTCCACTTGGGTCTTTATAGCTTCTGCCTGCTGCATCTTGGCTTCTTCAAATAAGATCCTTACCTCCTCCGTCTCCGACTCTTTGAGAGCCAGGTCTACCTCTAGTCTACAACGGAGTTCTGAGAGCTCCGTAACCCGAGCTTCCATTTCTTTAATCTGAACGTCCTTCTCTTTAATAGCGGTATCGTGGTGATCTGCTGCCTCCGTTAATCTTGTACTATTTTCAACAGTGAGATGTTCCAGAGCTTCCTTGTTGTTCTTATTCAGACTATCAAGTTGCATTTTGTGTTCCTGCATCAATTTATCCTCCAACTCTTTTAAATGGCACTGAGAAACAGCTTCCAGCTCCTGTCGAATCTTCTGCTGACTGCGTTCAATCTCAAAATGCAGGTTTTCAAGCTGACTGGTCAAAGAATCTTTTGAAGTTAGGAGCATCTTAAGTTCTTCTTTTTGATTACAGTTGATCTGCTCAAGATTTTTTATCTCATCAGCGAAGTTTCTCTCTTTTTCAACCCATCGCTCTTTCTCATTCTCCAGCTGTGTAAGTTCTTTCTCTTTGCGCTCCATAAGCCCCTCCAGCTCCAGCATTGCTCGTTGGACATCTCTTACAATATTCTGGTTTACTTGGTTTTCTTCTGTCAGCGCCTGAACCTGCTTCTCCAGCTCCTGCCGAACGGTGAGAAGCTCCCCTTTATGGTGCTCATTTAACTCAATTTTGTGGCTTTGGTAAATTTCGTCCACAGTACTGCACACTTCTGTGGTAATACTGCGCAGAGCTAACCCAAAATTCTGCTGTTCTTTTGAGACTAAACCTCTTAAGTAATAGAGGTCAGCCTTCACACTCCTTAAGTTAGAGTGGGACTCTTCTGCAGCACATCTGTAATTCTCAATAACTTCTTTGAGGTCAGCAATCCTTGAGCTCTCCTTCTCCAACGTTGTTGTGTCCTGCATTCGCTTGTTGTCAATGGCGTTAATGACTGAGGAGTACAGCGACTCCACCATCATTTCAGGGCTAGTGGGGTCACTGATGGGATTAGGAGAGGTCAGGTTCTCCTCGATCACAAACTCATTGACAGCAGACATAAAGTCTGATTCAGGGCTTTCGGCAAGAGAATCCAAGTCCAGGGATCCCTGCTGCAGGACCGGATCCATGTTTGGGTGGCCTATGGTTTCAAAGTCAAATGTTTGTGCATCAATACTGTCTGGGGACAGATCCTCTAAAGGAGCTGGGACGGGTACGAGTAAGGGCTGACAGCTGGATCCCTGCAGGCTAAGACAGAGAGGCGTTTTGGAGGGCACCGGAGTTGTGGTCCCAGGCTTGCTCTCAGGAGTTTGTGCCGTTGATCTTTGAGCGCTCTGACTACAGGATGCCTGGAAAAAGAGAGCAGATGGAGACGATGTAGCCTGAGTTGAGTCAAAATTCATTTTACGTGCAGCAGATAAGACAAAAAGGACAAACAAACCATGTACGATTCTAAAGCACTTTGTTAAAAGAAGAAATGCGCAGAGAAAATGGCTGTTAATCAGAATTGGGACAATTTTCAGAACAGTGGGTTGGAAGAAGAAAAATCTGATATTTTCCAAGTCAGTGAAGGCATCATACCCTAAAACCCTAATAGGTGGCAGTAACAACCCTTCAGCTATTTTCAGCATTTAAAGCAGAGGTGCTTTTTTATGCTTTTGAGCTTTCAACCTCCGTCTGTCATGGGGCATATTGGATTTAGATATGCTTACATCTGTTGTGAGTGAAGGTAAGAATCTACATTCTACCACCAATACCCACAGTGACACCGGTTTCTGCTATACCAGCCATGTTAAACTCCAATTCAAGATGCTAAAGACACTTAAAAATCTGAAGGTAATGATTCTGTCTTTGTTTTAAAATAGCAAAATTCTGTTGTAAAGACTGCTCTCTCACATACATGATCGCCTCTGCTCATATAAGTGATTGAGTGAAAGCCATAAGAAATATGAATGTTTTTCCTTAATTATAGTTCTAGAGAAGCAATAGTTATTGGGTCAAAATCAGCATTGACAGGTCCAAAACAGGAAATCAGCCTTAATTTCTTAAATGCATTTCTAGTTTTAATTCTAAAACTGATAAAAAAAAGACATTACTCTTTGTTCACTCAGTAGGTCAGTGATCGTTTGAGACATTTCGTCCACACTCTGTGCAGCTTGGACCAGCTTTTGAAGTGTCTCTACATGGAGATTTAAGGGCTCAAAGTCACACATGGCGGGAATCCTGCAGAGAAAAACAAAAACAAAAACATAATTTACACATTTCAGCTCTCCTACAAGTTTTCGGTAACAGGTAAGCTTGTAACAGTAACAGTTAGGTGCCCGATGATGTGACTTACATTAGGTAAGGCTGCACCTCAAGAGGACAACACGATTTCAAGTACTGCAGGTCATCAAGTGAGATGTCTGGAAGTTCATCATCAAACCTTCTGGGTTTCCGTGTCTATAACAATGAACCGGTAGTTATGGTGACTGTGCATATAAAACCAAAACCATAACCCCTAAAATACAATAAATAATATAAGAGAATTTAAAAGAAAGAACATTTTGCACTTAAAACTTACACAAAACGAAGTTGGAGGCCAAGACTCAAGTCCTTTAAACAATCGATTTCGGAGAAAAGACTTCCCTTAAAAGTGAAAAAGAGCATCAAAGTGTTAGTACAACCTCAGAAGTACATTATATTCTCCAGTAACCATCATCTGAGGACTTTGAATGCACTTACTGAAGAGTTTTCCAAAGGATTCCCTTTTGAATTTCTCTGCCTCATACAGTCCTTTCCCATCCTTAACAAGCGCGTTCGCCCACTGAAAAATTGACAACACAACCTTTGACGTGAAATCAAGAAATTTTAAGTGTTTTAATCAGCTTACAGCCTGGTCTATACATAGTTATGTAGACAGGGAAAAGAAAACTCTTTTTAAACAAAGTTCCATTTAACTTTTTTTCTCTTGTTTACAAGAAAACCAAGGAATTTCAGGTGCAAATAAAAAAAAAAGTTAATTCTATTAAATTTGCTAAAGCTGACAGTCTCACATCAAATTAAAAATGTAAATAAAACACATACAGCAGTAATTGGTGCATCGTTAAGCAGGATTAATTTAGATCTATGCAACAAATTATGTAAAAAAAAATAATCCAATTAAAATAGGAGGATATATATAAACAAGACTGTCTGATAATGGCAAATAATGTCAACAAACAATGAATGAAATTACCATAATAATAAGCACTGACCTCTCTGTAGTGTCGCATGAACATTTTTCTCCTAACAACTTCCACAACTGCCAAGCAGTACATCTGGGGCACAGTACTGAGGGCGTCCACCACCCTCACTCTCTCTATTAGCTCTGTCAGAAGTCGAAGAAGAGCCTGAAGCTTCTCTCCATCCTGATCTGCGTGAAGCATCACGTAGCAGCACCATCTACAATCACAACCAAAGCTCACGTTTCAAAAATGATTCTCTTAAGTGTTTTTTTCACTTTTAAAGTTTGCATACACTTACCATGGAAACGCATGTCATTTGTATTGGTCCACTAAGGACACATTTGAACCATTCCTTTAGAGGCCAGAAATATCATACTACAAACAACTTCAATGAATTTCAAAAACAATTGTTTTGAATTTATTGTAGATTTTTTTTCAAATCAAAAAAGAGTCAAAATTATATATAAAGCTTAAAATATATACATTGACCTATCCAAATGGTATAAACTGGCACTAAGAATTTCAACATGACAACCTGCTTTTTGTAGCCCTAAGTACGCTTCTGGCATGTTTAATGCGCAGCAAATCGACCGTGTTTTTTGCAAAATTGATTCAGCTGATTACCTCCGCCAAGGAGGTTATGTTTTTCGCCAGAATTTGTTTGTTTGTCTGTCAGCAACAGAACTCATACCGTTATAGGCGGATTTTGCTGAAATTTTCAGGAATTGTCTGCAATGGGACCAGGAACAAGTGATTAGAATTTGGGGCTGATCCAAACCACTGACTGGGGGGTGAAATGAGCTGTCTTGGCGGAGGTCTGTGCTCTTAGAGTGCTTTCTAGTTTAAATTAGCTTTCAGGGATGGAAATGAGTTCTAAGCCTTATCCACAAATCTTAATAGGGTCGAGGTAAGGTTTTTTTAAGGGTATTTCCAGAAGCCTGATTTGTCCATTAAAAAAAACAGTTTTGATGTGTCTTTGGAATCATTAACAATTGTCCAACTACCTTACCAAAACTGCCATCCTAAAATGAGAGGAAAATGGTTAGGATGTTCAGACAAACATAAAAAACCTACAAAACTCAAGCCTGCTATGAGCCAAAAATTGCACGACCACCAGTGTGCTTCCCTGTCCCTGGTGAAACAAGTTCTACATCCTCAAGGTACAGACCAAGGGAAGCCCCCAATCCAAAACAGACACCTTTAAGCTCAACATTTACAAATGGAAAGGCCTAATTCCTTCCAGAGAAAAGGTTTATGGTGAGAGGAAACAAAGACTGAGTCTTCTGACATCATTTGGAGCAGTAAAGGTGGAATTTCAGACCAAAGGACACTGTGAAGGATGGTGGCAGTTAAGTTATGCTGTAAAACTATATTACTCAGGCATTGATCAACAAGGTGGAGGACTACCTCTAACTTCTTAAACTTCCTCTTCAATCAACATTCAACCAGTTGAAGCATGTACACAACAGGGTGTTCCAAGAGGAAAAAGATCCTAAACAGATATCCATAGTGGTTTGGAACTAATAAAGTGGGCTAACATTCGGTTTGTGGAATAGTCCTGATCTGAAGCAAGTTGAAACTTTTCGGGTCAAGTTTAAAAGTTGAATTTAAATTATCTCTACTAACCCTGCTGAGAAGACAGGTCAGCATATGTCAGAAACTCGTTGGTCTCTACAGAAAGCATGAGGTTAAAGTGTAGACTGTCATCAAATCAAATACTGGCAAGGGTGTATATTTGCAACTAAAGCTGTATTCATAATTTGACACAATAAATTTAGAATTGTGCATCCATTTCTTGGTTTTCAAATTCACAATGTTGTAGGTTTCAGGATCATTTCCCCTTAAATAAAGGACTCAAATAAATTATTAAAGGACCTACATTTATGACATGGATGACCACAGTGACTGTGCATAAACATTTCCACCAGAATTGCATTACAAATGTAACTGAAGAAAAAAGTTTTAATTTTTACTTGAGT
Organism: Valencia hispanica; assembly: GCA_963556495.2. Taxonomy (NCBI): domain Eukaryota; kingdom Metazoa; phylum Chordata; class Actinopteri; order Cyprinodontiformes; family Valenciidae; genus Valencia; species Valencia hispanica. The sequence goes on along the minus strand of OY747712.1, from coordinate 23,418,346 downwards.
CTGACTTGAAGGTTGTTTGCTAGTTCTTGTTTGGCAGTGGTGCACTTCTTTTTAATGTCTAGCAGCTTCCTGTGGTTGTTCAGCATGATCATGAGCTGGTTGGTGTGACTCAGACACAGGTCAGGCAAAACAGATGTATCTTTCAGGTTTTCAGCTCGCTTCTGGTTGGCCAAAAAACCCTGAAAGCAAAAGCGTGCAAGCACAATTAATAAAACAGACCTAAAGAGTTTTTAAAAGAAATCCTTGATAAACATCTTTTTGTGATTACCTGAGCAAGTTCTTTCTGCTCATTCACCAACTTGTTACAGCTTGCAATCATTTGGTCTAGAGCATACAACCTGTCTTCAAGCCCTTTGATGGATTTCATGTTCTGATTATCTAGTTTTGCAATTGTGTCACGACAGTCCGCCAGGAAGGGCTGGATGATCCGAGGGTCAAGCTGAAACACACAACATGCCCATAAATCCACGTCTCCCCACTGAAGTTACAAGTTAGTGTTTAGGAGACCAATTTTAAGAAGTCTGTAAACCAAAGACTCACCCTGTTGATGGAGTCAAAGCATTTCCTCACAACCGATTCCACATCATTAGGTCTGTCTTGCACGTTGATCCAGTCCAATAGTGTCACGTTGAAAGAAGACTGGCAGGCAAGTTCTGGAGTGCCATCATCTAAAAGTGCAGCTCTCAAACCACCACTCATTTCGTTTGTCTCCTGATCTCCCTCGCATGTGGCTGTCCCCGAAGCAGACAAGGACGCAGACGATTTGGAGGCCACGTGGGCTTGTGTATTGCGGAGCACAGAGTCGGTGGATTTTTCTTCTTCTGTCTCATCTGAATCCTTCTCTGGGGTTGAACTGGACCTCTCGACGCTCTCTCTGTAACTGTGTCTTGTCAAACATTCCAGCAGAGGTATCCTGGCCATCACCGAAACCGAAGTCCCTAACCTGCAGTCATTAAAAATGTTACCTGAAACTTTCTTTTCAATTAAACACTCACGTTTGTTGAGTATCATTTAAGAATGTTACCGACCCATAAATATGGGACTAATTCTAAAAAAATTAACAACAGCAGGTACTCTATTCACAGGTTTAAAAACACACAATAGCTTTGTTTTTAGGTTAATTTCCTTGTAAAGTGGAGAATATCAATTGTTTATACTTACTTTGAAAGTTTAATTTTAATTTCTTCCAAGTCCTGTTGATAATGTGTGTATGCAGAGTTGAACTTCATGAGCAACTTCTGATAAGACAGCGTGCAGTCCTCCAGATTAGCCATGATAGCTGCCCAGCCTTGATGTTGGAGATGCTCATCGTGAACCAAACGTTCACAGAACGAGCAAAGTTTTTTGGCAACTTCGAACATTTCCTAGGGAGATTGAAAAATGCATACATCATCAGGGTAAGCTAGTAAAATTAAATAGTGAATGTTATGCTATACTTAAGGACACAAAACTTCCACCATTCATTTTTAGAAAAAGTTTGGAGGTTATTGTGGATCGATAGGTTGAACTGAAAATGAAGCAGAAAAGCAGTATGCCCCTTTTCATTTATCATGTCAGTAGAGGTATCTTTTTTTTGGTCTTAGACGGTCCAGACTGTCGCTGAACACCCGTGTATCACTACAGGGTCACCGAGACTTCTAGCTCAAATGATAGCTTGTGCTCATAAAAAATTACTTTGTGAACTTAATATTGACCCTGGTGAGGTTGAAAATAGACACTATTTAAACATTTTACTTAAACATATGATGTTGTCCATATAGTGTGCTTGAATAAGTTCATATCTTGTAGCAGATAATGATTATGTCAGACTCAGGGGTTTGTTTTTTGTAAGGACTCACTGTCCTTTCTGGTATCTATAAATTAAACCAAAATATCTAATCATCATTTACTTAGTAAAAGCTATTTATAAACACCGTAACGGCAATAATACACTTGTAGTCTGCCATTCTGCATTGACATTTTTCTAAAATAGGACAGAACCTATTGCTTGAAACGCCAAAAAAAACCTCATAAAATACTCAAAATTGAAGTGGGAGAGAACCTTTCACGGCAACATGATTATCAAAGATTTTTGCTTGATACTCTGTGTTGAAGTCAAACACTGCGGAAGCTCATGTCTATAAGCAATACTGGCAAAATAAATAACATATTAAACTGTTTGCATGTTGGTGCAGTCAAGTCCTGTTATATATTTGATGCATATGTGTCCATTTTGATGTGAAATTGTTTTGTGTAGTACATGTGTGTTGAAATGAAGAGTGAAGAACTTTGTATTTTTTGGACATTTAAGGATCAACTGACCACCAAAGTGGTCCCGGAATTGTTAGTGTCATTAACTAACATTTTTTGCTTATTTAAAAAGTGACAATGCACATTAATTAACATAAGTCAGTCTAAGTAGGTCAGGCTGCCATCAGTTGGATCAACTCCAAGCCTTTGGCTTGCCAACATTGATGAATCTTTCATAAGTGCAGAAAAACCATCTGTGTAGCATAGAATGAGATTAAGTAATATTACCGGGTCATTTCTGCAATATTTACAGATTCCAAATTAAAAAATGCCTTCCAACGAGGCCAGCTTGTTAGATTAAAAGTAACTTTTGAAAATAACCAACCTTTACGCAGGTATGAAAAACGTTTCTCATGTAATATTCTAATCTAAGGAATTAAAGGGCTGCAATTTCATTAGCTGTAAGTGGAAAATCATCAGACTTAACAAAAATAAAGGCTTGAAGACTGTGAAGTCTGTGTAATTCATGTATAGAATTTCTTTCACTTAGTGAACTGAGTTACTGAAATAATTGAACTTTGAGAATATTCTTATTTATAGAGATACACACGTAAGTAGCAGGTAAGTTGATTTTGTAGCAGTAGCACCTAGGAGGAGTCCCAGAGTTGTGTTTTTCCTGCGACAGCATTGTTTATCATATCATAACAACTTGTGGCAGTTTAGTTAAGACTGTGTATGTGTCAGATTGTTGAGACTGTGTATGGAAAAGTGTACAGGGCTTAAATACTTTGGACACCAGTAAATCACTGGCGAATTGCTGAAGTGTATTGTTTAAAAATGAATTGTAACTTTTCAATAATTTATGAACAAAGACAGAGAAAAGTTTGGGTTTTTTTAATTGAAAACTACCAGAGCAAGTTGTGTTCGTGAGGCAACGGTGTGAAAGACAGCTGGCATCAGTAGCGACTCTTCCACCTTAACCTGAATCTCACTCTCAATCGAGAAGGTGGTTTTTGGGATCGTTGGATCCCGGTCGGATAAGATCATCTCTTTGTTGAACAGGAATATGGGGTTGGTTTCCTAAAAACACAAATTAAACAGGCATTATAAAATGTCAGCCATAAAATCTTTAAATGTTTGAAGGAAATAAGCAGATTTGTTGCTTGCATAAACTTACAGTGCCAGCACTGTAACTGCAGACCCGTCTGTCTGCAGCCATACATTCCCCCCCATTGACAACGAGGACCTGATGCTGAACTGCGATTTTGTATTTGGCTTGAATGGCATGTTTAAGCTCCAGGACACTGAAACAGAGAAAAGAGAAAGAGAAAGGAGTTATTTGGGTCAAAATAAACTGGAAGCACTGGCCACCATCTCTGAATATATTGGTAAAATCCTAGCCTCTTACGTTTGGACAGCAAGGTCTGTGTCAAATGTCAATGTGCTGCCATTGTTGACCTGGAACACATACAGCTTCATGGTGAATCTCCCAGGGTTCTTCAATCTTGCCTTTCTCGTTCATTAGTCATGCACCACTGTCCTGCAAAATAAAAACAAAAGTTAAAACTTTTTTTCCAGTTCTAAACACGTTTGCATCCCAGAATCTCCATTTACCAATGGTTTGCCACAGGGAGAGAATGGAACATCTGGATGTGAAGAGGCAATGGACAGACTTTGTGCAAAAAGCAGAAGCTGCTTCAATAAAACTGAATATCTAGCATTTTGCCAGATTGAGACATTGATAATTTCTCTTTGATCTACACAAAAAATTAACAGATATCTACAGAGCTACCAACTGGATGCTTCTGAAGACTATGCAGTTTGCAACTCTGAACCACAATTTTACTCAAACCAGCATTTAGATTATAATATTCCATGTATTCTGAACCTCATTATGTTTCTTAATGACCATTTTTTCTTACATTTTTAGCAAAGTGACTAAAGACTAGGGTTTGTTTTTTTAAAGGATTATACAAATTACTTTCTAAGAAGAAACGATGGGCCAAGAATCCATATTTATTTACAAAACGTATGTAACTGTTCAAAGTCAATGTTTTTAACAGAAAGATTGAAGACTTTCAGATGTATGTCTCTCCAGTGTACTATTTAAACATTTTAATCAATCTGAACTCCAAAGAAGCAAATTTTCTAACAAAATAGGAAAATACCTAATTGAAACAGACTTTATTTAAAATTCACTGACATAAAAACTTTTCTTTGTTACAAATAATCTTTTTATTTTTCTGCTTCTTGCATCAGTATACTAGATCTTTTTTTGGAAAAAGTCAATGCTGAGTGCTTTCTAGAAAAGACAGAAAGCACCACCCAGAGTGTTATGAAGTCCACAAGCCAAGGTATCCGTCGCTTTTGCAAACATAACTTACAGCACTAAAGAGAAAGCACTGAGGGCAAAAAAAAAAGCTCACAGCAACGTGTTTTGGAATGTCGTAAAAGAAATATATTGCCATTTTCATTAGGGATGTGTATTGGCAAGAATCTGGTGATACAATATGTATCAAAATAGAGGGGGGACCATACAGTATATTGTGATATATAGCGATACAATGAGTAAGACTATATATTGTGATTTTTAAAACTAAATTTACCTGTAGAAAAACTGTCACAGCATTCTAAACACTCCAACCTGTTTCATACTTTAACACATCCAGTTTTATTACTAGATCTAGTTGATCCACTGAAACGAAGAAGGCGAAAACAGCCACAAACTACCAGTCATACTTTTAATTTTACTGTAAACATTATTGTCATCATTTATGGTTCCATTGAAATTCTAAAAAAAAATCAAACAAAAATCAGTAAATTGCTTTTGAATATCGATACAATATTGTGACAAGAAATTTTGCGATATATCGGCGTATCAATATTTTCTTACATTCCTAATTGTAATATTGGTGTGTCCAACTTTAATATTGCAAAGGACTGTTTAGATTGGAATATTGTTGGGTATAGTATTTCAAGTGTTAGAAATGCTCACTTTTCATGCCAGCGACATACTCATCCTGTTACTAGAGTACAAAGCACCCAACGTTTTTGTGCTTGAGAAGATTTTCTCATTTAAAACTTTAACTTATTTGTAATTGTGTTTAGTTGGAATCAATTTTAAAAACAATCACAAAATTCTGTTTTTGTAATTTAATTACAGATATTTGGCAGAAGACACCTGTTTCAGACAGATCAACATGGCAGTTTCCAATAAATGGCTATTCTGGGGATTTATTTTAATTAAGACAATTTCAATGGCATTATAAACCTATTGATGCATTAATCAATTGGCCAACAAATTAAATAGCCAACTTCTTTTCCTGATTGACTCTGACCAGGGATCAGAAGGTTAACCAAGGGGCAAACTCCGCTGGCCAAATCTGGAGCCTAGGTGGAAGTGACAAAAATTTCAGTTTCCCCTCATCCACTAGGGCAGGGGTATTCAATTTGATTTTTCGTTGGGCCAAATTGTCATAAGGCTTTTGCCAGTGGGCCACACATTTCCCTGTACTCCATCTCTTGTATTGTACCTTTAATACAAAGCACCAGTGCCTTTTCAACATTTTTATTTAAATAACAATCAGATGACATTAAGATTAACTGCTGGCTTCTAGTGAAAATAATAAAAGCTGCAAAATATGAACAGATTTAGTTTTGACTGAAATTGGAGTCCAAAACTCTCAGTAACTAATTGCTTTTTGCTTAAATAAAATAAAATAAAAAATCTAGAAAACAAAACCAGCTTTAGTGGGACTGAGCTAACGGTCATATAAATTCCCAGTAACATTAATTACAATTACAAAATCAAACAACTTCGCTGGTAGTTTTGAGTGAGTGTCTTTATTTTTGTCAGTTGATCCTCTGAGCCTGGTAGATATTCATTATCAAAGTTAGCGTGAGTCATGTTGAAGTGCCTTTGTAGCTTATTGTATTCTTTATTTACCAGGTAAATGACAACCAGACAAAGCACATGGGTTTTCCCTCAGCCTTTTGTATGGGTGTATACATATCAGTCCAGCTGTCGTTAAATTTTCTATTTTCAGTGTCAACCTTACATCTCTTCTCTTTTGAAATCGATAACCCAAGAAACCACTGACGTAAACGTTCCATCAGCAGCGTAAACGGTGGCGCTTCGTGACGTACAATGTCGCAAAATATTGTGAGCTGTCACACTTACAGTTAAGTCGCAGCTATTAAGTAATTTACTAAGAAGTATGTGGCCAATGGGCCGGTCAAAAAATGACAGATGGGCTGATTCTGGCCCTTAGGCCACCTATTGAACAGGGCTGCTTTAAGGGCTTGACTCCCATGTTAAAAATGCCAACTTCACAGCAGAAATAAACATGTTTACAGCCCGTTTCAAAAAAGCATTTTAGGTTTAATAAGTTAAGTTTACCGTCATGACAACTCTGAGGGGGGAGAATTTTTTTTTTTTTTTTTTACAACTGATCCATTTACATGTAATTTAAGCTTGAAATTATGAATAATAAGGGGCATGTCCTTTTAATTGACAGGTCTCAGATGAGCCGCCAGCACTAGTGCTTGTGGTTAGCGGCTTGCCCCTCCTTCTGCTTGCTCCAGCGAAGACCGCAGCCTCGGACTCACGTTAACAGGCTCAGCTATTTTGTTTCTCTGAACTTGACCATCAGTTGCGTCCGCAATGTTTATTCATGTTCAGATGTTAATCATGCACTTATTGATCAAAGATGGCTTGCTGTGGTATTGACTGTACTAAAAGTCCAAGAAGGTTGTGCTCCAAGAAGTCTCTGCTCCATTTTGTGGGGGAAGTGAAATTATATTTCTGACTAAAAGTGCCAGCTACGCTTCGGTTAGGTACAGGTTAGCTCAGTTAGCTCGTAGCTACATCGGCTCAGAGTTTGATGGGTGTCAATCATCCGTCCCCACCCTCACAGCCCTACTCTCAGCTCCACCTCTTTGCCTATTTTTATATTTTCTGGGAGTGACGGGATGCATGGTGGGAACCGGCCACTGAGCTTCAAATCCGCTCTTCAGAAACCTACAGGTGACTTCACAGAGGCTTGGTCCATCTTATATCTACAGTCTATGGCTCCAACCCATGTAAAGCAAAACACTAAGACCTAATGTAAAAGCAAATACTGCTTGATGTGCCATTACTATATGGAAGATACATTTTAAGACAAAATGTGTAAACATGCAAAAGTGATGTTTTATTGAAACACTTTTAAAAAGTACAATTTACAGCCTAATGCACAAATTCAAGTGTATATCAGCATAAATGTAAAAACGTTTAAAGTAGGATGTTGGTTTATTTATTTATTTTTTGCTTTTTACTGAAATTCAAAAAGCCTTCATTTCAAGTAAAAATTATGTGCCAAATAATTTCTGCCTAAATAACACAGCACAGTAACCTTTTATAGGTATTGATTTTGGTTATATATTTAAGTTGAACCTCACTTCATCTGCAAAACTCATCTGTTTTAACTTTTTTAAATCTTTGTAATTGTTGGTTTCCTTAAAATAGTGTCAGCTGAGTCACGGCGAGTTTGGGTTAAACTACTGTTTACTGTCAAGCCTCAAGGATATCCCCAGTGGTTACAAAATGTTGGTCTCCTTAGAGACAAACTGACAATCGGTCAAACAAAACAAAATCCAAGCCAGACCACAAAGTTTTGGCTGACACTTGTCTAGGGAGCAAGTAGATTGAATATGTTGCTAGTAAAACATAAACCCAAATGTGCTGTTATAACGATGCTGTTACTGGCTAAGACGGGTTTGGCTTATAAACGATAGTTTCATCTCTTTCGGTGATTCCGTTTAACGCTTAGTGTTTCTGTGGGCCTCTTACAGTTTAAACTTCTACTTGTGTAGATGTTTATGAGTAATCAACTCAGTTGTTCTTACCGACTTCACGGCCTCTGGTTTCCTTTGAAGACGGTGCCAGAGAAGTAGCCATCAACAGCTGCTGTTAGCAGCTAGACGGTCAATAATAACCTGCTGTCTTCGCTAACTAGCTAATGGCTACGAGACTATGTGGCTAATGTAAGGCAGTAATGCTTAATGTCGACGAATATGACAAATATTGTTGGACTGGCCTAAATACCCAAAGTCACCTTAATAATTTAAGGATCAAACTAACCAGAAAAGCAACTTCAAATACGATGTATTGCATCTTACCTCACTTTGCTCGCATCTCTCTCTCTCTCTCTCTTGGTCTTCGCCAAGGCGAGGTGGCTAGCTAACGAGCTAGCACCAGAGCTAGCTAGCTAACCCGTATAAGCTGGGCATACTTAGAGGTAGCTTGGGAAGCCACTCAGCTAATGTCAGCTTGACTAACCAAGACACCTAATGACAAACATGATTAGTTGTACAGATTACGCATACTGTTGTGAATTTCTAATGGATTAAACTCCACGCCTGGTTAAATAACACAGAGACTCCACCAGCCGTTGTTTATCTGAAGTAGCTAACTACGCTAACACCCTCTCTCAGTAGGCTTGTTTTGTTGTTGTCATCTGGTGATGTGCGGTCCGTGAACGATCCGCTCAGCAAAGACCCAATCTGGGAACCAATCTGCTAGGGAATCGCTCCTCTTTTACTTTATGACAAATATGTTTCATAGTTTTACACCGTAAAACCTGTTTTTAATTCCCTTTTTTATTTAAAATGAATCATTTTGTTAATTTCACAATTAAACATATGGTGGTACTGTTTAATCAACACTGATGTTGTTCTTTGCACTTTGTTGAACGTGATCATTTAGAGATCTAATCTGCTCAGTTATTTGCACTTAAAAAAAATTAGATCAAATCAGTTTTTTTATATAAAAAAACGTTTACATTGCGTTAAGTGTATTCTTTTATATTACTGTATTAAAAGGAAATATAGTCACCATCATGCATTTAAAATTACATGTTTCTTTTTAGCATTTTCTCTTATTATTCGGCTAGTAGTAGTAGTAGGCTAGTATCTCAACCGCTCCGTTATTTATTTTTTTCAATTCCATTTATGTGTTTCAATGTTTTAAGATGCAATGTTTTTTTTAGGGGAAATAATAATTAAAAACATATTTTCCTATGTATGTGTTTCGTTACTGTAGTTTTCCAGTTGTACTATGGGTAAATACTGCAACACGGAAAGCACGGACGGGAGGGGGCAGTGTATGTCCAGTTGCAGGGTGTGGATGATTCTGGTTGGCAGCCAAAAAGTTTGGAAAGTTTCTGATGGACTATTTTTACAGGGACCATAGGTTAAAATGTGCATTACTTTTATGTCGTTTATTCAATATTCTCTTGGGATAAAGTCATCATATTGGAAGCTCAACTCATTATTTTCACCCTTGATCCTTAATTAAGCAGTACAATAGTTTAAAATGTCCAAATCTCAAAATAAACAAATAAATGTTTTGCTCCTCTATGCCTTTTTTGCCGAGGCAATATGTTTCAGGGTATAATAGGGCTACTGATGCCTACATTAACGTTAACGCATTACACATACATTAACTTAGTAGAATCACATTCAAATTCTTGCATTTTTTTAATAATATATTTTCTAAATGTGAGTTAGATATCTTGTTCACTTTGATTAGCCAGCTGCATTGTACAACAATATTTTTTACACAACTCTTTCTGTGCATAATACACAAAAGTGCCCACAACCTACTGATTGGATATGCAAATAAAACTTAAAAAATGTGTTCTGCAACTGAGGGACATGATGGCCTTGATGGTGAGCCATATTACTTATATTGAAAAAATGCAACTGGCTATTTATCAAACTATGTTCAGAGTATTTCCTATGAACAATGAAAATCTACACACTTAGTATAGAAGATGTGTAATGAAATCACATAACTATTTCTGGTACTTATTTTTGGGTTACATAACCCATCTGACCATATCCTATGTGTGATGCTTCACAATCTAATATCCCCTACTCACTCTCTCTCTCTCTGTCTCATTCTCTCTGACTGGGGTTTTGTTCAAGTGAATAAAAGCTTGGCAATCTCCTCTAATCATTACATAGTCCCTACAAAGTGTGGTGATATATTTGATCCAACTCCTACAATAATTAGATACTGTTATTATAAATATGAAAACAACTTCCGTGGATTACACTAGCAAATACATATATTTTCCTTGGTTTTTCTCTACATAATTCAAAGTACATGACATACAAGATTAGCAATAAAATAGCAATACACTAAAAACATTTTGTATCAAGGTTTTACCTCTCACTCTATTCATTGTTATAAAGTGGCATGAATCTGTTTAGTCAGCCTTTAAAATGTTAAAATATTGTAAGAAAATAACTAAAAATACAAGGCAGAAAAGAAATTTTTTAAACTGTTAAATACGGTATGAGGCCTTGACCAGGAGTGTAAGCTTAATCTAATTTTCACGTTCATTCACCCAACAAAGGTTGTGGTCCAAGATGTTTATTATTCTATTTATTCTAGATATGATAAAGGTTTCTCGTTGAATTTTTCCACATTTTCCCTGTATCAATCCTTCCCTCTACCCTGAGTACTTTACTGGCATCTAAGCTACATTCATATTAAACAACATGAAAACAGGGATGTTACTTGGTTATGTTACATCGGAATTATGCTAACCACTGTGATTCAAAGTTTAAGTGCTGATAATTTATTCTGGTCTTCCATCACATAACTTTCCTTTAGGCAAACTTTTTCTGCATCACTGATCAGCCTCATGGCCTGGTTCTCATCTGCAAGTTTTATACAGGTGTATGTTGTCCTGATTATGTCATGTGGTTTTAGTTTAATATTTGCTGCCATTTGTCAAGGTGTAAAAGAACAGGGATACTTTGTTGCACCAAAGCTAAGTTAGAAGTGTTAAATCAAAGTTTCTTTGTAGTGCACACACACTTTAATATTTTCCTTCCATCAAAATATCTTTCTTATTCCATATCACTTGAAACAGCTTAACCACACTGGACTTAGTCCAAACTCTCATTCCCACAGTTACGGAGCCATATTCATTGAAACAATGCGTGTTTTCCCAACCTTGCTCACTATCATTGTCCCATCTGTTTACATGGAAGCTGCCAGCAGACATGAAAAGTGAATCCAAAGACAAGACAAGACAAACCAAACATTTCATTAAGGCTAATAGTCTAATTTTCTTGAATTTAGAAAACTGGCAAGCTTTGAGTTAATCTATTAACAACCATAAATGTCAATATTAATTTTGTCAAACTTTGAATAGAAACCTGTCTAATTCAAACAAATGAATGTGAAAGCAACCTCACTCATTAGATACTGTTGCTGTGATTATTAGTGTATTGTTGACATTTTTGTTGACATTGACATGTTTAGAGCTTGGTGGTGTCTCCGATTTCCAATGGAGGCATTTTAAAAGAATTTTTGTGGTTAACATGACAGTTCTCACATTATTGCATGTTGGCTTCTGATTGGTTAATCAGTCCCTTCCAGCAACTCATCTCTCAAAAGCGCTTCTTCAGGTGGATCTGAGTTTGGAGACACAGACATAACTTTCCAATCCACCAAGAACACAATTTTCCTGATGAAGTCGGAGAGGATGGCTCACCCTTTTAGAATTCAGTTACGTTAAATCAGGATTTTTCTGTTTGCATTATTTATTTTTATCTAATTTTTTTGTTTTGTTTTTTTTAACAAATCATGGATGCTCTCTCAGGTTAACCCAATAAACTTGTTTTCCCATCTGATAGCAGGTGGCATCCAACTGCAGGCTTTAAGGCCCAGTATCCTGGATGTTTTCGATAGGTTCCAGCTCCAATAAAACTGAAAAAAATGGGTTAATTACCTCCTCTGTGTGTTTTCAAGCTCTGCAGAAGCCAAGTAATGAACTACCTGTCCGATTCAGGTTTGTTGAGCCAAAGAAAAATAAAATACATGCAGGACACTGGCCCTTGAAGATTGACTTTTAACATCACTGTGTGATAATGACCTTTCTCAGACTTAACCACTGTTGGAGTAGAAACCCCACATATCCAATTTTTATACATACATATGTAGTCAATTCAATGAAGTCATATAAGCAAATTCAATGTCAGTTGCTTACATTTCAATTCCATCCAAATTCTAAAATAGCGCAGTCATGTTCAGTGTTTTATGTCAATTGTTAATATGTGTTCTATCTACATACAGCCAACCACCTGCATGGAATAACTGACTGCAGCAATACGTCCTCAAGAATAAGCACTAGGCAACAGGGAACTGTTGACTGCATCAAGTTAACTTTGCAGCTATCCCTCATTCTTAGCATGAATGTGGCAACAGTGCAGAGGAAAAATAAAATTTTACCATACCTTACCATCTTTATTTATAAAGCTCTTTTTCATTCAACAAAGTTGTCCAAAGTGCACTACACAAGTCAACCACACAAATGATAACATAATAGATTCAATTATACAAACAATTAATCAAAAAATAAAAGCAAGTGAGTAAAAGTAAGTTTTTAAAAGATTTTTAAAACCAGAAAGTGAAGTGGCAAGCCGGATCTGTAATGGAAGAGAATTCCAGAGAGTGGGAGCTGCCATAGAAAAAGCTCTCTCTCCTTTTGTCCTACAGCATACTTTAAGGACAAACAAATGCATCTGATCCTGCTGATCTGAGTGTGCGAGATGGTGCACAAGAGTAAAATAACTCAGATAGATAGCTTAGAGCTAATAAATTTAAATATTTTAACACAAACAATAAAAATTTTAAATGCATTATAAAATGGACCAGTAGCCAATGAAGTAATGTAACTAAAATACAGTGGCTTGCAAAAGTTTTTGGCCCCCTTGAATTTTTCCACATTTTGTCACATTACAGCCACAAGCATGAATCAATTTTATTGGAATTCCACGTGAAAGACCAATACAAAGTGGTGTACACGTGAGAAGTGGAACGAAAATCATACATGATTCCAAACATTTTTTGCAAATAAATAACTGAAAAGTGTGGTGTGCGTAATTTTTCAGCCCCTTAAATCAATACTTTGTAGAACCACCTTTTGCTGCAATTCCAGCTGCCAGTCTTTTAGGGTATGTCTCTACCAGCTTTGCACATCTAGAGACTGAAATTATTGCCCATTCTTCTTTGCAAAACAGCTCCAGCTCAGTCAGATTAGATGGACAGCATTTGTGAACAGCAGTTTTCAGACCTTGCCACATATTCTCAATTGGATTTAGATCTGGACTTTGACTGGGCCATTCTAACACATGGATATGTTTTGTTTAAAACCATTCCATTGTTGCCCTGGCTTTATGTTTAGGGTCGTTGTCCTGCTGGAAGGTGAACCTCCGCCCCAGTCTCAAGTCTTTTGCAGACTCCAAGAGGTTTTCTTCCAAGATTGCCCTGTATTTGGCTCCATCCATCTTCCCATCAACTCTGACCAGCTTCCCTGTCCCTGCTGAAGAGAAGCACCCCCAGAGCATGATGCTGGCACCACCATATTTGACAGTGGGGATGGTGTGTTCAGAGTGATGTGCAGTGTTAGTTTTCCGCCACACATAGCGTTTTGCATTTTGGCCAAAAAGTTCCATTTTGGTCTCATCTGACCAGAGCACCTTCTTCCACATGTTTGCTGTGTCCCCCACATGGCTTGTGGCAAACTGCAAACGGGACTTCTTTTGGTTTTCCTTTAACAATGGCTTTCTTCTTGCCACTCTTCCATAAAGGCCAACTTTGTGCAGTGCACCACTAATAGTTGTCCTATGGACAGATTCCCCCACCTGAGCTGTAGATCTCTGCAGCTCGTCCAGAGTCACCATGGGCCTCTTGGCTGCATTTCTGATCAGTGCTCTCCTTGTTCGGCCTGTGAGTTTAGGTGGATGGCCTTGTCTTGGTAGGTTTACAGTTGTGCCATTCTCCTTCCATTTCTGAATGATCGCTTGAACAGCGCTCCGTGGGATGTTCAAGGCTTGGGAAATCTTTTTGTAGCCTAAGCCTGCTTTAATTTTCTCAATAACTTTATCCCTGACCTGTCTGGTGTGTTCTTTGGACTTCATGGTGTTGTTGCTCCCAACATTCTCTTAGACAACCTCTGAGGCCGTCACAGGGCAGCTGTATTTGTACTGACATTAGATTACACACAGGTGCACTCTATTTAGTCATTAGCACTCATCAGGCAATGTCTATGGGCAACTGACTGCACTCAGACCAAAGGGGGCTGAATAATTACGCACACCCCACTTTTCAGTTATGTATTTGTAAAAAATGTTTGGAATCATGTATGATTTTTTTTTCCACATCTCACGTGTACACCACTTTGTATTGGCCTTTCACGTGGAATTCCAATAAAATTGATTCATGCTTGTGGCTGTAATGTGACAAAATGTGGAAAAGTTCAAGGGGGCCGAATACTTGTTTTCCAGATAGGAAGTGAGATGCAATGTTTTGAACGGACTGTAGGCGATGAACTGTAGACTGAGAGACCCCAAAAACTAACCCATTACAATAATCAAGTCATGTGATGAAAACATGGATTAACAGTAAGAAACGTCTAGCAGAGCCTGGCTCAGTGGGAGCAACCATCTGAAATGACCAATCGGAGATCAAAATGACAAATAACTTGCAATGCAAAACAAATATTGAGTACCTTAATGGCAGCAAAAGCTTTTTTAGTGGGTTAATCTAGTAGAGAATCCCTTAACAATGAAGAACTAAGACAACTATACCACCAGAGGGTCGAGGAAAGAAAGGATGGAGGATTTCACTGATTTGGATCTTTAAATTTAAACATTTTAAATTCTTTAAAGTTTATCTGATTTTTTTAGGTTTACCTGGCATTGATTGAAGTCTTTGGAAGTTTTGTTTTTCTTGGAAGTATGTAAGTAACTTTGAAAATGCTAATTGCCTCTGCCTTTACTTTTTTCAGCTTGCCAGCAGCTCTTCCTGTTTTCCCCTTCGAGATGTAAAGAAATCTGTTATGTTTCTCCATCGGGAGAGATAAAGTGCCAGTCACCACTGCAGTAGTGTGGCCTATATATATTTTTTCCATCAGAAGAGGAAAACCTGGTACTTAATTTGTCAACCAGAGGGTTCCAGAAGCAAAGGTTCTGTTTCAGCGGATTAACACTTCTATTCTTGTCTCTCCATTTCTCCCCTCCGCTGTCAGGAGGAATGCTTGACTTCCTTTGATCTGCCACAAGGAAAAAAGAAACAATAAGCCCTGCTGAAGTCACTGTTTACGCATGGTGAAAAATTATAATATGGCAAGAACTATGATTTTTTTAAATGGTTTTTCATATCAAGGCATATAAAAAATAATTTGTTCCTTACTATGTCTTAAAATAACAGTCATACAACTTCAGATAGACAACAACACAATACATCTTACACAGTTTAATTATCTATACAGAAAAGAACTAAGCCAAAATGCAGAGGCAGTTCGTGTGAATAAAGTTTACCCTGTCTTAGTGGCTAAAAACCCCTTTCAGTTGCACAGATGAAAAATTCTGTATGACCTTATTAGTGTCTCAAAATCCTGTGAATAATTTCCCCCTACTTTTAAAAAAGTTGCGCCAGTTTAGAGGTTGAAGCAGCTTATAAATAGCTCTTTTAAGGTCTGATCACAACATTTCAATCAAGTCTGGAGATCAAATCAGTTGTTACAGAGATCTTGACCCTCTGCTCTCATGTACATGTGCCTGAGATCATTGTTCCATTACATTATCTATTTTTAGTGAGGTTTCAGCTGTCAGACAGAGGTCCTCCCATTTGACTCTACAGTATTTTGGTATTTAGTTCATGGTCAAGTAAGAGTCTGCAACATCATGAAATAAATGCCAAATACTAAGAAAGGAGGAGACAAAATTGTGCTTAAGTTAATCTATCCAGTGAAGACAACTATTCAGCAAGGGGATTGGGATGTGATATTGTAAGCAAAAACATCTTGGTATCTAGAAGAAGGTACAGTGCATTGCAAAAGTATTCATACCCCTTGGAACCTATCACATATTGCCACATGAATCCATTTTATGTGATAGACATACTCAAAGATGTGCATGATTGTTAAGTGCCAGAAAAAAAGGATACAGCTTCTGTACTTTTTAGATTTTTTTTTAAACAAATCAAAATCTAAAAAGAGTGGTGTGCAGTGTATTCAGCCCCTTTTTATATGATAGTCCTAAATAAAAAACAGTACACCCATATACTTACAAAACTCCCCTAATCACGACATACAAGTAAACTCTATTTACATAGAGTTCACTGTTTTTGTCATTTGTTCTCAGAATAATGCAGATATAATTGAAGGTGTCAGTGGTTTGTTTAGAAACATTTGTGAACAAAAATCATTAGGAAGACCAAGGAACACAAGATATACTGTAGGATGAAGTTGTAGATTCTATATTGGACATTTCATGGTTTCATTCCAACATCTGAAAATTAAAAATATATATATATAAAATACAACACAACTGCAAACCTACATAGACATGGCCATTGACAATCAGCAAGGTGACCCATGGTAGCTGAAACTGAACACCAGACACCACCCTGCACACATATCCCCACGGCAGGCAAGTGCAGGGGGGCGGGGGGAGGGTAATGGACACGGAGGGGGTTTGGGCACCTGCCCCTTTCCTCCATGATGCCCCAAGTGCCCTTTTTTATAATTTATTATTTTTAAATGTGTGCATGTGGAAGCATGCCTGTGCCCCTCAACAGTAACATTTCACTATTAATAACAATTTAGATCAACAAAATAATCTGGCTGCCATCAGTCACATGATGGCCATTAACCAATGCTCATCCTTGACATTCCTCTGCCTCTGCTTTGCGAGGGATGCTCCTTTTGCAAACATCGCTTCGTTGGACTTTTCATGGTAGCAGAGGATGGTTTCCAATTATAGAATACAGCCTAAGTTCGACGAAGCCAGGCCGTATGAGTGCTGGAAAAATTAAGTTAGCTTGTGGAGACTTGTTACGGATCTGGACAGGAAGAAACAGGCGCTAGCGGTGGCACTGGGGCTCAAGGGGCGAACCAGAGAGACGTTGGAAATATCCGCGGAGGATCATAACAAAGACGACTGTATGGAAACATTGCTTACAAAATTGGAAATAGTTTTCTTGAGGGAAGAAAAAGACCGGACTTATGAAGCATACTCTTACTTCGACTCGATATTTAAAGACAGCTCGATGATAATGGCAGACTACATAATAGAGTTTGAACAAAGATACAATCGTGTGAAAAAGTTTGATATGACCCTACCTGACGCTGTGTTGGCGTTCAAACTCCTGGACACTGTCTGGAGGAGAAGAACAGACAGCTAGCACTCAGAGCGTGCACTGATCTGACATTTTCATCCATGAAGCAGGCACTGAAGCGGATTTTCGGAGGAAAAAGCTATTCTAAGTTGCAAACATCGTGTCATTGGACTTTTCACCTTTCATGTAACATTATCAGGTGCAACCTCACAGCCACACACCAGATCTGGGCTGGAGGTGAGCCGCCATGAATTGGATGAAGTCACTGCTGTAGAACCTTAGCTGCTAAAAGATTTGGCCCATAGCCTTTGCAGTTCAAATCTTAAATGTCGAAAAAACAGTAGCCACAAAATACTGCAGAAACAAGTTGGAGCACAGCAGGTATGAAAAGCCAAACATTCCATAATTCAATAAATCAAAATGTCCAAAAAGTTATATTTATACAGATGATTTTTTTAAATAAAACTTATATTAAATAAATTAATCTATTATCTAAATTAGTAAATAAATAAATACATTTTTATATTTAAATTATTTGAAATGTTAATATTTTTAACCTCTTGGCTGTGTGCTGAAGACTTTAAATGTATTTTACCTCTACACTTTAAAAATCTAAGTCTCTCAGAGGTGCTAACACTACAAAAAAAAAGTAGAGTTAGCTCCTCTGAGCTGTTTTGCAGGTGAGTTACTGTGGAGGTTAACTAGTCAGATATTAGGGATGATTTAGTGAGGCACAGCAGCAAGTTAAAATTGCATAATGTACTCTGTAACACTTGTTTAATCAGCTACCAGCTCTTTTATGGTCTTTTCAATGTCTACAGTCTCAAATCAATACAGCCCTGCAGCAGTGTCTCAACAGAACAATGTTCCCCATCAGATAAAAAAATAGGCTGCTTCTGCTTTGCCTGGTCCCCATCTGATGATGATGATATACTATGCTGTGATTCCCTATTAGATTCTTGATAAATATACGTACCTGTTATTCAGGATGGATACATTTTGCTCTATGTGCCCCTTTTTAACTTTGAGCACCTGCCCCTCCAAAGGTCTCTGCACTGCCCTGCCCCCCACAGTGGCAGCATCATGCTGTGGAGATGTTTTTATTCAGCAGGGACTGGTAAGGTCAGAGCTGATTGGAAAATATATGAAGCTATTTTCTATTTTTAAAACCGTAGAATTTTGCTGTGGAAATCTGTAGCGTGTCCATCTGCATCAATTGCCTATGGTGGCAGGTCAAGTTTGTGCCCTTTAATAATTGTGGGCCAAATTCCGAGCCAAGCAAAATTATTCCCAGCCCTATGCCACACTTTTGACATTTCTGATTTTAAGGTATCCTTTCAAAGCTTCCCACAATAGTTAGCAGGAATTTTGGACCATTTTGTCTCACAGAACTGGTGTAACCACATTTAGGTTTGCTGGCTGCCTTGTTCCCATGCACCTTTTCATGTCTGCCAATGTATTGTCTAAGGGACTAAAATTAGGGCTTCATGATGGTCACTCCAAAATAATGACAGGATGTTTTAGGAGCTGCCTTAAAATGCAGCGACCATTGTGCCTGTCATGTTTGGATTAATGTTCAAGACCCACATGCAGTACACTACTAGGGAGACCAGCTGTAAAAGTTATACAGTTTATTGAAACAAAGATAATGTGAAGATAATGAAGGTTACGGGAGCTGGAAACACTACACAGGGAAATGGAAACAAGATGAGACCACGGAAAATTAAGCCCAGAGGTGAGACCAGATCTTGGAATGGATTTTAACAGCTTGGAAGTAGTCAGGTGTGGCTTACTTGATTGACACTGGATGAATCGCCAGGGAGGGGAAGCTAGGAGTCAAGAATGTCTGCTGGAGCTTCCTGCTGAGTTTTTGGAAGTGTGGAGATGGTGGAATCCAGAAATGTGGATTGTGCATGGAGCTCAGGCAGGCAGAGCACTGAGATGGAGCATGGATCACGGAGGAACTTGGAGCCTAAAGGCGGTCAGAAAGGGGAGGAATTACCAAGGACTACTGAGAAGTAGAAGAACAGACCACAATGAGATTGTCAAACCTTGAAGGAGCTCAGACAGGTGTTAACAGGGTTCTCATAAAAATCACACAAGGAACTCTGGAGATCGCAGGGAGGACTTGAGGTTTTTACCAGATGGATTTTAACACTCAGGCAATGAAGGTCTGGCAGCCTGCTCCTTAAACTGGTCCTCCCCATCCCACTTGTCTGTCTCCAAAAGTCAGGTGAAGAGGCAGCTGGAGAAACTGAACCGGAACAAGGCTGCAGCTCCAGATGGTGTCAGCCCCAGAGTCCTGAAGGCCTGTGCTGAGCAGCTCTGTGGGATTCTGCAGCACCTCTTCAACCTTAGCCTAACTCAGGAGAAGGTTCCAGTGTTGTGGAAGACATCCTGCCTTGTTCCAGTACAAAAAAGAACTCACCCATCAGTCATCAATGACTATAGACCTGTTGCCCTGACATCCCACATCATGAAGGTCCTGGAAAGACTCCTGTTGGCACCCCTGAGTAGGCAAACAAGAACGTATCAGGACCCACTGCAGTTTGCTTATCGCTGTGGAGTTGGAGTTGAAGATGCCATCATCCACCTGCTTCAACCAACCCACTGTCATCTGGACAAAGCAGGCAGCACTGTGAGGATCATGTTCTTTGATTTCTCCAGTGCATTTAACACAATTCAGCCTGATTTGCTTTGTCAGAAACTCCCGAAGACACAGGTGGAGCCCTCAACAATAGCCTGGATCAATGACTACCTGAGCAACAGACCACAATTTGTGAGACTGAAGAATTGTGTGTCAAACCAGGTGGTCAGCAGCACAGGAGCAGCACAGGGGACCGTACTCTCACCATTCCTTTTCACTCTGTACACCTCAGACTTCCAGTAGAAATCAGACACATGTCATCTGCAGAAATACTCAGATGACTCTGCAATTGTCAGGTGTATCAGAGATGGACAAGAAGCTGAATACAGAGAGCTGGTGGACTGCTTTGTTACATGGTGTGGAAACAATCGTCTTACCTTGAATGTGAACAAAACAAAGGAGATGATTGTATATTTCCGAAGAAACAGGGATAAGTCAAACACTGTTTCCATCATGGGAGAAGAAGTGGAGGTGGTTGAGGAGTATAAATACCTTGGAGTTCACCTAGATAACAGATTGGACTGGAGACTGAACAGTGAAGCCGTCTACAAGAAGGGACAGAGCAGGCTGTACTTCATCAGGTTTGCAACAAGATGCTGCAGATCTTCTACAAGTCTGTTGTGGAGAGTGTAATCTCTTCAGCCATCATCTGTTGGGGTAGCAGCACCAGAGCCAGGGATTTAAAAGAGCTAAACACCTTGATAAAGAAGGCTGGTTCTGTTCTTGGGACAACTGTGGAACCTCTGGAGATGATAATGCAAAGAAGGATTCTTCATAAAATCAAAAAAATTATGGACAACCCTGAGCATCCTCTTCAAGAGACTGTCATACAACAACAGAGCGTCTTCAGTCGGAGGCTTCTTCAGTTTCGTTGCAATACAGACCGCTACAGGAAATCCTTCCTGCCCACAGTCATCATCATCTACAACAACTCCTTAAAGAATTAATTATATGAGCTATACCAACACTTAATTTCCCTCTGGTATCAATAAAGTATTTTTGAATTGAATTAAATTGAATTGATTTGAATTGAATTTGAATTGAATTTGAATTGAATTTGAATTGAATTTGAATTGAATTGAATTGAAATCCTCAGCCTATGATGAGACTCAACGAGGTAGCTCCGCCCCCGGCTAGATGGACAGGTCCTCAGCTCAGCCAGGACGTCTGGTGGAGATCTCCAGAACAGTGGATAAGTGTGCAGGAAGCAGTCAGACACAAAACAGACAAACTCCCCAGACTCCTAACAGTGCCTCCATTACGTCAAATGTAAATTAATCCATCAGAAGCTTACAAAGCCATTACATCAGCATCTGGGCTTCCCAAACTGATTAAATTAAAAGTAATTTTAGTATGTAAACTACTGAGTTTGGAGAAAGTATTTTTTTCTTTCACTTTATTGTCATGTTAACTAAACTGCAAACATAAAACTGTAATTCTTACTGATGTGAAAGACTGATGTTTACTCTAATCTAATGTCAGACAATGGGAAATAAAAGGCTATGCATCAGAAAAGTTCACTTATTGATATATGTTTAGCAGGACTAGTTACATTTGATTTTGTTTTAATATGACAAGAATAATTCAATTCAGTTTATTTATATACCACTGATTCACAACAGATGTCATCTCAAGGCACTTTACAAGAAAGTAATTTCAATGCAGTACAAACATTTCAATCAGTTTAAAGTTTTAGTTTGTTTCCTTCTTTTATTTTTTTTATCCCACGTTTTTTTCCCCATTATTTATCACCTGTGTTCCTACCTAAATCCAGTCCTGGGCTTTGCTCTCCCTCTGCCAACCCCAGGAGGGCCCAGCACTGAAACTCAAGCCTCCTTCATGCTTGAGGAGTGAGCAGGCCCTTCTTTCCACCCGATGAGGCAGGGTTTCCCCGGCTGGACGTGGCGCGTGGAAGGATCACGTTATTCCAGCCTGATCCTCCCCAACCCGTCAGGCGCCCCCGGCCAGCCAGGAGGAGGCAGTATACAGCCCAGGACCAGTGCATGTTTTTGTAAGAGTTGCTCACGTTAGCTACTCAAGGGAACACGGGGAGAACATGAAAGGCCACACAGAAAGGCCCTTTCGCCAACACCACCCAGGGTGTGGGTCTCAATGATGCAGAAGAACAAACACACCCTCAGCACCCACAGCGTCCCCGGCAGCAATCGAACCTGGGACCTTCTAGCTGTGAGGTGAGCTGCGCTACCAGCTGCGCCACCGTGCTCCCGGTTAGATTCCTATTTAAGGAATCCCAGATTGCATCAAGTCATTGACTGGCAGGTGCACCCCATTGATGCAGACTTCCAACCACAGCAATCCTTCATACTGAGCAAGCATGTAGCGACAGTGGTGGTGAAAACCTCCCCTTTAAAAGGAAGAAACCTCCAGCAGAACCTGGCTCGGACGAGTAGCCGTCTGCCACGACCGTTTGGGGGTTCGAGAAGACAGAGCAGAAACACAGAAAGAACAAAAGAACTGATGTAAGAGTACTTTCTACATTAAAGAAAGTAAATAGTTGGTAACAGGACATGGGGGATGTTCAGTTACTGGGAGCATCATCCAAGTCGATCCCCCCCCATCCAACAGGGCATTGTAGCTAAGCAGGATACCAGACCAGGTGTACCTTCTATGGAGAGAAAAACACTGTGAGAAAACAAAAGTTAACAGTCAAAATAACAGCAAATAATACAACTGGAGAGTAGTAGAGGAGAAAGTACCATTATCTGAGGCCATGAGAATACCATTAGTAACCTTCACCAGTGCTGTTTCAGAGCTATGGTGAGCTTTAAAACCTGACTGAAAATCTTCAAACAGGTCGTTAGTGTTTAGATGCTCACATACTTGATTAACAACTATTTTCTCAAGGATTTTAGATAAGAAAGGAAGGTTAGATATAGGTTTGTAATTAACTAAGTCATCTTGATCGAGGGAAGGTTTCTTAAGTAAAGGTTTAATTACAGCAACTTTAAATTCCTGTTATACATATCCATTTACTAAGGATTGATTCATCATATCTAAAATGGGGCCAGTAACCAAAGGGAACACTTCATTAAATAATTTGGTTGGGATTGGATCCAACATACAAGTTGAAGGTTTAGATGAGGCTAATATTTTTGATAATTCCAAAAACTCAACTGAATCAAAACAGTCCAAACACAAATGAGGTTCTACAGTTCTCTCTGATGCTGCCTCCCTTACTGAGAGAGAAATAACCGTATTTGGGAGGATGCCAATGATTTTATTTTTAATATAATTAATTTCTTTTATGAAGAAACCCATAAAGTCATCTACTAAGAGCTGGGGGAATAGTTGGCTCAACAGAGCTATGACTGTGTAAGTTTGGCAACTACACTAAAAAGAATCCTAGGATTATTAAATAAGAATTCTCTAGGTGTGTAGAGCGCGATTGACTCTCCAATTTCCTAGCATTCTGCTTTAAAGTATGCAGCTCTGCATTAAACCAGGGAGTCAGCCTCCTATGGCTAATCACTTTCTATTTTACTCTGAGACACTGAAGAAAGTAAGAATGGAACAGATCCTTAAAAACTTGTTATAGCATTGTCTGATAAAGCTCTTTTATAATGACCTTTTCTTCCAGGTTTAAGATGGTCAGTTAAAGTAAATTCAAAAGTTGTCAAAAATGGTCAGACAGAAGCGGGTTATGTGGGTGGACTGTTATTTTCTCACACTCAATGCCGTATGTCAGCACAAGGTCCGAAGTGTGTTGCCTTGAGTGTGTGGGTCCCTGTACTTGTTGAGGAAAGCCAATTGAGACTGAGATAGCATTGAAGGCTGGATTTCGGCTATCACTTTCAGTGTCCTCATGAATATTGAAATCCCCCACTATAATGAACTTATCAGTATTTAATACTAAACCACATTTAATAGTTTTATTTTTCTATTTAGTCAAAGTTGTATTTATATTTATGAGATTTTCATGATTTGCTCTTGCTAGGTTAACCTTTAATCCATTTGATTTTGGCCATGGGCAAGACACTGTCTCTATAGGGTAAAGGGTGGGTAACAGAAGCTGCAGAGAGGTGGGTTAAACTACGACTCTGCTTCCTGCTCTGGACCCTGGACTGCAAGTGTTTTGGAGGACTAATAAATTTGGCCAAATTCCTAAGAAGAAAAGCTACTCCATCCAAAGTGATGAATGCCGTCTCTCCGGATCAGACTAGGTTTTCCCCAAAATGTTAGCCAGTTATCAATGTAGCCCACATCGTATGCAGGACACCACCCAGACAACCGTTGGTGGAATAACAGCATTTGGCTAAACATGTCTTCACTGGTCCGATCGGGCAGGGAACCAGAAAACATTACCAAGTCCGACATTGTTTTGGCAATCTTACACTCCCAAGCAGCACTCATTTTAGTGACCTCCGATTGGCGTAACAGGGTGTCATTACTACCAGCATGAATAACAATATTACTGTATTTTTGCTTATCCTTAGCTAGTTTCAGGTAGGATTTGATGTCACCCGTTCTGGCCCCTGGCAAGCATTTGACTATGGTCAATGGTGTATCAAACATTTGAACAAAGTTCAGTGCTTGGGTATATAAAAGGAATATGTATGTATCATGCATACTAACTGGCATTTGTATGCATGGTTTGTTCCTTTAAGATATTTATGTGGCTTATACATAGCTGTGAAGTAATATTATAGTAGCTTCATTGCTTCTTTTTGTAAAGAATATGAAATTTGCCTAATCCTATTAATATTCTTTCAGTCAGGTCCTAAACTTCAAGGTTTTCGCCACAAGGGCTTATTAACGTGAACAAATTTAGCTGGAAGATTTGCATTTAATTCTTATCTTCAAAAGTCAAAATGAAAATCCATAATTTAGGAGGTTTCATGCAGTTTAATTATTCTGATATTCATGACAGCTCTTTTGGCACTAGGGCAGATCTCACAGACTCTGAGATCATTTAGAGCAAGAAATAAAAATTTATAAATGCCCACCGCTTCAGCCAGTGCCGTTTTGAGAAAAAAAAGACGAATTATTTATTTGACTATAAGTAACCCTCGAAAACAACATGTTTTCAATTACGAGTGCTCAAACGTCCAAAAACAGTTCAGAATCGAAAACAGAAACAAAGAAGCAGATGCATACATATTGGATGGACACGAGCATTAGGAGTCATATGTAGCAAAAGGGAATCAGTAAGATTGAAGCAGTGAGATCCTATGACATAGGGTGAGATAACAGTAACAGTGCCACTTTCTAAAAAACATGTCACAGGTAAAAAAAAAATGTTTTACATATGACCTGAATGTCGACACTAATCCACATTTTACAACTAAAAACTAAACCACATATATTATAATAGTTCAGCATTTTGGTTTTCAGCCACAAGATGTCACTTAAAGCTCCTTTATGATGTTTTCTCATTTTTAATCAAATGTACATATTTGTTGGCAGAAAACATAGCTTTCATAATATTGCATAAGCACAAGAAGAATAGTGTAAATAAAATGCTCAGGAGCGGGATCTAATTCTTAAGGAATATTAATGTTTTTTTTTCCTGTAAATTGATCAGAAGGGTGAAATCAATAAAGAAGTTTCATGTTTGGCCAACAGATGGTGGCAGAAGGCTGAATATAAAGGAAACGCAGGAAGTACTTTGCGGTAAAAGGCGTATGGATTTCACATTTGTCTCATCTATACAGTTCAGAGTTTCTAGAAATTAGTAGTAATTTAGCTTTATTATGTTTCTTTAAAGCATCTAATCTGTCTTGAGAAGGGAGTTCTTAAATTTTGTGTAGGCTCACCCACTGAGAAGCGGCTTACTTACTTGAAATGGCATCGTTCATTATGGAATTCATAAATAATTATCCTAATCTTCAAAGCAACGGGTTCATCTTGTGACTGAATATAAAATTGCTCAGACAAGATGCCACTGCTGCACCAAAGAAGGAAAAAAAGTTGCCCTGTAAAGTGCATTATCATCACTGCAGTCACACTCAACAGGTTTTGTTACATAACATATTAGATTGATTTAATTACATTAACAGCAGCATTTGGAGTTTGTTTCCAAGCATCTAAAAGGCATTAATTTAGCATAGCATGTATGTGGAATTATTAATGACACATTTTTTGAAACTGTAAAAAGTGTTAAGCTTTGTATTTTATAATCTCATGCATTAAATGAAAATCCCTGAGTGCCCTAAGCAAACTGAGTAACCTGAACGAAAGCTCCATCTATAAGACTTTTGAGAATATTGAAAAAACTTTTGTAGTACTCTATTATTAATGTGTGAAAGCAGCAGCTGGTCTGAAAGCTGACAGCCATAAAAATGTGTTCCATTACACTGTCTTTTGAGTATTGTAAGTTTTGCAGACTTCTTTAAAAAGTCCATGCAGTGAAATTCTGGTTAATTTGTTGGTTGCTGTTTTGCTTTCAGTGTTTATTTTTTACTTTTTCCATCCAGAGCTTACTGTATTAGTGTGACCACACTGCTGCAACACCAACAGATTATGACTGACAGTCACAGTCATCTGGCCTTTAACAGCTGCTGCATTCAAACTATGGGGGCAGTCTGGTTCAGATAAGAGCCAATTCCAATCAAACTTCTTTCTGGCAGCAAACATACGGGGATACTTGATGGCGAATGCATTGACATCATATGTGCCATGGTTTTAAGTCTTCAGTTGTCGTGTTCTTTCTTGTTCCCCAGTGCAGCTGGGAGCATGGTTGTTTGCTGAATATGCGAACACTGTGCCAACTTCCATAAAATTAAAACTGGCTTTTAGTCAGGGCTGCTGCTGTGAAATGAGAGCTTGAAATCTGCATTCACAGTAATCTCTGAAAATGGAGAATGGTTTGCATGTTAGAGTTCACAGTGAAGCTCTAATTCCTTGAGAAAGAATTTACATGCCTAGAACTTTTATTTTTATTTTTATATTTCGTTACTTTACAACTAGAAACTTCAAAAGATTTGATTTGGAAAATTAGTGTAAAGTGGAGGGGAAATGATAAATTGTTGTATTTTATTTGTCCCCAAAAAACAGGTGTGCCATTCATTTGTATTCCCATATCTTTACTCTGATACCCCTAAATAAAATCTAATGCAGTCACTTAGGCTATAATCACAGTTGCTCAGAAAATGTTGCTGAAGACCAGGAGACACATCGAACAGGTCGGTCAGCATATTCATGTGTTAGAATGATCTGGTCAATGCCCAAACCTAAATCCAAACGAGAATATGTGGTAAGACTTTATAATGATGCTGACATCCAGGCAGACTGAGCTTGAGCTATCTTGTAGAAAAGAATGGGCAACATTTCATTTCATATGGGCCTGCAATGCTTGTAGAAACATAGGCGAGAATACTTGCCAGTGTAATTGTAGTGAAAGGTGGTTATTACAAAGTTTTGACTTCGAGGCTGAATATAAATGCATGCTACACTTTTCAGGTATTATTTATGGAAAAACAATTGTAAACCATGTATGCTTTGCCTTTCAGTCCACAGTCATTTTTAATTTCGTCTATCACATTAAATCAAGGTAAACTGAACATTTATCATTATTAGGAGCTGCAGAAAAAGGCCCACAAAACCCCGTATTCTGCATGAATGTACTGTACTGGCTCATATTCTCAGGAAGGAGACAAATATGTATTGCAACATCTACTTATATATCATGTTATTGTTCATTTTCTCTGTTGCATAATTGCCAGGTAGGCTATTGTGATGATTAGCACGTTATGATTTTTTGTCCTTCCACCAAAATCCAGTCACACCCTCCCCCCATCCTCATGCACAATTACGTGATGGGTGACGTTTCACCATGCGGAGGAGGGCTCTGGGCAGGGACCACTTGGACCAACGAGAGCTAAACACTGTTTCATTTCAGTGCAGAAACAACGGCGTTTAACGCAAGTGGAACAGGGCGCCGCGCAGAAGCCCATTGTCTCCTTCAAACAGGGCAACTACGGAAAACGGCTTTGACCAAAACAGCGGTGTGGGAGGAGTGTCCGAGTGGTAGGCACTGCGGGTTTGTAAAGACATAGAAAAAAAAAGAAGGGGGGCCCTGGACAGATCTGGCCAATAACGGAAAATGAACCTCAGTCAAGTCGTGATAGTATGAGCCGCGTTTTGTTGCAGTTGGCGACCAACTATTGATGCTTCTGTGTCGATCGCTTTCCAGACCACCGCATCGCGCGAACTTCTTTTGTTCGCATCGCCTCAGTCCCAAATTGTAGCCTCCAATTTGTGTTGTCGCTGAAGAAGAGTAATCCGCTCTATAAAAAAGAAAAAGAAAACGACCAATAATGAATTTCCAGTCGAGCGTCCCAGTGTCCGGTATCTCGCAGCAATCTCAGCCGGCCATGCCCACTCCAGGGACGGTCCCGGCGCCCGTTCCCGTCCCGGTACCTCAGTCCATCCCGTCCCAGTTCGGATCCGGATCGTCTGCGAGCTCAGGGGCTGGTCAGTTCGGGTCGGGGACTGTTTCGGGCCAGGCTGCACAGTCCGGCCCGGCTGGCTCGCAGTTTGTTTTGTCCAACTCAGCAGCCATCAGAGCGGAGATCCATCGGTTCGAGTCCGTCCACCCAAACATCTACGCTATCTACGACCTGATCGAGCGCATCGACGACTTGGGTCTGCAGAACCAGATCAGAGAGCATGTCATCTCTATTGAAGGTGAGTCATTTCACAATCATGTAGTGGCTTCATTCATTAAAAGGAGGTGATGTTATGAATCCATTTTATTCAGGGATGGGGATGGGGGGGGGGTTTCCTCCCTTTTATTCCCTCATGGTAACGTTGTCATAGGCACAGCCCCAGTGTCAACAATCGCACTTGGAGGATGGGGGCGTTGCCGATCTCATGGTCCCTATTCATGGATCGAACTGCACCCATGCACTGCAGTGATAACAATAACAGAGCTCAGCTGCCTCTCAGGAGGCACTGTGCAATCAGTCCTCTGAAAATGAGCTCCACTACCTAATGGGATTTGCTTTTGTTCTGACACCGACCTGACGAGAGAGAGAGAGAGAGAGAGAGAGAGAGAGAGAGAGAGAGAGAGAGAGAGAGAGAGAGAGAGAGAGAGAGAGAGAGAGAGAGAGAGAGAGAGAGAGAGAGAGAGAGAGAGAGAGAGAGAGAGAGAGAGAGAGAGAGAGAGAGAGAGAGAGAGCAAATATAAAAACGTGTGTTTCCTGAAAGTGAGACACAGGGAAAACCCTTGAAAGACAGTAGGAGTAGTAGGAGGGTAAATATCTATCTATCTATCTATCTATCTATCTATCTATCTATCTATCTATCTATCTATCTATCTATCTATCTATCTATCTATCTATCTATCTATCTATCTATCTATCTATCTATCTGTGGTCGTGAGAGTGTGTTATTGGATAACACTTGGCTGCAGTTACGGTGCCAAGTTTAAACTTTAATTTTAATGTATCTTTTAATTTGGAAGTATTCTTCCCTCGCTGTGATGGAAAAGTGAGGGAAGCCCTCTTTGTCTTCAGCTTTCTAGCGGACAATTGAAGGCTTTGACTAAAGTTGCATGATTTCAGGAATTTTTTTTTAACTGCAATAGACTGCAGGATCGACTACAATGAATCCTCATTTTCCTGACGTTTTTCTTCCTTTATCACTACAAAATGTCGCCTACATTCTCCTTGAGTGTTAGCATCTCAGCCACTACAGAAAAACACTTGGATGGGACATTTTGGGAAGTTAGAGTCTATTCATCACCAAAGATGCCCTGGATATGTAGAGCATAAATGCATGACATTTGAAATATCATATTGAACCAAAAAGCGGATCCTAACTGTCCTTTGCAGTTGTTATGGTGTGATGACAGTTTTGATGTGATTTATTGGGCAGCACTAGTTTTGACTCAGATTTGTCTGGTGTTTGTAACTATTGATTGTTCCACCCTCTTTAACAAAAACTCTGAGTTCATCTTAAGAAAAATAACCTTTCATCATGATGCTGCCACCACCATGTTTTTCTTTTGTGGCGTGCACATAGCTGTCATTTTAGCCGGGGACATGTCCTCAGCAATATTTGTGATTGACGGTTTTGTCCCCACCACTTTAATTAACCTGATGCAGAATTTCCTACCAGCGCTGATCTAACATCCACTTGTGCTCCCAGCACAATATCCACATATTCAGTATCTGAATGGGCAGTGTATATATATATATATATATATATATATATATATATATATATATATATATATATATATATATATATATATATATATATATATATATATATATATAATATATATATATATATATACACATATACATACATTATTCTATGTTTTTGTTTGAGGGTAACAATGGTTACAGTCTAGACTGTAGCATTTTGTCAGCTGCAGATGATGCGTTGCCACATGTAGGCATCCTCAATTATGGTAGCAATTGTCCTTTTTTGTCACCCTGCCTGTCATCCAGCTCTTAATCCAATCTTTGCCTGTGAGTATATTGTCAGTCGTAACTGGGCTACTATAGCCTTTAAAGAGTACTGTTGCCACTCAGAAAAACGGTTTCATTTACTTCCAAATACTCTTTATTCTACTAATATACATTTAAAATGAACAGTAAGCAGAATATACCAAAACATATATATTTGTATATAGTACAATGGCAAAACATAATGGTCTAAATACAAAGATCTAAATACATTTTAAACGCATTGATGTGAATTTATTTTTTATTAGGTATGTTTGGCCTTTTTTGTCTTATTTATTTATGTATTTATGTCAAACAAAATAAAAATATGCATTAACACACACACACAAACACATATACATATATATATAACTCAAGCACATAAAAGGCTTGTATAGGATGAAGTGTAAACTTGTAAAATTCCTACCCCCGTATCATCAATTGAAGTAACTTATATCTTCATAAGGAAACTGTACATAACAAAACAGCAGACATTATATAAATCTACATGTACTCATTACTTTGCCATAGAAAACAATATACATACGTACGTACGTACGTACGTACGATCCATTGCTTCACCCCCTGAATACATATACAAATTTTTTTTTCCAACGTTTTCCATGCCTTCCAATTTTTTAAGTTAAACTTCCCCCTAATATCATAACAACCATCTCGATCTGAAAAGAAAGTAGATTTTTTTTCTGGTAACATTTTATGACTATATTTCTAGAGTACTTCTACAGTTTGGTATGTTTATTTGTTTTTCCTTAACAGCCATAAATTAAAAAATAATGTAGGCAGATATCTACTGTAGAATAGATAACTCTTAAAATCACATCGATTTAAGTAAGTTAAATCAGTAAATTGATGATGGTGTATGAGCTTCTTGAATACATTTCTTATTTCTCAGTATATTTTTACCACCTCCTGAAATACAGCTGAAACCAGATATTTATATACACTATAACAAAAGCCACATAACAGTTTCCTTTTGAATGTCTGACATTAAATCAGATTAAACTTTAGACATACCCTTTTTTGCTCAATTTGGATTACACAACTTATCTTTGTTGGCTGAATGCCGAAACAATAAGCGCAGGAATTTTTCACCTCCTTCATACTCTGAAGTTTACATGACTTTTTTCTGTATGACTTGGATCCAATGTTTTGGGAACCCTTCCATGAGCTTTTCACTATAGTTTTGCTGGAATCTTGATCCGTCTATCCTCGTAGAACTGTTGCAAGTGAGTCAGTTTTGTAGGCTGCCCTATTTGCACACACTAAACACCACTAAAACATGATGCTGCCACCCTCATGCTTCACAGTTGAGATAGTATTCTCAGACTTGTAAGCTTTCCCCACATCCCTCCAAATATAAAAAGCTCTTCACGACCAAACATTTTTATGTTGGTTTTATCAGACCATTGGTCATGTCTCCAAAAATTAAAGTATTTTTCTATGAGTGCATTTAAACTGTAATATGGCTTTTATATTGTTTTGGAATAGTGGCTTCTTCTTCTCTGAGTGGCTTTTCAGCCAGTGTGGGAACAAGACTTATTTCACTGCGGATAATGACCCCCTCTCACCAGCTTCAGCCAACATTTTCGCAAGGTTTATTGCTTTTGTACTGGGGTTGATATCTACATTTCTTCCCAAAACAAGTTCATCTATGGGACACAGGAACCATAACCTTCCAGAAAGGTATAATGGCTGGATATTCCCTTCCTCTTTATACTTGCATACAACTGTTTGAACAGATAAACAAGACTCGTTCCGGTATCTGAATATTGTATCAACACACTTGTTGAGGTCCGCAATTTTCTTCCTGATATCTTGTGTCATTTTTCCCCCCCTGTAATTATGCTGTGTGTTTGAGATGTACGGGGTCAAAACAGGATAATCTCAATGTAAATGAAAAAAACAGATTGTAAACTTGAAAAATAGACATTGTAAATTTCAATTTATAGTGTGTATTTGTCAAATTTACAATTGTTTTCAAATTTACTATTTGTTTTGGTCAATTTATAATGTCTTTTTCGAGTTTACAGTCTTTTATATTTATGTTGAGTTGATCCATCTGAGCGTTCCAAAATTCTTAAAACGCATTGTAACCTAATTGTATGTAAACTTCTGAATTTAATGAAAGGAATAAAAATATTTTTTCTCTTGTTCATAATTTTAGTAATCTTAGCTAACCTAAAACAGGAAATGCTAGGTCTGGTGTAATGTCAGACTGGAGAAAAACAGGGCTATGTGTCTTTTTGTAGTGTTTGTAAATATCTGGTGCGAGTAGTAGAGGTAATGAGGGATGTGTATTGGCAATAATTTGGTGATACAATATGTATCACAATACAAGGGGGGTGGTACGATATATTGCGATACTATGAGTAAGACTATATATTGTGATTTTTAAAACTGAATATAACTATAGAAAACTGTCACTGCATTCTAAACATTCCAAGCTTTCTCAAACATAACACATCCAATTTTATTACTAGATCTAGTTAATCCACTGGAAAAAAATGACCGTCATCATTAAGGGTTCCATTCAAATTCTAAAAAAAATAATAAAATTAAAATCAATACATTGCTTTTGAATATCGATACAATATTGTGACATAAAATATTGCGATATATTAGCGTATTGATATTTTATTTTACATCTAGACCCTTTATGGGGCTTTATTGATTAGTATTTAAAGCTTCGGCCTTCACAGTTTGACAGATTTAACATATAAACAATGATCCAACTAGATTTCGACAGTATGAATAAATGAATGCAAAGTTCAAGTTATAGCTGAGGCAAAACAATTAGCAACTTTATATGTAAAAATGATGTATCTTAATCATTATATTTATTATGAAGCAACTTGTTTAAAATGCCATAGTTTTTAGACCACACAGTATAATGGTCACAACAGCAATACTAAAAGAAGGATAGTTACAGAAACAGAAGAAAAAACATTTTTCCTTGTGAAATAGAAAACAATTTTAAGAGAGTTAAGAGGATTTTTAAAAAACATTTTTTTTTAGAAATAGAGGATTTTCTTTGGCTTTTTAGGTGCTTTTTTGAATGGTCGCATATTTTCTCTCTCAATAAAGGCTTGCCTTTATTCTGTGTTGATGGGACAACACTGGAGCCTTTTATCTCTCTGATGTGCTTTTAAAAAACCCATAAAGGTCATGTTATTCCCTCTTTCTTTTTCTTGCCCTTTTCTGCCTTGAAAAGGAGCGCAGTCTTGACCTAATAACAAACATTAAACTGTATTCCTTTGTAAGTGTTTAGAACGCCTTCACAGGATAACTCTGGGTGGCTGAACTTAACTTTTGTTGTTGATTTCTTTTCCCTCAGGCCTGTGTGATTCTTCAGCTGATAATTTGCGCTTTCTTATAATGCACCCAAACTATAGTGTCTCAAACAAAAAGTTTCTTTATCTATTTTCTTGATGACAAACAGTATGTCCAGTTTGTCCTTCATGATTCCCAGGTTTTCTTCTTGCACAGCTCTAATGAAAGTTAAAGCTGTGCAGTCTCTTTTTGAGTGTACAGGCATGCACTTTCAGAAAAAAAAGAGTACCAATAAGAAGAGTTGCGAGAACCGACTGTAGGTGCTGTTATAACATTTTAGAGTTGTTGGAGCCTTTTTAGCATCTTGAGGTCTGCTCTTGAAGTGTACTTTCTTGGACAACCAAGCCTGGGCATGTTCTTGGTTATTGTAAATATTTTAGACTTTTTCTGTACAGTAGGATGGCTGATTTTAAATTATCTAAATAATTTCAAACATCCTCAAATCCATTACCAGATTCATAAGCTGCTTTGTCTTTCTGAGAGCCCCAGGCAGCATTTTTGATCTTTCCATGTTGTTCACTCTAAGGAGCACACCAAACTAGTATATGGGATCCAGACAGGGAAAAACTTCTTCAAAACCTTGCGTAATCCTTTTCCAATTGTGTACACCTGATGTGATATCCCTGTGTGTACTTTGATTGATTTTCATGGGGGAATAAACTTGGAAACGTCCTAATTTATTCCTCTCCAGATATTGCATTTTAAAAATATAATATTTTACAGAAAATTTATATGGTCTTTTCTTCAGTTTAAATTGTTTACCTATCTATCCATCCATCCTTCCTATGCGGGGGGGCTGGTGCCTATCTCCAGCAATCACAGGGTGAGAGGCGGGGTACACCATGGACAGGTTGCCAGTCCATCGCAGATTTTAACAATCCGTATGTCTAAATAGGTTAGAAATGCAGACAGGCTCAAGGTGTGGTAAGACATTCAAGATTTTTGTATCCCTTTGATAAAACATGCGTTTAGCTGGAAGAAAAAAGTCTGCGCCTTTTCATCACCTGTAACGACATGAAGTTCTGTTATTGATTCGAACTTCGAGATCCTTTGAAGAGCTGCAAGAACCGACTTTGACTGATGTGTCTTCACCTGTGCTGTATAGAGCCGCAGATCTATGCTTCTCAATCTTGCATCATTGCAGAGTCTGTTGCTAAGAAACCATCGGCTCATATATTTAGCTGGTGAAAGAGTGAATAGAAATTTAACCCCCCATCAAAATGAATTCCCATCGCTATGAAGGTCTCCCACTTGTTTTGTTAAATAATAAAACCTTGCTTTTACAGTGGCTTGCAAAAGTATTCGGCCCCCTTGAACTTTTCCACATTTTGTAAGAGTACAGCCACAAACATGAATCCATGTGAAAGACCAATACAAAGTGGTGTACACGTGAGAAGTGGAACGAAAATCATTCATGATTCCAAACATTTTTTACAAATAAATAACTGAAAAGTGGGGTGTGTGTAATTATTCAGCCCCCTTTGGTCTGAGTGCAGTCAGTTGCCCATAGACATTGCCTGATGAGTGCTAATGACTAAATAGAGTGCACATGTGTGTGATCTAATGTCAGTACAAATACAGCTGCCCTGTGACGGCCTCAGAGGTTGTCTACGAGAATATTGGGAACAACAACACCTTGAAGTCCAAAGAACACACCAGACAGGTCAGGGATAAAGTTATTGAGAAATTTAAAGCAGGCTTAAGCTACAAAAAGATTTCTCAAGCCTTGAACATCCCACAGAGCACTGTTCAAGCGATCATTCAGAAATGGAAGGAGTATGGCACAACTGTAAACCTATCAAGACAAGGCCGTCCACCTAAACTCACAGGCCGAACAAGGAGAGCGCTGATCAGAAATGCAACCAAGAGGCCCATGGTGACTCTGGATGAGCTGCAGAGATCTACAGCTCAGGTGGGGGAATCTGTCCATAGGACATCTATTAGTGGTGCACTGCACAAAGTTGGCCTTTATGGAAGAGTGGCAAGAAGAAAGCCATTGTTAAAGGAAAACCATAAGAAGTCCCGTTTACAGTTTGCCACAAGCCATGTGGGGGACACAGCAAACATGTGGAAGAAGGTGCTCTGGTCAGATGAGACCAAAATGGAACTTTTTGGCCAAAATGCAAAACGCTATGTGTGGCGGAAAACTAACACTCCACATCACTCTGAACACACCATCCCCACTGTCAAATATGGTGTTGGCAGCATCATGCTCTGGGGGTGCTTCTCTTCAGCAGGGACAGGGAAGCTGGTCAGAGTTGATGGGAAGATGGATGGAGCCAAATACAGGGCAATCTTGGAAGATAACCTCTTGGAGTCTGCAAAAGACTTGAGACTGGGGCGGAGGTTCACCTTCCAGCAGGACAACGACCCTAAACATAAAGCCAGGGCAACAATGGAATGGTTTAAAACAAAACATATCCATGTGTTAGAATGGCCCAGTCAAAGTCCAGATCTAAATCCAATCGAGAATCTGTGGCAAGATCTCAAAGCTGCTGTTCACAAATGCTGTCCATCTAATCTGACTGAGCTGGAGCTGTTTTGCAAAGAAGAATGGGCAAAAATGTCAGTCTCTAGATGTGCAAAGCTGGTAGAGACATACCCTAAAAGACTGGCAGCTGTAATAGCAGCAAAAGGTGGTTCTACAAAGTATTGACTCAGGGGGCTGAATAATTACGCACATCCCACTTTTCAGTTATTTATTTGCAAAAAATGTTTGGAATCATTTATGATTTTCGTTCCACTTCTCACGTGTACACCACTTTGTATTGGTCTTGCACATGGAATTCCAATAAAATTGATTCATGTTTGTGGCTGTAATGTGACAAAATGTGGAAAAGTTCAAGGGGGCCGAATACTTTTGCAAGCCACTGTATATGGAGGTGACACAGAAGCTCTGTTCTTTTTTGCCTCGTGATGTTCCTTTTCCACACTGAGTGACATTTGGGGTGAACCTTTTTCAATTTGCAGTAGCAAATAATATGCAAGAACAAGTGCCGGTTTGTTTAGGCTCTCTTGTGTTTATTAAAAGTGGTGTTTTTCTTAGATTAGGATCCTTAAACCTGAGAGACTGGAGAAGCTTCAAACCCCCATTGAGCTGTAAAAATCACCTGGCCAAAATGGAGGAGTGAACTGTTTAAAAAAAATTCAACTATGCTTTGATTAAACATGGGTGGAATCTGGGGGTTGTAGGTCAAACGTTTCTCTACAGCACACAGTAAGTGTTTCCATAATGAATTTGCATATTAATCCAAACTGCAATAAACTCTGTGACCTTCATATTTTCATAGGGTCACTGTAACAGACAAGATAATGTGCTAATGGAGAACCCAGTTGGTGGTGAACTAGCAAATCTGTTGTATTTAAGTGTAACAGGTTTATGCCTGTGTTACCAAAAGTTTGTTTGTCATATCAGAAGAATAGTAAACATTCATTAATTCATTACTTGAAATCCTTCCCAGGATTCAATCTCAATCTATTTGTTATTTAGAGGTCCTGCTAAACTGACTAGAAACTTATCAGACTTTAATTTTGTTCTGTCTTGAGCTGAGAATTAGATTTGATGAATGTATGAGGGATAAAATCACAGAGGCATGGAGACAGCTGCACAGCTGTTATCTGTGATATAATTTTGGATATATAAAAAAAAATGGAAGTTAACATTTAAGACCGTACTATTAAAACAACCGAACCCTGGGAATTCCATGCTTTGCGCTGCTCTCAAAATAATTATAACAACCACATGTTACACCCTCAAACTTCATTGTGTTTTATCACTATTTTATGTGATAGACCAACTGAAAAAAATGGTTTACAACTGTATTCAGACACCCTGAGTCAAGACTTTGTAGAATCACATTTCGATGCAATTCCAACTGCAAACCCTTTGGAGTATGTCTACCAGCTTTGCTTGGTGATTTATTAATTTTTTGCCTTCTTTTCAAAATAGCTCAACCTTGGTAAGACTGGATGGAAAGAGGGCATGTATAAACACGCATTCTGGCTTTAGAGTTTCATTTGGATTTAAGTCTAAACTTGGTGAAATTCTAACACATGAATATGCTTTGATCTAAACCACAATGTTGGAGCTCTGGCTCTATGTTTAATGTCCTTGTCCTTCTGGAAAAGGACATTAAGCATAAATCTTTTCTGCCCTATATTAAGCTCCATATTCTTCCCATCAACTCTGACCAGCTTTTCTATCTCTGCTGAAGAAAAACTCCTCCAAAGCATGATACTGTCACCAAAATGTTTCACAGTGAGGATGGTGTGTTTGGGACTATGTGTACGGTCAGATTTCTGCCACACATAGTGTTTTGCTTGTAGACCCAAAAGTCTAGTCTTTGCGTGATCTGACTGGACCACTTTCCACCTGTGTGCAGTGTTTCCTACATGTCTTGCAGCCAGGTGTAAATGAGAATTCTTATTGGTTTCTTTTAACAAAAACTTCCTT
The DNA here is from genome assembly GCA_963556495.2 of Valencia hispanica. Taxonomy (NCBI): domain Eukaryota; kingdom Metazoa; phylum Chordata; class Actinopteri; order Cyprinodontiformes; family Valenciidae; genus Valencia; species Valencia hispanica. The sequence continues at coordinate 23,380,070 of OY747712.1, read as the reverse complement.
CTTGCTAATCTTCCATAAAGGTCAGATTTGTGGAGTGTAGGACGAATTGTTGTCGTGCCAACAGATTCTCCCAACTGTGCTGTGAATCCTCTGCAGCTCCACAGAGTTACCAAGTGCCACTTAACTGCTTCTCTGGGTAATGCTCCCCTTAACTGGCCTGTCGGTTTATATGGAGGACAGTTTCTTTGTTGTTTTGTATTTGTGCCTTAATCTTCATTTTCACTTCATGGATTGAACAGTGTTCTGTGAGATGGCTGAACCACAAACCTAATCGTGTTTTAAACTTCTCCACAACTTTATACCTGACCTGTCCGGTGTGTTGTTTGGTCTGCATGATGCTGTTTGTTCACCAATGTTATCCAGCAAATGGGGACATTCAAAGAACAGCTGTAAAATTTTAAACACACAGTGGACTCTATTTGGCTGCACTGTTTCTTTAGGGGTATTTGAGTAAGTTTGGTCTGAACACAAATTCATCCCTCCCTTTTCAGATGTTTATTTCTGAAATTTTTTCAAAACCATGTCTCATTTCTCTTCTCCTTCCCAAGGCACTGCAGCCACTGGGTATCGGCTGACGTGTTTGTTTATCTGTGAAAGTATTTGATGCAGTTGCTGTCTGCACAGCCTGCATTGAAGGGCAGGTGTTGTTTAGATAAGATGTAAAGCTTTGATTCCTCACCACTTTTTTAGCCTAGAGGTAACACTGTACATTCTCAGCTGCATGTTGTGATCTAAAGAAGCAGACATGTGGGTATTTCATGGGATTTAGTGTTTCATTGTTGTAATATTATTCTGCATCTTGAGTACTAACTGCGTTTTATAAAGATGAAAAAGCTAACATTGCCTTTCACATTTCATTACAGCAGGACCGATGTTAGAGTAAAGGCAGTCACCCGAATCCATAGCTACTTAAGAGGAGTGCTTGGGATTTCAAGAAAGGACCAATAGGCTTGCACAATAGGACATTGTGCGTATGACTGGCAAAATGGATGACACGGAGAGATACAAGAAGCACAAAGACTGAAGCCTCTGAGCTCTCTGTTGTATTGTGTGTCACCTAGGCAGCTCCATGGTAAAAACTGCATCTCGTTTTGAGTGCGGGAGCATCAATGCTCTTTTGCTAATAACATGCAGAGAAAGAAGATAACAGATTATTGCTGAAATATGATACATTTATTCAAGAGCAGTAGGAGTAAATGCTAAAATATCATACATTTTCTCTTAGTTTAAGAGACATAGTAGTGGTCTTGATGAACAAACATTAATTAATTATGCAAACGGAGACGAGTCAGACCTTTTGTAGTCAGTTGTAAAGTTTAGGCTTTTCTGCAGTTGTGTGGTTTGAATTTGGGCTCATGAACAAGACTGCAGACTATGTCAGGAGAAAGTCCACTGCTATGTCTGAAGAGTAAAAACTGGAAAATAATACTCTCATTATATTTTCAAACTGTAACTGTACGTTTGTGAAGGCTGGATTTAGAAATGTCAGTCAATAACACCAGCTGTGTCTTTTACAAGTTATGTCAGTGTAAATTGCTGTTAATGTGGAACGTCGTTGTTTATAGAGGAGCCCTGTAAGTATTTACTTGTTGTAGCTCTTGTGCCTAAAAAAAGCCTTATGTAAATACATCTGTGAAGTATGGAAAAGGCTGAAGCTAGGCGTAATCTTTTCTCTTTTTTTCCTTCTTGAGTCACATGAACAGCAGAAATCAAACATTACATGCAGTGAAAAAATATTTGATTTTGGGATTCAATTAATCAGTTTAAATGACAAATCTTTTATGTTCAAGCCACACGAGCCACGAGTGTGCATACACAAACATGGACTTTGATCACGTCTGTAACATTAGTTGGTCAGTCCAGTCTGATTGATGATTTCAAATAGCAAATAGCATAGTTTTCATTATGGTCTGTCATTGTCACCAAAATACAGCTCTGTGCCTCAATTTGCTAATCAGACATTTTAATTTAAAGGAAATATATTTATTACTTTTAATTAATCATATTTGTTCTGCTCTTTAAACATAAAACATAGTGATGCATTGACCAGGTATAGCTCTTGCAACTCTGTCTTCTGTTGCAAAGCTTTTGTTTTGCATTCTTGCTTTTAATTGTAGAGCACATAGCCTATATATTTTGAATATTTGGGCTCCAATTTGGCACAATTGCATATTGCAATCTTCCTGGATAGGATTACATACAGTGGAATGGTGTCAATTATTTTCCTTTCAAGAATACAAACTTCCTTGTGATATTGTTTGGCTCTGGCTGCTGTATTGGTCATTTCAATGCAGTTCCATTTTCTTCTCCAGTTGTTTTTTAGTCTCTGAAAATGAATAAGTTGGACGGACTCTTGCTTAAAAAACACCTTAAAATTACAACAAATCCCCTGTGGCTTTAGAAGAGAGGTATAAAGAAATGATGGATAACTCAAGGCTCTTGCAGATTATATTAAATTTCTAAAAACATTGATATAATTTTTATTCATATCTGTAAACCGTTGAATAAATTCAAGTGGAAGCCACTAAAGATGAAAATATGAATCTAACATGACAGTTTACACAGTCCTGTGATTATGAAGTTGTATTCCGGCTTAATGATGATTGCTTTGAGGATTTGCCATTGAGAAGGTGTCGGTTCAGACTTTGTCTACATTTTTAAACATGTTTCAGATCAGAAGACCTCGGTTGAGAGGGTTTTAGTTATCTGCGAGTAAATATTTTAACATGAACTCACAATAGACATCAAGAATACATGTAAACACTATAAAAATTCTCATGTTCTTCCACTACATTTAACATTTAAATTTTTAAGAGTTAGTGAGACCAGTTGCAACATGAGTGATCTTTCACTTATGAGTGGTCAGGCTTAATTGAAGAGTTATTTGTACGATGATTTATATAAAACCTTCTATAAATGTTTTTCAGAGCCGAAACTCAATGTACCTTGGACTGATAACAGATAATTTAAGGGGTTATGTTAAAGTCTTTAAAAGTCTTGCCATTTCTTTCCTTATATTTAATTGTAGTTGTAACAGAACTTCAGACTTTTGCCTTTGTGTTCAGCTACTGCAAGTAATGTGGCAGGATAAATAAATAAATAAAATATATTTGATAGATGATTTAACCTCAGGAAGACATGGAGACAAATAGATTTTTGGAATGATAGTAACTTACCCAGATGTTTGGATATACAATGGTTAACCATCTAAAAGAGATGTAGGGACAAACCAAAGGGCATTTTTATTTTGCCTTTACTGTTTGTCTCTGCATGGTGCGTTAAGAAATAATTGGACACTGAGAGACTTCCACCGGCTTATAAGATGGCATCAGTAGGTTCAATAACAAGATAAAGTTTTTTTTTTTGTATGATCTGCATGTTTTTTAATCTCTATTCTAGTTATCATAAAATGTACTAGTATACACTGTTACTTAAGGGACTAATAAAACTGAAGTCAAAAATACTGGGATGCATGTTAATGTGTAAAAGATAACAAAAGATCAGGTTTTAGATCATTTTAACTCAAATATGTTGCTCTTTTTATGTCTTAATCTCATACTGATGTCAGCTCATCAGAGATTACTTTATATCCTAATCTGCTTTAAGAACAGCACAACCTCAAAGTCAAAGGCTGCAAGGTCAGCTCCAGTTGTTGCTGATATTTGCACTGTCCACGTCTTCAGGACTGAATATGATTCAGAGTATGTAGACAAGCACAAATCTGTAAAGTAGTCACAATCAAGAGCAAGAAATATGTTTTACATAAATAGATTTGAGATATATAAAAAATTTGTAGCCAATTTTCAATCTTGGGTTTTTGCAAAGCTTTGACCTGCCAATGACAATTTAAAACCATTTTGATTCCTCTTTAAAACCAATCAGAAGATAAAAAAACTACTATCTACTGTTCCTGCCATGAGGGGTCATTTTATTTATATAGTGAGGAGAGATGACGTCAAATTGTAGTGTGAAAGGGCAGTTCAATTCAATTCAAAATTGAATTGCTGTAGATTGCAGTTGCTGTAAAACAGGGTTTTAGTATTTTAGAGCTGATGTTTAAAAAAGGGGTTAGCATTCGGAATGTAAGAAAATATCGATACGCTGATCTGTCGCGATATTTTATGTCTTGATATTGTATCGAGATTTAAAAGCAATATATCAATTTTTATTTTATTTTTTTAGAATTTGAACAGATCCATTAATGATGATAGTAATTTTTGTAGTAAAATATGTATGACTGTTAGTTGGTGCCTGTTTTCACCTTCTTCGTTCCAGTTGATCAACTAGATCTAGTAGTAAAACTGCATGTGTTAAGTATGAAACAGGTTGGAGTGTTTAGTATGCTGTGACGGTTGTAACATTAAATTCAGTTTTAAAAATCACAATATATATTCTTACTCATAGTATCAGAATATATCGCAATATATCGTAATGTCCCTCCGTATTGTGATACAGACCGTATCACCAGATTCTTGCCAATACACAATCCTAGTAAAGATCTTATATTAGAGATTTGCATGCTAAGTGTAACGAGCACGAGAAACAGCAGTCTCCATGTTTATTCTCAGAGAATCTAGATTCTTACCTTGACTCGGTTATCCAAAAAAGCTGAAAACATTTCTAAATCTAGCTTGTTTTTGGCATTTAGAAGGTATGAAAGAAAATAAATAAATAAATAAAACAGAGTAACAGAGTCTTCTATTAAGCCTTCACGTTATCTACAGAAAGACTTACTCTCTCTTGCTTTCTCACAGCCTGAATGTATCACAGAAAGATATTGGCTTGACAAATACAACATCTAAATTGCTTATTTTATCTTTCCCTTAGTTTTAAACACCTCATTGATACTGAAGATGGCCTTAGCACCTTGTTCATTCAAAAACAGAGTTTACCAGTATTGGCAGTGTGAGCTGTAAATACTTTTATATGGTATGCATTCTGATCAGAAAAATATTTGATTAGTTTTATTTTATTTTTTTTTGACCTGAAAAATTGCTTATTAAATTGGGTAAGGTATCCTACTGTAGATATATTGTGTCTTAAACCAGTTGACTGTTTTAAAACCTAACTTCTGTGGTTATGCAATTTTAGTCACCTGGTCTAAATCTTAATTTAGACCATCTGTTGTTTGAAAGGTCTCTTTTGCTTGATTTTCTGTCTCAGAAGACATTCAAAAGATTTTTTTAAATAATCTGATTTGCAGCTAAAATGAAGAAACAGCTTGATGTTGTACATGACATTTTATTAACCTAAGCTTCATTCAGAACTTGAAAAAAACAATAATTTCAACAGAACTAACTTCCGGTTTACAGTACATATTTTCTTCGTCATAATATAGTTGTAACAGCCTGTCTTCCCTGACAGATCTTCATCGGTTAACACATGACTTTTCACACCCCTCCCTGTGTGTTAGTCTGTCTTCCATGTAGATCTTCAGACTGCTCATTGCAGCTCTATTGAAATTCATTTTACCAGTGCATGCTGAGTCGTGACCGCAGGTCAGCAGAGATGAGCTGAACTGGTGAGCTGTAAACAGAGACACCATCTGAGTCTTCAGGGTCAGAGTGCAGTCTCTGCATCAGCCCCGCTGTCTTCGCTCTGCTGCAACAACACAACATTGGCTCATTGAATGTGACGATGTCCTCCACAGCAGAATGTCCTCCATTGTGCCGTTTAACAAAGGCCTCCTCTCTCCTGTTGATGGACGTCTGTTTTTTTCTAATGTTCTAAATGTAGAGGAGAAGGGAAAAGGCGGTCAGAAAAATTTAGAGCATACTCATCCTTATCTCTCTACGCATAACGTACAGGACTCTTTCTCTTGCTCTCTTTTCTTGTCATATTCAGGAAATTGTCAATGAAATTCTGTTTGGGCTCTTTTTTACGCCCTTTTGTTTAACAACACTTTTTTTCTAAATTGAGATTAAAGAAAAGAAGAAAATCTTTCTCCCCTTTGCCTGGACATCTGACACCAACTGTTTTGTAGGTTTAAGATGACAATTTCCTCATGGGTATTGAAGAATAAAGGTCCTGTCTGACCATTTGATCAGTTGCTGGTAGCCATTTGGTTGGTTAGATAACCAGTAGTCTTCAAAAGAAGAGATCACATTATCTTTGCCAAACAGTAAAGCTAACAGAAGGACCTAGATCCTAACCTAGATTGACAAACTGTATGGTTGATTCAGATAAATGTATTTTGTAGAGATGCACCGATCAAAATCTTGTGGCTGATTTCCAGTTTCTTCTTATTGAAAATTATTTTTGTTGGAATTCAAAATATTTTTTCTAGCCTTTCTGTTGTATTTGATTACTTAAATTAGGAGCAGACAATGGTTTTAGCGTAAAATGCTCAACTTTGTTCCAGTGTTTAGCATTTTATCTTATCGGTTAGCTTGGCTACTATTGCTGAAACAGCAGCATTTGGGTCTGTTCCTAAATAATGTAGATCCTTACCTAAACCAGATTTAAAAAAGCTGCCAACATTTCTAAATCCAGCATCTGTTACATGACCAACAGAGACTGAAAGGTCAGTTGGATAAAACATCAACTATGGTGTCCTCTGTTTGTTCAGCCTTTTTGTTATTTTCTGAAACTATTCACACAAAAGAGTGCTATTATTATTTAAGAAAATCTAGCAATATCGCTTTTCAATGCTTCTTAATTGGGATAATGCTGCTGGTTTTTGTGTAATAAACAGTAAGCTCAATCTTTGCTGTTTAAGGTGTTCTTCTATCTTCATCTGACTATCATTTATGTATTGCTTTATTTTATAGATTATTGAAATGATTAATGATCAGTAGTATGGATGCTGATGACTTCTATTTCTACGTTCTTTCTTCACAGCAGACCAGTATGCAGTATTTGTTTACTATTAAAACAAGTGGCAAACAACAAGTTGTTGTTTTGCTATTTCAAACAACAACACAACCCCCAACTCCAGGTGGTTAAAGGAGTGAAGAATCGGTCTTTCCCGACTGCTAATACTCAAAGGTAGTTGTAATAATGTAGCTAACAAAAAAATCCTGATACATACAATGCAGCTTTCATTCTTCCAGAATTATTTGTGTGATCGTAAGGCTGGCACTTGGCACACTGGATATTCATGGCCATCTCTTTAATGGCTGCTTAAAGTTGGTCAGGACTTTATTAGCCACCAAAATTTGTGGAAAGCTGGACCTTCTTAGCCCGTAGCTTAAATTGAGCCTAAAGAAAGAGGTTAAAAGTCAGTCTTAATTCACCAATTTGGTCAACCCAACAACCTTTATACCACATTTAGACATCAATATATATCTATGTAAATGTATTGTATATGGATATGTCTATGCAACATTTAGTTTGGGGGGATTGAGTTGGTGTCAGACTAAATCTGCTATAGGCTACACTTTTTTTTCAGTTTGTGCATGAGCCATGTCCTATGTTGGAAGTGCTCATGTTTCCTGCCAGTGGGGAAGGGCTGAAAGCAGATGGCCGCTGACAGAGGAAGGGTTTTGGGATGCAGAGAGTGAGCAACAGATGGAAAGGCGCATATGCCTCCAAGTCCCCTCAGCTTGCCAGCAGCCCCGTGACTAACTGTGGGAAGATACTGGCCTGGTTCAGGCTGGGGATGGATAGAGGATCTTGGGGAAGAATGAAGTGTGCCCAGAATAGAAAAGAAATCCACTTTGTATCTGGAAATTTCCTTTGTGAGAGGATTCAGATCCCATTCAGTTGAGGATTCAGGTTTATCCATCCATCTATCCATTTTCTAACTGAAGCCTATTTGGGGTGGTGATGGGACTGGTGTCTTCAGTAGAGGTGGGGTACACCCTGGGCAGGTTGCCACACTGTCACAAAGCCAAGATCAATTTCAGTTCAGTTATTTATATAGCATAGAGTCACAGAAAGTAATCTCAGGGCATTTTAGATAAAAACAAACAGGCCTAGCTTGAACCCAATTAGATTAAATCTGTTATTTAAGTCGCAAAGTTATATTCAATTTAAGTCTAACAAGATAGAGTGTTATTGATCCAATTAAAGTGGAGTTTCAAAGAATCTGATTTAATAATTCACAAAATAGTAGTTAGTAAAAAGTTGCCTAAGAAAATGAAAAGATAAGTCCACAACATCAGCAAAAAGTAAATCTCTTTTTGCACTGAGATCTGTCGTGTGCTTTTCCAGAATAACACAACTTAGTAGCCTTTTCTCTTAAAGCACAAACTTCTTAAAGAAACTTTTGTGGCCCTCAGGGAGCCACCTTTTCTTTCTTGTAAGAATATTCTCGAAAAAAGAAAGTGTAACATGCATAGTTTGTGAGCCCATGATGCCGCAGTGTTTGACAGCAGACAGCACAAGTGTAAAAAGTTAGCCATGTAATTGAGAACATGCACAGACTATTTAAAGACTGCAGTGCTGTGGAAATTCAGTGTAATTCCCTAAAGGATATGCCACTTTTTTCTGTCCCTCTTCAAGAAAGGTGTGTTTATGTCGACTTGCTGCAGGCTTTTAGGAAAACATCTCTTAACTCATCTGGTAAATCCAGTTATTTCAGTGTTGTTGTGATCTATTTACCCATATGACTATAATAGTCTTTAAACCAATTTTCTAAGGAGAGTAAAATACCTAAGCTGCAGCTAGTTGTAGGGTCAATGTGAAAAAAGTCTGGAATTTCCTTTTATGATGTTCTGGATCTGAATAAGTGTTAAGAAAGAAAGGTCAAATCTCCAGAATGTTATAAAAATTGCTGAAAAACTTTTAAAAATTGTGCCTGGTTAAGTTTTGAACTGAAACATTTGTAGGATCTTTGTTGCTGGGCTATGTGGGGTCGCAAGTGGCTATATATATATATATATATATGCTCCCTGACTCCCTGGGTGCTCTCCAGGTGAGCTTGGGTGGAGGTGGGGGTCTTGGCCTTGCCTCCACTGGGTGCCCTGTGTCGGTGCCTCGGCTGCTGCTGTTAATCTACCGCTGCCGGGGCAGATGGCTCCTCTGACAGCGTTTCCTTGCATGGTTCATCTCGGCCCAATGTCCTTTTTTACTTTTTCTTTTAACTGTGTGTGTGCATGGGAGTTGGGTTGGGGGGTATAACTGTGACCATGCTTTTAAAATCTGTGGGGGAGGGAAGGGAAGGTGGTTTTATGCGGGGTCATTTTAATCTGTAAAGCACTTTGTGATGCAACTTGTATGAAAAGCGCTTTATAAATAAAGTTTGATTTGATTTGATTTGATGGAGGCCTCACCGCAGTAGGCCTAGGTAAAGGGGTCCTACAATTTAAAACCCCATTTACCTTGTTGTTGTTGAATATTGCCACCTTGGGTCTCAAATGTACCATACTAAAAAGTCAATGCCGTCTGTTTTTATAATTTGTAATTGGTCTTTTATTGTGGGGCTTTTTTATGGGGTTGTATTTGGTAATTTATAAGGACTCCTCTGCCATTTTTAGCCCCAACAAAGTTTAATATGCTATATAGAGGCTCAAATAACTGCTTTCAGTTGTCTAACAATTTTATTCTAGTGCCCCTTTAAAACTATATCCACTACTCTTGTTGTCTAGTATGCTTAATAGGAGAATCACATGGTGTGTTTGTAGTAGTAAATGCTGGACGTGAATGTAGCAGTGTGACTTAAATGCTCACACTTGGCTGTAAATAGAACATCCCAAGCATATATATATTGCCTGCTCTCTGTTTATATTCATTGAACTGAGAACAGTAGTGTGGTTCGACCTCTTGTCAGTGCAGCTTGTTTAACATGTGCCAGCTGAGCGTTATCGCCGAGGTCCTACATTCTTTTTGGAGATGTCATTGTTTTGATGGTGTTTCGACATGTCCACTGGCCGCATGTTCCCAGCCTTCAAAGAATGAATTCAGGCAACATGCCAAGTGCTTTTTCACAGTTTATATTGCTGCTTATTGTTTAGGCTAGACTGTGATACTTGTATGTTACTTGAATTAGAATATTTTTGTCGGTGTTGAAGAATTATTTTTTAAAATGCTCAAGCATTTGTTATTTAGCTTAAGCCATGATACATATTTATTATTTGGTGTAGAGCTTTTGAGGAGGGATTTTTTGTGAGGACATGTTTTTTATTCTGTGGGAATACATGGAGAGGAAGTATAATGTGACCCCCACATTTGCTATTTATGCTCCCATTTCCTGTTTTCCCCTCAACTGGAATAGGCTAAAGTCATTCCACTGCTGATTCCCTCTGGCCATGACCCAGGACTGATGTCATGTGGTGCAGTATGCGAACTGCATGTACTACAACCCCTCTTGGAACACAATCACAGTTCCCATTTTGGACCAAAAAAACTTAGAGGGGCTTTTTAGAGAGGCTTCCGTTTGTGAAAAGGGAGCTCAAAGCAGCAGAGATTTACACCCTTGCTGTTTGTTAAAAGTTAGGTGTGTGTGTGTGTTTGTGTGTGAAATGTTAAAATCAGAGTAAAAAAGTGCAAACCAAAAAAAGAAAAAAAGCTATGAATGCCTTTTTGAAATTTTCAGATTTATAGTTCTAGGCCAATAAAATGTCAAACATGGGGGGGGGGGGGTGACAACAGACTGATAAAGCACTGTAAGATTTCATAACTGAGTATAATAACATGCATGTACGTAGTGTGGGTGATTGCTTTATTATGATCCTGTCTGGTTTTTGTGTTTTGCCACCATTCACCCACAGTGCCTTGCAAAAGTACATAGACATATCTCAGTGTCATTTCTATGAAACTCAGGTTTTTCTTCTTTTGTTCAACCTGTCTTACAACAATAAATGAAAATGCAATAAAAATGAAATAAAACAACATTTACAATATTCTATTTTATAGTCTGACACAAATTGACCAACTAACTACTATTTAAAGGTTTAAATTTGTTATTTTTAAAAGGTACTTTGAATTTGACAAAAATGAGCCTCAATATACAGTACCATATTCTAATTTGTTGAATATGACTGTTATTCAAATTCAATTCAATTCAAAAATACTTTATTGATCCCAGAGGGAAATTAAGTGTTGGTATAGCTCATATAATCAATTCTTTAAGGAGTTGTTGTAGATAATGATGGCTGTGGGCAGGAAGGATTTCCTGTAGCGGTCTGTATTGCAGCGAAACTGAAGAAGCCTCCGACTGAAGATGCTCTGTTGTTGTGTGACTGTCTCATGAAGAGGATGCTCAGGGTTGTCCATAATTTTTTTGATTTTATGAAGAATCCTTCTTTGCATTATCATCTCCAGATTTTCCACAGTTGTCCCAAGAACAGAACCAGCCTTCTTTATCAGGTTGTTGAGCCTTTTTAAATCCCTGGCTCTGATGCTGCTACCCCAACAGATGACGGCTGAAGAGATTACACTCTCCACAACAGACTTGTAGAAGATCTGCAGCATCTTGCTGCAAACCTTGAAGGACCTAAGCTTCCTCAAGAAGTACAGTCTGCTCTGTCCCTTCTTGTAGACGGCTTCACTATCTATAGAGAGCTACAACTGCAAGTGCCACAAATATGAAGAAATCAATCAAGCATATGCTACTCATCTTACTCTACTATCTTTACTCCACTTTGGGAAACGAAATAAGTCATATATGTATAGAAATAAGTCAGATTGCTTTATCACAAGAACATCGTCTATGATAAAGTTAAAGTAAATGTTAAAATAAAGATTTTCCACTGCAGCTATTGTTCATTTATTTTTCTCTTTGTTTCCATATGTTGTTTTTCTTTTCTGCCTGGCTTTTATACCCCTTCTGCTAAAATCTACAACTGTTGGCTTGTTTTAACTTTAAAACCTATACAGCTTTGGTTTGAAAAAGGACTGGATGCAAATCCTCCTTAGTAGCCCCAATCCTTAACTTTGAATATGGTCAGACACACATGGGCAGATACCTACGTACAAACATGTCCTAGACTTTAGCCTGTCAAAATCAGGGTTGGGATTATTGTCAAACGGGTATGCAGTAATTTTAGAATTCAGGTGTAACAATGGTGTAAAAACTGTCATGTGTTTTGATAATTACTTTTTTAATCCATGGATGATGTAGATCCAAAGAGAAAAGGGATCTTGTTTCTACTTGTAATCACACAGTTCAATAGTCACCATCTGTGATGGTTTGGGGGCTTATTTAGTTCACATGGCATGGGTAATTGGTGCATCTGTGAAGCTGTTGGTGATATATGTAGAGGTTTTGTAATAACAGACGCTGCTAGTAAAACTACATTTTTTAGGAAAATGACCCTTACCTATTTTAACTAAATTTGGAACATATTACCACAGCTGATATTCAAAGTAGTCTAGATATTTCTGCCTTATTTCCTTTTCAAATATTTTTCTTCAATTCAAATAAAAAAATGCATTGAATAAAATAAATCTCACTTTCAATCTTAGACATCATATTTTTTGTCATTAAACAATAAAATTGAATCCTTGAACTAATTATGTTATACCAATGTATAATGAACATTACACAACAAACACACAAAAAGTACTTTGTCTGTTTTTATTTTAAAAAGTCAGTAAAGGTGGTAGTACCAGAAAATGCAGCATTTATTAACGTGGTACATGTTTTGACAAAAAAAATTAAGAACCACTCTATGAGAGTACAGTTAAAGTAGGCCCCAAAATGCCTTAATTATAATGGGCAAATATCAGATTAGCAAAAAGTCAGTAAAATTTAATAAGTAATTCGGATGAGTCAAATTTTTCGTACTCTGCCAGTCAGGGGCAATGTTACTGTGGAAATTTGGAAGAAGGAGGTTACCACAATGCAACACCATTTGCTGAACGTGAGTTGGTCCCATTTGAAAAAAAGAAATGCAGTGTTTCTGATCTGAGACACAACTGTTTCGTCCTCTGGAAAGAGAGACGCTCAGTGGTGCCCATTTATAATAATCCCTTCACAGTTGCTTTGGGCTGTGTCAGTGCAGCTTCGCTTTGGATGATGAGATTTTCCTTCTTAAGGAGTCTGGCATGAAAAGTGCACTGTTCAGCAGCCTGACACTGTTTTTCAGTAGATGAGCTCTACCTCCATTCTCTGTTTGCGTACTGGAACGAACTGCGGGCCTTAAATAAAATACTGGAACATTAAAAAGAACGTATTATTGAGCTTGCGTTGCCGCAGGATTTCTCTCACATCCCACTTCTTGCTCCAAAGTCCCTTCCATTCTGCAACTGGACCATCATAGTTTTCAGAGAGGCACACTGCAGTAGAATTAAAGCATTTTTTAGGCTTTTATGTCATAACCAAGTTAGTAATTCAAAAACACACATTTGCACTGATTTCTCTGCCATATGCAATGTTTATGTATTCACTCCTTTTGAATATTTCAGTCTTTTATTACTTTTGAAATCATATTTTTTTTAAAACAATCAAAGCCAATTTTTCTGGATTAAGATCTGGGCTTTGATTAGACCATTACAATAAAATCTTCAGCTAAGTGTTGGTTATTTTGCAGACTGAGTCAGATTACCCTTCAGGATCTGTTGATATTTTTCACCGGTCATATTCCAGGGTCCAGGGTCCATGTCTCCAGGGCATGATGCTGCCACCACCATGCTTTACAGTGGATATGTTCTGTTTGTGGTAAACGGCAGAGTTTGGTGTTCATCCAGCACAGCAAGTTCAATGACCAAAAAGCTAATCAGACCAAAGAAGATTCTTCTATTTAATTCTCCTACAAATCTTTGGGACAAATTCCAGTTGTATCATATGGGCTTTTTTCAACCGTGACTTTCTTTAGCTTAGTTTTTTTTCTTGCCAGGTCACTCAGTTTGTGAGGTCAGACAGCTCTGGACATATTTAGAAAAATGCCATGTTCCTTCCATGTTTGAATGATGGATTTAACTGAATTCGGTGTGTTGGAAATCTTTTGGCAGCCACTATAATTTTCAATGATCTTTCCTCCAAGTAGCATGGAGTTATATTTGTCTGCATGCTGCAGTTGCAGCAGAAATACTGAACAACCCTACTAAAACACCCATAGGCATTGTAGTTTCATAAAATGCATTGGTAAACCAGGATTTTATTTTTTACTATTCTAGTGTTTGTGCAGGCTTTCTTTGAAAATTAAAACTACTAAATGGTGGCGTTTCACCTATTTGGCTTCAGGAGATCTCCACCAGCTACAAAACAGTATCCTTTGTTGTGTCTGAATCAGGCGTAAAATCTAGGTTTGGCCTAAAAAAGAGCTGGCAGCTCATCGCAGCCCGGACTAATTCAAAGATTCATTTTGTCTGTTTACACGATAAAACAAATATTCCTGTGGTCTCCTCATGCCAGTGGGGCTTTTAGCAAAAAAAGGGACACTACATTTAAGTGTGCTGGCAAGGGATACACTAAACGACCCACTTTGAAAACGAATCTTAAGCCACAACCCACCCTGATGGATTTTTAGGTGTTGCTTTTGGGAAAAATCCATCTCACTGAAATCTCAGTTTTCACTGTCAGGTTATCATATAGGTCATTTAGCATCAGCAGCCCAGAGGACCTGCCCTCGTGTTTGAAATGAATCTTCCAGGCTGGATGAGATTAGGAAGTTATCTGTAATTCCTCTGCTGTGTACAAGCTCTGGTAATGAAGCTTTGCTCTTGGATGGGTGCAGTGCAGATATGCTGGTGGATGGGTAGGCAGCGACGTGTTATATAACTCAAGTAGGTGGCTGGAGTAGCTCTGTGTGAGAGTGCGTGTTTTTTGGATGTGTGAATTTCCCCACACACAGTTGCCTCCCCCCTTGATCAGAATGGATGTCTGTTGACTGAGAAACAGTTGCCTGGGGAGATGGAAGCAACGGGAGGTTTATGAGTGGTGTCATATTGTGACTGGAAGTCAGTGAAATGTTTCATCCTACTTTTAAAGAAGCATCTCGAAAGCTTGTGTCTGGAAAAAGAAATTTTTTTCTAATATTTTTTTAACCTCATGTCTGAAGGATAACTTTCAAAGTGGTGCAGATGATTACCTTTACAGCCCAGAGGCTGTTGCATCAATATTTTTTGTTAGTAGCTCGTCCAGCATGTTCTCAACCTTACTTCTAACAAAAAAGGGGAACGCTTGTCTAAGCAAGTGGTCATGTTCTGGTTTATTTGGATAGAAAATTGTATAATCTATGGGTTCTAATCACGAACCTCTATGTATTTTTTGGTGATTTTTGGTGATTGATAAACAGAAAGTAGTGCATAACTTTGTTTAGTGAAAGGTAGATACATGATTTTATTTTATCTTTTTCTGTATAAAACTCTAAAGTGCGGCATGCATTTGTATTTACTCTGATACCCCTAAATCAAATCAAATCAAGTGCAAGGAATTGGGCTCTGAAGTCACTTATTTAGTAAATAGAGTTCACCTGCAGTCAAGAGGCTCTGCACACATCCATAGCTCAGGTGGAAGACATTGCCAGAACACATGTGTCATGTGCCATCCACAAAGTTGTCCCGAATAGATGAGTATTAAGAAAGCTGAAAGAAAATCATTAGAAGCCCCATTTTTACACAAGAAATGTAAGAAGCAAAGCAAACATTTGGAACAAGGTACTGTCAGATGCGACTAAAATGAAACTTTTTGGCCAACTTGCAAGATGTGACATGTGTTGGAAAAGTAAAGTTGTGTATCACAATGAACACACCATGTCTGTGGCCTTTCACTTATCAAGAATAGAATCCAGATAAACACTCTTAAAACAACCTATGGGTGTCTTCCATCACCCTGTTCTGCATTCTTATCAAACATGTTAAAAGATCAATTGGTACTACTTTACAATAAGGCTCACCTTAGAAATGGCAAATAAATGGTTTATAGATATGGATTCAAGGATTCAAGGAACTTTTATTGTCATACCATCTCACGTTACATGTGATGGTATAAAATTAGGAATCAGGTCCGGAATTATAAGTCATTTAAATTAAATTAGTGAAAAAAATTATTTAAATAAATGTAATAAATAAATAAAAATAAATCTGCTCTACAGGCCACAGCTGGAGTTCAGCAGTCTAACAGCTGCAGGGAAGAAGCTGTTATTGAGCCTGGTGGTCTTGCTCTGTATGCTCCTCAGCTGCCTGCCCGAGGGCAGGGGCTGAAACAGGCTATGAGCCGGATCGGTGGAGTCCTCCAGGATGCGGAGGGCCCGTCCCCTGCATCGGGACGTGTAGAGGTCCGAGGTGGTGGGAAGCCTGCTCCCTACAGCCCTTTGTGCAGCTTTCACCACCCGCTGCAGAGCCTTCCTCTCAGCAGCAGTACAGCTGCCGTGCCACACAGGGATGCAGGTCTGTGTGGCGCTCTCCACTGCACAGTGATAGAAACTCCTCAGGACGGAGCTTCCAAGTCCAGCTCTCCGCAGCTTCTTCAGGAAGTAGAGACGCTGGTGGGCCTTCTTGACCAGACGTGAAGTGTTGGCATTCCAGGTTAGGTCATTGGATATGTGCACACCCAGGTACCTGAAGCTGGAGACCACTTCCACAGCTACTCCTTTGATGTACAGGGGAAGGAGAGGACACTTGTCCCTTCTGAAATCCACCACCATCTCCTTGGTCTTCTTCACATTGATGCAGAGGTTGTTTTCTCTGCACCACTGCACCAGGTTTTCCACCTCCTCTCTGTATTTGGACTCATTGTTGTTAGTGATGCGTCCCACTACTGCTGTGTCATCCGCAAACGTAACTATATGACAGCTGGGGTGTCTCGCTGAGCAATCATACGTCAGCAGAGTGAACAGGAGGGTGCTCAACACGCAGCCCTGTGGTGAGCCTGTCCTGAGGGTGATGGAGGAGGAGATGGTGTTGTGGATCTTAACAGTCTGATGTCTATTGGTCAGGAAGTCCAGGACCCAGTTCCCCAGCGTGGGACTCAGTCCGAGGGAGGAGAGCTTCTGCACCATCGTCTGTGGGATGATGGTGTTGAAGGCTGAGGAGAAATCCAGAAAGAGCAGACGGACATAGGAGTTTCTGCTCTCCAGATGGGTCAAGGCTGTGTGGACCACCGATGAAATGGCGTCGTCAGTGCAGCGATTTTTCCTGTAGGCATACTGGTGGGGGTCCACAGTGATATCGATGGCGTCTTTGATGTGGGTCATGACCAACCGAAGCACTTCATGACTACCGGGGTTAAAGCTATGGGCCGATAGTCATTCAGGCTTGTCACTGTGGAGCACTTGGGGATGGGGACAATCGTGGCAGTCTTTAAGCAGGTGGGGACAGATGACAGTGAGGTGTTGAAGATGTCTGCCAGCACCTCAGCCAGCTGGTGTGCACAGTCCCTCAGTACCCGCCCTGGGATGTTGTCGGGCCCTGCTGCTTTGTGAGGGTTGATACACTGAAGGGTCTTCCTTACATTTGCTGTGGTCACACTGATGGGCGTGTCACCAGGTGGTGGTATAAGTTTGGTGCTGGGGGAGACATCAGGGAACTCAAAGCGGTCATAGAAATGGTGCATCTGGCAAGGAGGGGTCTCTTGTGCATTGTACATCCTTGGTGTTGTAGTCCGTGATGTATTTAATGCCCCTCCACATGCGCCGAGGGTCATTGGTGGTGAAGTGACCCTGGATTTTCTGGGCGTATGTGGCTTTGGCCCTCGTAATGCCCGCGGTCAGTCCTTTTCGGGCCTCTCTGAGTGCTGATGCCTCACCTGCCTTGAATGCAGCATCCCTAGCTTTCAACAGAGCTCTCACCTCAGAGTTCAGCCAGGGTTTCTGGTTCGGATAGCAGGTTATTATCCAGGTGGTGGTCACATCATGATGAAACCAAGGACAGATGATGTATATTCCTCCAGGTCCACCTCTCCCTCATGTGTAGCTGCCTCTTTGAAGACCTGCCATTCTGTGCACTGAAAACAGTCCTGGAGCACACAGGCCGCATCTCTGGGCCACACAGTGATCGTTTTCTTCGTTGGCCTGATACGTCTCAGCAGGGGGTGGTATGCTGGCGCCAGCAGGATGGAGATGTGGTCGGAGAGGCCAAGATGGGGGCGTGGAAAAGCTCTGTATGCACCGCGGATGTTGCTGTACACACAGTCCACAGTATTTTTTCCGTGTGTAGGAAAGGTGACATGCTGGTAAAAACGTTACCAGTGTCCGTCAGTTTCACGTGGTTAAAGTCCCCCGCAACCACGTAAAACGCCTGCGGGTGCTTTGTTTGCAACGAGCTAATGGTGTCAAATAGCTCCTTTGATGCTTCGTTGGCATTTGCACCCGGTCGAATGTAAACAATGGTGACAAACACTGCAGTTAACTCTCGTGGCAGATAAAACGGCCGATATTTCACAGTCATAAGCTCTATCGCCTCAGAGCAGGAGCTTTTCACCAGTCCACAGTTCGTACACCAACCTTCATTCACGTACACACAAAGTCCTCCTCCCCGTGTTTTACCCGACCGGTGGTCGTGGGCCGCTCGGAAAAATTGAAGCCCTTCTATCTGGAAGGCTGAGTCTGGCATGTTGTTGTTGAGCCAGGTTTCCGTTAGGCAAAGAACAGCACAGTTCCTCATCTCTGTAAAAACACTCAGTTTGTTATCCAGTGATTAATATGTTGTTAATTATTCTGTAAACACTTTATATATAATTAAAAAGGCAAAAAAATGAAGAAACTGACCAGTTTCTTTCTAAATAGTGAAACAAATCTGTTCACCTACATATTTTTTCTGGAGGTGTAAAATTAAACATTTCAAACTAAGACACTAACTTGTAGTAGGTATTTTCACTTTACAATAGGGCTCCCATTGATAGTGCATATTTATATTGGAGTGATAAAGTACAATATTATATGCTAAAGAATTATGTGAAATATGTGAAATACTCATCATGCTTAAAAGGTAGTAACATAGTCTGAAATGTTTAATTTAAAAGGGGAGTATTATGCTTCTTCCAGGCACTAATTACCTTTTAAAAGTCGGGCCCAACCTCACGCCAATGACTGACGTAATCTGCTGGGATTCCTTAAATAGGAAACTCTTTAACTGATTGGAATGTTTGTATAAATGTATTAAAATGACTTCTTGTTAAGTGCCTTGAGATGACATCTGTTGTGAATCGGCACTATATAAATAAACTGAATTGAATTGAATTGAATTGAAAAGTCCGTCATATATCCAAATCTACCTTAACGAAATTTACTTCCGTATTGGATGCCTTGATTTTCGCCTGTGCCTCTCTAAGACCCTCCTACTCTTTCTAAAACTCCCCCTTCAGTTCGTCACATACCGTGCATCATCACAGCATGCACGGAGTCTGAAAAAAATCCCACAAAAGATGCGCAGCTGCAGCTGGTGTTTTATAATTACTGAACCTGGGACTCAGCCGGAGTTGTGTGAGGTGGGGAGGGGTGGGGGAGCTCTGCAGGGGCGAGGCTCTCGGCTGAGTACGTAAGGTCGGAGGAAGAGATGGGTGGAAAAGGCAGCGATAGGTGGGATTAAGCGTTTCAGCAACCCCAAGAACTACCAGCAGAGACTCAAAGATTACTCAAACATGAGTAAATGGGTCAGAGCAACACTTCAGGTATGTTTTTAATGAGGGAAAGACAGGATATTAAGCTTCAGAAAGTCCATTTTGCATAATACCCCCTTTAATAACTCTAGATGAAATATATAGATCAGCTAACTATTTAGCAAGAAGCAGTTTAGCCTTTTTTCCCCTTCATTAATGCATGGTAAACACATTATTTATAAAGTGTTCATAAAAGAATATCTATTAATTATTTACAATTCATTTATAGGGGGAGCCTTATTGTAAAGTGGTACTGATCAACTAATGGTTTACGACTAATCATTTCAAGGCTATGATTTTAAAAAGCATTTTACCAAAACAGTTGCCATGCTTGCTTATCTCACCTCTCTTCATGACATTTTTCCGGCCCATCTCTGTTGTTGGTCGGTGTGTCGTCAACACATGTACGTGACTTCAGGAAAAGAAGAGCTACTAAATGATGTATTGTGTGAATCCAGTGACATGGTGATGAGTCACTGCAAATTCTTTTTGCTGCATATAACCCGTGCTGAGCAATGAAACACCTCAGTCTGCAGTGACTCAAGGACAGGGATAGCTGCTGCAAAACCAAACATGGAGAGGTTGCAGATCACCAGGAGTTTTAGGACGCGCTGTGTAACCATCCTGATCCGCTTGCATATCTTTTTTTTTTTTCAGAAAGAAGCTTTTGGTTGTTCTTGTATAATCTTTCTTTAAAATCCTTGAAAATTTTATCCCAAAAAATAAAAAGGTTCTTTATTTTCTAATCCTTCATGTTCTGAAAATCCATGCTTGGAAGCACAGTTTCTGTCTGAATATTCAGTAAAGATCATGGGAAGATTTTTCAAATTAAGGTTGCCTTTGACGTAGCACTGCTTTTATTGTGTAGTCTGCCATACCCGAGTGGCAGTGAATGGAGCAAAAATGACAGTAAATGGGGGGCATTCGGAGACCACTCAGTTTCGGTCAGGGCAGGAGAAGCTCAGGGAGAGAAGAGGACAAAGATAAATGGCTCAGATGGAGAATCGACTACCCCAATCAAAGACATGAGATTGAATGAGCAAAGATTATCTGACCTCAGCAAGAAACATCTTTAATGCGATTGCTTCGATGTGAAGGCAGTGAACAGGAACATTGTCTGTGAAGAAGTTTGCTTAAAAAAATTACACTAGCACATTATTGGGTTTTTTATTTCATAATAGTGGTGTTTAAGCCTGACTTATTAACGCTCATGAAAATTGCTAAAACTTTCTTTCATATTGTGATTGTTTTTGCCTGCTTCAGCATTTTGAAAATGTCAGTTGTTTGAACTGAATCTGAATATGCAGTGAGTGTATGTTCACTCTATTTCAGTGTTAAATTTTCAGCTGCGTTCTTGAGTCTGCATGAGTTTGCAAGTGCAAACTGTCGTTGTTGTGATTGAAAACCAAAATATTACTTTACCAGAGAAAATAGTGAAGTAGAGTGTGAGAGATGGAGACAAGTTAAGATCACAAAAAACATTAAGCCATATTTGATGAAAAACACGTAACCCATTTTTTCCTCATTGTTGTTTAATGACATGGGTCAATTATTGGAGCATATGCATCATAATCTTTTAATTATGCATTAATACACACAGTGGAAACCATTTTAGCTGTACCACAGAGGCTAACATCCACTTTATTCGTTATCTACGCTCTTGGGGGACAGCCAATCAGTGCCATGAATAGGTGAATAGGTAGCTTTTTCACGAATAATCAGGAGTAGGTTCTACAGAAAGATACACAAATAATTGAATCAGAGAACACTGAATCATGAATAGGTAGGGGTCCACTGTATAGTTGATATTTTTCCACTTTAGGTAGGTATTTTAGACTAATTTAAGGAACTAAGATCAAAATTTACATTTCTAACATGAATGTCCCTTTAATATCTTAAGGGATTCAAAACCTAATCAAAAAGCTAATAATCTGCAGGGCAGATAACCATTAAAAGTAATTTGTGACACAAACTACAGATAATTCTTTTTTAATTATTATTTTCAAATGCTCAAGTTGCCCTCAGTTGAAATTATGTCTTAGACGGCAAGCCAAAAACAACCCACATCAAAAATCACTACTGATAGAGAGGATAAGCAAGAGCAAAGGAAGTCTTAGTAAATTGAGCTAAACTGTTCATGAAACCCTGCAGAAATAAGAACATGGGCTTTGACAGTGAGTGTGTTTTGAGTTGCACTGACAAAAACAACTTATGCAGTGGTAAGTGCATAGGAAACCATCAAACCAAGATTGATACAGGCTTAAATAAAAGCATATCAAACACAAATGTAGGTTTTAAAACAGATCTTCCTAAATTCTTTGTGTTTTCAATAGATTGTTGATATAGAACTGAATAGAATAGAAATATATTTTATTGTCTGTCAGAGGGAAAATTCAGATGTACCAGCAGCAAGTTTAAAGTAGATGGAAAAGGTCAAAAAATATATATAAAAGAAAAAAGGGAAAATGATGGGAAAAGATACACATGCAGTCAATCAATAAATCTAAGAAAAGACTGAGCACGTATTACTAAAATGTTGGCCTTTTATATGCTCAGATATGCCTTAAAAATTCATCCATTTATAATCCAAACAATATGTTGGGCTGGATCATCTGGCATTCAAAGTATCCCTTTGTAGGAGCAAACAAGCATAAAACGCAGTGTAGTTTACAAGCTGGTTTGTACTGATAATATATTTAGAAGTCTGAGGCAGAATAGTGTCTGGTTCTTGCAGATTTCTTCTGTGCTTGGGGATTGCTCATAGAGGTAACCTCTAGAGAGAATCCCAGATGGGGATGCCATCCTTTCAGCTGGCCTACTTCCCTGCCACTCATCACACATAGCAATTTGTACAATGTTTCTGTGCCACTTCTCTTGCTAAGTCGACCGTGTAATTATTGTGTACATTGTGGCTTTGCTGCAGTAAAGGACTCTCATCCACAGTAGGCAGAGTTTTCATATGATTTGGAAGCCATACTGTGGGCACTTGTGGTGCACATGCATGCATGTATATGTAGTATGTGAGCAGTAATGGTTGGATGCTGCCAATGAGAAGAGACAGGATGAGATGTCATACAAACAAACAAATAATGTACAGCTAACAGTAGTGCTGCTTTGCTCTAAAAAAAACACAAACAGATGATTGGAAACTATAATTCAGGATGTGATGGGGACAGGGCATCCAGTAGGTTGTAAGAGCATGTGATCACCGACAGACTCTTGTGGTCCCCCTTGATAGCAGTAGTCATTACAATTTGAAAGAAAACTCTGTGTTGTCAATGTAACATTTTCCATCTTAATACAGCAGTATGTATTTCCCTTGTGAATATACAGCAGTGTGGCTGTGTTTTTACATAAGAAAAAAGTAGCCCTCTCAGTGTGAGCGCTGTAATTTAGGCTGCTCTGCTTTCTGTTGTGGCAGCTGGTCTTTCTGCACGTGGGTGTTAATTCAGAGAAGTCACTAGCATTCATCCTGGAGTGTGTTATAATTCCATCTTCTTTTGTGTGTTTTCCAAACCACGTATCTCTTGCTGTGCTAATCCAAAAATGGCGAGATTGCCAACATGTCACTCAAGTGCTTCCTTTTTTAAAAGCAACGAGAAACTCTTAATTTTTAGTCTCGGGTGTTTTTATGCTTTGAATTAACATTCCAACATGTTATGTTGTTGGACTGTTTTGGGATAGAACAGGTCAGAAAAGATTTCCACTAAATCACAGACTTTGGGTCCAGTAATGTATAGATTTTAACTGTGCAGTGCACCGCTTTTGTCCCAAATGTTGGCGTTTTATATGAAATTTGAATGGAGAAGGCATTTCATGTGACTGTTGGGAATTTAGCCTCCAAATTAGTTATAGAGTGAGTTTGGAACCAGTTCTTGCTTACGGTTCAGTTTGTTCCTGTATGTTGGAATCTCTTAGTTAACAGTCAGAAAAATCAACTGGAATCTACACTAAATTCAGATCTCGTCGCTAGGCCTGCACCATTTTTAGGAAAATATGACTTTACAATATCATCAATATTTTCATTACTACTCTATTTTTTTCCATGGTTATGGTGTCCCTACCACTTCACTCTGAGCATTAAACTATTGGTCACTAAGATTTAAATTAGTTTAATTTATAGTACCAGCAAACAGAGTTTGAATGTGTTGCACCTGAAATCTTACATCCTCCCACAAATTGCATCCAATCAGTGCTTTGCTATTGCAATATTGCACATATTGATATAGACATGATTTGTGTGATTTCCTATATTTTGCAGCTCTACTAGTTGAGTTCAAATCCAGTATGATTGTCTTGTTTATTAAATGCAGAAGTTGCAGAGATAAACTGTTTATCTCATCTTTTATTTCTGTCTTTTAACTTGGCCAAAAACATTTTAATTTCAGCTCTGGGAGAAATTTTTTAATATTCACAAGTCCTCCCCAGGATAATCTTCCTTATACCTCTGTTTCAGCTCTTCAAACGCATCTCTGGAAATTACCTCAATTTCTTAATTGCACACCAAACTGCTACTATCATAGATCAAAGGAGACTGTGATTTTAGGTCATTTTTAAGCTTTTATAGCCTCAGCTGCTTTCTGTTGTTGCCAGGTTTAAGGAGCTGAGCCTCAACAACACCGCTTGTTGATGGGAGGCTTTTGTAATCCCCACGACTCTAGGCAGTTTTAGCTTCTTTCCTTTTTCAGCCCCGTTTCTCTAACGACTAGAAAACCAAGGCATGTGACAAAGGAGCATGGGCTCAGGCGGTGCAGAAATCATTCATTGCTACCCCGTGGTGTGGTGTGTATCATCTCTAGTTGAAAGGGTTTATGTAAGATCTGCAGCCTCACTTAAACAGGACAGTCATAAATCAGCCGACACGCTCACAACAACGCAGCAACTTTTGTCTGAGTTGTTCAGAGTGCTCTTCAACTCTTCTAAAGGTTTGCTCTCAACGTCCTCCTCTGTTTTACTCTTTCCATTATGCAGTGTGGAAGGGATGAAAAACGGCTATGAGGGAGCTTTTATAAGACTGTTCATTTTGATAAATCATTGCCTTTCTGTTCCAAAGGCACTCAAGCATGCAAATCCTTAATGATAGCAATTTAGGTGAAAATGTTCTTCTACTTTGTCAAGTCATCAATTATCTTCACATTTCTTCCCTTTAGTAGTGTATAGATCACATATAGCCACTTTTTTGCAGGAGTTGGGTTTTCTGGTCTAATGAACTTTTCCTAGAAGTAGAAGAATTTCCAGCTTCTTCCTCTGGTTGTCAAGCCGTGTGCATCATATCACAGGATTTGGCATCAGGTTCTAATGAATTCTTCCAAAACTTTGAGGAAAATAGAATTTGTCTCAACATTTTTCACAATAATGTAAACAAGTGTTTTGAAACATGAATTCTGCTCTGATTCACTGACTGTGCGCGTTTTACTGCCTCTCATTCATTTACCAACATAATTTAGCCTAGATCGCTGCTTCCCATCCGCTCTGTCGTTTTCATGTTCTCTCTCACACAAAGACCGATTTACTGCTACTGAGAATAACATTTCAAGGTTCAGTTTCCACTTCAGTTTTCACAGCAATTATCTAAAATTAAGCTTAAGGAAAGTCTGTTTTTAACTTTTATGGTATGTAAATGGTTATTTGAAGGAATGTTTTGTCTGCTGTTTGCTAGAACGGTTCATCTGCTGCTTTAGAAGAGGCTTGTTTCAGTTACAGACAGACATGTTGTCATTCAGCGTGTTTACATGCTGTGAAAGCTGAATTATTACCGTAGCCCGACTGAATTCGGACTTTTGAGAATGCATGTATACATCTTAGTCCGGCTGGAGTTGAACCAAACTGGCTTTATCTTAATCGAGCTAACGCACCCAGATAATGCAGTTAGAAAACCCAATTTCTTTGCATTGAAATGGCAACGCAGCTATTAGCAGCCCGTGCACTCCCCCTTCGGAAAGTGACGAGAGAAGCTGGAATAACAACACCGTAAAAAGCAGCAACAACCAGTGTAACACTATCAAACAGTACAGTCCTGTACTGTGCTGTTGCGTTGTTCTTGTCAATTTCTTCGCTCAGTGTGCATATCTTGCTTTTACTCTTTCTGCTTCACTGCTGCCAGCATTTGTTTACTATCTGTGCTCTAGGCCAACTGAAATGAGGACCACGTGAAAGGACACATGTCGCCACTTAGCGTTGCAGAATCGAATGCATTTGATTTAACACTTCGATTTTCTGAGTGGCATGTAAACAGGGATAAAGGCTCTCTTTCTGGTTAAGCTTTTAGCAAATATTTTGAAAAAAACTCGATTTCTATATGCATGTAAACATACTAATGGCCTCTGTAAGTCATCATATTGTGCTGATTTTTGTTGTCCATGCAGCATCGTAGTCAGTCATAAATGAGCTAAACACCTTTCTAAAGCACACAGACAGCACATCCGGTCTTCAGGGCCATGGCTGGCATGTGACTGGAAGAAAAAGAGAATGAGACTGAGGCACCGGATGCATAGTCAGGAACCAGTCATCATTCTCTTCCTAATCTGCCTGGTCACCCCCCCTGTTCACTGCCATCTGGAGAGGATGCCAGGGACTGGCCTTGTAGCAGAATTAGGCTCGCAAGCTCAGAAAGCCAAGAAAATCCTAGAGGAAAATGGCCTTTTTGCAGTTCACGCCTGTCTGTCCTGCGTCCTTGCTCTGTGGTGCTGGCCAGCAGCCAACAGTGCTGACGTAAGCTGGCCTGCCTCTCAACAAGACGACATCAAGCTCATCTGGCATTCAAACAATGCTCGTAAGAGCAAAACCTCTGAGTGTAAAGCAGTCTATTGATGCTCAGAGGCATTGGTTTATTGTGTATTGCAACTATCAAACTAAAATTTTTGCCGCAACCTATAAAAATGTTCTCTTTTTTTTTTATCCACCATTTAAATTTAGTGCAGTTCAGGTTAAAAATGAAGGTAAAAGTATCTTGTTTTTTTTAAGCTCTATCCACTGGAGAGCATTGAAACGCAGAGAGCTGTCATTCTCTACATAATGAGACTGTTGGCTGCATAATATTTTGCTGCAAAAATAATGACTTCAGAGATTCATGGAGCACATGTGCATGTTGTGGGCTGTGAAAATAGTGCTGTTCTTGCTGTGCATAATGGAGCATGCATCAGATGCTGTCAACTTTAACCCTCTAGTCATTTGATTCAGTAATGTGGGTTGGCTAATTGGTTATGTGAACAGAGAGGGAGAGAGAGAAGTAATTCCCTCTCCATGGTTACCCAGCTTTTATGCTTAGCAAAGCTATAGTAAGGGAAAACAAATTTCTCTTAGGGTAGTTAGCCAGTCCATCCTGCAGTGACAATTTTTTTTGGCCCTCTCTTGGTGTACTGGTGCCAAATTGTATAATTTTATTTTATTATTATTCTTACACCTCCTTTGCTTTGTAACTACCAGTTGAGTTAGCTTTAATCAGCTTTGCTGATTTGCTTTCACCTCCCTTATCTCTTTAGCTCAGTGGTCTGTGGCGAGACGAAGGCAGTAAGTTATAATAAGCAGCTTGTGAGAATTTGAGTGTTTTCGGGAAAGAGTGGTCTTGAATACCAACTATTAGCCGAGCACATTCTTGCTCATTCTCCTGTTGAACTGTGTCTGATCAAAATCAATCCCTGTGAAATTATATGGGTCATGATCACAAAGAGTTTTTATTAAAACCCAAACTTATGCTTACATCCAGCAGGGTTTCCCCTCCACACTGTTGGTATGATAGTATGTTTTGGTAGATTATATTTAAATAAACAAAAACAAACAAAAAGTAATGAATGATTAGAACAAACTGGTCCCTGACCATCTGAAGCTGAGCCGCCTCCACCTTCTCTTCCATTCTGTGGGCGAATTTCAGTGCTGAAATTTAAGCAAGCTGCTTCTTCTTCTTGATAGTTGTGGTCTTTGGCTTTGCTTGCTTCTAGGTTTGATGAAACATTAGCATCTGAGTTGAAAAAGCAAACATTTTTTACTAAAGCCCAGTAGCTATTCTTACATCGGACAGTTTTTTTGAAGCCTCAAAATCAAGTTACTTCATTGCACATGCCAATCAACTTGGTGTATTTCAGCCACCTTGTGGTGGCAGAAGTGTGTTATAGCTAGGTCCTGATCAAAACAAACTTATTAAGATCAAAGTTACTTTTACAGTTCAAATCTGTTTGCTTTAATTGGTATAGATGTATTTATCAATTGGACAGAGATTGGAATTGACCAGTTATCATCAGATTATCTGCAATCACTGATCAAATAGTATTGAATCCTATTTTTTATTTTCCTATTTGTTAAATGCATAAAAACTTTGAACTCCACACATTTTTTGGTCTATAAATGAATAAACCAACAGCATGTTCTTTGATTTGTTAAAGGTTTCATTCGATTTGTTAAGGGTTTCATTCACTTATTTTTTCAATAAATATGCTGTGGTCTCTAGTTTAAATTAATGCATTTTCAGTTGTATCCTGTGAACAAAATTATCTCCCACTCCTGTCTCAGGAGGTTGCATTTTGTTGGAGGAGTGGATGGGGAAAACGTCAGGATTACGAGTCTTAATCTATAATATTCATGATATGCAAACGTCTCGCCCTCTGATTGGCTAACAGCAATGCGACTCTTATGCTGCCTCCACACAAATAACTAACTTAACTTACTTCACTAGTTGTTTTCCAATGATAAATTCCATCTGTTTCTTTCTCAGCTCCTCTTTCTTTGGTAAAAAGTGCAACGCTGATCTCTATGTCCACTGTGAGATCTACAAAGAGATACTGAACAGATATCAGTTAATTTTAAAATATGCCAGGGAATCTTTCTTCTCTGAAATCATTAACAGAAACATTATTAATGCACAGACTCTTTTTGCAGTGAAAAGATTAACTAATCCTCCAGTGACAGTAGCCCCTGAACTAAATTCCACCAGGGCCTGCAATGAATTTGCCAGCTTTTTCACTGTAAAGATTCCAACATTTAGGCGGTTGGTCTGTACCGCAGCACCGAACCGACTACCAATGTTATACCCGATTAGCACCAATGTAGAAAAAATGTCAGAATTCCATGAATTAAACCAAAAAAACCTTGAAGAAATAATTAACCAATTAAGCTCCTCCTCTTGCTGTCTTGATATCCTACCCAAAGCTTTCCTTAAGAAAGTTTCCCTTGTCATTGAGGCTGATCTGATTCAAATAGTGGGCGACGGCATCTTCTGCGGCCTTCTCCACCTTCACAACAGTGCTCTCATCCTGCTTCACCACCAGCACAGTCTCTCCTGACCACACTGGTCATCGGTGATTCCGTTACCAG
Organism: Valencia hispanica; assembly: GCA_963556495.2. Classification (NCBI taxonomy): domain Eukaryota; kingdom Metazoa; phylum Chordata; class Actinopteri; order Cyprinodontiformes; family Valenciidae; genus Valencia; species Valencia hispanica. The sequence continues at coordinate 23,351,341 of OY747712.1, read as the reverse complement.
AAACATCAGAAACAGGTACACTGTGACAGAATGTTTTCCGGGCGCTAAGGTTAGAGACATTCTAACTCTACTTCTTTCTGTACTCACTGATTATCCTGACATCAAAACTGTTGTAGAGCACTTTGGATGTAATGATATTGCTGATGGTATCTCTGAGATTTTAAAGTCAGATTTTAGAACTCTTAACTTTTTTTCAAAACTCTGTAAAAAAAATATTGTTGTGTCTGAACCTCTTGCTCCATTTAAAAGAGGCATCAACCGTTTCATCTGCACCCTAAGTCTGTGTAAAAAAAATGTTCGCGCTCTTTTAAACAAATGTTTTATTGTTAATGATTTGATATTATACAATAATATTGACTGTCTCTTTTTAGCTGAAACTTGGCTTGGCGATGATGGGCCTGTAAATCTAACCGAGAACCAATCTGATAATTTTTTACCTCTCTATCAAGGGAGGTAAAAAAAGGTGGTGGAACTGGCTCAATTGCTCGAAATTTAATTTGGACAAAGACAATTCCACAAAACAACTACACCCCCTTTGAGCATCTGTGAGGAAACAATATATATCTTCTGAAGTGGCTGCAAATTTCTTTAATATTTTAACCCAAACTCCAGTCCAGACTTTACCTGCATCGTGCAATTTTATTGTTCAGGATTTTAACAGTAGGCTAAAGTCAGCCTACATTCAGCAGCCCCACTGAAAACAAAAATATAAAAGCCAACCCCATAAGACCATGGAGAAATTATGAAATGAGACCTGAAAAAAAAAAAAAAAAAAAAAAAAAAAAATATATATATATATATATATATATATATATACAACCTGAGGGATAAACAGGACCTGAATCCTGTAGGACTTGTCCAACAAAAAAAGCTGTTTTTCATTTGAATTAATTATCCAGAAAATTACTGTAGTCTTGGATGGGTAAATATGGTGTCTTTACATAAAGAGCATAACCCTCTCACGTACAGGTTCAGTGGTTTACCCCAAAGTGTAGTAATGCAGGCCTGGCATTCCTGCACGTATATGTGCACACATTGTTTGGTTGTGTAGTCATTTGTAAGAAAAGCAGCATGGAGCAATATGGTTTGTCCTCCCATAATGTATCATTGGTCTCTTACAGTGAAAGCAAGGTTTTCTCCTCCACCTCCCTCCCACTCTCTCTCTCTCCTTCCTTTCTCTTGCACTCCGCAAGGGTGAACGTGGGCGGCTGTACAGAGCATGACAGCAGAGCTCTGTTGAATGCAGACTAGAAAACGAGGGATAAAGACATGCAACACCCATGGAAACACTTACAGTCTTGATAATGGTCCATGTTTGGCTTTGGGGATGTGGATTTGTTGTTGAGCTTATCACTGCACCACCATTTTGTGGTGTTTCCATGAGACTTTTTAATTGGAAGCTGAAATCGTTCACTGATTCAGTTTTTTTGCCGCATTAATCTCCAGTTTGACACCATTAATGATTCACTCTGTCAAAATGTATGTTTTGTCTTTGCTCCTGCCGGGGGATGTTTGCATCCCATAATGCCTTTGTTTCTATCTTCATCTTTACGTAAGCATCTTTCTTCTTCTTCCATTGTCTTCCCTCCCGCTGTGATATGCGCTGCGAAACGCTCTGCAACAGTGACACTGATGAGCGCAGCATCAGGCTCCAGCTGTGCCTCTGTGTGTGTGGTTGAATTTTGTGGCTGTTTGTGCACGTGCTTCGCAGCAAATTTGCTCGTCTATGTCACGCCCCCCCCCCACTTCACAGTGTAGTGGCACTGATGAATGCATCTGCAGACAAACTAAGCTTAATATAACTTGTGATTCTCTGCAACAGAAAAAACAAAACAACAGACATTTTTTCAATTTCCCAAACTGTGTTGTTTTTGATGGTGGGAGGATATGGGGCTGATTTCTTTGGACGGGTGCACAGCAATCAGTCTGGGTTTGGAGTCAGAGGTGATTACTGGCTGAGAGGTGGACGACAACAAAAATCCATGCACTGTGTATAATTACCTTTGCCAAAGAGATTATACTTGGCACCCTTTTGTCATTTGTCTGCTTATTAGGTGGATTACTCAGATGTAATGAATGGATTTGCATAAAAATGTATTGAACTTGAGACATAGCTCAATGTAGAGGTAGAGCACACATCTATGGAAGTCTCTGCAATGCCAGTTTGCAGTCAACCCTTTTCTTTCCTCGCTTGTCTTTAAGCTCCTATACACACAACCGACACGAAGACCCAACACAGAATAAAATCCCTCCTGCAGTGTTTCCTCACAATGCAAGCTTCTGAGGTTGTGCTTTATTGCACTGCAAAGGTAGTCTAAAATGTGTAAGCTACAATACTTTACTGTGCAGAGGGAAGTACTAGTCTATAGGTTATTTCAAGAGGGTAATGAAATCTGTAAACTCAGGTTTTTTTCATCCACCGTTTCACTATATTTTACTGCTTTAAGCTCAAAACTGAGCTTAAAAATTAAATGGAATAACTAAAGATAATTCACTTAGCATTTATAAGTATTGTTCTTTATTATATTGGGTTATTTTATTCTAAACAATAAAGTATTCACACCACAAATTCAAAATCAGGTGAAATCAAGAGAAACATATGTAAAATTCCATGCCTTCCAACATCCAGGAAGTAAAACAAATATTATGTAACCTTCCAATCTTATGTTAACAATGCAACAAAGATAATTCAGATTTGAATATACATATTTGAACATTTTGTTTGTTGCCAGGCTTTTTTATAACTACTTCTAAAAGTTGTTAAAGTTAATATTTTGTTGTCATTGTTTAAAAAAACTTTTTTCCCTGTTTAAATCATCAAACAATGTCTTGATATTTTCTACGGCAATTTTAAGTAATTCTCAGGATAAAAAATAATGTAGTTAATTAGATATGTCACAAATGTGACATATCTAAATAATATAAAAATTAAAAGGTTTAAATCTAAACAAACATTGTGGGGGATCTAATCTCTTTGAACTCAGATTTCGCGTTGGTAAACCTATTGTTAAACAAAACTATACTCCGTTTGTCAAGTAATAGTATATAGTATAGTATACCATAGGCCTGTAGTTTTGAAAGAAGCAATTATGATCTATAACATCAAATCCCTTCTATAATAAAGCCCACAGCGTATTGCCATGTTTCTGTTGCTGCCATGACCTCTTTTATAAATTTAAGTAACATAAATGGTGTCGATCTATTATACAAATCCTTTATGACCTAATTCTGACAGCAATCAAGACCTATTGAGGTGAATGTAATTCAGTGGGTAGAGTAGTTGTTTTGCAATCAAAGATTTGTGGGATTGATTCCAGCTTTCTCTTGGACCATGCCACTCCCATGGGCAAGGCAGTTAACCCCTAGTTGCCTAGTAATCTGCGTTTGTGAGTGGGTGAATGTGACTCTAAAGTAGGACACTTTGAGTGGTTGGTATGGCAAAAAAGTGCTTTATTAATTCTGTCCACCTACCATTTAATTAATAAAAATAACAGGTAATGTCACATTAATGCACAGAGCTCATTAACTGTCCTGAGCTGCCAATTAGACTGATTTCTTTGATAGATGCTAACAGACCTGATGCTGTGTTACACATCAAAATGACAAGCAAAACAAACCAATGCTCCAGATGCTACTGGCAGCCAATTATCAGCCTGGTGTTTAAATCTAGGGGCATGTTAGCTCTGAGTTATCAGATTGAGTCCACCTTCGTAGCCTCTTAAAAGTGAGGTGGGGTTCTGGGTGATCTACCAATGCAGAGGACTGACTTTTGATACTCCATACTGTAGATAGCGCCTTCTAGTGTAGGGCCTTCAGAGATGATGAAAAAGGTAAAGGCGAAAAGGTTGGCTGGTGATTGGTCAAAAGCTATGAGGGTGTGAGGGGGGAACTGACCCAAACAACGTTTTCAAAAGGATTGTTGGAACATCAAAAACAGATCTAAAAAAGATGAACTGGTGAAAAACAGAGTTGTAGAGTAACACAAACATAAGAAGCTATTAGCTGGTTAGTTACACAATTACCAGCTTCCAGTCAGCTGTTTAGTAAAACCAAATATACCAAATATAATTTCAATTTCTCCAAACAGCCAACTTTGACTTTGTTGTAAGAGCTTGAAAAGTGTGGGAGCCTATTTTTCAGCCTTCTTTGGCTGACCTGCAGTGCACGGCACAATTTTGAAATGGCTTATACTTGTAAGAATGTATGAAATTAACTTTTGTATTAACTTCACTTATGCCTGGTCCAAATAGTTTGGCTTCCATTAGACATTTTCTGCTTCTTTTCCTTGTTCTGAACTTTCACCATCAGTTTGCTTCCCATTGGTGCTAGACAGGACCTTTAAACACACAGTATATTACAACATGTTCTAAGCCAATGTCAGATGAGTTTTGTCAAATAGTGTATTGTACAGATAAAGTTTGCAGATGTTAAAGAGACACAGTGGTCTTTATATGCGCTAAATAGAATGACCTAAAACGAATTATTTAGGGCAGCCCAAAATAATTATTTTTCAAACATTATTTCTAATACTTCGGGTAACCAACATGTTTTATATAAAACCCTTGATGCCTTTCTTTCCACTAACAATCCTCTTACATTTTCTATTTCAGATGACTCTTGTTCTGAATTTTTAAACTTTTTCTTGGGGAAAATTTTAACATTAGAGTCTGGATTGCCCCTTGTGGGGGTGAACCATCTTCTCACACTACTAACCCTAGATTATTTGAGCAGTATGACCCCCTCTCCTTGACTTCTCTTAAAGACTTGTTGTTTGCATTGAAACCTTCAGGCTCCTCCACTGACCTAGTGTCTCCTCGGCTTATCAAAGAAGCTTTTTTTAGTCATTACCCCCTTTTATTTTGAATCATAAATTGCAGCTTGACTAGTGGTGTAGTTCCACGTGCATTCAAACATGCTGCTGTAAAACCAATACTAAAGAAACCAGGCCTTGATCCTTCCGTCCTTGGCAATTTTCGCCCAATTTCTAAACTCCCTTTTTTGTCTAAACTGTTAGAATGAGTAGGTTTTTTTTTCAAAGGACCTCTTTCTTAGACGATCTTTGCCTGTTTGACCCGATTCAATCTTGTTTTTGAGCCTTGCATAGTACGGGATCGGCTCATCTGCGTGTTTTTAATGACATCTTACTTACTATTGACTCCGTTTTAGATGCTCTGCTTTTATTATTAGATTGAACCGCTGCTTTTGACACTATGGACCATTGCATTTGACTGAATCGCTTTAGTCAATTAGTTAGTATCCAGGGGACAGCTCTTGACTGGTTCTCCTCTTATTTTTCTGATAGGTCATTTAGTGTGATGTTAGATGGATGTTCCTCTCCTTCGGTTGCTTTAACCTGTGGTGTCCCTCAGGGTTCCATTCTTGGACCCCTACCTATATATCTTTCTGTTAGGTGATATTTTTAAAGAGCACAATATACAATACCACCAATACCCGGATGACTGTCAATTATATGTCTATGTCTATACGTATATGTCTTAGTGAAACCTGGAGACTTGTACCAGTCATTGACAGCCTGCCTTAATGATGTAAAAGCTTGGCTGGCTACAAATTTTCTCCTCCTGAAGGAGGATACATCTGAAACCATATTTTTTACCCCTAGATCTTCTCCCTGTCCCCAACATTTCCCCTGCTCCCTCTCCTCAAGTCTAAAAACTTTGGTCTCTAATCTTGGAGTCTTAAAGGACTCCTCTTTAAATAAAAAAAAAAAAGCATAATTTACAACCGATTATTCCTGCTTTCATCACTTCGCGAGTAGACTTTTTAACCAAATTCTTTCTGGAATAAACTCTAGCACTCTTGCAGGCCTTCATTTAGTGCAAAATGCTGCAGCTTGATTTCCTTTCTTTTTTTAGACACTTGTCCTGTCTGGCAGTGTGGAGCTCAGAATTGGTGTCTGAGTACCAAGTAGAAGTGGAGCACTACAGCCTTTGCCATAGTAGTCCGCTTGATATATATGCGAAATAACATATATGTGAAATGACAAATCTTCATTAGAAATTACTGTGGGTTTGTTGTTTTTTTTTATGCACCAGGGACATGGAGATGGAAAATAAAGGGGAAGAAAGAAAGTACATGAAGAGACGTAAGGAAAAAAGGTTAAGAGGGAGAGGGTGAGCTGAAGATACAAGACAGGAAGGGGAACAAAGAAAACACAAGAAAACATCACAGTCTCCCTTCACACCAGCAGAACGGCAGGGAGAGGGGAAAAAAACGACAAAACAAATCAAACAATGCAAACTGAGAACTACACAACCACAACCCACAAATAGATATATAAAATAACAGTGTCAGGGAACAGCTCATGGTACCGATTATTACAAGATTTAGTAGTGGTAACCTAAGCCCAAGAATGTATCTGTAAACACCGGAATCCCCACCCATGTGTGTGTGTGTGTGTGATTATCCTGGTGCATATTAGGTTTCTCCATAGGAGTTTTCAATAGCTGGTGTGAGAAGCCATCGATCCTGCTCTCAGGAATCGACACAGACACAAAGGAGATCGGAGCCATAGAAACCCAAAGGACCCCCAGAACACAGGAGCCCCAGGTGGATCAATGAAGCGCTGACCACAGCCCCCCAATACAGTAGCAAAGGAGAGCCCTGGGGGAACATTCAGGAGCTACAATGGAGTGACAAGCCCACAGGCTCCGCCGTCAACCGGCTATACCAGTGCGGATACAGCCATGGGCCCGGAGGCCCCGGGGCACCTCACACCCCAGCAGGGACCTGAGCAGGGACTGGCTGACGAGGGCCCCCAGGCCCCAGGGGCGATGGCCAGTCAATGGCCGATATGCGCCGCCGCCACCCCAGGCCTATCCCCACAGCCGACATCCCAATGCCCCCGCCCCATGCCAATAGCACCAGTGTACAGACGGCCTCTCCAGGCCAAGACCAGCCAGCACCCAGACACCGAGCTCAACCAGCTCCCAAATCTCACTCCCGCACACCGCAGAGCACCAAGCATGTAACCAAGGTCAACCAAACCCACCAATGAACCGACCAAGCACAAACTCAGGACAGGAAAAAGTGGAGACGCCGGATCCGACCCCCCCTGAGCCACCTGACAGCTACCACCAAACAATGCCCAATGCTACTCGATTTCTGAAATGAAATGAGCTTTTTAAGGATATATCTAAAACTCACACATCAGTCCTGTTGTAGAAACTCCTTTACTTAAAGAACAACTCACCCCCAAATCAACTTTTTGCTGATAAACAATATAAATGAGTGTCTAATAGTGCTGTCTACATGTCTGGTAATTATTTTTGGTATTTTAGTACATTTTAGTAAAAATATGAATTTTCTACCAAAAACTGTCAGTGTGGCCCCCTTTTCAGGTTAAAACTCTACACTGCACTTGAATTTGAATTGGGCATTGCTGTTCACTCTGCTATGATGGCTGACGTCAGCCGGTGAGGGCAGCCATCCTGCCTCTCTGGGGTATAAAACAAGCCGAGTCTCGGCCATGCCTCCGTAGTGAGTTGGACTAGCAAGGAAGTGTTGACGCTGCCGAACCCTCTCTAACAATAATATTTGTTGTTGCATTCTGCTATTAGTGATATGAGAAATCTTGCTGATATTTGTAGTTTTTTATAAGTGATTGATTTACATCATAACTTTCAGCTTCCATTTTATCACTTTGATGTAAATAGAACAAAGCAGTTGGAGTACAAATTATGCTCATGCATCTCAGCTATTTGGAGATGATAAATTTTTTCATTGCTCATCATGGCCTATTTTACAGAGACAGTACTTGCAGTGTTATTTTTTTCAGTTTCTGTCATGCTGAGACTGTTACAAAGCTAATATTAAATGTCATATCACACTTGCATCTCGACTCTGTGAGGTTAAAATTACTTTAGCACCAGGTTTGATCATATAAAGACACCGACACGTGGGGAAATTAAATCATGAATGAATGTATGAATGAGGGTTCGACTGTGGATAGGAGGAAAAAAAATGCAAACCAGAATTTGTCTTGACACTTACACAGTAAGGGCCTGGAGGTTGCCTAGGAAACTGGTTGCCTTTGCGGTGGATGGGCAAGTGGGCGTGGAGTCAACAGGGGTTTGTGGGCCGGTGAGAGCGGAGGCAGGCGATTGGCACACAGCTCCTACTGCATGGGGGCTTGATGCTGACGATCTGACAGTGGCACTGACCCTGCTGGAGAGGGAGGAGAGGGGTCATGACAATGCTTCATGTTGGAAGTCTATACACCCTTTGTTTATGTTGTATTCCTCAGCTGAAAGTGACAACGAAGTGTGAAGCATCCCACACTGAGAACATCCTCCTCAGCTGCTGGGTATTTTTAGATCATTGTTGCATGTTGCCTTAATGAAAAGGAGTAGTAATGATAAAATTCTTACACAAAAAGTACTAAACTGTTATGGTCTTGTTAAGTAATTTAATACAGATTGAATAGATTGTGTAATACATTGATCCATTTAATATCATAGTAGAGAAGCGTTTCTTTTGTGATTGATCATTAATTATTTATATCAGGACCAAAGGTGACATTACACCACACGTGTGGGACAGCAGTGATACAGGATTTCAGTATTATTTCAAAACAAAGACAATAACATTTCCATGTATTTAAATCGAAGTCCCTGTCATGGCAGCATGAATGAACAGCCGACATGCCTCGGAGGTCTCCTTTCTAGAAACAGCTTAGGTGCTTTCTGTAACTCAATTTTTAAACAACTGAAGAATGCTTAAAACGGTTAACTGAGTCTTCTTTTTTCAGTATAGGATACTTATTTCTAACTTAGCACTTATATTCAAAATAAAGAGAGCACACATTTATGGTGGTTTGTTCACTAATCTAAAAAAATTGTTTATTTCTTTGTTTCCCACCAGCCAGTCAGGTTCAGTCGAGCATCAAATCAGCCAACATGATCACCAGCCATTTTCTGGGTATTTTTCTATGATTTAATATTTTAGTTTTGGTGCATATGTGCAATTGTTTTAGATAAGACAGAGAATATAAGTACTCAGAAATTTCCAATATCCCAAAACACAAAGAGGACACTTAAGAAAATAAATATTTTGGATCATGTTAATCAGTTATATTTTGTGGTTTCCTGTTATGTAAAATCAAGAAGAATGGAAATTCTCGCTATGGGAAAAATTGCACCATTAAATAGGTGATATTTTATTCATTATGCAGAAAAGGACTTCACTGTGGGAATGAATCATTTAGTTGTGAAACGTTTTATGCTAAAGCTCAAAATGCGTTAGCATTAACTTTGTGTGCAAACACAGTTGTCATTACATTTCTTCGGTTCACATTTTCTCTGTCACACGGTGAGAAGTGCTAAGAGGAAGGAATCATGCTGACTCGTGAAAAGGCGATTTCCAATTAAAGGTCAAGGATCTTGTGGTTGATACCTTTGTATGGACTGCAAGTGCAGTGAAGAATAGTCCCAATAATTTCCTTACCTGTTTGCAGGTTGTGCTGCAAAGTAACACCCTGAGGGACTAAACAGAAATAACTGTAATAATTTACATACAGACACAGTTAAAAAAAAGAATCTTGTGGAAACTAAATATTTTTCTCATGCATTTCAGGAACTGAAACTCTTATTTAGAATCATCATGCATAGAGTGAAATATTTCAAGCTTTAATTTCTTGTAATTTTGATGATTATAGCTTATAGATAATAACCCCAAATTCTGTGTCCCAGAAAATTACAGTATTACATAACACCAAACCTTTTAAAGCATTTTTAATGTATAAACATTATGTAATGGCCAACACAATCATGTGGAAGACTGCTGACCTGCCAGATGTCCAAAAGACCCTCATTGATACCCTCCACAAGGAGGATAAAACACACAAGGTCATTGCTAAATATGCTGGTTGTTCAGAGTGCTGTAACCAAGGATATTCATGGTAAGTTGAGAGGAAGGAAAAAGTGTAGTAGGAAAACTTCCCTCATCAACAGGGATGACAGCAGACTTGGGATAATTGTCCACCTAAACCTGTTGAAGAATGCGGGGGAGCTTTAAAAAGACTGGACTGAGGCTGGGGTAAGCACATTGAGAGCCACTATGCACAGGCAAATCCTATACATGGGTTATAAGTGTCCTCATGTCAAACCATTCCGGAACCAGAAACAACGTCAGAAGCATTTTAGCTTGGCTAAGGAGATAAAAATTAACCATTGTTCAGTCATCCAAAGTCCTCTTTTCAGATGAAAGTAAAGTTTGTATTTCATTTGGAAATCAATGTCCCAGATAGGAATTGTGGAGAGGCACAGAATCCATGCTAGTTGTGAAATTTTCACTGTCAGTGATGATTAAGTGTGCCATGTCTTGTGCTGGCGTTGGTCCACTTGGGTTATCTGAAGTGGACAGTAAACACAACTATCTACCATTTCTGAGCACTTCATAATTCCTTCTGCTAAGAAGGTGTATGGAAATGCCAATTTCATTTTACAGCAGGACTTTGCATCTACCTACACTGTCAAAGGTACCAAAAGCTTGTAATTGACAATTGTGTTACTGTGCTTGATTGGCCTGCAAACTCACCTGACCTGAACCCCATAGAGAATCGTTGTAGTACTGCCAAAATTAAAATAAGAGAGACCAGGCCCAACAATGAGGACCTGAAGACCGCTAAAAGCAGCCTGAACTTCTATTACTCCTCAGCAGTGTCACAGGATGATGGGCCTTCATGCCAGGTTGCACTGATGCAGTAATTTATGAGTTTTTGTTATCTCTAAACCCTAATAATAAAAATTACAAGAACTAAAGGCTTGGAATATTTCACTCTATACGTAATCTATATCATATACATTTTTTACTTTATGAAATGAGTGACAACATTTTCTAACCTTTTCACATTTTTTATATGTACATTTACATATAGCATTTCCGTATATACATGTACTGTTAATAAAATAAAACCTAATAGAGATCTGCTGAGCTTTAATTCTTTGTGGTAATATACTGAGAAAGCAAGGATGTCGGCTGCCATCTCACCTCAATCATTTTGCTCCCCAGCTCAAATTTGCAAGGAGCAGCTAATTATTCTCATAAATTTTCCAGCTTCTCTACTGCAGTTTCCTCCCTCAGACAGTCACCTCAGCCATTTTGTTCCTACTTTGAGTGAGAGGCCGATCAACAGTATGAGATTCCTCTGAGGATGCCTAAGTGCGTGGGCCACTACCCCACTGATGAGCTCCTTATGTAATATCTGTCTTCCAGCCTCTTGCAAAGATGATTGTCCACACTGAACATGACCTGGCAAGCTGTCCTTATGTGTGGACACACTGGATCTTACTGTGCTGCTGGCGATTAAAAATCTTGCACTGAAAACACACTGATGCATGTGCTTGGTATAACTAAAAACGTTCTTCATGAATCCGGATTTTCTATTCCTGTAAATGTTTTTAGTTCCTATGAGTCGTACACAATGTTGGAAATAATTTTATGCAGCAGTAGCGACCCCCTGTGGCTGTCCATTGCCACCACAAATAGGCGGCAAAAAAATGTATCTGCTCTACTTTCTCCGAGGCTCTGTTTATGCGTTTCAGCTGATTGAAAAAAAGCAGATATACCCCATGAAACTGAAGGAGCACTGATGCATGCAGAAACAGAAGGTGTATGTTCTGTTGTTGCCATCTCTGCACATATTGTTGTGCTTATTACCTAAAAATTGAAGTTTTTTCATTCTTTATCTACATTGTTTTTATGCTTGAGTGAGTAGCCACGATGAAACCGATTATTCCCTACACCAGAGCTCTGGATGTTCTCTCTGCGGTTCAGTCACGTTCCTTGGCTATCAGTCAGAAGTCTTTGCTTTCAGTGACTCTTGTGTGCCTCTGCCTCTCTGTGCCGTGTTTCCCTCAAAAATGATTGGGTGCACAAGTCAGTGAGGCGAATGTGAATAAATGTGATATGGCTGTGTGATGTGTTGGTATAGGATAAATCAGTGTTGGGATGCTCAGTCACATTGCCTAAGAGTGAGTAAGCCTTCACCTTGTGAAAACAGTTATAGATGGCTCTGTTGCAGCATGAATCACTGCTGGACTATCAGGAGAAATGACCCCAACAAGATTACAGCAGACCGGGCAGCTATTTACATGTGGGAAATTAGCAGCTCTTTCTCCCACATATCTTTTTTTTCTAGTGCAGGCCCTGGAAATTGTTGGCAGAGTTGATTCAAGGTCAGCACCCTGCAGGATTCTATAGCGAGTGTAAATTATGCATCCTCAACGGTGTTTGTTTCATACCAAATGTGCGTGTGTCATGGCTTTTTTTTCAGAGCAAAGTCTACTTAGTGCAGGAGAAGTGAAAGCCAGCAAAAAGACGGTAGATTCCCAAGGAGAGTTTTTTATCTGTCGAGTGTTTCACAGGTGAAAATTCATTTACCCCATCAGACTGTTGCTGGAAAATCATTTTCCTGTGGGGAAATTAGCATACGCTGCTGCTTTTTCCCAGAATCTTTATCTGATGGATTCTTTAAAATGATATTCAGATAAATAGTCATAATATAGTTGTATATTCATCCAAGGTAGTAAAACAACAAATGCTTTAGAATATTGTATTTGAGTGCTACCATATTTTAAGATTTGCCAAATGAAACACATAATATCATTCCTACTTCAGGCACTTTTGTGGTGCCTCAGAAAAGTATTCGCACCCTTTGGACATAATTCTTATCACGTTGAAACCACAAACTTAAATATTGTTATTGAGATTTCATGTGATAAACCAACACAAAGTGCTGCATACCTGTGCAGTTGATAGAAAACCACATGTAATTTTTAAACTACAAGGAACTATATGCATTAGAGCTGCATTAAAAGTTATCTGATCGGAATTTTATTGTTAAATAACGATATCAGTTGAGATAGATGCTGTATCCATGCTTGTTTTTTTCTCAGTCGTCATTATGATCCATTATGATTATGATGCCACTCTAGGCGTTGCCAAAAGACACGTTGTGGGGCATATCAGGGTAATATTCCTGGCATGGTGTGTCTTATGTATGCGCCGTGGTGGCATGGCGATGAGCGAATATTGCGGCCTTCTTGACTGCATGCTTGATAGTAATATTACCACAATATTGCCGCAATGCTGGACTTATGAATGAAGATCACGCCTTGCCGCAACAGAGGGTGATGTCATGATGATGTTTGGAATATATGCGCTGGGCTTCGGCCGGCAACAGTATTTAAAATGCAAGTAAACACGGGGAGCTCATTTAGCATTTGTAAACTGTATCAGCTGAAATGGCAAACTAAGGTGATTCAGAGGTCCGGGAGCTTTTTTGCCTTTAGAGCTGAAGACCAGATCGCCAGGCAGTTCATGGGGAGTGTGAAGGACAGCCACCTTTTGGAGCAGCTCGCTAAGACTTGAGGAGCGGGGTTTCAATCGGGATAAAAACAAGTTACAGCCAAACCACTTTCTCTGTTTACCATGGACTCTTCCATCTCACGGTTTACACACAACCCTGCACTTCAACACCCCGGACACCACCCCCACACCCTCCTTTATCCCGCCATCGCATAATCTTTTGTGAAAAACACCTGATAGCAGCACAGGCTGACCACTTTTGAATGACCAAAGTCTCACTGATGCCGGCATTGTCTTTTGAAACAGCCTTCTGTGATCTTTGTCACCATAATATGCATCATACTTGAGCATATACTGCTGTAAGACTCCATCCAACGGTGAATTTATGACAGTTAAGATCCAGCAAAGACTGCATTTCAAAGAATCTTTTGCCATGTTAATATTGCACACACTCAAATTCTAAAGAAGTGTGCATCCCTTGTATACTTTAAATGACCCCAATTTTGATCTTCTCCAGTCACCTCTCCACTGATTTAAGATCTAATTTTGGCATATACTACTGTCTTAAATGAGAATTTCTCTCCTGATTAAAGATCAAAGCAGTGAACTCGACCATATATAAAACTCAGCTCGTATTAAACTGATAATAAATATGCCTATTTATTTTGATGCATTGTTTGATTGATGTTTGCCATAATCCTGGAACAGTGTCTATTCACTCCAGGTTTGAAATGTCTGTTGTTTAGTTTGTGGTGAAACTTGGTTCGTTAGGTCGACTATTCTTCTAACTGCCTCGAAGAACATTAATTTGCTAGTTATGTAACCTTTAGAAAGCCCTTTCCGCTCTACCCCTGCTTATAATAATTTCATAAGAGCTCATTTAATTTTGATCATGTTTTTCCTCTGGTTACATCATTTCCCTGTCTGTCCCAAATTCCATGGCTGAATTCTTTGTCGTTTTTCGGGGTTATTTGCAGTTTTAACAATAATCTGGTATCTGTGACTTAGAATAAAGATCTGGAAAATATGGTGTGGAATTGTATTCAGATCCCCTGAGTCAATACTTTGTAGAATAACTTTTTAACTGTAATTACTGCTTTAGTTTTTTTGGAGCAGTAACTCCAGCCATTTTGGCTGTATGTTCAGTGTTGCTGTCCTGCTTAAAGGTTTGCCCCCACCACTGAAGTCTTTTGCTTCCCTACATTGGGTTTCTTCTCCTTTATCCAATTCCACCCATCTTCCAATCAACTTTAACTTACTTGCTTCTCTCTCCCTACTGAAGAAAGTCATCCCCACATCATGGTGCTGCTGTGTTAGGCAGTGTGTGTAGTGTTTTTTGTTGTTTTTTTTGCCACACAGAGTATTTTGAATGTGTAGCCAGAACTTCAATTTTTTGTCGTATTACCACAGCACTTTTTTCTCCATGATTGATGTCCCCCCTATATGGCCTATGATAAACTGCAAATGGATGATTTACTTTCAGCTTTCTTCTTACCACTGTCTCATTAGGGACAGCTTTGTGGAATGCACAAGTGATAGATGTTGAGTCTTCCTCCTGAGCTCTGCTTCTCTGCAGCTCTTCCAGAGTTACCACAGGTCTCTTAAATGCAGTTTGAGTCTTGTTACTGAATAGGTGACTTCAAAAGGCAGTTGCTTACACTAGATTTTGTTTTCCAGTTAAAAATGGAATCCCCATAGCATGATGCTACCACCACCATGTTTCACCACAGAAATGTGCTGTGTTAGTTTTCCAATACATGTGACTTTCTTTTTGCCACCTTTCTAAAGGGGATTATTTGTGGAGTCGTGAATAATAGTTCTCCTGTCAAACCTATTTTTCCAAATTGGTTGTGGATCTCTGCAGCTTCTCCAGAGTTACCATGGGCCTCTTGTTTTTTTTTCATTAATGCTCTTCTTGCCTGATATGTCAGTTAAGGTAGAGAGCCATGCGTTGGTAGGTTTGCAGTTGTGCCATCTTTGTTCCAGTTTTAGTTGAAGAGTTTAGATTGAACAGTAATCTGTGAGATGTTCTGGCTTTGGGACTTCATTTATTTTTTGCCGAGTTTTGAAGGCAGTTGGTTGCACTGGATTTTATTTCAGGGCGTCTGATTAATACAAGGTCGAACCAGATGCATGCTGCAGTTTTTCTTTTTAAACAATTCTGAAAACCACGTGGCTTTCCTTTTCATTTCACTAAGTCACCTGAGGTTTTCAGCCGCTGACGGTTATGTTCACTCTTCATGGTCAAAGAACACTGTGAGCAGTTGCCTGCCTAATTTGAAAGGTCATAAGCAAGGTGGGCAGAATGCTTAAGAAACAGGTCACAACTACAAGAAACCTACTGCAGATGACTAGAGGAGCTGGTGTTTTTAATGAACATGCTAGTGAGGATATAAATGAGTGCACTGGGGGCTGTGTTTTGTGATTTTCAGACATACCTGACCCTGTGGTTGATCCTGACCACATTGGCCATGCGTTCAGAATCAATCCAGACAAAGAGCACATCATTTCAAAACAAACAACAGACTGCACATACCATTACCTTTTGATCCCCAAACATTGACCTCGACTGTTTAAACTTTTGAATTTTACTAGACATGTGAGGCTCGGAATCCAGGTTAGTTTTTTTTATGTCATATGGTATATTTTCATCTGAAACAGTAAAATGCTGAAACACCTTTCAGCAGGTTTCTTCCTCCACAGGCTACACACACCTGTCTCCTCCTACCAGGCACCCAGAAATAGTGCACTGCAACAGCGTGCTTCTCATTGGGGTGTGCAGCCATGTGATCTCAGAAACAATAGTACCTGTGGAGATGCCTGAGTAAAAATAGTACAGCCATCATCTTCTCCCGCAGATCAGGATGTGTTGTGGAAGGGGGACGGGGCTTTTCCTGAATTTCATTAATCTCTGTGTGTCTGCAGTTCTTTATCATGCAGGATTACATAACTGAGAATCACATTAAGGGGCTACATCTGAAGAAAATGTGTGGGTGCAGATGAGGCCGATGCATCATGGCAGCTATGAAGGGGGCCACTGTTTGTATTAGTCTAGTTAAAGAACAGTTCTCCTGTCTTCTGGGGATGCTGCTGATGCAGTGTTCAGCAAGCAGTGTGGGGGGCCCGAGGACTGTGTGGGCGGATAGGACTGAGTTAGGGAGAGGAGATGCAGAAGGACAGAGGAGTAGGAGGAGGAGGAGGAGGAGGAGAGAAAGAACCAGAAGGAGATAACATTATTATGTCATTTCTGTGGCTACAGGTTAGATTTCATTCGCCTAAAACGAAATTCTCAGCTCATTAGGTTGCATGTGTCTTTTTGGAAAACACAAAAGGAAAGTGGATGAACAACCTTCTGGAACAAAAGCAGAGCCTGGAAGTGCAGCAGATTCTAGCATTTCAAATATCAATGAGGCTTTAATATTTAATAACAGTGTGCACTTTGACATGCTCTGCATACAAAACGATTCCATTAAATGACAACTACATACAGAAAAGCAACATTTGAAGTGCAGCATTTTCACTTTAACCCACTGAACACGCATTTATGGCAGTTCAGATCAGGATTGTTGAACATATCTCAGTTGTTGAAATTGGGGAGTTTTGGCATCTAAAATATTCTAGAAGTACGATTCACCATTATGCTAAGGTTTTAGCTAGAGATAGACTGATGCATTTATTTTTCGAGCCTTCCTGTTCCTGAGCCATCATTATTTATGAGAAACAAGAGGATTACCAACTTTTTATTTTAATTAGCATCCTAAATTAGCAATTAGCATGGTTGGGATGTCTTGCATTTAAAAAACGGCAGTCTCCAGATATATACTTTATATACTAAAGACTGCATTTCTTTACCTTAATTCAGATTTTCAAAAGGCTGCCAATATTTCCAAATTCAGCATGTAATATATTTTGTTCAGCCTCCCTGTTATGTACTGAAAATCTTGATCACTTTTCTTGCTTGCACCCTAATGAAACCACAGACACATTTCGGCATGTCATGGAAAATCCAGTTTTCTTTTTAAACAAATTCTTACATATTTGTGCTTCCCATTAATGTATTTTACACATCCTACTGAAAACAGCTAATTTAGAGTCTCCTTTACTCACTAACAGCACCCACACTGAAAAGTGTTGTTTTTTTTACTGCAAACATATTGTGATTATGTATAAGCATTCATGGTAGTGCATTCACTGATCAGGAAAAGTTATGATTTTTAAATTTTTTGACTGTTTGGTCATTAAAGCTAATCAAGCTCAAATGAACCAACTTTTCAAGTCATTTGATGATTCTTTGTGCATCTCCAATTTTGAGTTTTTCGTTTAGGGTCTTAAAGGTATATTTTAGCTGGAGCTGTGTGAAGTAATTTTAAAGAGTAAATGTTTTCTCTGAGGTAGCGCACAGCTAACAGTTGTTAAGAATGGAGTCCATAGAACAGAATGACATTCTTTAAATATCTTATCATGGCTTAGAAAACACTGTTTTTAGATATTTTACTTTTTTATTGTTTTCACAGTTTTTAATCAAAGTACGTTTGATTTCCTTTGCATAAGCACAGAGACTGCACAGTGTTACATATTGATGAGATCTGACTGATAGTTCGAGTTGTCGAATTCTAAATCTATAACAAGACAGTAAAACCAGAACGAAAGAACTGAAAAGTGTAGTCCTGTGCTGTCCTTTAAAGTCTTTCAAAAACATTCAGCTGTCAACTGAATTAATATGACGTGTTCTGTGACTGACTCAGTTAATCAGTAGCAGGATTTATGACATCATGAGATGTTTACAGAATCTGCTTTACTAAATATGAGCTCTGATTGAGAAAAGCTTTATGCCATGACACAATTGAAGTTTTTTTTCTGTCCCACTGGCAAAAACCAAGTTATTCAATGTACTCCTTTTACATAAGTTCACACAACTCTAAGACGAAAAGACAGAAATATCCCTTTACCATTACTTGCATGGAAGCTGGCAACAAGAACCCTCCCTGCAGAGCTACAGAAGTGATTAAATTAATTTCTTGGTATAGCAGATACAAGTGCATAAAATTGACTAGGTTCCAGCACTTTGAGAGGAGAGAGCTCTCTCATGTCTTATAAAGATGTCTTGTCAGTGTTTGAAAGATCTGCGGCCTCAGGTTTGGATGTAGGGATTAGGATGTTGAGTTTTGTGGTGATTCTGTAGAAACAGTGAGATGAATTGATGGATGTCAGATAATATAAAAATGCAGATGCATTGATATATTTTACCCTTAGGTTGGTTACACACATTTTTATGTTTAAGACTGATTAAATCCCTCTCTTCTCTTTTTTTATGATTGAATTATTTGATAGTCTTTAGTTTTCTGGAAAAGTTTTAAATCTTTCTGCTCCATGGAAGAGGTGTCAAAACCTCACAACGCCTTTGCAATCAAACAACTCACAACATTGCAGAAACTGCGTATTCAGCACGCTCTGGTGCCCTGTGGAGAATTGAAGCTCCTGATCAGCAGTTTTGATCTCCTCTTATTTTTTTAATAAAACCTGACAAAGAAAAAAAAACTGACATTGATGAGCGTATGTGCGTATTTGAACATGGTTTAGGTCATTTTTTTGAAGACATCTCATCCATTTGTCTGCTGCCAAACTCAGACTCTGTGTGATATTATATTAAAAGCCGCCCAAAAGGCAAATTGGAGGAAATCCATGACATTCACCATTGCTCTGCGATTTTACATCTGGTTTAGGTTCATCCTGACCTGCTGCTCGTGCTTACATCGCTCTGAAAAGAAAGTAAATAGTATGATGGAATACCTCGTTCTCCTCCTCCGATGTACCTGGTGGGGACAAATGATCTGATGAGGTGTCCTAAAAATGTCACAGGGAGTGTGTAATGTCGCAGCATCTTATTGACTTTGACAGATAAAGCTGCCAAGAAGCAATTAGGACACAAATGTTTGGTTTAACCTCTCCAGCCTGGGTGTCTGCATCACTTTGCTGCTGGATAGTGAGACTGTGCTGAATCTAATGCTTTGTGTCTGGCTGTCTGACGGAATTGATGTACTCGTGCAGAATATTGATGGTCTGCCATTTCCTATAGAGGCGACTATGGGTTTACCTTTAATGACTTTCAGATTATCCACTTTCACTCTCAAATCCCACTTTAAAAGCCGTGGAGAGATGTTGAATGCATGTGCTGCACTTTAAGGCTTTTGATTTGTTATCATATTTTTTTCTTACCCTCATCTCAGATGCAAGTTTGTTATCATGGTTCTGCTAAGAACCCTTTAGCTTTTGGACATGTGGACTAAAGGTCTGCCACCAAATCTCAGAGGTTTTTATTCAGAGCTAATCATCAGTCACAGATATGTTAGTTTAATAAACGTACCAACAATTAATCCCATGCTGAACACTGAAACAATAGAGCATCACTGCATGGGAGCTATTATCTGCTGAAAACTGATTGCATAATTACTTTCAGGACGCAAGCAGGCACCGCCATATAAAGGGGACGCTTAGAGTTATTATTTGGCAAACCTGAGGTTCATGAACTGCATCTGTCTAATAGAAGCAAATATTTGTGTTAGTGCAGGCAACAGCTGTTCCAATTTTTTATGCTCATAGCTACGATTGGAGGGCAGTCATGGGAAGGATGGTGTTCTGCCTGATTTCTGTGTAGAATTTTGTGTTTTAAGCTCCAAGCTTATTGCCTCAGCATACATGGGTGACATAGGAACGGAAACAAAAGGTGTTGGAAATTGTATGAAAGCCTGTGCCCAAATACTTCACTATTTATGGCCCCTTTTTTTCCTTTTCAGTGTAAAGTAAATGAGCAAAACAGAGAACACTTAATAATATTGACCAATAAACAGTAGCTTTATCTGTAGATGTGCCTTAGAAAGCTTTATGGTGCATTTGTTGTTTTGAATAACAAAGATTAGAATTAAATCCTAAATGGTTTGTTTGTTAATAACCTCTTGAAGGCAGTGGAGGGAAGGTAAATGAAGTAATGGGAAACTCAAACTCATGTTGGCTTACTCTGCTGTGACCAGTGCTTAAAGTGCAACTCACCCCCCTACCAGTCTAAGTCAGCCCACATTTCCTGTTCGAAAAATGCGCCAAAAGAAGGCGTTACCTGGGAGACCGAGGGACGGTGGGGGGAGTGGGCTGTTTGGCATCAACACTTCATTGCTATTCCAACTCCAACTCGCTACGAAGGTGTGCCCAGCACTCGAATGCTTTTATACCCCATAGTGGGCAGTGCAGCTGACATCATAGTTTGTGCCTTACCACAGAGCCAATGGGGATGGCTGATTCAAATTAATGTGCAGTGTAGAGTTTGAACCAGAAGAGGGCGGCACACTGACGGTTTTAGGTAGAACATTAAATTTTTACAAAAATGTACGAAGATACCAAAAATAATGAGCAGAGATGTACAGTGGCTTGCAAAAGTATTCGGCCCCCTTGAACTTTTCCACATTTTGTCACATTACAGCCACAAACATGAATCAATTTTATTGGAATTCCACGTGAAAGACCAATACAAAGTGGTGTACACATGAGAAGTGGAATGAAAATCATACATGATTCCAAAAATTTTTTGCAAATAAATAACTGAAAAGTGGGGTGTGCGTAATTATTCAGCCCCCTGAGTCAATACTTTGCAGAACCACCTTTTGCTGCAATTACAGCTGCCAGTCTTTTAGGGTATGTCTCTACCAGCTTTGCACATCTAGAGACTGAAATTATTGCCCATTCTTCTTTGCAAAACAGCTCCAGCTCAGTCAGATTAGATGGACAGCGTTTGTGAAAAGCAGCTTTCAGATCTTGCTACAGATTCTCGATTGGATTTAGATCTGGACTTTGACTGGGCCATTCTAACACATAGATATGTTTTGTTTTAAACCATTCCATTGTTGCCCTGGCTTTATGTTTAGGGTCGTTGTCCTCCTGGAAGGTGAACCTCCGCCCCAGTCTCAAGTCTTTTGCAGACTCCAAGAGGTTTTCTTCCAAGATTGCCCTGTATTTGGCTCTATCCATCTTCCCATCAACTCTGACCAGCTTCCCTGTCCCTGCTGAAGAGAAGCACCCCCAGAGCATGATGCTGCCACCACCATATTTGACAGTGGGGATGGTGTGTTCAGAGTGATGTGCAGTGTTAGTTTTCCGCCACACATAGCGTTTTGCATTTTGGCCAAAAAGTTCCATTTTGGTCTCATCTGACCAGAGCACCTTCTTCCACATGTTTGCTGTGTCCCCCACATGGCTTGTGGCAAACTGCAAACGGGACTTCTTTTGGTTTTCCTTTAACAATGGCTTTCTTCTTGCCACTCTTCCATAAAGGCCAACTTTGTGCAGTGCACCACTAATAGTTGTCCTATGGACAGATTCCCCCACCTGAGCTGTAGATCTCTGCAGCTCATCCAGAGTCACCATGGGCCTCTTGGCTGCATTTCTGATCAGCGCTCTCCTTGTTCGACCTGTGAGTTTAGGTGGACAGCCTTGTCTTGGTAGGTTTACAGTTGTGCCATACTCCTTCCATTTCTGAATGATCGCTTGAACAGCGCTCCGTGGGATGTTCAAGGCTTGGGAAATCTTTTTGTAGCCTAAGCCTGCTTTAAATTTCTCAATAACTTTATCCCCGACCTGTCTGGTGTGTTCTTTGGACTTCATGGTGTTGTTGCTCCCAACATTCTCTTAGACAACCTCTGAGGCCGTCACAGGGCAGCTGTATTTGTACTGACATTAGATTACACACAGGTGCACTCTATTTAGTCATTAGCACTCATCAGGCAATGTCTATGGGCAACTGACTGCACTCAGAACAAAGGGGGCTGAATAATTACGCACACCCCACTTTTCAGTTATTTATTTGTAAAAAAGATTTGGAATCATGTATGATTTTCGTTCCACTTCTCACGTGTACACCACTTTGTATTGGTCTTTCACGTGGAATTCCAATAAAATTGATTCATGTTTGTGGCTGTAATGTTACAAAATGTGGAAAAGTTCAAGGGGGCCGAATACTTTTGCCAGAATTCACTGAGGCCAACACTATTTCCGGAATGCACACACCATAGGCTTTGTCTGTGCTCTGGTAAACTTGTGCGCAGCAGAAGTAAACTAAATCATCAAGCAGTGTGAGAGAAGGTGATGAAACAGAAACAGAACACAGTTATGTTAAACTTATATGCAAAGTCAAATAAGGCAGTTTGAGTAACAGAATGATCCAGCAAGCAGTCTATTTTGTGAAAATTTGTCCATTGTGCTCCGGATGCAAAGCAGAGAGGAGTAGCCTGTGTATTGCGCGGAATGAAAAATAAGCGCCCGAGGGGAATCATGTTGGATAGAGTTTTTACAAATAACTGATTGCGACCACGTTGTCAAAGTTCAGTCATAGTTTTTTCCTCTCACTATTTTAAGCTCTTCTCCCGCTTCACAGCCCACCTCCCTCTCCCCACCCCCTCACACGCAGCAGGAGAGGCAGACTCAGCAGCTCCGTCCTTGGCTCAGAGCAGAGTCCTACACGGGTCCGATTTACCAACCTGCACCCGTTAAGATGATTTTCAAACCAGACCAGGTACCCTGTTATATCCCGATCAAATCCAGACCCAACCTGTTGATTAAAAATCAGCAACCTCACCCGAGACCCGCATACTGATCCAATAAAGTAGCAATATGGAGACTATAGCTCTTTGAAAATGATTTATTTTCCGCACAGTTTGCTCTTAACATATAGATTGCATTAAACTTTTTTGCTGTCCGTCATTTTGACTGACGGGGTCAAAAAATCCCATCATAATCTATTTTTACCCAGCAATATTTTTATGATATCGACATATTTAATAGTATTTAATTTTCATTCATTTTAAATAATATTCAATCTGAACAAGCTGAACAAAGAATCCACATCGTGCTTGAGTACATAGAACAGACGATTACATGTATTAAATATAAACATTTCACGTGCTGTGGCGTGAACGCAGTCACAACGTGTGAATACTAATCTGTCAAAATGACTGACGACGTTCAGATTTTTTTCATCACTGTCATTGGTTAATGATTTCTAAACCGGTAGGAAAGTACATTTGTTTAAAGGTTTCAACTGAACTGTCCCCTAGGAAACACTTTTTATAGTGGTCTCACTGTTGCTAGATAGTTTAGCAAAGATGGTACTTTCAAAGAAAATGCAGAAATGGTCAGGTAACGCAATATCAATTACCAAGATGTTGGATATATTTAAACATTTGCTGATAATTAAGTCCAGAGTGTGTCCTTGATTTTGTGCTGGTTGTTTGACATGCTAGGTCAGGCCGAAGTTATGAAGAGTGTCCCCTAATGTTTTTGCTCTTCTATCTTGGGGGTTGTTTTCAAGAATGTTGAAGTCTCCCACAATGATTAATTGGTCATAGTCAATACATATTACAAAAGGAAGGTCGCTGAGATCATTAAAAAAGTTAGAGTTAAGTTTTGGGGGGTTTATATAAACTTAGAAATAAGCTTTGTTAGGCTCTTTTATCTGGGTAGCTAGGTGTTGAAAAGAATTAAATGTGCCCAGGAATACCTTTTTAAAGTTAAGTGACTTATGAATGATTGTTGCTACATCTCCACCTCGTCTGTGTTTCCTGCTCTCACCTAAAAAATTGTAATTTGGAGGTGTAGATTCTATCATCATGTTCAGTGATGAATTAATTGATTAGAAATGACTTCCCTGATAAAGACCTAATGTTTAATGAAGCTAATTTAAGTTGTTTGATGATGGGTAGCTGAAGTTTCTGACAGGAGATCAATTTGAGATTTTGATTAATATGCAAGCATTTGGTTTTAACTTTTTTGTTTTCTGCTGCTTATCAGCACTGGAATGCAACTCTCCGGGAAGCCGGGCAACTTCTTTGAGATGATGGGAGTAAAATAAAGAGACAAAGTTGATGAGAGGTTTAAAGGAGGTTGTGGTTGCAAATCAATATCCTAACCATTGAATATCTCACTGAGAACTGTTAATCATCAATCAATCCATCATCAGAAAATGGAAAGAATTGGGCCTATATGAAGATGTGAATGTCCACCGAAACTGGAAAGGAGAACATTAATCAGAGAAGCAACAACGTGGCCTATGATACCTCTGGAGGAACTGAAGAGATCCACAGCTCACTTAGGAATCTGTCTACAGGAAAACTACTACTACACAATCTGAAATTCATTGAAGAGTGGCGAGAAAAAAAAAAATTTTTTAAACAAAGCCATAGGAATTCTAATTTGTAGTAGGACAGACAGCAAGCATGTGGAAGAAAGTGCTCTGGTCAGATGAGACTGAATATGAAATATTATATATGTGAACATATACATTCAGTCCAAGCTGCAATTAAATTGTTTAAATTAGGGATGTCCAAAGTCATTCCTCAAGCGCCAGTGTCCTGCATGTTTTGGATGTGTTCCTGCTCCAACACAGGCTTAACTAGGTCCTCAGCATTTTATGAAGTTCTCCAGGAACATGCCAAGTGCTCATTCTTTTGACTCAGGGAGGCTGAAACAAAGATCCAAAAGCTCCAGGACTCAAGCCCTTGAGGACTGACTTTGGAGACCACTAGTTTAGACCAAAGAAATTCAACACTTAAAATGACCCAATCCCTGTCAAAACTCCAGACCTGATGGCAAGACTTCAAAATGTATGTTCACAGATGCTAATCCAACGGAGTTTTAGCTACTTTGTGAAGAAGAATTGGCAAAAGTTTCAGTCTCTCTGTGTGCAAGGGTAACAAAAACAAACAACCAAGGGTAGCGTAACAATGTTCTACAAAATACTGACTCAGTGGTGCTGAATACAAATGCATACCACACTTTTGAGAACTTTGTTAAAAAAAAAAATCACAAAACCATGTCAACTTTACATTAAGTCGATCACATAAAATTCCAACACAATGCGGCGAGGTTTGTGGATGTGACCTGATAAAATGTGAATAAAGGATAAGGTAAGAATAGTTTAGCAAGGAACCCATTTTAGAATTTCTACTACCACTGTTAGATTTGATTTACAATTACACAATGAAATGCTAGCTTGAAAGGGAAGGCGAGTTTTCACAGATGACAACAGAAGTGAGCGGGGGTTTGCAAGCTAATATGGAGAGGAGGAGGAGGAGGACTGGGAGCCACCAACCCACACAAACCTGCCTGTAAATTCTGTGCCTCTCTTCAGCTTCCTCCTACATTCTCTTTGTGGTCATTTTGTCATTTTTTACCAACCATTTGGTTGCCTCCATCTTTCCATTCTCTGTCCCAGTTTGTTCTATTCACTCCAGCCAAGTCTAAAAACTCAGCCTTTCCAAGCTTTTTGCACCTTGAATTTTGTTCGATGATGTATTGGGGGATTTTCTCACATTAGCTAGCAGGGTCACTTTAATAGAAACAAGGGTAAAAGGTATTTGTTTAACTTAAGTAATAGAAAATAAATTATGTAGTGTTATGCTTTTAGGTGGATTCCTGCATGTCAAACCTTTAATTCAGAATATCTCATGTTGATAATGGCAGAGGTTCAACAGTTTCTGTACACAGCCTTTGTCTCATTCAGTATCTTCCTTTCTCCATTTCTTGTCTTTCTTTTACACACGCTGTACAAATGCACAAGCTCTCCCTGAAAACTTGAATTTCAGAGACAGAAGTGTCTGGAATTTTTTTCACAGCCTCCCACAGACGTCCTGGAACCTATCATTTTCTCTGCAGTGGAGCAATGGTGACGTATGCTCATTGCTAGTGCAGCTGAATTTTAAAAAGCTCTACACCCACGCTCGGTACCACTACTGCAAGCATAATTATCATAAACTTTCCTTGCAGTCTGTAGCCATTCCGTGTCTGCATGTGAGTCCTCTGGCTTATTCCTTTGCCGATTTTAATTCAACGAACAAAGGGGGAGGGTGTAAGTAGGGTTGGTAAATTGTAATCAGCTGTTTGAAGGGGGTCAATCTTCACTATGTGCTTTTGTGTGTTCCTGTACATAGGCTAAATCATCACAGATGCACTTATCTTTTCCACTCATATAAACTAGAGATGCATCAATCAGGCTTTACAAGGCTGATACCAGTTGTTGGACTTCTTAAAGGTCTGACCTGCCGATTGTAATTCGGAGCAATTTTAATTGTTTTCTCTAAGAACTACACTACAAGCTGTAGCAGGATGAATCCATATTTTCATTGTGTTTAGGCCAAATTCTGAGAGCATATTCTGCATCACCTTGGTAGAACATGTCGTTATTTGAGATACTTTTGCCTTTCTATCATCTAAAACTAGTCTGGTCATTCACCTCTGAAACCCCTAGGTCAACAAGGCATATTTTCCACACAACTGCCTCTCACCGGATGTTTTTTCTGTTTAAGTCCATTATATGTAAACCTTAGAGATGGCTGTGCAGTAAAATCCAAGTCGATCAGAGGCTTCTGAAACACTTCTTTTAATAAGCAATTTACTATTATACCTAATAAAATGGCTGGTGTGCATATAACTCTGTGGTAATTTGATTACAGCTGGAACCACAATTATGCAGTAAAGAAATTTGGATTTAGTTTAAATATATATATTTTATTATTATTTTAATAAGATCCTCCAATTAAAGGCTTCCATTATTGGTTTATCTGCTTTATGAATTGACAGAAAATTAGATTAATTGGAATCTCATGATTTGCAGGCTTTCCACCTCTTAAACAGATGCCATCACTTGATATCATTCTCACTAATCTGGGATGGAGGTGTCCTTCTGTACCTCCCCATGCCTCTGTGTTTACATCCCTCTTTTTTCCGTTTATCTTAGTCCCTCCTAGATGTGAAGTGTATAAATGAATCTATGGACAACATTACAGTTGAGGTAAAGTTAAGAGGCATGACACAATGGTCCTTCTCAGGCGTCATGTTAAACACCTGCCTGTTTACTTGTCTTTGGGGAACAACTGCATCAAATGCTAATCTAGTGGTGTGGCTGCAGAATATCACTGTATTTCACCAACCTCATCTCCTTGTCAGATTTGTATTACATATCTCGAAACGGCTTCTATATTTGTTTTGCGCTCCGTTACAATGTAATGTTATTGCTTTACACGTCATTCTCACAGTTGCAGAAAGGTCACAGTTTTTCCTCCGCACACATTTTACAACTGAAACACGATTAAAGGGGTTTAGCTTTTATGGTTTTCCAAATCATCTGCAAGGGAATGAAGTAAGAGGAAAAACTGGAAGACTTTTCAGAACAATCTTTTTTTTTATATACACAGGAAGTGTGCTAAGTGATGATGGTTTGATACCAATTTTTGACATAGATATAACTGTTTTAATTGAAAAACACTTGTTCATACTTGCAGTGTTTTGTTGCTTGAGGCTAAAAGGAGGAAAGTCCAATTCAATAAAAAAAAAAAAAATATTCATACATTGCTTTTGAATATCAATACAATATTGTGACATAAAATATCTCGATATATCGGTGTATCATTTTCTTACATCCCTAACCTTTATTATGTCTTGGCAAGCTTTTTCATCATTTTATTAACATTCTGTTAACATGTTTGTGTCTTATGTCTAAAAAAAAAAGCAAAGCTATCGAGAAAGTCTTTATTTCTGGAACCACTTTAAAAAAATTAATAAAAAATGACAATGAGAAACAAAATCTTCCAAAGAGGCTGATTAGGATATAAGCTCATGAGTCTGGTCTCCAATGACGCTATTCACAGTTTATGAATCTGTTTAGTGAAATCAGGCGCCTCGTCACTGAAGGTCTATTTCTGTGAATGAGGTCCTCTTCTTTCTCCATTTGGGCTCCCATTTTGAATTCTTCACATTCACATGTTCACACAGCGCTATATTTAAAGCCTGACACCAGTACCTCTGAAAAGCCATGAACAGTTTTCTTCTCATTAAACCAAGTGAGTCACTGTCACAATGCTTGGCACTAATTTGTTTTGCATATCATGACCGAATATTGCATGATCTACAAGATATGTACTGTACATGTTTTTTGGAAGCAGATAACACTCATACACATCATGCTGCGGTTGTTTATGTGGGAATGAAGTCACCATTACCTTCAAAACAAAGAAGAAATCAAGTTTAGCAACAATAGTTTCACAGGAAGCCACAGTTGCCCAGCATTGCGCAACACACAGCACCACCTTCATTCTCATGTCAGCTTCTGACATGACCATTTTTATGAAAGAGTGTACATATGTGCATGACTGTCTTCCTCAGACTGACTCATGTTCTGATACTGACAGGGGGTTAGCAGGCTTTACTCGTGTGGCGAGGACCCATCATGCAATCTGTCAGACAACACCACCGTTTGTCGCTCATAGTGTCTGTATCCCCATATAAACACTGTAGTGAAGCCTGGCTGTCATTCTGTTACGTCTGCTGTGTAGACAAATCTGTTCTCTTCTTTCTCCTAATAATTATTCTGGAAATATCACACCCCCTGAAATTGCCTAAGCCCTGAAGGTAATTGATGCAGTGGTGAAACTTTTCCCATTCAGCCGCTGAATAACCCTGGGCCTATTATAGTAGGCGATTTCAGTTTGGAATTAGGTTTTTTAATTTTCAATTTTACAGTAATACTGCAATACAGTAATACTAATTTTGAAACATCAACTGATTTTATATAAGTCCTAGAATTACAAGACAAAGACACAGTTTTAAAAGGCAGGCAAATTCCTGAGAATTGAAAAAATAGCAAAATTCTTTAGCTACACCACAATGGTTCACATGGTTCAGATACTGAAATGTAAGGCCTTTCTCAGCAATTGTAAAAAGAAGTACTTTTAATATTATCTACTCTGTGATTCTTGCTGCTAGCCAACACCTGTATTACGTCTTACAAAGAACAAAACGACTTAAAGTGAACCACAGCACATGACCTCTTTGGGTCACTTCCTTAGACGCTCCAGTAACCGCTTTGGCTTCTGCTGGAAACTGCTTTGTCATGGAAGAGACATCACTACCACAGTATGATGCACATGCCAAAAAGTCATTTTAGTTTTTTTGGGGGGTCTAGCAGACTGAACAAAATCAACAAAGGACAAACATTCTGGAACCGATAACTGTTCTGCAGTAAATTATATCTACAGTTTCAGTCAGCGGCAAAGATGGCAAAAACCCAGGAGGAGCAGATTAGGTGGAATGGCTATATTTTGATGCCTTTTCGGCAGTCATGATTTGACTATACTGCTGTGCACTGGAAGTCAGAGGCAAACCCGACACCTCTCGGTTCAGTGGAGCGAAAAGGACAGTTTTCTCCATGATGACACCCAGTTTGTTCCTAACCACTGCTTCCTAGACACAGGTAAAATGTGGCAGAAATGAGCTGTCATACGAGAAAGAGAGCTAACTTCATGATAAAAATATTCCTCTCAAGAAGAATGTTCTTCCACGTACACACATCTGTTGTTTGGTATGTTTGTAAATATTTCCTGGGGAATTCTTTAGATGGTTTTGTTCTGACTCAGCCGAAGATAACCCAATGTAGATGCCTGAAAGGAACTTTCAGGTAGATCCCTTAATTAAACTGTTTCGAAGAAAATTTCATTTTAAATGATGTGCTTAAAAAGAGCTTGCTTGAGCTGCAACTTGGAATTAAAAGTTATGGTTCGCCAACTGTTGTACAAGTACCACAACTGGTACTTGGGCTGCTCAAATTATGATATTATTATTTGCTAGGTAAATTGAAACATTAACTATGCTGTAGTGGGGGACACTGAATGAGAAAAGTGCTGGTGGCTACTTATACTGTGCTACATTTACCTCTGAAATCAAAATTTGGATTATGCAGTGAAATCAAATTGTGAGTCAGTAGGATTTGTAAATAGCTCAGTGTCCTATTAACTTCTATTAGCAATGATTGACAATATTAATAAAAAGCAGTCTAATGCGGAAAGTTGCATTGCGTAATGCAGATGCTTAACATTGATATTGCATATCTTGAGATCTCCCTGTTTATCCCACATTTTAGTACAAGACCAAAAATGTAACATTATTTGTTTACTGAAGCAAAAGGAAGTTATTCAGACTGCTGGCTGGAGAATTTAAGCAGTTAAAAGATCTTTTGTTTTGGAATGAAATGGTTCTTCTGGGTTGGCCCATTGCTTTTGGTCTGTCAAATGTAGGTGAATAAAGCCTCTTATTTCAATAAAATTATTCTCTGCTGTCTGAGGGATGAGGTTTTCCCAGGGTTTCTCGCTGTATAAAGAATGAAAATTACTCGGTCAAGTTTAAGAACTCCTAACTTATAGGTTGCCACTGGTAAATGAAGAGCATTTTTTGCAGTTTTAAAAAAAGTGTTTTAAAATGAAATCGTATACCCTGCCTTTAAGATACATTTCTTAGTCATCTGAGGGCAAATAATTTTTCACACTTTAAAACACCAATCAAGAGTAGTTCTAAGATAATACAAAAGGTCAGCAGTACAAAAACGAAATAGTACAAATCTTACACTTTTCAGCTCTGATTTCCAACATTAAGGATGTTTTCTGACTTCAGATTTGCAAATTTAATCTAAAAAGTAAAAATCGAACAGATAATTAAACTGTATTTTTTCAGTCATCTCTTCAGTAATGATAGATAAGAACCTATCTCTTTTCTTTTTTAATTTTCATAATATAACTAAACATACCAGAGTGAAAAGTCCACTTATTGTTGTACTACTGTACTGTACTAAAAGATTCTAAAGAGGACGGTACAATGAAAATGAACATTAGTGAAGTGGTGATTTTATCAAAAGTTTAAGAGCCAACAAGTTGGGGCTAGTGTTTTTTCAAAAATAATTTAATGGCCATCCTAAATGGTCAGTTTATTTGTCTTTCATGTCATTTTCACTCTGATAAGCTGTTATTTTAAATTAGATATAGAAACATTTTATATCATAGAGGATTGTGTGCATCATTCAATGAAGTTGTATGCTTTTCCTAGTAAGCGGTTACCTGAGTAATACATTTTTTGTTAATAGATCTTTTATCCTTCTGTTTTAGTAAAACTGTTCTCTAATTGACCACAAAGGGGCAGTATTCCAGCTCTATCCATACAGCAATTACAGCAGTTTTGTGTAGGATGAATCTGGATTTATTATTCTGTTGTTTTCTTTGTAACACACTGCCTCATACATATTAAATAAAGCACCACACCTTTGCAACATTAAGATAATAAATTAAAATGTGGGTTAATTCTGTTGCTAGTTAATTTAGGTAGGCCAGACTTCCAACTTTCTCATTGATGACCGTAAATTAATGTCATGTTGAGATTCAGAGAGCATCACTTATATAATGCCTACAGTACCGCTTCCTGCACAGTAACCATCAGTGCTTTAAAAAGAATACAATTTCCTCACCATAAATAGCTGTCATCCAATCTTGGAATTAAGCTTAAGCTCTCCCACTGAGTGTAGGCTGCAGTCAGAGGCACCTGAAACCTGCTGAGCGGTTTTATGGTTACTTCATGTTACCAACACAGGTTCTCATAGATGAAGAAGTAGAATCCTGTTGAAATTATTAAAATTAGGTGTGCATAGTTTTAGCAGTATTTGTATGTTATTATCTATTTAAATAGATAATGTAAAGATGGTTAAAAAACACATCTGCAAAGTATCTGATGGTTTGTTATACTCCATTCCCTCTTTTTCCCCTAAACATGAGCATGTTTCCCTCTTTTTCATATTTTGCCATTGGCCAGAGGAACACAGTGTCCATTCATGTGTTTGTTGTGAAGTATTGTCTGATTACAGCAGCTCATCGTTTGCTCATTCTCATGCTTACTTTTATCTTGCTTTTATCTCAGAGGGCTTCTGCCAGCTCTGGAGAAAGAAAGAGGGCGTGTTCAATGCCCCTGAGATCCACTCCTTGTTTTCCATGTGTCCCAGGGGTTGGAAGGCAGCTGAAAGTTCAAACACAGACACACTCCCTCATGCTTTACATGGCAAGAACTCAGAGATTATGGGGTTTTTTTCTGCACCAACTGCAAGCATTGCTCACGGTTCGTAAACTTGCCAAACAAAGAGGGATGAAGAACACAGGAGGATGATTCAAGTTTTTTTTTATCTGCTCCAAATATGTCTTGCTTGAAAAACTTGTTTTTCTTTTGGGCAACCCTTTACACAGGACAGGTAACTGTGCTGGAGCGTAAAAAGCTTTTGGGTGTCTGCTTACTAAAGGAGCCAGTGGATGCAGGTGGCAGTGAGGCTTTGCACTAACTTGTTTGAAGTTTTTTTTTCCCATGTCAGAGGTGAAGGATTATGCCTGGCATAGGAATTTAGGTTTCAAATGAAGGACTTCATGAACTGACTCTCAGCTCCCCGGCAGAGTGGCCAGTTCTTCATGCTTATTTCAGCATGTGAATGAAGAAATATCCGTGGTTCTGTTTAATTCAAGGGTGATGCTATTCCTTAGCAGTGGAACCGTGGATGTGACCCCAAGGAATGCCACCAATAGTCAACAGCAGGAGAGGATAACTGTCTACCACCTCTCTGTAAACCTGAAAGAAACACAGAGAGATGCAGCATTGCCTGAGTCTAACATGGGCTGCGTCACTAACAACTTGGTGGAGGATACCCACCTAAAGGGAGAGCTAATGAATCTTGTGCCAATGGAGAACAGCCCGAGGCTGGGCAGGGCACGACAGGAGCTCAAAAGGTGGCCCTCCCCGAGTGGCACAAGCAGTCCTGGAAGCGAAAAAGAGGAGGTAATTGTGGAGGAGGAGGTGGAGGGAAAAATGAAGACAGACAGGTTTTTAAAACAACCCTCCAAGAACTCAAAACGCAGCAGAGACATAGCAAGGTTACCATCTCGGGCAGATACCCAGAAGCAACATAATCAGAGTTCACCGACATGCTCTGTCACCCTCCGTGTTGAGAGACTGGTCCGTGGGGGTCATGCGACCATTGAGGAGCACAATTCTTTGCCACGGACCGTATTACGGAGGACAAAACAGAATGAAGCCTGGTTCAGCAGAAGAACGATAAGTATGTATGACAACCCAGTTAAGCAGCAAGGAGATTCTCAACCTGATCAAGAAAGACTGCTTGGTAGGCCAAGGAGTGTTTGCATTTCGGCAAGCCAGGGCCCAGTTCTGTCAGAACCCCAGGCCCAGCATCTCTGCAAAAGGGAAGGAGTTTTACAAAATGATGAGCAGCCCAGGAGCAGGAAGGCTGAGTTGAGGGCAGTGGATGACCTCAACTCTGTGTTGGCTCAGGGATCGTCAGGGTCTGCAGATGTGCTTCTTCGGTCCCGACAAAGGAGCTGGAAGCCCAGGCCTGTTAGTATGACTGTAGTGGAACTACGAAAGAAAGGCTCTGATGATGATATTGACATCCAAAGGAATTGTAACCACACAGGCAATGATGGAGGAGGATTTTTCCGAGGGGCCTTTCGTTGGAAATTGTTTGGCAAAACATCTCAAGATAAGAGCAAGGACAAAGAGGCTGACAAAGATACCACATCTCTCCTGAAATCCAACAAATCTGATGCTTCAAAAACTACGCTGACATCCCTAAAGCGGAGCTTCAGTTTGCGAATCAGGAGGAATCGGCCACGTGAAAAAATTGATGTAGGGTCTGAGGGGGAGCCAAGTGACTACTGTCAAATTAATAGTTCTGCAGACGAGACAGATATGCCTCCACGGCCATTCTCGTATCTGACAGGAAAAACTCTTCCAGCTTCATGTGATCCCTCAGACAATGGGGGCATGCAGTACATTCAGTATCACAGCAGGGGGAAGGCCAAGGTAATGGAGGTACCCCTGTGTCCAACAAAATTATCTTCCAAACCCGTGCAGGAAGAACAAAGCTTATGGCAGCTCATAGCCAGCCGTTTCAGGAGGAAAGAGCAGCCATACAAATGTGAATCCCAGCAGCCCCAGAACAAAGAAAGTGACCAGTATCCCCAGCCTTTGAATAATAAGGCACACCCCATCACTATAGAGACCCCGGCAGGCACAGACTATCACAAAGGTCAAGGTAAGTCCTGCAAGAGTGCTGAGTTTCTTTTACTGCTCCACTCTCCATTCACAGCCCATCATTCACTCCAAAGAAAGCTACTGCTTGAAAAAAAAATAAGAATTTCGGAAGGGTACCCCCCAATGTGGACAAGCAAATGAGAAACATGTGGGGAATTATAAGTTTGAAAGTGGGTCAAAAACGCCTGCCAGAGAGTCTTTTTGAAATTCTATTTTGGGTCCTTCATCTTTCCATTGTTTTTCATGGGTAGCCCTACTGTTTGTATTTATTGCTTATAGAAGAATTTTGTTCTTGAGTAAATGAGTAGGTAAGTAATGTAACATGAAACATGAGTGAGGCAGCTGGGCGGTGCAATGCACTATTTCCTGATAACACTGTCGCATTAAAGCAGTCAGAAGCAGTAATGAGGATGCATTTGGCAGTCTTGCAGAGCTATATTAGGAGGGCTTACATGCAATAATGACGGGGAGTGGAGAAAACGACTTAAGTACAGTGTTTAAAGGTTAACTCTGACATTGGAGTGTGTTTGTCCAGTTGTCTGAAAGAGCAGCTGGAAAATTAGCAAATATTTGTACCTTTCTAAATTATGGCTGCAGTTTAAGATTTGTTCCTTTCTGTGCATCAATTCCTAGTTCGCACATTTTTCTGGGTACCAGCTTAGGCTTTGACGACAGTATTGAACTTCCTTAATGTGAGGTATCACATATCCAGTGTTAACCCCTCATTATGTCAATAACTGAAGCTATATTTTTACGTTTTTACAAAGTACTTAAAGTGCCCATACCTTGTTGAGCTCCTTTGTTTGTTTTCTCCTATGTCATGTTACCATGGATACCTACTCATTTGTGGTGGATTGACAACCTGTGTTTGTCCATTTATTCCATCACAGCCTCAGTCAGACGTCAGGAATGTAGGTGTGCCGATAAACCTGAGCAAAGCTGGGTGTTCAATGCCCTGGGCGGGACTCACCGCCTGTCGCTACCTGCCTAAGTGCTTGTTCTTAAATTAAATCCAGAAAGCTGAAGCCCAGTTCGACTAAAAGTGAACACATAATCAGATTTGGGGGGAAGGGACTTTAGGTGAGCATGGAGTTTGAGGTGTCCCCACCCCCCCACCTGTGAATGGACAAAGCAACTTTGTAGTGCCTACGGACCCAGGAGTGATCAGTGGACCGTGTATTGAGATAGGAGACTCCATAGGGGTCTTGCAGTGGTTGGCATAGTCTGCAGTTCACATATCTTTTAAAGGTTGGAATATATAAAATAACACCCTACCAGGAATTGTGATCCAGACTTGTTCAAACTCACACTGACTTTTCAACACTTTGAAGACATTTCCCCTTGACTTTGTGTAGATCCATGTATGCTTTTCTTAAATCCGACATAAAAGTTATTCACGAGGACAGAATTCCCTCTGCTGTCTCATTTGATATCACTCCCTGTAAATTTCTGCCAACAGTAATTCTTGTTTCAACTTCATCTTGCTTTTTGATTCTGTCTGCCTGCTCCCAAGTCTGCAAATTAAAAAAGAAGATATAATGCCACAGTGAGTAGTTATGTTCTGAACATAAACATTAGTACAGGGAGAAAGCTGCACTGCTGCAGGGGCTATGCAGTCAGTGAAATGTTGAAAAATCACATGTAAAATATGCAAAGCGGAGAAATCTGCCAAATGGCTGTAACTTGTCTTTCAGCATCTGCCCCTGCAAATCTCATCCCAGGGTACAATTTGTTCTCCATGACTTTTGTTTGCTGGGAGACCTGTATCCTTCTGTTCTGAAACAGTTTCAGGAAAAAGTCTGGAAACTATTTAACATTATGTTTACATTCTCATCCAAAAATATTCACACTTCTTCAACGTTTTCACATTTTGTCACGTTACAAACATAAACCTCAATCTATTTTGTTGTGATTTTATTGACTAACACAGTAACACATTATTGTGAAGTGGGGGGGAAAGTATGCAATTCTCTTTCTATTTTATAGACTTTTTACATATTCTCTGTTCGATTGAGGTCTGGACATAGCCTGAGTCACACTGACACCTAAATGTACTCTTATCTTATCTTTCTATTGTTTCTCTGGCTGCAAACTTAAAGTTTTTTCAAAACTTTGCCTCAATTCAGGTCCCTTGCAGCCTTCAACAGGGCTTATTTCAGGATTATCATTTATTTAGCCCCATCCATCTTCCTCACTAACTCCCCTGCCTCTCTGTATGATGCTGCCACCACCTCCTTTTACCCTGGCAATGGTGTTTTCAGAGGGAAACAGATAGCGCTTTGCATGTGGGCCAAATTGATCAATTCACGCCTCATCTGAAAAGAACACCTTCTTCTACATGTTTGCTGTATCCCCTTGTGACAAGCTGCAACAGGGATCTTCTTATGGACAGGGGATGGGCAGTGTATTGTCAGAGAAGTGACTGATCCTTGTCTGCATAGGGCTTAATAAACTTTAAGTAGAGTAAGTCCTCCACACGGCATTGGGGCAGTGCATAAAGATTTATATCTCATTCTGTTCTAATTGTGTTTACCACTTATCAGTCCCCTTTGAGAGAAATTACAGGTTTAGTTTTGGGAATACATCCCAGGAGATGAGAGCGTTCCTTGGTTGTTTTGGGAGTGAATGTGTGTTTTTGGAAAACAGCACAGAGAAATAAGATGCTACAGGCCAATTTTGGACAGGACACCATGATAAAAGAAGCCAGGCAGGGAATGTAGGTTGGTTGTGAGGTTGGCAAACGATTGAAGTAGTTTGCACGATGAATTCTCAGCCTGTAATTTCTGACAGTGGAAAGGCATGGTTGGAAAGTCAGAGTGTAAGTGTAGACCTCAGAGCTGTTCTCTCTCATTCCAAAACCCACTTATGGCTCACAGTATAAATACACACACATGCACCATGCACACTCATAACAAGCATTTGCACAAACTTGCTGCTAATTTATCTGCCCTTGTGAAATGGAAGACGTTTTGGGGCAACGGTGGTTCAGAATGCGAAGACTGAGAGGACATTTAATGTTAGTCAAAAGCGGGAACGTTTTCCCGTCAGGAAGACAAAGAAACTGGTGTCCTCTGTTGGCATCAGAAATTATGGGGCTCTCTGTTTCCCTTGGCACTCTGGGACACAGTAATGTGGGAATGATCATATTTAAAGGATGATATAACAAAGACACATGGATTCAATTTGGGCTCTTTGTTTTAGTAGGGGAACATAGTAATTGTACTGTAGCTCTCCTCAGTGATAGAGCTGTTTGATGAATACTGATGAATTCCTGAAAGATTTTTAAGGTGGAGAAAGATTTGTGGTGGTCTTATCTTCTGTTTTTTACATCGTAAAGGTGTAGGTTTCTTTTTTGTGTGTCTGTTAAATATTAAAGAGTAACTAAACCCCAAAACAAATGTCAAAAACTGTATAAATGGGTCTTTACCAATGCAGTCTTTCAGTTTCTGGGGATTTTTTTACATTTTCGTGTAAACTTGTTTAATTCTACACTTTTTGGTCTAAAAACGTCTTAGTGCTGCCCTCTTAGGGTTGAACTGTGGCTACTGCATTTGTATTTTGTGATTGGTGGAGAGCGGTACATCTCTAGTCACAGGCATTGACTGTGTTACAGCAGTCATGGTCTCACAGACACGCCCCGGGGTTTTGGGTATAAAACTATCAGACATACCGGCCCCGTGGCGAATTTGGAGTTGGATTGCGTTTTTCAGGTTACCATTATTATCACATTAGCACTTAGTTAGCATAGCTAACATACTGTTTTGAACGTTAGCCTATGTTAGCATTACCACTCAGAGACCGGACCTGTAGAAAGATCAAACGGAGGGAATACTTTATAAAGCGAGTTCTGTTTATTAGCCTCACTCGTACAGCTTTAAATACATAGTAGCCTTGCGAAGGAAAAAACCTCCAACCCTCTTTGCGCAGGCGCAGTATCCGACCACCAGTACAGTGGCTACAGAGGCACATTAAACTCCAAGCGAGCATTGGGTGAATGCTCTACATCCTGTTTCTTTAGCTTACAGTATCATCAACAACAGATAACCATATTCAATTTGAACATCAGAACCTCAGTGTTTAAACTGACTGAAACGTAGACATAATAGCAAATGTATCCAAGAAAGGCATGACTTTTTTATTTTTTTTTATTTTTTTCTTAAGTACAATGTGTAGTACCAAACATTAAGTGGTCCATTCACAGTCCAATATTCAGTCTTTGTATTTGGGGTTTGGTCTGACTGTACGACCAAAACGTGTTGTGTAGGAGCTCTTACCAGCGTGGGCATGCGTGGTAGCTTTGGATACCTGGACTGGCAGTAGTACAGTGTCCGTGGGATCCCGTTGTTCCTCCCCGTAGACGGGAGGTGTTTCACCGGCAGCTGGGTTGAGGGGCTGCTGCAGGTCGACACAATCAGGCTGATTTGGAGATCGTTCAGCGACAGGCAGAAGGTGTCTGCGGTTCCTCCTGTAGTCTTTGCCTCCAGACTGGATGATGTAAGACCGCGGCTCTTCGCAGATCTTTCCTACTGTGCTCATGCGATCATACCCCCGGGGGGGGGTCTGCATCCGGACCACTTCACCTTCCAGCAGTGATCGAAGAGGACGGCTGGACTTGTCATAGCTCAGCTTCTGGGAGAGCCTCTTCTTCTGGAGCTGGGCTGTGACTTGTTGGGTATTGAGTGATGCTGGCTGCAATAGCTACCTGCTGACTGGAAGGGTAGTACGGGTATGCCTTGACATTAGTCTTTGTGCAGGTGAGCCCAGATATGCATCGCGAGGGATGTTCCTAATATTTAAGAGGTTGAGGAACACATCAGTATCAACCCTTTTCGACTTCTCCATCAGTCGCTTGGCACTTTGCACTGCTCTTTCAGCCAAACCGTTGCACTGGGGGAATTCAGGACTGCTGGTTACATGCCTGAAGTCCCACTGTGCAGCAAAATCTCTGAACTTCTAGCTAGCGTACTGTCTGGCGTTATCTGAGATGAGAAGATTTGGGGAGCCATGTACAGAAAAGTGTCTTTTCAGTTTTGTGAGGACCATTGCTGAAGTGATGTCCTTGAGAAGGACAATCTCATACCAGCCAGAGTACGAGTCTACAAGCACCTGAAAATGCTTGCCATCCCGTTCTTAAAAACTACTTATTATCTTATGAATCATTCAAAATAACAGCATTATAAAATCTTGTTTCCTTCTGCTCCTGACTACCAGATGAGGCTGACATCTACTACCTTCATTACATCTTGTTAAATAACAACATCTAACGCATTTAGCCTTGAGGCTGCAACCAAATACCGGAAATATCCCTTACCAAAGCCACTAATAGTTATATTGCTTAGCTACAGCATTATTAGCATTGCCAAAACCAATCATTACATGGGGCTATTTCAATGTTTAAATTCAAAGTTGGTGTGTATGCCAGGGCATACAGAAGTTATCATGAAGCTTAACATTAACATCTTTTCAAAATTACATTAGCGTACAAGTTCTATTTCAGGATAATTTGAAACTGTATGGGGCACTGTGAGGAAGTAGTTATAAATACAAATATAATACTTAGCAACAGTAGATGATAGAGAATAATAAAAAAAACATTATGATCAGTTGTTATTTTGTGCACATTTATTTTTAAATGTTGCTCAGAGCCTCTTCTCCTCGCCTTGAAGGGGCATGTTTGAGGTGTTCCCCAGCATGCCTCCTCACGTCCTCTTCTGTCCCTCCTTGAAATGTTGGAGCACAGCACCTGAAAATGCGGGGGAACACATTTAGTTGCAACATAATGCAGCTGCCAAGGACGATGTGACATCTCAGAACTGAAGAGATGAAATAGCAAGCAAGCACAGAAAGACCTTTGTATAACACAATGTTGTGAATGCTGACACTGCAGGAATCTGCTTCTACATAATTTAAAAGGGATTGTTCTTCATTCAGGTGTACATTCAAAATAAAGATTTGTCTTGAATTATTTGATACTAAGATATATGGTTGACAAACTTATTTGAGATGGATTAATGTTAAAAAATGTTTAGTTGTGCATTTGAAATGATACAAAATAACAGTTACAGCATAGATGGAAAAATATAATTTGTATACATAGCAGGTAAACATCATTGTATTTATAGCACCCATTACGCATTGCTGCAGCAGTAAACCCTTTACATAGACCAACCGGGATTTGAACACGGAATTACAATTCCAGTTTCCAGGATTAAATCATCATGAGTGGACTAGGCCCCTCATGCCTATGTCTTCCTGAATATTTCTGAATCTCAAATTCCTCTGACTAATTCAGTCCAAATATGAGAAGTCGGGAAACTTGGGCACTGAACCAGCAACTTTCAAAGATGCTGTATCGACTACTAACTTCCAAGAATTATATTTTACAAGCCGTTTACATTTTAAGAAACAAATATACTATTTTGGAAACAAATTGACATAAAAAAACTCAACAAGAGGCCATATCCTGAAACAAATGAACAAAAAGACAGTTCCACACGGATATGGAATGTCCTTAAAACCGGAAGTAATGTAACGGTGACCTCATTTTCTAATTAAAATAAATAATTTGTAATTCAGCTACTCGCTGGAAGTCTGTGCCGTGTTTCAGAATCAGTTATTCGCCAAGTATATGAGCACATACAAATAATTTTTCACTGGCAGATGTTGTCACTCTAGTATAAAGAAGTAGTAGTAATAAGAAACAAAACACAAAGGAGTGGAATAGTAGAAAAAAAATATTAACAATAATAATAAACATATGCAGCAGATATATAAACAGATGTAGTGATGTAGACCATGTACAATTATATACGAGAACACATTACAAGTTATATATATATATATATATATATATATATATATATATATATATATATATATATATATATATATATATATATATATATATATATATATATATATATATATATATATATATATATATATACACACACACACACACACAGAATTGTGCACACAGATACCTAATGCATGTATGTACTGTATGTATTTCATTAAGTTTTTTGACAACTGAACGGAGTCAAAGTGTAGATGGCCTGGAGCTTTCTCATTAAACACGTTCTGTTCCATGCAGTTCTTGACCTCGAAGAACCACCGCTGACTTCTTGCATTTAGCTGAACTGCAAATGATTTATTTGGACTACAAAATAAGGTCACCATTACATCACTTCCGGTCTTAGAGACATTCCCCTTCCAGGAACCATCTTTTTGTTAATTTGTTTCAGGATTTGTATTTGTTTTTTGCCTCTTGTAGAATTCTACTATTCTTGAAATGCAAACTTGTTTCCTGTAAAATAAATTTGTTTCTGAAAAATTTACATTTGTTACCTGAAATGTAATTTTGTTTCCAAATTTCTTAATGTGTTGTTTCAAAAGTAAATGTGTTTTGCCACATTCAGCCACCGTAATGGGGGGACATGTGCAATGGTTTTGCTACCGGGCCCAGAATGACATAGGACCAGGCCTGAAATCTACTTACCCTCTATTGCTCGATAAACATTGCTCTTCTGAAGGGGTATTTTGCCCTTGTCCCCCTTGCCCTTCATAATAAATTTCCCCATGAGTGAGTTGGTGAACAGTCTGAGGGAATATGTTCGTAAAAAAAGTCCAACTTTAACATTAATATTGTAAGAGGTTAAACTAAATATATTTCAATACATTGTAAAAGTGCATTTCAAAACACCCAAGGACATAAAACTACAAAAACAATTAAAATACAGAAAAACAATTAAAATCAATCAATAAAACAACATTAAGTGAGGACAAAGGACAAGACTGAAATGGCGATTGTATGACTGGATAGAAGACTGAACAGGTGTGTTTTTGGTCTGAATAATGAATAATAATTTTATAGCTTCATTCAAAGTGGTTAGTTAATGACCGTTAGCATAGGAAAAACTGGTAATGCTGCTGGCGCCATAATACATTTCAGCTGGCACTGGGCAACTAAAAGGGAGACATCGTTGCCGATTAAGACTACATAACCTCATGTGTTGTAGAGCTCAAGTGATGCATGAAAAAGTATTAAATTAACCTTTATTTAAAGGTTTCACAAATCTCAGTTGGTTTTAATTGTTCTGCTATTACTGTAGAATAGTCTAGTCCAGGTTGGAAATGTATCTGGGCCTGTTCTAGTGTGGTCCAGATGCAGAAAAAGTGCTGAAATCCACCTTTATTGAAGTTTCACAAATCCCATAGATGGTTTTGATTGTTCTGCTATTAGTGTAGAATAATCTAGTTCAGATCTGAAATGTCTGAGTTATATAGTTTTTAAACTAGAGCAGATTCAAGAGGCTCAGAGTAGAGAAAAATTTGGTGTAATTGCCCTTTAGCCGTCTCCCGCAATCGGAAGCTAGAAACGGAACCCAACTTTGAGCCACGTCTAGCTAGCTTGCTACTAGCACTAGCTCAATGCTACTGACGGAGCATTTTAATATTCGCCACCTAATATTTACCAAAATAAATCAGTTGAGCTCTACAACACATAAGGTTATCTAATCCTAATCGGCAACGGTGTCTCCCTTTTAGCTGCCCAGTGCCAACAGATATGTATTATGGCGCCAGCAGCATTGGCAGTTTGTCCTGCGCTAACGGTTATTATATATGGACGTGATCTGGCGGTCGATTGGATGTCGGATGTTTAGTGGGATCAATTTCCCTTTCCCTGTCGAATAATATCTCCCTGTCGAACAATATCAATCCCCCCATTATGATACTGCTACTAATGTGTTCAAATGTTGATCTCTTATTTCTGCTGCTTTGGGTACCTTTTTGCGCTGATCAGAAATAGGCTACTTATTAATCCCCAAGGGGAAATTCAGGACATCTTAGCTGATTCCTTAAAGGCCCACTGTGTATGGAGACACAGCGGGCCAACAGATTACCCCGTCCGAAAAAGATCTGGTTAAAATTCCCTGAAGATCTGATAGTGGAAAATCTCCTATAGTTGTATTCTGGGTGATGTGAAATGTTAGTTTTCCTTCACACATCGATTTGCATGTGATCAAAAAAGTTCACTTTTAGTCTAATCTTGCACATGTTTGCTGTGTGCCCAACATGGCTTGTGATCAACTGCAAACAAGACTTGTAATGGCTTTCTTTCAACAATGGCTTTCTTCTTGAAACGTTTCCATAAAGGAATGATCTGTGGAGCCATGACTAATAGTTCTCCTGTCAACAGATTCTTAATGTGGTTCTTGTCCAGCCTGTCAGTTGTGTCTGGGTAGGTTTGCAGTTGTACCATACTCTTTCCATCTTGGGATGATTAATTGAACAGTGCTCCAAGGAACATGTAAAGCATGGGATATTGTTTTAAAACCTAACCACCTTTAAACACAATTTTCTTCCTGAACTCTCTGGTGTGTTGCTTGGTCTTTATGCTGCCTGTTCACTAATATTTTCTAATAAACATTTGGAGCTTTCACAGAACAGCTGAACTTATAGTGAGATTACATTATACACAAGCAGTTATTTTTGATCAATTAGGTGACCTCTAAAAGTGGGTGGTTGCACTGGATTTTCTTCAGGGCTGTCATGATAAATGGAACAGAATACATATACGTCAACCTTTGCAGATTTATATTTGTGAAAACATTTTGAAAACCACTTCACAATCTTGAAAATTCCATGTTGGTCACTAAAATACATTGTAGTTGTTGGTTGTAATGTGGCAAAATCTGAAAATGTTCAAGTGTTGTCCCCAAAAAATTAGACGCACGACGATTTGTCTGATCACTGCTTGTTTAACTCGGGGGACTTAACAAATGACAGGAAATGTAAGAGAACGAGGCAACAGCCTTATCTTATCCGTCTGCTGTGACCTACATTGAGCTACCTGATCTTCAGCAGACTTCAGTCATGTTACGACATGTCAAACCCACGCTGAGAGGGCTTAGCGGGAGGTGTGCTGTTTAAAGACTAGTCTGCCTTCCACAATGCTTGTTGTAAAGCCCTTGTGTTCGGGATGCACTCCTCCCCTCTCCCACAACAAGTGAGACATCTAAAAGCAGCTTGAGGCTAAACGGAGGTCAGAAATAA
The DNA here is from genome assembly GCA_963556495.2 of Valencia hispanica. NCBI lineage: Eukaryota > Metazoa > Chordata > Actinopteri > Cyprinodontiformes > Valenciidae > Valencia > Valencia hispanica. Next base: position 23,307,019 of record OY747712.1, on the reverse strand, counting down.
GTAAACATTTTAGCAGGGGATAATTGTAGTAGGTAAAACAATTGTTGGCTCTGGTCTGTTTGGCTTATGAATCATTCACACATATGTCATGTGTTCTGCAGAGAAAATTAAGAGGTTCCTTGTAGCAGCAGGGCTTAGAGTATAGTTTATTCCCATCATTCCTCTAAAGTCATCATCACCTGAGGCACAAAAGGAAATCACTGTTGCTGCAACAAAGTCTTACAGTAATGATGGTGGATGAGTACTTTAATTGTTATGGTTGAGACATGTGGAAAAGACAGGAGGTGGTCAAACTCTGTTGCCCTGGAGACATAGCGTGTGGGTTCCTTTATTGCAGATAGCAGCTTCATTGAGGGGGTCCAGATAGTGAGAACACCATGATCCAAACTAGGAGGAACTTTGTTCTAACTGTTGTTATGACACACATTGCATCCATGTGGTAAACAGGCTCAGCTTGTGGAGTTGTCATTTTTGTTTTTAGTTCAGTTAGTTTGTATTGTTCTTTCTGGTAATCTTGCCTTCTGTCAATTTTCAAAGTGCTATCATCGAGTTTCCAAATGTCACTGGTAAACCAAACAGGTCTAGTCAAGCCTGATAATTGCTATTTTTTTAAGGTACATTTAATCCTTATCAGAAAAGGGTATTTAGCCATAGCCTCTGTATTGCGCCAGCTATGTCTCACAATACCTTCTGGGCATTTTTCTTTTTTTTTGTCAGACTTTCTTTTTGTTCACATTCTTAAGTAGCAACAATTTCAGTAGCAAATATTAATAGTGGTTTGACACACAATGAGTTGCTTTTCTTCTTATCATGAAGCCCAATTAATCTGAAACTTTATCTAGTTTTATTTTGTCAAAGCTGCATTATTTGGTATCTTTTATTTTTATTTTTTAATTGATCTAAGATTACGATGTAAGGAGTTAGTCAGAAAATATCTTAAAGTGCTAATTTCTGGCTTCAAAAACATGGTTGGCTTCTTTGTACTCTGTCAAAAACAATTGACTTTTCTTCATCCTTCCAGAAAATGCTGTCTCAGTATTTGTTAAGGATATGTCTGTTGCTGCTGCTGCTTTTGAAATACCTCCATAAATAGCAGACACTGATAACCACACCTCAAAGATTTAGAGCTTGACTACATGCTAAGGATGCCATTTAATCATTTTATTCAGGTGTGTAGGACCATGAACATAATGAGAAGTTGCATTAACCCACCCATAGAGCATTAGAGTCTGAGAGACCGAATCTTATGTTTAATTACTGTATGTTGAATCATTACTAGTCCCAACTAAACCAGAGTTTAAAAAGGGACTACACACTGTTTTCATATAGAGATGATTACTGAAAGCATTAGATTCCATAATACTAATGTTGCAAAATTACTGACATTAAAGGGATTGTGTTGGTTTTCAAAAATGATGCTCACAGAGACTTGTCCAAATAAAAGCCTTATTTTTTTTAATTGTTCAAGTTTTTGGACCGAACTTGTTTCCAAAATCATTATTGTGGTGCTGCAGTGATATGCACCTGATGGGTGGGCTATATTTATCAAATGACACATGCTGGTTTAGTTTACTGCTGCTGCAGATACTGGCAAAAAGAATCAAAAGGGAAATTTAGAAGAAAAAGTTACTTTCCTGACAGTTTTACATCAGTGAGCTGGGTTTATCATGATTTTACTGATCAATCACTACATTTAATTCTGAATAACTTGCCTGATTTGTCTGCCAGGGAAAATAACATTTAACTAATATAACCATCACCATTTGTGTAAAAAAATGTATATAATCCATTACTGTGTTGGACAAAATGTCCTGACCTGACTGTAGATACGCTTTGTCTTATCAACAGGGTATGGTAGCTGACGCATCAATCATAAAGCTACATGCAAACTCCACCATCAGGGTGTAAACTACATTTATCATGTAAGTTAATAATTCATTTGTATGTTGTTTTGTTTGCAGATTCATTTGTCAACAGCCAGGAATGGACATTGAGTCGGTCAGTTCCGGAACTGAAAGTGGTGAGTAACATTTTCTTTTCTTTGTTTCTTGCAGCCCAGCTGTTGAGTCTCCTTCAGTGGTTTTATCATACTGACAGATTGAAAATGTCATCGAAAAAGCATGCAATATCCATGCAGCACAGGCTTTGCATTTCACACGAGAAGGCACATTTGAGAAAATTGGCCGGAGTTTTCTACTGGCACATAGTTGGTCACTTTTTTTTTCTTTTAATGAGATGTGTTGGCATGGAGATGTAAGGGGGCTTGCAGCAGGAAGTGAGATGAATGACAGTTTTGGGCTAGACTGGTGACACATCCTGGGTCTGATCCCAGCCGCCAGAGAAGCACACAGACACAGCTACTGCCAAATGAACAACTGACATCCTCTTATGGTCTAATGCCCTCTAAATCTCAGCTCCTGTATTGTACCAGTGTTCTCTGTGTGGTTAAATTGTTGCTGTGTCTTTCTTAAAACAAGAAAAAATTCAGCCGAATACAAATTCACAGAAGTGACCTGACAGGCAAACCTGTGCTGTGCTGACCTCAAATGCTTCAAATGTGACTATTTCTCTTTATGAATCTGAGGTGTTAATTGGGACTTTGTTAAACTCTTTGTGAAAGTTAAAATTAAGTGTTTCCAAAAACACAGTGGTTTGCAACAAGGTGATGTCGGAAAGAGGTTTGCCAATCATTTTATAAACAGCTAAAGAAAAAGTTTATGATCAGATCCAATATACTTCATAACTGCAATAAGCATAGTTCCAGATCTCCAAACATTGGCATTTGTAATACCAGGGATGCCAGGGATTTGGCCTGCCGATTCAGGTTTTAGCCAATTCCAGTTCTTCTTTACGGGCTAGCATTTAAAGGAGGGGTGGCATGTAAAATCCACTTTTTAAAGCTTTTCATCACATTCTTATGCCATTCCCTCCTTAAAAACATGCCTAAAGTGTTTCTTAGATTTATTTATGTATGTTTGAGTAATATCTATAAACTCTCGCGGCCGCCATGTTGAGCACTGAACGCCAGGGTCCTTCTAGGAACGCCCTAACCTCCCAGCCACGCCCCTACATTTTGATTACCGCCCACGTCTCTCCACAGCCTTCCCTCCGCCGCTCCCAGAGCACTAACGCAGAGCATCGTCAGCAGCAATCAGGTAGCACCTGTGGAAAGAAGTAGCTCTTGAACGAGCCGCTGAACGCACTCCGGTTCATCCAATATTTCACTTTCAGGGTCAGAGACAGGATCAAATACATATGTTTGTACCATGTCCTGCGTGGCCATAGTAAACCGAAAGATATGCCTGTCTTCCAAAAGTCCAGCGCAGCGATGCCACAGTACTGTAATGCTTCGTCCCCATGCGACTGGAGAATGTTGTGATGACGTTAAAGGCAGCGTGTTGAAGAGGGCATGTCTGACACTCTTAAAGAGACATGCAGCTAATTTCAAGGCGTTCACATGCTGTGAGTGCAAAATTTCAGATAGGTAGTATAAATCATTTATTGAACTTACAGATCTATTTCAGGTAAAATTAGTGATGTACTGGACCTCAGAATTGTTTTTTCTGCATAAGAAGAACGTGCCACCACCTCTTTAAGAAAATATGAGACCAGGATTTATTGTACTTTCTATCCCTCCTGCCCTAAACAATCATTAATTATTTATAAAAGAAACAAAGAGGACATTCCAACATGTCTATGAGAGAGATGTTTAATTATTTTAAGGCCAAAATGTTTTTGCTGTTTAATATTTTGCAATTAGTTCAGTTAGCATTACTAGTTACTAATTAACAGTAGTTTCTGTGTATATTCTCTATATAATATAAACCCTTACCCCAGCTTCTTTCACAAAGAAGTTCCACCATTGGCCCAAAAAAACAAGACCCTCCTCTCTGAGCTGCCTTTAATTCAACAATCACTAATAACGCTGAGTACCTAGTTAAGCTTTCACAAAATTCCCGATTGTATTGCAGAACTAAAGTGGAAGTGGAGCAATGTAGGCTAGATATAGAGCATTCACATACAATAACTGTCAGGAAACTACTAAAACAATAAAAACATCAAGGCTGCTTTGATGTAGTATATTCAGCCTTTCTGTGATTTGCTTAAAGTCTTGCCCTTTCTCATTCTCCTGTACAAAATTGCCACAGACATGTCCTAACATTTCTGCTTCCACTGATGTTATTTTTAAGGCAAGGCAAGGCCATTTTGTTTGTATAGCACATTTTCACAACAAGGTAATTCAAGGTGCTTTACATTAATCTGGCAAAAGCCAGATCTATGTGTAGCCCCGCTAGAGAGGGCCATCTTGTATACTATTTTGAGCTGATTGGAGGATGTGCCAGCAAGTGTCCGGCTACCATGACTTGTCTTTAGCCAATCACAGTAACGACTCATATGAAGTATACCATGTGCGGCAGGGAAACAAACAAATGGCCTAAGCAAAAAAATATATATAGATCGCTCAAGTTTCACTTACACCATGTCTTCAGGAGATTTCTTCCAGTTTTGCATGGAGAATATGCGCATAAAGGGTGTTTTTAAAAACACCTGTCTCATTTTTCAAAGGAGAAATCGTCTTTAGTTCTCCTAAAACAGTTTTAATAGCCGCTTCTACGCGTACGTCCACCAGCGCGGCCATGTTTGCTTTCCTTTGCCTGGGCACTTGCTACTGTCATCATACCTGAACACCGGCCCATGTGCCCGCCCCAAAGTACAATGGTAACCAACGATTGGTCCGCACCATCACTGGAGTCGAGTCAGACGGTTTAGTGGAAGCAGTACAAGATGGATTTTCGTGGGTTTCGAAAAATACAAATCTCGCGAGAATCCAGCTTGCAGTGCAATGTTAGCTTTACATGATTAAGGGGTAAAATAAAAATAGCAGTAAAACACAGACAAAGCAAATTAAAAACAGCAATAACGCAAGAAGAATACACAAAACATATGATACATCAAAGCATTACAAAGCATATAAAGTAAAAACAGCAATAAAGCAAGAAGCATACACAAAACATATCAAAGCATTACTTAAAGGCAGCTCTAAACACATACGTTTTTAGGTGTGATTTAAAATAACTCTAGTTAAAACTAGTGTTTCAGCAGCTTTGCCTTTGTCTATAGGCTCCAAAAATTATATTAATCTACTTCTTCCTTCAGTAACAGGTGTCAACAGCAAAGAGTGTTGTTATTACAACATGGTAGCCCTCAAGTATGATGCGTTCACTGATTGGTGAAAGGTTTTTTAGGGGACCATGACAGGGTTGAAGAACCTGAAAATAAACCAATTTTAGGCATCAGCCAATTTTTCTGGACATTTCTAATTACACAGAAACAAAAAAACAACACATTTTCTGGAGAAATCACTGAACAGACCATTATCAAGTAAGGGAAAGATTCTAATACATCTGCTACTATGGTAAAACCCTACTTTGTTTCCAGCTTTTGATCCACTCTGCACTTGAAATTGTTCCCAGATAAGCATGAAACATTTTCAGAGAAGAGTAGAAGGTAGTAGTGGAGTACAGCTGATGTGGCATTTTGTTTTAATAAAAGCCTATATAGGCTACCAGCAGGTCACAAAGCTGAGCAGTTAAAAAACAGCAGGGACGTTAGATCTCAGGGACATTCAAAGTCTTTTTTTTTGCTGACTCATGATTTTACTGTAGACAGTCTCGAACTTTTACAAACTAATAGCTCATTTTTTGTTTATTCTACTTAGGGCAACTCTAGATATCTTTAATACTTGCTTCAATTTTAAGGAACAACGTCTTGGATAAATTCCAAACAGATTTTTTCTCTTGGATCAAACTTGTCTATAATTAGAGCCATACCTGACTTTAACTCCCACTAATGATCTGATGAAGAAGAAGGAGATGGCGAGTAGAGGAGAAGAGGGAGGAGACGGGGTGTGATACATCCTTTGTTCTTCCCAGACATGCAGGCATCATCAGCCCACCCTGTACCACGTTTCACCCTGAAGGCATTACAGTGAAGTCTGGTGTAGACTCCAGGGAGTGAAAGCAGAGGAGTGATTGCAACCGAGCTGCTGGATATTACAGGACCTCTCCTGGTCTTAATAAAGAGCCAAATTGTGTTAGTTTTACTTTTGTTTCTGTTAATGTATTTTACTTTTACTGCTGTTCTTCAACCAAATGAAACTTTTCAGTGGGTTTGCTAACGTGCAGAAAGTTTGTGGGTTTATTCAATTTCATGCAGTTTTTGGCATTAGAACAATAATTGAATGAAAATCATAATATGAACTTAAGTCTTTAGTCTCTTATTATGGATGCTCCGGTCAGTTTTTCTGCGTCCTACATTTTTAATGAGCATGGTTAGAGCGTTTAGCATTAGCAATAAAAAATAACAAAAAACATTATCTGGGTTTATTCTCTATAGAGTAGAATAGATTCTCTCCTTTGAGATTTACAAAAGATCTAATTCAGAATAAAACACTTTGCTGTGCTCTGTTCAGCCTTTATGTTATCTGCTCTAAGTCTAGCTCTCTCTCATGCCCACCTCTTGCAGAAAATTTAGCCTTTATTCTTATTTGTTTATTCTCCTGTTTAAATAGCTTGATAAATCTCTGTGCATGTTCTGAGTTGATTTTAAACATCTCTCTAAGAGAAAATGGCAACCTTTCTCCTTTCATAATACAATCTACAATAAAGGATGTTAAAAGTTGGACCTGATGGTGCTAACTCTGATGCAAACCAATAACAAAAATATAGGATTTCTTGAATTTTCAATCAGAATATCATTGACCATAGGCCAATCAAACTTCCAATCAAGTCTCTTGACCCATCTGCACATTTCTTTGCTTGTAAAAGAGAGATAATGTGGAATCTATTGCAAGAAACTTAAAGCTGCAGTCTGGAGAGTGTATTTATAGGGATGTAATAAAATATTGTCAAACCAATATATTGCAATATTTTATGTCACTATATTGTAGGCTATCTATATTCAAAAGCAATGTATCGATTTTTATTTTATTTTTTAGAATTTGAATGGAACCATTAATGATCACTGTAATTTTTGTAGTAAAATTAAAAGTATGACAGCTAGTTGGTGGCTGTTTTCACCTTTTTTGTTCCAGTTGATCAACTAGATCTAGTGATAAAACGGGTTGTGTTAAAGTATGAAACAGGTTGGAGTGTTTAGAATGCTGTGACCATTTTTTTAATACTATTAAATTAAGTTTTAAAAATCACAATATATAGTCTTACTCATAGTATCGTAATATATCGCAATGTATCGTGTTGTCCTCCCTGTATTGTAATACGTATCGGATCACCAGATTCTTCTTCTTCAGATTCACCAGTACACATCACTATATATTTATGTTTCAAAGTTTTATAAATCTTTATAAATCTTTGGAATGATAGTGGGGTTCAATTACTATGATAAAAGGCTAGTGTTTCCACAATATTTGTTATTCTTCCTAAGTCCCGCATTCCTCCCATTGATTCCTATGCGTTTCACATTGATCGGTGAATTTTTTTGTCGGCTGTCAATCAACTTAAATGCGGATTGCACAAACCTGTGATGATGGGGCCGCACACACAGGCCGCTCCTGTTTACAGTCGCCATATTGGAAGAGTGTCAGTTATGGAGAAGTCGCTCACCTCTGAAATGCCCATAACAAAATGCAATCGGGTGATGCTCGATAGCGCTTGCTGCTATCCTCTGTGACCTGCTGTGACCCCACAGGTGACGCTCACGCACAATTGTTGATGTGGGGCTGGAGGGAGCCGGGGTGGGGTTTGGGAGGGGCCTTGTTAGTGGGATTTAAAATTAAATTGCTCTGTGTAAGATCTTTTAGTTAAATAGCTGGTACAATGATCGTTTAATTTGCAATATCTGATATTTTGTGCTTGAATTAAAGTAAAAACGTATATATCCCACCACATTTAGTAAGTTTTTTCATTTATGAGGGTCATATGCAACAGGTTTTATAAGTCCCTATTTTTATTATTTATATACAATCAACTGAAAATCCTTAATGCATAATTAAAAAATGTGTCGCATAGAAATGCATTTTTCTCATATTACAAAGCTCAGATTTCTTATAATTAATTATTTATTTTATTGTAAAAATATCTTATATTTTTTCCAAATTTTTTCTTTATACTACTACTTGTCTTCACAGAGTGTAACGAGAAAGAGTAGTGTGTGTCTTAAACATGCTCCATTATAATTGCATTTGATAAATCCAGAATGTCACGCTGTTTATTTATCAGATGCTGTCAACAAAAATCATGTTAAAAATTTTAAAAGCCACAGCTTTTAGAGAACAATGTGAAAAATAAATCTTATGCCTGTCAGCTCAACTAAAACCTATGTATTGCAGAGAAGGGTTAACAACTAAAAAAGTAAAATTACCTTTTGGTAAATTCATTTTAAAATTTTTATTTTCTCTTCTTGCAATGTGCCGCATTGATAATGATTATGGTGTTTTTGCTTTTGTCCTTGCAGGGTATTGTAGGAAATCTGTCCAGTGGGAAGTCTGCCTTGGTGCATCGATACTTGACAGGCACATATGTGCAGGAGGAGTCTCCTGAAGGTAAGTCTGTTGAAGATGATGAGGGTCAGCATGTGGTTTAGACAGAGAAAGAGACAAAATATAAGATTCCTATAAAATATAGTTGGTTCACAATTGCTGTTTTCTATTTATTTGTTCTTATTAATTATATCCATTGGTATGACTTACCATTCTATCTATTTTATTTCAAAACCAAAAAATTGTTAAATGGAAAACAGCCTGAGCAAATGAGACATTTTATTTTTAGTGAAACTTTATAGAGGGAAAATATCAAAATATGACATAACTGAATGACCAATTTCTGAGGTTATGCAGTGTTGCCATCTAAGTTGATTGTGAAAATTGGAGTTTGGAGTTTTCAATCAGGTGTGCGTAAGAGTGGAATTGTAATTAAAGAGTCAATATCTGTCAAAATCAGATGTTCATGTTCTTATAGAGAGAAGCCGTGACCTAATCCACAAATTAAATACTTATTAATCAAAAACTCTTTTCCAGTTCCAATAAATATATAAAAACTGACAATTTACCATTTTTAGGTCGACCAACATCCTGTTCTTTGATGCTTTGCTTTGAGTTGAGTAAAAATCATATAAGGGTTATGCTTTAAACCAAGAATGGGGATAATCTTATGATTTCTTCATTTTCGGTTTGATTAAAAACTATTACCTCTATTAATGAGTTACCGTAGTAAACCTTTCACACATCCTTTCTAAATAAAAATCACAAAGTATTTTGCAAAAAAACTAGAAACAACACAAATTCAAGAACCTGAGAGCAACTTTTGCAAAAGCTCATTCTCCTTTAGTCTTTAGCCTGGTATAATGCACAGTACAAAGGACCTTTGGGACCTGTGAGGAACATAGAGATGTGAAAGAGTTTTGATGTGAACTGGAACTTTTGATGTGAACTGGAACATGTGATGCTCCAAAAGTCCAAGTGAGAATCTTAAAGTGATGTACCTAGAGCAATTTTTTCTTCCTTTTTATTGGTCAGTGTTTGGTACATTCGGTTGTTAGCTTACATGTCTGCTTATGTGTTATGGTCCTTGGAGTAAAAAGTGTGGAAGGGGACCAAATTAGGATCAACAGGTCAGGCTTGATACAAATGCCAAATACAGATGAAGGACTGGCTTGTTTTTTCCTCAGTTACTTACAAGTGAGTTACTAAACGTTTTATTTGTGAAATAACTGGCAAAAAGTTGTTGTGCTTTGAATTATATTTATTCAAAGATGAATGCAATTTTAAACTTTGATGCAATATTTTATGTTATTTTATAGCTATAATGTGAACAACTTGTGTATTTATTTTATTGGTAGACAGAGCCCTTATTAGTCCCTTAGCATCTGAGATTAGAATCCACTGAAGTTGATGTACACAGAAATAAATTTCCGGTTCTTTTTTCCCACCAGAAGAATAAAGCGGACCATTCTGATACTCTGTGTCAATCTATGAAAGGATAACCACACTGGGAGGAAATTTGTCTTCTTACGTCAAGTTGGGTTCTTTTTTTGCTGCTTACCTATTAAGTGAATGTTTGATTTTGGATTTATCTGATCTTTGCTGAGGTGCAGTTAGGAACTTTATTTTCTTTTATTCTAAATAGAGAGGTAAAGAGGAAGCACATTTCCATCTTTTGGTAAAAATGAAATAACATCTTTTATTGCTTTTCTTTGGCTGGTAATGATAATTTTCATTGCGATAGTAAACCATAAACCATATTATCTGAGGTCTGTCAACAAGGACATGTTATGATCAGAATGCCCCCTGCTGCCCTGGAAGGGGATCCTTCAAACATCTAAAACATCTACGAGGATGCTGGCACACCCAGAGTTAACTGATTATCTTTAAAAGATTTTTTCTTTTTGCAGTGTTTCATTTTAGTGTAATTATAGTGTGAATGAGACTTGAAGCACATAATTAGTTTTTGGCATTTCTCTGCACCCAGAGAGAAAAGAAGGGAAAAAAATTCATAGCTTAATTAGTTCTTGAGAAATCAATGGCGGAAATGCTGCAGAAACAGGGCGAGGGTTGTTGCTGTAATCAACGAAAAAATGTCAGTTCCTGTCTTAGTTTTTCTTTTCTTCTTTTTTTTCTTTTATCTTACTGATACAATATATCTGTTTCATTAGCAGCAGCTGCCTCATTTGTGCTTTTTGCACCGGCTTTTATCCAGTTCATAGTATTCACGCTGAAGAAGCATCACAGGCGAAGAGGAAGAGGCTTCGCTGTTCCTGTTTCTTCACTGTTTTGTTCCTGGGCTTTTGCTATGATATCTGAAAAAGGTACCTGGGTGTGTTGCCATGGCAACACAGGATGGCGCTCTGCCGGATTGTGGCTGAGTGTCAAGGTCTAAGCCTCCGTATAAAGCAGAGTATGCTTGCTGCGTGTTAACCATGCTCACCAACATGGCCATTGCCATCTGTAGTCACCTGTTTTTGTATGATTGCTGTACTCAAATCCAAATTTGGTAACTCAGATTAACTTTTCATCACCACAGAAAACATTTGGAGGTTGAGCTTTCTCCTTGGATGCATTTTATTTGTTGGTCTCTAAATAGAAACAAGCATTCTGGATAATTACGCAATCAAAAGGTTCACATCCAAATATCTCTCCCGTTCTCACTGTAGCCGTATGTTTTCCCCACATAACTCGCTTCTGAGATTCCCATAATCTTATCTGGTGTATGCAGATGAATGCTGCCAAAAGTCTATAAAAACTCTTTGCTGCCTCAAGTCTTCAGATCTCTGCATTCCACTTTGTAATGAGATCTGCCTCATCTCTTCAAACAAGACTCAAACATGCATATCTATCGTCTTTGAGTCCTTTGTGTGAGCAGCTTCGAAGCTCTGCGACTTCAGGAAAGGAAACAAAGAACAAGAAGGGGAAAAACTTGCTGCTATGCCATCAATCTCTCTTCCCCTTTATTACACAACCAGCATCCAAGCATGGGCTTGAGAGTCGTTGCAAGCGACGGGGAGAATCCTCTGTTTGCCCAGCAGGCTAAAGTGGACTTAACAGGATAAAAGTAAGACTCAAGTGGATATCTATTGCTTGCTGACACAGGAAGTACTGTCCACTTATTGTAAAATTATAGCCCCTGGCTACTTTATGGCCCTTCCCCAATGTGACCTTTTACGTAGTTCTTAATAGGTTGTTTGAATGGAACGATCCCCCAACACTGTCCTCTGATTGTTTTAAAGGTGAAATTCTAAAAGATTCATATTTCTTAATCTGTGTGTGTTTTTGCTGTCTTCTGTATCGTGTTTTAAGGACTTATTTCATGACTATTAGTAGAGCTTTTTCAAAGAGCTTTGTATTATTCAATCATGTCAAATTGCTTTCAGGTTTTTTTTTGTATTCATAAGGCACCGTTTTCTCTCCTTGGGACATCTCTAGCCGCCCAACTTTCTCATTTGAATGTTTTTAATCTCCACAGGATCTTGAACCAGTCAAATGATACGCAAAATCTAATTTACTTCGATGATCTCCCATTGGTCTCTTCTTTATCTTCAGCCAGGTTTGCTAGCGGCAAGGAAAAACACAATCATATTAGAAAAAGAATGAAAAAAAGGAGAGAGCAACTCAAATGTTATATCTGCTCTACAATACTGTGGACATTTTCTGACATGAGCACTAGTTCAATCTAATGCATGTTTTAATATAGTTTTTATCTTAGAGTATTTCATTTCTGAGGTTTCAATACAGAGCGGTACATTTTCTTGATTACATTTTGGCTCATCCAGTGAAGCTGTGCAGTCAGAATAAGCAGCCTGATGAGGATTTCGAAGTGGAAGTTTGGCCTTTCTCTGACTTGTAGCAGTGCAGTAATAGTAGCAAAGAGCTGGCTTCTTCAGCAGCTATGCATTAGACATGGCTAATGGCAATTTCTCCCCCACATAATTGGCTCCAGAGGGACCCGGTTTCCTGTCGGCATATGATCCAGACAACATAGTATACTGAAGGTTTAAACTAAGAAAGTGCAACAAACCTTTATGGTTCATGTCAAGATTTATTTTAATATTACATTTTTAAATGTTTATTTTGATATGAATGGACGCATATTAATAAACATATGAATACAATTATTGGGTTAAATTTACTTTTCTTTCTCAAAAGTGTCATGAGACAACAGTTGTTTTAAATTGGTGCTATATGTATATATGACAGAGTTATACATAAGGGTAATTTACAGTAAATTTGTATTTGTGTAAAATGTACCAGCAGCATTGTTTTCTTTTTGGAATTGCCTGCTCGTTATTCATTTGAAGCATAATCTCAGTAACATTTCTTTCTCAGGTGGACGCTTCAAGAAAGAAATTGTGGTGGACGGACAGAGCTACCTACTTCTCATCAGAGATGAAGGAGGGCCTCCAGAACTGCAGGTAGAAGAGATGACCCTTAAAAAACCTATTTTTGCTCTAAAGCTGCAACGCTTTCTGAACAGAAGCAGTCTGCAAGCTGTCATGCAGACACAAACTGTTTGAGACAGACCATGATATGCCTTATACATTACTCAAATGCAGCTCTAAACAGATACATTTTTAGTTCTGATTTAAAAGAACTCATTGTTTCAGCAGCTTTGCAGTTTTCTGGAAGTTTGTTCCAAATTAGAGGAGCATAGAAACTGAAAGCTGCTTCTCCGTGTTTGGTTCTAATTCTAGGGATGGTGAGTAGACTGGAATTAGAGGACCTGAGTGGTCTGGTGGGTTGGATAGTAACAGCAGATCTTTAATATACTTTGGTGCTAAGCCATTCACTGATTTATAAACTAGTAAAAGTATTTTGAAGTCTATTCTCTGAGCAACAGAGAGCCAGTGTAAGGACTTTAGAACTGGCATGATGTGCTCTACTTTCCTGGTTCTAGTGAGGACGCAAGCAGGAGCATTCTGGATCAGCTGCAGCTGTCTGATTGACTTTTTAGGCAGACCTGCGAAGACGCTGTTGCAGTAATCAATCCGACTAAAGATAAACGCATGGATGAGTTTTTCGAGGTCCTGTTGCGACATCATACATTTAATCCTAGAGATGTTCTTCAGGTGATAGAAGACTGACCTTGTTATTGCCTTTATGTAACCCTGGAGGTTCAGGTCTGAGTCCATTACTACACCTAAATTCCGTGCCTGATCAGTTGTTTCTAGCTGTATTAACTGAAGCTGTGTTAACTGAAACTCTTGATCGTTCCTCTTTAGGTCCAAAATTAATTACTTCTGTTTTGTTTCTATTCAGCTGGAGAAAGTTATGGCACATCCATTCATTGATTTGCTCAATGCATTTACTTAGGGTTTGAATTGGTTCAAAGTCACCTGGCGACATCGTAATGTAGAGCTGAGTATCATCTGCATAGTTATGGTAGCTAATCGTGTTGGTTGTTATAATCTGGGCTAGTGGGAGCATGTAGATATTAAATAGGAGGGGCCCTAAGATGGAGCCCTGGGGCACCCCACATGTGATTTCTGTTCGTTCTGATGAAAAGTTTCGTTTTGAAACAAAGAAGTCCCTGTTCTTTAGGTAGGACTCAAACCAGCCAAGTACTGTACCGGAGAGTCCAACCCAGCTCTCCAGTCGTTCTAATAGTATATGATGATCAACCGTGTCAAATGCTGCACTGAGGTCCAACAGAACCAGCACTGTGGTTCTACCACAGTCTGTATTTATGCGGATGTCATTGAAAACTTTGACGAGGACAGTCTCAGTGCTATGGTGAGCACGGAAACCAGACTGAAAAACATCAAAACGGTTGGTCATTGTTATGAAGCTATTTAACTACGTAAACACCGCTTTTTCAATCATTTTACTAATGAATGGAAGATTAGAGATTGGCCTGTAGTTCTGCATTAACATGTTGTCCAGATTATTCTTTTTTAGCAGTGGTTTAATAACTGCTGTTTTTAAAGCCTGGGGAAAGAGGCCTGACAGGAGGGATGAGTGGACTATTTTAATCAGATCAGACCAAATGACGGAAAACTTTCTTAAGGAAAGCTGTGGGTAGGATATCAAGACAGCAGGAGGAGGAGCTTAATTGGTTAATAATTTCTTCTAGGCTTTTTTGGTTTAATTTATGGAATTCTGACAGTTTTTCTACATTTGTGTTAGCTGGGTATAACATTGGTGATCGGTTTGGTGCTGCAATACATACCGAACTTCTAATTGTTAAAATCTTTTTAGTGAAAAAGCTGGCAAATTCATTGCAGGCCCTGGTAAAATGTAGTTCAGGGGCTGCTGTCACTGGAGGATTAGTTAGTCTTTCCACTGTTGCAAACAGAGTCTGTGCATTATTAATGTTTCTGCTAATGATTTCAGAAAAGAAAGATTAACTAGCTTCTTTCAAAGTTAACTGATATCTGTTCAGTCCCTCTTTGTAGATCTCATAGTGCAATATAGATCTAAAAGGAATGACTATAAATGTACAATTAGTTAGAAAAAACATCAGTTTTCTTTAAAAGCCTTATTAGGAACAACATCTGCAACTTTAGTCATGACTAGAAGTCTTGTGTTCATTGCAATGGTCCATTATCAGTATTGGTATCAATCCCATCAGACATTAGAAGTCCTAAAGATATTTTAAAGTCAAGGAGAGATCAATATTCTTATTTTCTTGTGTACAACTAAACAACAATTTCAAAAAAGCTTGTTGACACAAAATCTCTAAGAATAGCGGATACTTTGTAGACTAACCGTTGCTTTCTGGCAAAAGTATGTTTTTGAGCAAAAACCCAACTAAATTGTTGTATCATAACGCATGATGATGGTGGAAGAGTTGTTCTTGGCAAAATGGAAACAAATTACATCTGAACAGAGGAATGAATCTTAGTAGGTGAAGGACACAGTATGAGTGCTTGAATGAAAGTGGTTACAAGAAAAAAGATGTGTACTCAAAGAAGAGATGGAGATGTGGGATGATTTCTTAGATAGTTGGGATGTAATGAAGAGGCAGCTGTAGAGGCGAAGCGAAAAAGAGAGTGCACACAGGGTGGAGTAAGTGATTTGTGACAGAGCAGCAACAGCAAGAGTTTACAAGGCAGGAAGAAGAGTAGTTATAGATAGAAGATGGATTAAAAGACAGGATGGCTGAACTAAACAAGCTAAGATTTTTGTTGGTAGTGACAAGCATGACAGGAGCAAATAAAAACTAGCATTTGTTCTTGTCATCTTCTTGTGAAGTAATGAAATCATGATATTATAAAAAATCGAATAGATGATATCCTAAGGCAAACTTAAGGGAAAGTTTTTTAACATTTGAAGTTATTGCTGTGTTCAAAGTTTATTTTACAGATAAGCCTTTTGTGCTGTTAGAAAAAAAACCCGGCAACACACCTGCCTTAAAAAATGGTTTATTTAGATTTTTCGGGCTAAAGTGAAGCATAAGTTTGAAATGATTTGCTGTGGAATCATGAAGATTCACATGCAAATATCAAACTTAGTTCGCTCCATGCGTATCACAGTATCAAACCTCCACCCTGTAAACCACCATAAACTATGTTTTATTTGTTATTTCCAGCATTTACTGATACCTTTTATACTTGTAGAATGCATCATAAAATTAAGGGATAGATATGAGTTTGGCTCAGTTGTTAGCTGCCCGTATAATTAGTAGTATAATTAAAGGCCTCCATCATGTTCCCACTCTGAGTTGTGACTTGAAGGCTTGATGTGCCACTGGAGAAATCCTTGCAAATGTGAAGGCTGAATTAAGTAAATTCAGGGAGAGGCTGTGTTATTAGATTGTTACCCGTTTCTGGTACTCTGCTTAGTATGCTCTGTAGAAAAGACAGTGAGGTTTTTTTTTTCTCATCTTTACTGAAAGATTTCTTTACGGTGCAGTCATAAGCCATGCAAATATTATGAGTAAATATGATAAATTTTTTGCTACATTAGTATTATAGTGGGAATATTTAAAAAACATGCAGCTTTGTAGTGGCTTGTAATTGTTGCACTTATTAATGGCTGCTACAGTACTGCCCCCTTCTGTAGGAGTTTATGAACTGCACTAATAGGATAATAGGTAGCATCAAAACTAACAGTGCTGTGAACAAGCATTTGGTCCCTGCCAGTTTTCTTCTTGCTTGCTTTTTGTCATACATTTATGTTTCTGACCATGTAACAGATTTTAAAAATAACCTGAAATAGTACAAAATGCTGTTTTTAAATAATGAGTTCATTCATTAAGCAAAACAAGCTATTCAAACCAAACAGACCTATGTGAAAAAAAAAAAGATTATTAAACCAGCCGCCATCAACTGTTTACAATACCTTGCAAAAACATTTTTTCCCATTACTGTGGAAGCTCACTTTTTTTGGGGTGGGGGGCACTTTGGAGGGTTTTCAAGGATCTTGGTTTTTTTAGCCATTCTTTGGCAGACTTAAAGGTGTCTTTTGGAAAATTGTCCTGCTGCATAATCTGATCCTAAACTCTGAAACTGATCTCTGGTAGCATTTTTAGCTTGAGAACAGATAGTAAATGGCGCTTTCACACTACAAAAGATTTCACACTAGATTCAGTCATTCACACACACATGATGGTAAGCTGGGTTCAAACGGGGGTTCAAACAGGGGTTCAAACTGGCAATCCTCAGGTTACAGGACTAGCTCCTACCTCCTGAGCCGCGGTCACCCAGGTTTTTCCAGGTTAAGGTTATTTATTCAGGTTCTGAAGCAGCCAAGCCTCCCAGGACAATCACACTACCACCACAATGTTTGACTGCAGTAGTATCGTTTTTGGATGTGGAACTCTCTAATGGATGCCATTTTTGCAGAGTCTCTTTCTTATTGTTGAACAGTGGCGTCGCCTGGCATGGGCATTCCCGGCTCGAGCCCCTAACATTTTTCCTCAAGCCCGGAATGTTTTTTTTCACCCCAGAAGGAATACGTTTACATTAATGAGCCGCCCTATGACATTAACGAAGAAGGTAGTTTTGTCATTTCCTGGCTACGGTGAATGCAACAGAGGCATGACGGTATGACTGATCAGAGAGAAGTTGTGCGGGGAATCTTCCGTGTCTTATTGGCTGACTGCCCGATGTTTAATATAACCTCTAGAGCGATCCTGACAGACAACGCACATCAGGCGATTTTTGACAGAAATAAGAGGGATAATTCTTTAGTTGCGACGGCTGGCAGTGGGCGGCAAAACTCTGGGCCAACACATAAAAGAGGTAAACAAACAATTTATGTACTTTATGTCTTCAAATTATATGAACATTAGGCAGATTCACAGCAGTTTCTGCGAAAACACGTCAGTTGGACAAAATCTTCAGACATTTTGGACCAACGTGCGTTGGTCTGCGTCTCCCCTTTTATCTGTGCCTCACTATGGCTCCTCATCACCCCAGAATGCTCATTGCAAGCTTTCTCCCGGCCTGTAACTGGCTGCTTGCTTTTAGGAGCACCAGAACTTTCTGGACAAAGCGCCAAAACAGAGACTTTTCTAAGAGTTTGAATTAATAACAGCATTTATTAATGTGGGTTAGACCCGCGGTGTTTAACCCTATAAAGTGAGTCTAATTCATTCAAAATGATTATAGGTAATAATGCTTGAATTAAAATTTTTATATAATGTTTGTATAAGCCTAAAAGCAGGGGTGTATCTAGGAAGTTTTTAAAGAGGGCTAAATGGGGGCGAGTGATGATCTTGGGGTGTCACATTAAAATTTAAATAGGGCTGTAATACAAAGGGGGCGTGGCCTAGACTGACTGAGTCACATCAGAGTCACAAAATGTGGGTTTAAAGATTGACGTAAGCATAAATACTTAAAATCCATAAATAATTCTAACTAATTAAAGCTGTTTCTGTGTATTATCATTCATTAAAATATTTTCTACACAAGAAGTGATAATGTTGGCATCTTCATAAATACAGAATAGAAGGAGCTGCTTCAGAAAGCAGGGCAGGATTAAAATCACTGAATAATCAATGACTTATTTAACATTTTGACCGATGATTGTCTGGGAGGAAACAAATCAGAGTATACTACTAGAATAAACTAGACTACAGCACTGATTAAATAAACTGTTTTACTTTTGTTTTGAGCGCTTAGACCGCTGTCTTGACTGGGACTGAGCTGCTTTGGTGGAGGTTTGGGCTCTCCGAGTGCTTTTCTAGCTAAAACTATATAATTGAGCCATCCTTCCATCTTTTGTACCCGTCATTCCTATGCAGGGTTGCGGGACGACAAACAACCATGCACACACACACTCATACCTAATGGCAATTTAGAGAAACCAATTCACCTAACAGTCATGTTTTTGGACTGTGGGAGGAAGCGTGAGTACGCGGAGAGAACCCACACATGCACAGCGATAACATGCAAACTCCATGCAGAAAGACCCCAGGCTGGGATTTGAACCCAGGACCGTCTTGCTCCAAGGCAACAGTTGAGCCAATTTTCCCCAAAAAATTACACTTCAAATCTGATGTTAGACTTGGTTTACAGATGACCTAGACTCCACAGAGAATGATGAAAAGAGCAGCAGACACAGGTCCACCATGCAACCTGATACAGAACTAACTTTTGTGCTTGTCAAGGAAAGAAAAAAATGAAAATAATTGTTAGCTTTTGACTAATTTTATCATCTTGTTTTACCTAATATTTACACTGATTTTAGAGATCGTCTTTACATTGTCACGTTTAAGTTTGAAAATAAAAACATTTTGAAGTACATATCGCTGTATTTGGCTTTAAACAAGGTGCCACAATATGGGTTCAATATCATGCCACAGACGATTTGTGCGTGCAAACAGATTCTGCATGTGTGCACAAAGATTTTGCATGTGAAATGATGTTTTGTAGTTGTACAAAACAAGTCGTGCTTGTAAAAAAAAATCTGAACCCGCAGAAACATTTTGTGGCTGTGCAACATATACATGCGCTCATTAGCACAGGTTATAAAGAACAACATTACTTATAATAGCTACGCAGACAACACAGTTATATAATACAATGTCACCAGGTGTCCTAAACAGGCTGTTGGTAAATGTATTGAAGACACTAATGATTTATTTGCCATATGTAGCAAAAAAGCAACAACAAAAATCAACGTAAGCATGAGCTATCCGTTACTTCATGTGTGATTTGGTTTTTCATAATAAGAAAATCCCTAAAATGAATTTCTGGCGTATTTTCCAGGAGTCTGAGTTGTAGTATGATCAAGGGGAGATGGTTTATATATCCTGTGAATGTGGTGGCACTTAAGCATGTAATAGTGTAGTTTCTGCAGATTTAATTAGTTTCTGAAAGCTAAAATATCACAAAAACGAATTTGAAGCTTATTCAACTAAAGTATGAGTTGTAGTATGATCAAGGGAAGATGGTTCATATATCCTGTGAATTTGGTGACACCACAGCATGTAATAGTGTAGTTATTGCACATTTAATACGTTTATGAATGCTAAAATATCACCAAAATGAATTTTGATCCTATTTTACCAAAGTATGAGTTGTAGTATGAACAAGGGGAGACGGTATATGTGTGCTATGAGTTTCCTGGCACTACAACATGTAATTTGTTATTGCACATTCTATTAGTTTTTTGAATGATACAATTCCTAAAATTAACTACAAAACATTTAAACAACTATGTGTTGTAGTAAGATCAATGGAAAAGGGTTTATATTTGCTGTGTTTATATATATATATATATATATACAATTTTGTTGACGCTACACCTGTCCTATGTGAAGGAATTGAATATTTCTTTGTCGTATGTTTTCAGTGTTGCAATTTGTAGACGGTCCCAGCACATTCGCACACCAGCAGGCTCTGCAAAGAGACCAAGTCTCCCCGCGCGGAGGACGGCTCGTTTTGAGGAAAATACGATTCAAATCAAATCAAATACGATTGTAGCTCACAGTCTACCTTGCTGTGATTGCACTGATGTGTCGGTTTTGTAATAGCAATGCTCCGATGATAAGTTATTGATCTGCAAAAGCCAAATCTGTGAATATTTTTCTAACTTTTCGGGAGCTTATTCTTCTTGTTCCCCCAAAAGACGTCGTCATCTGTCATTGGCTGTTTGGCTCGCCAGTATGCAGTCTCCTGGTTGGCCGTTAGTGGCACGAATTTGACTGGCCTTCGATCTGTAAAAACGTTTTGTGGTTGTAAGTTTCTGTTTTGTGAGCTCGTAGGTGCAGTGTTGCACACGAGCCCGAGATGTCTCACTCGTACAGATATTTTGTATGGCAAAACTTTTACGGGTACAAATGTAATTTGCACACACAGAGAAAAAAACACAACTACAAAACTGATCTACATGTTTGCAAATAATATTTCTGCAGACAAAGGTTTCTTGCACAGCCACAAAATGTTTCTCTAAGATTCCTCTAAGAGGGTGTGGGCTCAGCCCCCAATGTTTCCAGGTCCAGGAATCGCCCCTGTTGTTGAATCACAAAAACTGGCTTTAATTGAGACAAGTGAGGCTTCGGTGCTTTATATGTTGCTCTGGATGTTTTATGACCTGTTGGGTGGGTGGTTATTATGCTCTTAGAATAATTTTGGTAAGCAGACTACTACTGGGAAGGTTCACCACTGTTTCATGTTCTCTCCATTAATGGATAATTGGTCTTGGGCTGAAAAATGGCTTTTTAACTTTTTCTGAATGATAGATATCAGTGACTTTGCTTCTCATCTGATCTTAAATTTCTTATATTGACACATGATGCATTACTTTTTAAGACCTTTTTGCCTACTTCATGCTGATTTTGTAATCTCAAACAATTAAGGATGAGGTAAAAAGCTACACAAAAGAAATCAACAATAAAGTAGTTTTTAAAACTTGTATCATGGTTTTAATCTTTGAATATGTCGGTTCTCAATCTTTTCAATGCACTAGAAATGTTAGCTTTCAGTAATGCTGCAACCACAACACCCCATATTTGTATTTAAACAAACACATTGCTTCATAAGTAGATCCTGTGCAAATAATTAATGTGAAAACCTCTGAGGCAACAAAGAGGTGGCTCACATCACAGTGCTTGGTCTCTGCCCTATCCTCAGTTTGCTGCCTGGGTGGATGCAGTGGTTTTCGTCTTTAGCCTGGAGGATGAGATCAGCTTTCAGACAGTCTACAATTACTTCTTGCGCCTATCCAGCTACAGAAACACAGCTGAGGTGCCAATGGTCCTCGTTGGAACACAAGGTGTTTGCCTTACATCTAACATGCATACACACATTTTATATTAAATAATGTGACTGAAAGTGCTGTTTGTTTCTGCTATAGTCACTAACACTTTCCTTGATGTCTTCCTCTGAATCTGTTTTGTTAGATGCAATCAGTGCAGCCAACCCCAGAGTGATTGATGACTCTCGGGCCAGAAAACTGTCTAACGATCTGAAGCGCTGCACATACTACGAGACTTGCTCCACTTATGGTCTGAATGTGGAGAGAGTCTTCCAGGATGGTAAGAAGGAATAATTGAAGAAAATACAATATTTTTATCCACAAGTAAGACTGACAGAGTTTTTTCATGAAGGTTTTTAATGTATATATTTTTATGATTTTATACCCTCTTATCTGAAGAACCCTAGTTTTTTCCAATGGAAAAAATGCAAAATATGGAATTTTTTTATGGGTTGTGAAATGGAACCTTTAGGATGAAAAAAATAGGTCAATAATTAATCACAACATTGTTTTTAATGCATAATTATTTTGGTACAATAGGTTTTATTGTTTTACTTGTGGTTTGCGGTTAGTTTCCAAAATGGTATCTCTCATAAAAGTAACAAAAATGTTGGGTGTTTTTTACTTTTACTGCGTTTAATCTTTTGAACAACTTTAGATCTTATCATAGATAAAGTTTCTTTTAAGAATTCTATTTAAATCTTTTTTGTTTATATGCCTTTTTGGTCATGTTCTGTGTTTTGTGCTGTATTGCTTGAATTTTACACACACAAACACACCCACACACACACACACACAATTCAGCTTTAAATTCATAGGACTACTGTTTGAAAACTCAACTTCCTCAACTATGGAACAAGAAATCTAAACCAGCAGCTCAGTTGAAGGTCTGCCATTCTCTCAGAAAACATCTAAAAGTGTAGCTTGCCGCTCTGAGCATTTCAGTGTCTGTTGATACAATTTTGCATTGCGATGCAGCGTTGCTGTCTTTGCTCTCTGCCATAATTTCCTCCTGAAGTCCAATTTGAAGTAATTAAACAAGTGCCTTTTGTTTGGAGAAGTCACTCTGTATAACTCTTGCCTTCTCTGTGTATTTGCGAAGCTACAGCAGGCAGTCGGGCGATGTGGTCCCAGCTGTCAATGCAGCTTCAGACAATCTCTTTCCTTCCCTTAATGCTAATTCATGTCACGCAGCCGTGAGCATCGCCCCCACCCAGTCAAGTGTGCGGTGAATTAAATAAGGGCTTTCACATGCTACAGAGGAAGTCGAGATGTTCACATGGTTACCATTGCCTCATTTGACCAACATTAGGCTACTTTTCCTAGAAACTAGGGTCATCTTTTTTTGCAGAAGCAGTACTTCCTTTGCTTTCTAACTTAAAACAATCCAACAGGGTTAAAAATGGGTTGAAAATGTGAAAAATGTCCTCTTTAAAGAACAAACAAACAATAGTTGTCTTTTTATGATTTACGCATTAACAGGACTAAAGTCCTTATGTGAGATAGTTTCTACAATATCTCAATGTTTCTGAAGCTTAAAAGAAAATTAATAGACATATGGGTTAAAGAGAATAAAAGAACATGCTTTTAGCTGTCATATTTTGTGTTTTAACGAAAAAAACGTCTATTTCAGTATTGTGTTTACTTCGCCTTTCCCTTTATAGAGACAATAGGTGTGTTTCCACTATTGAAACTTTCTGACAGGGTAATCTGTCGGCCCGCTCCTTTCACTCGCTTTGTCTCCATGCACAATCGGTCCTTTAAGGAATTAGCAAAGACGTCTGCATATCACGACAGTTTCAGCAGCGAGTAGCATCAAGGATCAGCACAAAAAGGTGCCCAGAGCAGAAGAAATAATTACACATCGAAGAAGTACGTCTTTTTGGTGTGTTTGCTGCTTTTCAACTGCTTCGCCAGTAACTCTTCTTATTTTTACAAAGCCAGTTGTTTGGCGACATCTGGTCATTTTCCTCTGAATTACAACCAATCAGCATGACTTAAACACATCTCCGACTCAGCAACTCAATCGGGCCATTCCGAGTACGTACCCCCATACTGGTACTCCGTTGGTTCCTGAAATGGTCCCAAAAATGTCCCTTTCGGCCCAGCCCAGTAAAGTGGAGACACGCGCATATCTTGATAGTCCAGTAGAATTTCCCTGGGGTTCCGACAGTGAAAACACAACTATTATTTAGTTTTTTGGCAATGGCCATATACAATCTGCCCACTGACATCCCATATTTTGCTTTACAAGTTAAGCAATTATGAGGGCTTATTTGCAAAAACAAAAAAGCATAGGATATAAAATAATCCTATGCTTTAATGGAGAACCTACTTTATTGTGCATTCAGGTGACCTGCACCGACTGTGAACATCTTTCTACAACATTTTCTTCTAAAATTTCACAGAAACAGTTAGTAAGCAGCAGAGGTTCTGCTTAGTGACATAAAGTCAGTTGCATCACATCATGTTGGGCTATGTGTTAAAACTGTTAACCATAACATTCGTCAAGACAAATTACCTGGCTGCATTTTTTCCTACAGTTTTTCAGAGTAATAAAATCTTTCCTTTTGTTTCATCCATAAACTGTTAAAGTTGTAAATCGAATTTACTATGTTTATTAAGGGCTCTCTGCTCAGTCCATTTCTCTTTACTTTGTATATTAATGTTACACTTTCTGCTCAGTGTGGTATTATATGCAGATGATACATTTATTTCACAGAATAGGTTGCAGGCAGGTTATATTAAACTAAAGGTTACATGCTGGCCGGCAAAAGTCGTTCAAAAACTGCGTTGATTCTGTGATTTACTTTTTATACAGTTTTAATCCTTCCAGTTTTGCAGGTTGTCTGGTGTCTCCCTGATAGGTTGGTAACTACTCCATCAGAGAGACAAACAGAACAAACAACTATGCACACACTCAAACCTAAGAGCAATTTAGGGGGACCAAGTAAACTAATGCGTGTGTTAGTAAACAACATATGTTACAAGGCTTTTTAAGAAGAATAACTGAAACTGAAACAAGAAGAGAAGTAACAGAGGATATATTGTGGACAATTGAATCTAAGATAAGCTATATCTCTAAGCAATATGATGTGGTACACCTTTCAATATATCTCATCTGTGATATTTATTGCAGTGTATTTTTCAATGAAATTGCCTCAGAATAGAACAAAAACAATATACCAGAACACACACTCCATATAATTTTCCTCCATATACTGTATCACTGGTCAACAGTGTGTGACTGAGCTGTTTTTGTCCCCACTAGTTGCCCAGAAGGTTGTGGCCATGAGGAAAAAACAGCAGCTGTCTATTGGTCCTTGCAAATCTCTCCCTAACTCTCCAAGTCACTCGTCAGTGCCAGCTGCATCAATCCCCTCTGTTCACATTAACCAGGTAAGCCCACACCAGGCTGCTATACATATTCCATTCAATATGTGATAATATTAAAAACATTTAACCATCTACTCATGATTGCTTGTTTTTAGGTGTCTGAACTGATGTTCTTCTCACATCTTCCCAAACTGACCTTTTATTCCGTTTTCTTTGCGATCTCTCTCTCTTTTCCACCCTGATCTTCTCTGATTCTGCCGGTTCCTCCTAATCTCTCTCACTCCCAATAGGCAGCCAATGGTGGGGGTGCATTCAGCGACTACTCCTCCTCTGTTCCCTCAACCCCCAGCATAAGTCAACGGGAGATGCGCATTGAGACCATCGCTGCCTCCAACACGCCCACACCCATCCGCAAGCAGTCGAAGCGGCGCTCCAATATTTTCACAGTAAGTATGCGACAGCTGATGCAAAGCAACACCCACTCGCACTACTAGAGGGCACGGCGCCAAGCACACATGTTTTTTCTTTTATTCCACCAGAGGGAGACAGGTTGCTCAAAATGCATTCAAAGCCAGCGCTGCTGCCTACGAGTCAGGCAAAGACAGCATCTTGTTCAAACTGCACAATGGGCTAAGGAGAAAAAGACTTTGAAGATTTCATATTAAACCCCCAAAATGGGCTGAAAACTCAGCTTTGAAGCAAATATCAAAGATAAGCACTGTGGAAATAAACATCAATTCATTTACTTTTTTCTTTTCTAATTGGATGTAGTGAGTGGATTAAGTTTATCATCTCACCAATAGGAAACTGGGCTGTTTACATTGTCTAAATTGCTGAACTGCACTGTTAATTTTTGTTTTACTATTTTCTTCAGCACCTATTCTACTACACAAAGCAAAATGATAAATTCCTGTCAACCTATTTTACACATTGCTAAAAAGACAAATCTACAACCTCCAAGTGCCCACCTTCAGACAGAAAACCTCTTGCACAATTTGGATGGCTCATGAATCCTGACCCCAATTGATTCTGATAGTCAAGAAATACCACAACACCAGTCTCCCGATCCCTGTCTGCTTGCTATTTACCCCATGTCCTGTCGTATTTGCCCTTTGCTCTAACCTGTAGCATATGTGTGCACTAACCAGTACAGTTTCCCTGGCTTTCTAAGCTTCTACTAGCCTCTGCCCTCTTCCTCTTTCTTTCTGTTGCCTTCCCTCCTTTTTGCTGCTAACTCTTTTCCAATCTTGCATAGCCAGATCTTTGTTTGTTAGCTCAAGAAGGTCTGCAGAAGACAGAAATCCTTCAATCAATGCAAAACAACTGTGCAGAGTATCTCAGTGCCTACAGTGCCATCTAACATTTACCTTAGGTTTTATAATGTTCATTTGTTTTCTTCTGCAGAACTTCGTGAGCGTTATGAGAAAAAGATCAGGCTAAGCGAGATTTACCTTCTGCAACTTTTTCTCGCACATCAACACTTTTTCTCACCTCTGCCTCCTGCCTTTCACGCTCCCTCTTTTCTCTTTGTAGCTAACTCCTCCTCTAACCTCCCTATCTATCCCACCCTTTCTGTTTCTATCTCTCCTTCTATCTTAAACCTTTCACCCCAGCTGCTTTGGGAGCCGCAGGTTTTTGCGGCCTCCGAGCAGTACAGGCTGGTGCTAGCTCCCCTTGTTGTCTCCCTTCCCCCCTGCTAGGTAGTGACTAACCATGTCCACCAGAGAAATGAGCCTCTCCCCGTCCGCGTCATGGAGATGCCGAAGCACGCAACCTACCCGGTGTGGGTGCCCGAGTGGCAGGCCGAGCGGGAGTTTCAGCTCATGACCTTCTGAGGAGCTGCGAGCCAAGGGTGGGAGGAGGGAGGGTGAGGGAAGGAAGGAGGCGAACGGAACCTAACGAGGGCATTGTCGACATTTCTTCAGTGGAGCTGGAAGATTGAGATGGGCTCAGGAGACGGAAGATTTGAAGTGTGAAAACATTCTGGCATTTTGCAAAATAACACAAAGAAAATGTTTCATCAACACAAAAGTGTCAAGGATCTCACTTTCGTAGCTTTGCCCTATCAAAAACACAAAAAACATCTCCATATGCTATAAGTACTACACCAGTTCTCCAAATCATTGAGAGACTACAAAATACCAATCATATCTTTACTTTATGATGTTTTTACAGGTTTCAAGTATAAGCAATTAAAGATACAAAGTATGCCTTAATGTCATTGGTAGATAAGCTCATGCAGTCATTAAATTGAAAGACCAGTCCTTATATTTACCAGACCTGAAGAATGACACTTTCATGGCACTGGCATTGGGACTCTTGAAATATAAAAACCCAAATGTGATGATGTGAATTTTTATGAAGTTAATTAAATCTGAGAGAACAATATGCGCACCTGAAATTGGCTCCCATTCCCCCAATAAAACGCCATCCTTGTCAATTCTATACATGATGTGCTAAAAGTAGGAAATTAAGACTCCAATCGTTCCATCAGAAGATCTTTCTACTTTGTTGTCTCATCACCGCCCTCACAAATCAGTTTCACAAGCCATACACCATTTCAAGCCAGTCTTTTGACCATAACTGCTCTCGGCCACTAGGTGTAAGTGCAGCACACATTATTTTTTCCTAGTGCTTCCATGGTCAATAACTCCAAACTCAGTTTTTTGTCTGTGGTTCTGCTGTGGTCTTCGGACTGTCTGTCCCTTTTTGTGTTGAAAAGCACACTTTTAGGAATTTAAATAAATATTACGCCATTTTTTATACTTGACTCCATTCCCACACCATTCATTCGTATTAATTTATTAATGTTTGCCCGTCAGTGTTGCCCAATTTCATATTTTTGTTCTTTAATTTGTTGCTGGATCTTCACTTATGAGACCAAACATAAACAACAAAAATAAAAAAAATAACCATTTGACACTGTTTTTTAATATTTGCAGATTTGTGCTTCTGTTTCCAACCTTTCTTCAACAAAAAGGGCTTTCCAACTCCCTCCGAATTAGAAGAGCATGATGGGTAAAAATAAAAGAGTCCCCCTGCTTTGCCAAACCTGATAGAGAGGAGATTATTGGTGAGGACTTACAGCTTGTTGCTGCTTTACCCTAAGTGCTTTAAGACATTTAGGGTAAGGCAAGTGGAAACCCGTAGGACTTTGTGTCAAAAAGCTGCCTAAAAATCAAGTCCAGTGGAGTTTGTGTGTGCTCTTTAGAAATAGACTGTCAAATATGGCCAAATGAGACAGACTGTAGGGACTCTTCTGGAAATGCCCCGTCCAACTTTTTTGCCCTGCTGCGCCTTTTTGCTCTCATTCAGACATATTCCATACAATAAACACACTGTACAGTCAAGACACTCTTGGAACTGTTATCCAGCCACCAAAAGGACACAAGCTTTTTCTTACATGACATCACACAGCCTTTTTTCCGGACTCAAGGACTAGAGGTGTCAAGTTGTTGTTGTTTTGAAATTTTTTTTCAATCTCTTTTGTTTTTCTTTTATTTGTTCTGTTTCTATTTCATTCGTTCATGTTTTTCCAGGGCGTATTGAAGTATTGAACTCAATGGAAAAATGTGGTGTAAATGTATGATCATCCAGAGGTGTTTTAGATTAGAGAAGCTTGGGGGAACATTTTATGAAGGCCTTCATAAAAGTTAGCACAGTCTATCAGGATTGGGGGTTGTATTACAGAGAAATCATACTGAGAGTTGCTAACAAATGAAACTGGGTTGCACCGACTTGTATGAATGTAGTTAAACGTCATGTTGTTTTTCCCTTTATTTTATTTGAAGATCTATTTTTTTGCACTTTTAAGTTCCTTTTTTCATTTTCTCGGTTTTGGTTTGGTACAGAGATTATGAACTCTTGCATAATCGCTTTTCTACCATGAAGAAGGGATTTAACGAAAAATAGACTGCTGTATATCTTGTATTGTATTTTATTTACAATGCTACTCTATAAAAAGGTATATACGTATAAGGAATATATGAAACAATGCCTTTTATTGTCCATCCTATATTTTGTGGGAACTGCAATGTTTGGCTCAATCTGTTGAATATTTTGAAGTGAATTTGTGACTTGCTTTGTATGGTGTCTGTATAGAAGCTAAAAACAAGTCATCATGAACAAAAAAATAAAATGTTGGAAAAAAAAATCTGAACCTCAGAGTTGGTTTACTTGATCTCAGATTCTACCTCTTCTCCATTGGTGACTGGACATCTCTCATGTTTTGAGTGAGACCATACATGCTCATTATGTTTGTCCCTAACTGTACTTCATCTCTTTATTTGTGTCGGGGTGGGAAGGAAATAACAAGGTTGTTGATTTTCCTATGTGATAACCTCTTTCTAACCACCCTTTTCCCTTCAACAGGTTCTACCCTAATCTTTTACACTGACAAACTCTGAAATCAATTGTTTGAATTTGCAACATTACTTCTGTCCTAATAGATTTTGCAGGTTGGAGGAACGTCTTGCGCCAAAGCCATGCTTAATAATAACAATTTTCCCTTCTCTCCTTGATATATAAAAAACATATTTATTGTACAAAAGCCCTTTTGAATGAGTCTTCTCTGGGTAGCACGGCAGTGGGTCGGCAGGTCCGCTAAGGGCCCACTCATGGTGTGAATCAGAGGAAAGGATCCACAAAGGGTTTCAGGGCTGAGTCATGACTCAATGTTTGGTTGTCTCCTCTGTGTTGAGATGTGTCAAGTGTGGTCTTGTTTTGGTCTCTTACTGTTCTAATTATTTTCTTTTTAACTTGCACGTTGGTGTTCCTGCTGTATGTTCTGCTGGTCTGCTTGTGTGTTCTTTTGGAGCTTCTTTTGAGACTTTTTATTTTTGCAACGCTGAGTTTCCCCACAAAAACTGCAGAAGCGCAAAAAAAACATGCTCCCTCACCTCACCTCACCTTTCCCGCCCTCTGACCCACAGCCTATCTGTGTCACCCACACGCACTCCCAACATACGAAAAAAACTGCACCCACCTCCCCATGCCCCATGGCTCCCAGTCTGCCTTGTATTCAGTGTGTCACCTCATTTTCTGACTGACTCTCTTGTTCTCTTGCAGTCTCGGAAAGGCAGTGAACAGGCAAAGAGCGTTGACAGTAAAACAGACAGCATAGGCAGTGGAAGGGCCATACCTATCAAACAGGTGAGCAACTTTACTGGTTTTTGACTTCATTCCCCATAATACCCAGGGTAAGTATATATCTTTGATTGTCTCAGCAGAAGCTGTTTATTTTTGGCTTGTGATTTGATGATTAAATCATAACTGCCTGACATGTCAAGCTGTCGCCACTAGATGGCGATGCAGAATAACTAATATTGTGATGAACAACGTTTTATAGCACAAGCTTCTGCTGCTAGATTAGTTCCATTTGTGTAAACAATAACATTTTTAACATGTTTCAAGATTTCTTTTATAAAACCAAAAAAATGTATTATATATATATATATATATATATATGAAGTTAAATTTCACGTGATCTTGTTTAGAATTTACTGAATTTCAGAGCAACAAATAAAACTTGTTTCTAACCATAGTTAATGAGAAGAGCTTGTTTTGCATTCAAAATCACGATAATTCAATTTAACTCGTAGGTGTAAATGTTTTATTTAATTTTTATGTTCATTTCTGTTAATTAGTCAAATAATTATTTAAACCTTTTTTGAGCAATTTTTGGCTTAATAACAGACAGACTAACATAAAAAACACTAAAAATGGTCAACAGGTGTAAAAAGAAAAAAACAAACGCAAAAACAACACAAAAAAGATCACGTAGATAAATAAATGATCAACTTTTACAGGATGAAGAACTAAGAACACATGAATGAGTGGTTTAGGGGAGAGACCAGAGCTAAATAGAAAATAAAAAATAAAAAAGGTAAATAGTGAACAAAAGGAGAGAAAAAATGACAATGCCGTCAAATATATATTATAATGCTTGTTAACATTATTGATGACTAAATTGATCACTAACAATTCCATCCATTTGCCAAATTCAAACCTGTGAACTTTACTTTTAGCTATTACAACTTTATTAGAAAATGTGTTTGCTTTAATTACTTTTTGATTGTAGTAAAAAATAATAACTAAAATTATTTGTTTACAATCATATAATCACATACGACAGTCATAACTGGCTTAAAAATTTTTTATATAAAGAGCAAACAAGCACTCAAAATGATATCTCTTCATCTGTTCTCTAGAATTACAACTGAAATGTATACCAAATTATATTCAGTTCAATTTTCTTAAGTTCATTTTCATAATTAGTCTCTTCTAAAAGTTTTTAAAAATATTTTTGACTATATTTCTTCTGTTTTTTTACATAGTGCAGTTGTAAGGCTGTTAAATAGTTCTAAACTGGTTATGAAACCACTAGATGGCGACACAGAATAACAAATACGAAAAGGAAACAGGATCTCCTATTTGTATAGATTATACAGCTTTGCCTAAAATATTTTTAAAAGATTCATAAGCTTAAAAACCACACTTCATTTATTTATATTTAGGTCCTATTGCATAGTTATGACTAGGATTAACTTGCATTATTAGTTTGAGGCTCATCTTTCAAATGTTTTTCTAACAAACAACCACAAGCAACAGGACAAAGTCATTTAAGTTGCGTTTAGAACCACTTTTACTACATTAAAATTATTAGCGCCACCAAAGCAGTAAATGTGGCATAAATTCTATAGATTTCACTTTTTCCATCTACGTTTTTTAAGATTTCTAAACGTTAAAATTTCTAAGTCTTGTGAATAAACTTTGCTTTTTTTCTTCTTATTTTTGCAACTTCATTTTAAAATAACTGTAATAATTTAAAACTATTAATGTTTCAAAGGGATTTCTTTGCTTTGGTTGTTTTTTAATTTAATAGAAATAAATAACAAAGTATAGATTATCAATGGACATCCACATAATAAGACTGGACAGCTGTAATTGGATATAAATTCAACGATATTATAAAAACAAACAAGATTTTTTTTTTTTTGCTCTAAAAATTTGCAGCTAAAACATTGCTACATAACATAAGCAAATTTAAATCTTCTGTAGAAAAATAGCATTTTTTATTCCCCAACCACAAACTTTTGCATAACTATTTTTTTGTTTCCTTCAATTTTAATCATTTAATTTCATTAGTTTGTTTCTCTTAATAATTCCCTCATTGTATTTCTTGTAATAGGTATACATGTTGCAATTTTGAAGTACTGAACAGATTACAAATCATTTGTAAAGGTGTACAACGGTAACCTGAGCAGAAGTAAAGGACACTTTGATTAGTAATCACTCGTGATTATATGAGGGCCTTTCAAAGCGGGTCAGTAGCCCTGTATTATCCTCTTTACCTGCAGATGATAGAGGATAATGTCCTTCTCCTTTTGAGCCAGACCTCCTCATTCCCTTTGGAAGAAAATTGCCAAGGCTTCTTTTCAGCAGAAATAATAGCAGGTTGAGGCGTTCAAAGCCGTCGTACTCAATCAGAAACATCCCTTTGTATTTATTATAAATACCAAATCTGTTCGATGGCAAATTGGTCGTGACGTTACATTTTTCTCATCATAGATAAAACATTTTAAAAATCCAGAAAAAGTGTTACATTTCTTTTGTGGTAAAGTAATGCTTTAAATCATCATTGTTCTTGTTCAGCCTTAACAATAGGAATATTATCTTACGAAGGAGCGAAGAAAGGCAATACTTCAATTGTGGACACTTTTCAAGCAGTAAATTTCTATCTGGTGTAGGTAAAACTATTTTTTTGATAGATCAGTTCAATTTACATTAATTTAGTTTTCAGGTTAAACTGATTTCTATTTTTTGTATGATTTAGTATAAATATGCTCAGTTATGTTCATCACATATTCCATAACAAGTTTCATTGACATGAAAAGTTGGCAACAAAAACAAAATAGCAACAAAAAATGACATGACAATCCCCCACTCAACTTCTTTATCTACAAAGTGTTTTTTTTTTCTTCCCTTTTTGGTGATGCGAACAGTTTGGCTCCAGTCTGATCACCAGACCAGTCGAATGCACAATCAGGAAGATCAAAGCTTCAATGTGAGCTTAATTGCCAGTGCCCCCTCACCCCATCAGGCCAAATTACAGCCCACCCCTCCACTTTTCCTTCCAGTGTATAAAAAGTGAGCATAGATAACAATGTAGTCACTGCTGAGGAGCCTCCATCAGTGGTATTCTTGATAACAGAACCCCCTCTATACCTCCTATCCCAGCCCAACACACACTTATTTCACCCCCTTCTCTCCTGGTGTGTCACAAAGAGCCAACCTATCAGTTAGCCACGGTGGCAGGATGCAGCTTTTCTCGGGCTCGTCCAACAAAAGGAGAGAATGAGGCTGTCTCTTCTGGGTAGGGACGACAATTGTGTGAACACAGGCAGCACATCTGATGCTAGGCCTGTTTGAAACATGTCCCACAGACTTGTGAACACACTCATGTTTTGTGTGTATTCAAAGAGCATTTCTTTACCTATTGCAACAAACCACAAAGTCATAATATAGATTTTTTTTTTATCTTATAAAACAGGTACATCTCAGTAATTAAGAATTTCATGAATTTAAATTTATTTCAGTAATTCAGTTAAAAAGCAAAATTAATAACCTATCGTTTCATTACACACAATGATAAACTGAAAGGATTTATTACAGAAATACATACAGAAATGTAGGTAGATTGAAAAGAAAATCTATATATTTTTCTTTTTGCTTGAATCACTGTGTCAATCCAGTGTCTCAGTCAGTCTGTGGCTCTGCTGAGGTGTAATAAAAGCCCAACTTGCCTTAATAGCAGCCTTTAGCTCATCTTGCTTGCTGGGTCTGAGTCATTTTAGATGCTTCTGACATCTTTTCTGATTCAGGAAAAATTTCTCAATGGCCTTTGGTTTACAATCCTGTTAAGAATATTGTTAACTCTGTTGCTTGTGTGTTTTTCCTTCCACTGAACTTTTCATTAATATGCACAGTCCAACACTCTGTGAACAACTAGCTTACCCCCCTTGTGAAGGATGTCTTTTGGACGAGTCAGCAATTTAGCCAATAATTTTGTAGTTTATTAAATGGTGATAATATGACATTTCTGTATTCTTACATAATTACATTTTCTGAGACTCAAAATGTTGGCTTTTCATTAGCTACAAGCCAGAATAAACAACATTTATAGAAATAAACACATTGAACATATCACTTTGTTAAATTGGTCTATCCAAGTTTCAATTTTTGAACTGAATAACTGAAATACACTTTTTAATGATAGTTTATTTAAATGCACTTGTACTCCTTATAAAAGAAATTGAAAAGTTGATCTTCACACAATTCTCTCACTTCTTTATCGATCCACATCGCCCCTCTGACAAATAATATCAAGCTTCAGTCTGATTAGATGTATAGATTTGTGTATGCCTCAGTAAGGCCAAAAGATGAGGAACATATTTGCTTGTAAAACATGCATTATAAAGTTGCCAGAGGCCATTTGACTGGATCATTTACCCTGTATGATTAGAGAACCATTTAAAAAGTGTTTACTGCTCTTTTATTGATTGAATGGAGAAGAGCTTCAGCAGTCAGCAACTTATTGATCAAAGGACACAATATTTCTTCCTAAAAAAAACCCAAAGTATCAGTAGTTATGAAACAGCCACAGCCACTGAGTACTTAGAATTACAAATTATATTTGACATAATTGTTCGTGTTTTTTATTCATTAGGAGTTTTTAAAACTGTAAAAGGATAAATATTCCTTATTAAAGAAAACAGATTTGTATGTCTTTAACTTTACTCCTCTACTCCTGTGTTCACTCATTATCCATATTAATATGCCACGTTATAAAACCATTGCTGCAAATATTTTTTCTATGATTTAAATGTTTTATCATAACAAATAGAAATATGTGTTTGTGTTGTTTTATTTGAATATTTTATGTTTGTGTATAAAGTACTGCTTCATTGCTCATGTTTCCAAACAAGGTTTGTTAGGCATATCTTTCAAATTAATATTTTGAATTTTGGATATAAAAACATTTTTAATTACACAAGGAAAATCTTTG
Source organism: Valencia hispanica (assembly GCA_963556495.2). Lineage (NCBI taxonomy): Eukaryota > Metazoa > Chordata > Actinopteri > Cyprinodontiformes > Valenciidae > Valencia > Valencia hispanica. The sequence continues at coordinate 23,271,965 of OY747712.1, read as the reverse complement.
CAAGTGTGGTTGTAATGAGTTCATGGAAAGGGTTAGACCTTTGTGATAAGGTTTTACTGTCACAAAACAAAAAAAATAAGATTGTAGATATTTGCAATCAGCCTTTTAAGCTTCCACAGTAGAAACATAGCCAAAGGACACAAAATAGTATTTTCACCCCCCACCCAAAAACCTTTTGGTGACTGGTTGTTTGCTTCTTTTTACAAAGGCTTCAAAGTTTATTCACTCCGAAACAGTTATCTGAGATATTTCTATCTTGTTATTTTTTGGTGGGATTTCTTAAAATATATTTTTCAGAAAACACTGATAAGACTAGAAGCCTGGAGTCTTTGGTTCCAGCACTCATGCCAGCCGTCAGAACTGATCTCCCCTTCTCAGATGAGTCAGGGTTCGGATTAGGATGATTGTCGGCAAACAGCCTGGTGCCCAGGTCGCCAAGGGTCACCTCTTCCTGATGTGTTAATCAGGATTAAAGGCCGCAGAATGGAGCTGACTAGCAAAAACACAACATCCTCCCTCCCCCCTTTTAGCTCTCTCTCTCACACACACACATACACACACAAGCTCACACTCATATGGGCTGTAAAAGCACAAACACTGCCCCGCTTAATCCTCTAATTAAGCGGGCCCCTCCTCACTATTTAACCCTGCATAGCCTCCTGGCCCTTGCACTCAGCAGCGTTTGGTCACCTCCTGCAGAGGAACTGCATTGTTTAACAGTGGATTTACTCTGCAGATAAGGAAACCATCCAAGGCCCTAAAAGGCCCCCAAAAGATAAAGTAGAAAAGAAAAAGGGGTGATTGGCCTTTGAAGAGGGGAGATCACACTCTCTAATCCCAGGATTTTGGGGTCCTCCAGAGTTCAACATGTAATGTGTATGAATGAAGGGAGGGGGTCTGGCAAATTGGATTGTCTCTCTTTTTGAATAGCCTTTGAACCAATAAAAGGTTAAAATGTCATCATATTTAAGCAAAGGTATGTTTGAACTTACCACCTATCAGACTGTACCAGGAGAGGAACAAATATGTGACTGATTTCTATGATTTCTTATGCTTGGATGTATAGTTTCTTCCAATTAGTTTATTAAACTGTCTATTTAATATTTTGTCTTTGCCAACAAAGAAGATTCTTCACATAAGCACCATAGCAGATCTGTAACCACAATAATAAAACAGTTTTATGGTATTTAACATTCATAATGGCTGATATCATCAACCATGCTGCTTTTGGAAGAGCATATGCTCACCGTGGTGCGCTCTCTCTTACAGGGAATCCTTCTGAAACGAAGTGGCAAATCCCTCAACAAGGAGTGGAAAAAGAAATATGTCACACTGTGCGATAATGGCGTCCTCACTTACCACCCCAGTTTACATGTGAGTTTCAAACTCCTCCCCTCCTTCCCTTCTGCTTTTCTGTTTCCAGTGTGCATTATGGTTGTGTTGCTCTACTGTGTGTTATACTCAAGTGACTTTATCAGCCTTCTTGGGACATTTATTACTGTGATATATGGGTTAAAGCTATATGCAAAACTTAGAGTGCTTTGCAGAAGTATTCAGATCACTTGAAATTTTTCACATTTTGTCATACAGGTACAAACTTCAATGTATTTTATTGGAATTTTATGTGACAGAGCAACACCACTTCGATAAATACATAGTTGTGAAGTATTGGTTGTTTTAACTTTTTTTGCAAATATGAATTAGAAAAGTATGATATTTTGATGTTTTCAGATCATACATTTTTTAAATGAAATCAAATGCAACAAACTGCCTGCAGAGATTTCCTGAATAGTAATTTGACCTGTGTGTAAATAAAATGTAGTATTAATGTGTGAAATCTCTGAAGATCTCAGGCTTTTTGTTTGAGAACATTAGTGAGCGAACATCATCATGAAGACCAAGGAACAGAGCAGGGGTTAACCTTGTGGAGAATCTTTACAGAGGGTTAGAAGTAGAATAATCCTTTTTTGTCCCACAAGGGGGAAATTCAGCTGTAACAGCAGCAAAGTGATAGGTAATACAAGCATTTAGATTCACACAAGAAAAGTATAAAAAACAGAATTAAGAATAATGTATGTACATTAAGGACATAATTACAAAACCAAAGGGCTGTGCAGTTATTAAAAATAAAATGGCATACATAGATTTAAATGTGCAACTGAGTAGGATAATGGAAAAGATATTTACATAATGTGCATGTGTAGTTCTGCAATAAAAAGTAAATGTATTATTTACCAGAAGTTTAAAAAAAGAAACTGTGAATAACAGATGTGCAAATAACAGCAAACAACAAAATGTTACTTAAAGTGAAATAAATAGTGCAAATTACAGCAGGGATGTAAACATTATTGGGTTTGTTGGGAGCAGAGATAGTTATAGAGTCTAACAGCTGCTGGGAGGAAGGACCTGCGAAAACGCTCCTTCATGCACCTAGGATGCAGCAGTCTGTCACTGAAGGAGCTCTCCAGCTCAGCAACATCGTCATGCATGTGGTGGGAGACACTGACCATCAGTGATGCTGGTTTGGCCAGAGTCCTTCTGTCTCCCACCACCTGCACTGGATTTAAGGGGCATCCTAGAACATAGCTGACCTTCTTCCTCTCAGCTGTAGGTAACCACAGACCAAAGATGGCTGATGCCTACAAAGAGTCAAAGAAGGTCTTTAGTAGCTCTTCCTGGACACCAAAAGATCTCAGTCTCCTCAGCAGATACAGCTGGTTATAAAAAAATATACAAAACCTTTAAGCATTTCAGAGAGCACTCTTCAATTCATCATAAAAAAAAAGAAAGAGCAACAGCAAACCCACCAGAAAATGGCCATATACTTAAACTGACAGACTGGGCAAAGAAGCCATTGATCAGGCAAAACACTGAGCGTTGAAAACCCAACACTGTACATTACCCTGAACAGACCGTCCCCACATGGAAACATGGTGGTGGTGGCATAATGCTGTGGGGATGTTTTTCTTCCCCAAAGATATTGAAACTAGTCAGAGTTAATTGGTGGATGGAGCTGAATCTAGTGCAGTTCTGGAGAAAAGGCTGTTTTAGGCAGCAGAAGACATGATATTGAGTTGGGGATTGACCACCTAGCAGGACAATGGTTCCAGACATATAGCATATGGCTCAGATCAAAGCATATTCTTATTTTAGAGTGGCTCAGTTATAGTCCTGACCTAAATCTGATTTAGAATTTGTCGATGGGAGGCTAAATATTAATGTGTCCTACACTCTTAAGATTTTAATTTGTGAAATTTTTGAAAACTATAAATTTTTTCAATTTCACAACTTTCCAATTCTTTGTGTTGATTACATAAAATACCAATGCAATACATGGAAGTTTGTGTTTTAATGGGACATAATGTGAAGGCGTTCAAAAGATCTGAACACTTTAGGCAAGACAACATCTAAAGTAGGTATGTTTGATAGCCTTTTGACTTTAAAGTTAGCATGAAAAAACAGGGTGTGTTTTGCGGTCATCTTAGCATTCTCTGTGCTGCCCATCCATGTTACTGACTAATGGAGACATGCCTCGCCCGGACTCCACGCTGGCTTTTATTTATAATGGTTCTCACTGCATGGCAGCGGAGCCTGACCAGCCTCCCACATCCATCTTTGTCAGAGTCCCGCTGGGCCGCTAATACCTCTTAAACACTTGGCTGGCTGGCAGCAGACAGCTTAGGAGCCCTGTGCTGCGTTTAGAGATGCCCCCCTCCAAATCCCCCCTCCAAATCCCCCCTCTGATCAACCTGTGATTCCTTCAGTCCTGCGATTGAAGTGTTTAGATCATTTGCCCCCATCAAATGAAAGATACAGGCAGCATTAATGAGACAGCCCAAACTAGGGAAAAAACAAAACAGTCCAGCAGTTAGACGTCGACCGTGTGTGTGGCCTTGTTCCTCTGACAGTATGTTAGTGGTTTAATTTACAGGCAGTTAAAGCGGAGCAGTGCCAGGCTACGCTGATGTATGTAATTGACTGAACAGGCTATCTCTTGATCATTACAGCTATTACGGGTCATCGGGGCAATCTATGAATCTATGAATCTGTTGACTTACAGGAGAAGGTGAAATAAGGCAGACAGTTACATTAACAGGGTAACGGCTCCAACTCATTTTGAGCAGTGGAGCAGAGAAGGAGTAGGAAAAGGAAAAAAAGGAGCAAGGCAGCCAGAGAGTAGAAGAGGGGAACCTTTAATTTCGCAGTCAGCCAAGCCATCTACACAATCACCTTCTGTTAATTCTATCTGCTACATCAATTAAATTGTTTGTAGAAACTAATTGAATGTGGCTTAATCACACATCTTAATAGCTTTGCACGCTTCGATCTGGCTGTTAATTCCAGCAATAAAATGAAATGAGAGCGCTCACTGGGTAATTAGCGAGGAGGCTTGGGAAAGAAATGAGTGCTTTATGACACGGTAATAAAGCAGAGGAGCCGTTGGGGGGACGGCAAAGGCCGAGCTCGCCTCTATCTGGATTTTTTTTTTTTGCTGAGCCTGATGATTTTCACCTTGGCTTCCCACATTTTGGAAGTAGTCACTTTAAAACAAATCAAATGAGCAAATTGTCCATTCATTAAGCCCAACATCTTGCTATTTAGAGGAACAGTGTGGGCACAGGTGATGTATAATGGCTTTACAATCATTTTCCCACCATCACACAGCCTTAGAGGGGGGTCTAAGGTGGGTTGTGAATAATGGGGATGGAAACTGAATAGTCTTTAATTTGTTTTTCTTCCATAATTCTTAGATTCTTCTTGGTGGTCCACTGTGTGTAATCAGGCATCTCATCGGAGAATATACTGGCTCATTTCCTGTCGTTTTTTTTTTAATCTCAATAGGACTACATGCAGAATGTGCATGGAAAGGAGATTGATTTACTGAGGACAACAGTGAAGGTGCCAGGGAAGCGACCTCCTAGAGCTGTGGCCACTGTGGCACCCAGTGCTAGTCCCAAAACCAATGGACTAACAAAGGACCGCAGCGCCCTGCAACTCGGCATAGGAAACACAGGTTAGAGTCCCTGCTGCATTAGACATCTGGATGGTAGACTATTGTACATATCTGTGTTTATTTAGCAATTGATATCAGAGGCAGCATTCTATATCTTCCAACTAGAATGGATTCATCAGACAGTTTGTGACCCTTACAAATCATAGACAATTGAGTGGGGGAATCTTACAGAATTATTTCTGTGACCTCAGAACAAATATTATCTGGTGTTATACCATGGTCTGGGTGAATACTCGATTCTGATTGGCTGGAGGGTGTAGGTTAAAAAGTGATAATGTACACCTAGGAAAGGCGTCCCGTCAAATTGCCTGATGACATTTCGAAATCATTGCGCTGGCTCAAACGCTAGACGGTTACCATGGCAACGGAGACAACGTTATTTCCCAGTTGACTCATTGCAACAGCAAGACAGACAAAACATGAGTGATTTTATCATTTCTTTTAACTTATTTGGTGAGTTTGACAACTTTGAAGACTGGGATGGTAACATAACGTAAGGTAAAGACAATCTCTCTTCCCATCACTGATCAACTGCTGCGGTTGGCTCGCTGTGGCCACGTTGCTTGGCAACGCCTGTATACAGGAGATATTAAATAGTGCGCTCGACTTAAAATAAAAACGATAAAAATAAAAACCCTCACAATTTTAACTCTAAAACACATTAAAGTATAATTAATTGATTAAATACTTATTTCTTTCATAAGTGACCATGGTATAAGCGGGATAATGCCCTTTGAGGTGTCCATTATCAAAAATTATTGGACTTTGCGGAAGCCTCCGCGTCGTCCATTAATCCCTTACATAAATAAACAAGTAAAAAGATAGATAATGGTTTTTGCAAATGTTTTATAGATGTTACATTCTAAAGCACACTCGCAAAAAAAAAGCACATCCAAACCTATCTTTCTTACATTTCTTAACTGTTTACTATCCCTCACACCAGCACACTTTTATTTTCTAGTGTGTAAACATGCTCACACAACGCAAAAATTGCAGTTAAGACACATTCTGAGCACAGCTAAATTGATTTTTTGGTGGCAAAAGAGGACACCCCACACCTGTGTTGGCTCTAAGTACTTGACTTGGGATTACTTTGGTAGAGTTTATATAAACCTTTTCCAAATTATAACTCCAGAAGTATTTGGGAGGGTATGGCAGACATTGCTACTCCATACCTGCAGTAAAATAACACAAGGCCCAGGTGTCTTTTTCCAAATCACATCTTAGCTAGGTCATCATTGACCTAAGTTGCAAGTCAATGATGACAAAAAGTATTTGTTTAACATTACGCGAAGATCCTGGTATGGCATGTTACTCTGTTTTTAAGTAAATTTAAGTTCAGATTTATTAAAGGAACAGTATTTGATTAAGTCTGTTGTTTAAGGGTGCTTTCACACCTGTCAGTCCGCTGGACTCGGTACAATTGAGGACCAATTCTGCAACATTTTTTTGCAACTTTTAGTTGGTGCGGTTCGTGTTCACATTGCACTTTTGACAAACTAAACCTTTTACATGTTGTATATCCCCCTTGCCTGTGGTGGCGCTGTAGCAGGACTTGCCGAAAGAAAGTCCGAGAAAAAGACAAACAGGAAACGGATACATGATGCCAGTCATTCCGTATTGGTCCAGCAGCAGATGCGGTGAAACTCCCGGAAATAAACAGACTTACCTCTGCATACACAGATGGATTACGCTTGTCTTCTTGTTATGGTGGTCGTAATATGTTATATTTACAACATTCATCGACCAAATCTCGATGAAACACTGGACTTCCTCTCGACTCTACGTTTGACCACAATTCATTGTTGGCGCTAATGCTAACAGGTTACAACACAGAAACGGTGCCTCCCACAGTGCAAAGCGCAGTGCGCTACAGATGCCTTCATGAAACATAAAGGGCTTTAATCAGGAAGTTGGACCGAACCGAGGCTGGTTCGTATTCACACCTCAAGTGAACCGCACCAGAGTCCGTTTGGAAGCAGACCGAGACCACCACAAAATGTGGGTCTCGGTCCAGTTCGTTAGTCCGGACCAAATCTCACTGGTCCGCATTCACACCAGCTCAAACGAACCGTACTAGGAAATGAACCATACTTGAGTTTGTTTTAATCAAACCAAATGCTGTAGGTGTGAAAGCACCCTAAGATTCAGATTGTTTTTACCATCTTTAGTGGGGGCAGTAGCAGATGTTTTCAGCTGGTCATGGACAACTTTACAATGTAGGGCTGCAGAATATTTTGCAAACTGCATCTTTATCACAATATCACTGTCCACAATATGCATATCACCAAAAAACTGCCTGCAGTCAGTGTTAGATCATTTTTTAAGGTACCATGCATTAAGACTCTTTGCCTGTAATATATTTGCGGACACTAGTTGTTTAATGCAATGCAAAATGTTTTACGGAGGCAAAGAGGTGGTAAGGTGGTAATGTCATAAAAAAGCCATAACTAGGTTTTCAAATGTCTAACCAGCAGACACTGGTCAGAAGCATTTTTTTCAATCAAACCTAGTTGTTGAGATGAACATAATACATTTTATGTTTTTTCCAGTAACTGTGTAGACAATGCATTATCTGGGGTCTATCTTTGTGATGAACCTAAAGGAGCATGACTTTAATGCTTTTCAATTATTAGTTTCTTGCAAATCATATCATTATCTCTACATTCACCAGTATTATTGCATATCAAATGTTTTCCTAATATTGTGCAGCCATTGTAGCATGTGCCTGTTTATATAATTTTCTGGCTAAAAAACTGACAAGAAGGAACTTTCTAATGCAGCTGTAATTCTTTCAGCATGTATTCAAAACCAATTTGTTTGACAACAGAATAAAAGCTCACACAAAAAAGTGCCAAGCATCAATGTTGGACTCAGATCTTATTCTAGAAATTAGGGACACGATGAAAACATTTCCAGTAAAGTCCAAACATGTCAACCTCTCACATACCATTTACACTTTGTGTACTTAGAAAATATGGATCAGTCTTTTAACCCCAAAAAATACAATTCAAATTCACTGACATTGATTTAATTTCTTTAGAAAAACTCAAAAACACACCTGGTAGTTGGAAAATAACTTACTGCATTTCTGTCTCCTTACCTTAATGTTGAAAGCTCTTTACCAAGACCCATCGCTTGAAAATGCTGTAGTGGCGGGGCATTGCGTAGCACAGGGGTTAAGGCAGGCACCCCATGTTTAGAGGCGTCAGTCCTTGATGCGGCTGTCCGGGGGTTTGCTTCCACCCCACGGACATTTGCCGATGTCGCTTCCCCACTTCTCACCCCCTTTCTCTACTGTCCACTTTACAATAAAGGCCACTGTGGCCACAAAAACTTTAAAAAAATGCTTTGGTGGCTGCTTACATTGAAGAGTAGTTGTCTTGCAATCAGAAGATTGTGTGTTTAAATTCAGCTCTCTCCCACACTATACTGTGATTTTTCTACCGACCCTATGAATCGGTGTATGCATGGATCCACATTTAGGAGTGTGGATGGGTGAATACAAGCAAAAAAGAACAGTCCATTTACCATCTTTCTACCATGTTAGAAAAACTGAAGCTGCCCGCTCACCTTAAGTGCCTATTGGTCATTTTACTGTATCTGTTTGCAAGTGTCAGTGAGTACGAGTGATTGTTTGGTTTATATTTCTTTCTATATGTGCCCTATTTAGAATCAGACTGCTGGGTGTTTAATTATTACAGTTATGGAGGACATAATTCTAAATGTCTTTGATGAAACAGTAAGGTTGTTTCTTCAGTACTGTTCTTAGTAGGTGTTCCTGTGAGCCGTACATATTTAGCCTGTGATAGAACCTGTCCTGGACTTAGTATTCATATAAAAATTATAAAAACCTAACTTTTTTTCATTAAACCTTGCACTAAATAAGCACATTCCTTCTGTTGATAGATCTTTCAAATGCAACACACCGCAACTTTAAATTACATGTCACACTGGTGTTCAGTTGTTCTTCTAAGACTGAAACAGCATGGCATATTAAGGTGGACCTATGATCTCTTTCAGTCACTGCCTTAAAGAAATCTCATGTACAATCACTAATGGTAATCCAATTAGTCTTTTATTACAGAACTTACTTTATTCCATGATAAATCATTAAAATGGCTCCCAACAGGTTAATTATCTGCATTGTGTAAGTTACCTTGATGCAAATTAGCTATAATACTACTATGCTCAATGATGACTTAATGACCACATATGACATATCTATTAATTCTCTTGATTACTGGAAAGGGAATTAAAGCATATTAAGAATGAAATCACAAAAAAGAATATTTTTGAGTTAATGTGACTCTGACCTGGTTATATGTCATTCTGGATTGTGCTCACAGATATTGTGCTCCCAGAGAGCTAAAACACTGCACTGCACATTGCAAGGATTCTGGCAGGAAGTGAAAGCATAAATTAGACATTGGGTTAGAATTAAGAGTAATTAATACTACTTAGGGAAGTGATCCCTGGAGGGTGGCGACTCCCTCATCAGCTGTGAAATAGGCAGTGTTTCCATCAGTCAGGCTAAAGCTAACCTGCTGAGGTTTGGTTCAGAGCCAAAGACGGGTCACTGGGCAAGATCTTACCAGGCAGGTTAAAGTTAAACATGACCAAATGCTGTCTCCACCTGGTGGGTTAATCAATCAAAAGCAGAAAGATTTAGGAGTTTACAGAGCTCAGGACTTTAGATTAAGGTTGCTTAATCCCACAACCTGCTAACCTTGACCTCGAGATTGAGGAGAGTCATGGAAAGCAGGCCAGGCAAGGGCAAACGGTATCAACTAGGATTTGTCTTCTCACTTTTTATGTTATCTTTTTAACCCAACTATGTTAATTTCCTTGGAAATACTATCCATTTCTGCAGCATGAAACAATGTGAGGGAGATTTGCCTTAATCTCCACTTAGGAAAAGAAAGGTTACAAATCACATCAGGTCTGTCTCTGGGTGGAGGACCCTCTTCTGATTATGCGATCGGGATTTTGATTTCATTAGACATGCAATTGATGAACGGAACAAAGGGGTAATTTTTCATTCACAGTGTCTAAATCACAAGCCTTGTCTTTGCCTTTGGTAATTCATTCATCCCTTAGATCTAAAGACCTTTATAATCACTGGGAGAAGAGGGATAGCAACAGAGACTAGGAGGGGCGGAGTGGATGGTGGAGATGGGAAGATAAAGAGGAAAGGTTGAGAAGACACCAAGTAAATGTGAGAACACATGCTCCTGCGAGTTTGCTGAAGCAGGCAAGGTTTAATTCCTCTTCTGGGTGCTGAGCAGAACCGTCTTAAATATAATCCTCGCTTTAAACACACGTGCTGCCGTGTCACCGGCGACAGATATACTGTATCAAAGTATTAATGGGCCCAGTCAGTTCTAATCAATCCTGAAGGAGAAAGATAGATGCTCACCTCCTGTGTTTTAACGTCTCCTGACTCTGCTTCAGTCTATCTCCACTTCATAAAGTGCTTAAACGGACTGCCACTGAGCCGATTTCAACTGAATATTTTTGCCAACATCTGGCCTCATGTCCTTTTTTTTAAATAAAATGAATCCATTCACTGTTAATCAGTTAATGTACCAGTTCATTAATTCATGCTTTCATCATTCTAATTTTATTTTTTTATTATGTTGATTTGCCTTTGTTGTTCTACTAAATCTATGTTTTTACTGGTGTCAGCACAGAAGGTTTAGCTAGCCAGTCTTGTAATCATACACCTAGATCAAAAGACAAAGTAATATATTAGATTCACATTACCGATTTTACCTACATTTTCGGGGAAATGGAGATTTCCTTTATTGTTTTCATAAATAAACATTTCATAATCATAATCTATTTTTAAGTATGTGTAATCAGTAGGGTTGGGGATCACTACATATGAAATACTCTGGCAATGATACGACAAAATTATTAAAAAAGGAATTTGATACAATATATTTCAGCCCACTTAACTACACTTTCAACATGTTTCAATTAAACTAAATGCAATGCAGTTCAATTAAATGCCTGAAGATAGTTTAAGTTAAGACAGGAAGTATGACAATTTACAACTGAATGAGTATCATTAACAATAAATCCAGCTCTCGAGATAGAATGTTATTTAATTTTGGTTTTATCTAATTTCCCTCTGGGATCAAATAAAGTATTTTTGAACTGAACTGAATTGAGAATAAGATAAGACAAGATTTTAGCAGTATTTTGAAGAGAA